>OX383258.1:7500000-8750000 GCA_947522985.1 Lithophane socia | reverse complement strand
GAGATTACTAATGCAATTACAAGAGAAGACATTTGAGCAAGGTATTTACTGTTGTAATATTTGTACTTAAACACTAATTACTGAACAGGTACTTTATATTTAGGTATATTTGTAGATGGTAATGTGAGGACAGGCCAGTCTCCAGCACAAGCCAGCGTGGCTCCATCGCCGCTACGTTTAGAACCGCAAGTGCCTCAGCCGTCAATGGGCGCGCCATACACGCCTCAACAACAAGCTCAAAATAGCAACCAAGATAAGCAAGACCCAAGCAAAAGTACGGGCGTTATAAATAACAGATATCCTGTTGTGAAACTTGGACGTTTATCAGTAAGTTCTTACAAATTAGACGAATATTTAAATTACTCATATACTTCTCCCAGACTACAGTAACACGATGTGCAACAGTGTAACTTTGAGTTTCAACACGGAAATTATTGGCGTCGAGATTATGATAAGACATTAATCTCGGCGCCAATTTTGCTCTATGAGTATGTGTTCCAGAAAATGCGAAAATTATTTCCGAGGTCTTCGCGATGCGATTATTAATATTCCAGAATCGGCTAGAGTTCGAAAGCACATTATATCATGTCAATCTCACTTAAAAAACAATATCCTGAAATCCCGAGTGACCAGTGAAACTCTTTACTGATCACCCAGGTTGGGATATTGTTTTTCAGTTCACATATGTACTAATATAATTTTAATAGGAGGGGTTATTGAAGAAACACGATTTTACAACCGAAGAAAGATCTAGGAAAAATAGTGCACTAGAATCAGATTCTGATGATAATATCCCACTGAAGACGAAATCGAGTAGCGGTACGCCGACTGTAGATAAAGAAAGAGAAGCAATAGATATAGCTAGAGAGAAAAATTGGGAAGCTGTGAAAAGGAAACATGAAGAAGCCAGCAAAAGGGAAGAAGCAGAGGCCGCAATAGGTACATGCGAGCATTAGATCTTTTGTTGATGATGTTTGTATCCAATAGGTCCTCTCTTGTACAGGTATATGACATAAGAAGCAGGGTTGATTGAAGGAATGTCCTACGTTTGCGACCTGTAAAATGTTTTTTAACTATGTTAGTTTTTATTACTTTGGTAATTCAACACTAGTAAACCGTGTTAATTTTTCAGTGCGGCCGAAGTTACGAAAGGTAGAACGGAGATTAGTACCTGTGCTAGAAATGCTATCTGTAGATGAATTAATGGAGACAAATACGTATCAACGTTTTAACAAATTGATTGAGTCAGTATTCGAAGCTATCGACGATGACATATTAATTACTGACGAAATGGGTAAGTATAAACTGGACAGTCTAGAGGAAACAGCCAACTCACTATGCCCATCGTGTGTGGTCGCAAGCTTGAGTCCGATTGGATGATGTGACGTGAGATGGAAAGATTCTTTGGTCTGTGAGATCAGTGTTATTTTCAAATGAACCTTAAATGACACTATCAATTTCTAATATTGCAGAAGGCACAGATATACCTGAAGAATTATTATTGCCGCGTTATCAGCTTCAAGAGTTATGCTCAGAAGCAGCTAAATTAAAGAATCTTGGTGCTATGGAAGCTATACCAGCAGACAGATTAGTTCGATTGTTAAACATATTGGAGAAAAATATCAGGGCGGCGGAGAAAATGTCATTAGTCAGCGACCCTGTAAGTATTCTTGTCTTGTAAGTACTTTAGATGTAAATATCTGTATTACATAGAGATTACGCAATTATCCGCCTCTTTTTACCGGATAGTTAGAATATTTTGGATACTACTGCAAAAAGGTTAAATCAAACTAATATATGTTTCCAATCGTCAATTTTATTACAAAACTCTCCATTAATCGTGTTTTAAACATATTATCTAACGAATCATAAAATTGAAAAACCTGTGGCGGGAAGCCGACCCCTACATAAATGGGGAAGCCAAGGCAGATGATGAAACGTTTATAGGTATACCTTCTTTATTCTTTAAAATAAAGAAATATAATTTTAATTAACATTCTATTTCATTAGATAAGTGTGTACATTTGGAACATTTTCGTCACTATTTTCAGTCTTAATAATGAGAGATCTAAAGAACTTTCACTACTAGACTCTTAAAGTATACATATGTAATTTTTATTTTTTCATTAATAGAATTTAAACCATAATTTCGAATGAAAAAATACTCTTACGATTGTCCATTCTATAACATTTACAATATACATACATCTTACATCACTACATATTATAAAACAAGTCTTCTGCCGCGTCTGTCTGTCTGTTCGCGATAAACTCAAAAACTACCAAACGAATTTTCAAATGGTTTTCATCAATGGATGGAGTGATTCATGATGGTTTAGGTGTATAATTATTATGGTTTTGTGTAAATTGGCTGAATTATGACGGTTATTGTTGAAGATGTCGGAAATAACCATGACAACTGGGAGCTTTACTGGTGTGTGCCGCGTAAACCGTAAGAGATACATAAAATTAATGTTGTTCAGGATAATACATGCTAAAAAGCACAACAAAAAATTCCGCGATAGCCATATCGCACCTTCGGTGCATGTGACTTTGTTGCACCGAAGGTACGATATGTAAATCTTCTAAGGATGGTCCACAGTAACCACATAACACACTTTATCGTTCAGGATTTGATAAAAATGTAATTTTTATTTCCGAAGCTATCTTGACCGGTATTATAATTATTAATCCTTATACAATAAAAGGTGTTATTTACATTGGACATTTCATTTAGATTAAAATATGCCTTTACATCATAATTATCATTTAAATGAATACTTTATAACAAAGTAATTTTCCGATATCCACGCGGGCAAAGCCGCGGTCAAAAGCTAGTTGTATTATATAAAAAAATCTGAAAATAAAGTCAAAACAAAGAAATTCAATAACATAGGTACCTACTTATTTTTTTTTCATTTGATAATGAGACCTAAGGAAACTCGAGAAATGTAATGATTCGTCGTTGAGAGATGTCCACAATTTATTACATTATATAACCAGTGGAGGAAAAACCCTTTTCAGCTTTGAAGCTTATTGGACGAATTGTGATGAGGAGGTTGTAAACTTGACTAAAATGAATGTTTCCTGATGTGTGCCATCTATACTCGGCAAAGAGTTTTAAAATTAATTTTATTATTTAATTTAAGAACTTCAGACTTCAGTTGACGACAGCGATGGTGATCTTTACTTCACAAAATCATTTACTTTAACAGCATCACCACCACCTCTGGTGTATTTGGCATGGTACTTTCGATTTCTGCATATTTGCTATGTTTAAGTAAATGATTTTTCAGTTTCTCTCTGATGCTGGTAATCACTGAGTACTACGTCATCATCATCGCTGTCGTCAACTGAATTCGAGCTCTGGGCAAATGAATTTTCACTAATACGAATATCTATTTTATTAAAACATAATGTAAAATGTTATATTACCAAAATACCCGCGAAATCTCGAGGAATTTTTGCATAACTTTTTAATTAATCGAGATTTTTAATTCATATTCTTTTAGGTCATGAGCTATCCGAATATCAAAAAATATTTGGCTTAAGTCTTAAGGGGGAGGCGTGAAAATTGATTCGCTGCGCTGTTCCAATGTTTACTAGAATACTGCTTTGATGTAATAAAATATAAAAATGGAATTATCTATTATTCGTTTTATCCGGATAGTAAAACTAATGATATCTGGATAATATATTTGACGGATATCCGGATAATTTGGGTACCCGGATAGGATGCCCTAATTAATTACATAACACTGAATTTTGACTTTTTAGGAGGACAGTGAAGAGATGCGGCAGATATGGTTGGAATCGGCATTGGAAAGGGTCATGTGTGCGTCTGACGCAAGTCTAACGTCTCTGTACGTAATGACCTCCCCGAACATGCCGAAGCGCATATTTCTAGAAGACGTTATAGATAGAATTATTATGTTCATAAAATTCCAGTTGAACAATACAATTTATTGTGTCTACGATCCTGTGTATAGCATTCAAAGTACTTCTAAGAAGAAAGGTAAATATAATTGATCATCTTGAAATTTGGCAGCCGACATTTAGATTAAACACTCAAACTCAAAATACATATAAATGACTTTCTGTTGTTAATGTTTTGTGTGGAACATAACCCAGTAAAAATACGTATAACGTTTCGGGTAGTGGACGGTCGCAAGCGGCGCGGCGGCGCCAGCAACTCCACGCGGCGCAGCGGCGGCGCGGCGGGCGGCTCGGCGCGGGCGGCGCGCGACCTGTACACGCAGGCGCACGAGTGCGTCACGCTGCTGGCCGAGCTGTTCGCGGCGCACCACCTCACCGACACCACGGTGCTGCACGCGTCCACGGTCGGCGTGTCGCCCTTCTTCGTCGAGAACGTCAGCGAGTTGCAGCTCAGTGCGCTCAAGCTCGTTACTACGGTCGGTGCCTGACGTGACCCGCGTCTTTACATTGCGAACTTAGTGTATTCATACTTAAAGCGATCCGCGGTCAGTTCTACCTTCGCATCGGTCTGATATGAACAAAATCCGTTATTCCGGTCAGATCGATCGTTCGGCGAATGTTTATTTATAGAAATAGAAATCGTTGAATAGCTAAGCGTCGTTAATAGTTGTATAATAAGCTTTTACAGGTACTGTTAGTGATGACTATGACACTTTGTATTGTTTCCAGATATTCACAAAATATGAACAGCACCGGAGACTGTTGCTAGAAGATATACTAGCGTCGATAGCGCGCATTCCCAGTTCCAAGCACAACTTACGATCGTTCCAACTGAGCTCGGACCAACAGATACAGATGCTGACGGCGCTTGTCCTGCAGCTAGTGCAGTGCGTGGTCACACTGCCGGAGACATTGTCGCAGGATAAAGATAAAAATCCTGAGTCATCTGACAGTAAAAAAGTAAGTTATTGTTTGAACAATTCTTAACAGGCTGGTAAATCTACTGTCGAATATTATCTGATAAGTTATTGCGATTTTTAGACAAATGAAAACAGGCTGTCGCGGACTGTCCTATTTTAGTGCATCGAAACTTACATTTTTGTTAACAATGTAATTGTATGTTTTACAGAACGCAGTAGATAAAGATCTCATGATAATTTCTAAGTACGAAGCAGCGATCAGTGTGGGCGGTACATTCCTGACGTCATTCCTGAACAAGTGCCGGAGTCGTAACGAGGAGGTCGACTTCAGGCCCCTGTTCGAAAATTTCGTGCACGATTTGCTTACTACTGTGAACAAACCAGAGTGGCCTGCGACTGAACTGCTGCTTAGCCTACTTGGAACTATGCTAGTGAGTTAACTCTATTTTTCCCGTAAATTGACGGACTGCCTCGTGGTCTGGTTGTCGCAAATTAATATTAATTAAAAAAAGAATTACAATTGCGGATTGGTCAAGAATGTTTGATCAATCTCGCTATACTATCGATTGAGTATGACATTGCAAAAAGTATTGATGTAGGCCTTAGTATTAACAAATTGGCCCTAGAAAGAGCCTGAAGAATAACTAGTAAGAGATTTTATAATGTTTATATGAACGAACTTCTGTATTGTTTCCTGAACTGTTGTATTGTTTCCCTTTCTACACAATAGTAAGAACTATTTTAATGCTTGAATGAATACATAACTGAAATTAAAATTTCAAGTATTGGGGGGCGCAAAATTCAAAACGTGGTTAAAGCCCTTATGACCCCTACGACGCTGCCTACAAATGAACAACTTCCATATAAACTTTCATCTCCTATTTAAACCATCTAGGGGTGAATTTTCGAAAATCCTTCTAAAATAAATGCTTGTTATATGTTTATGGAACTCATGTGCTAAATTCTAGACCCAGCTGTTTAGTATGCGCGTTGTCTGTCAGTGATTTTTTTACCCGACTACGGCGAAGCAAAAAGGAGGGTGATGATTTTGTTTTATGTCTGTAAAGATAGTCGTAAGAGGATAATAAATAAATCATAAATAAAGATTTGTATTAAGTACATTATATATCACGTACAACACTAACCTGGAACATGTTACAGGTGAAGTACATGTCCGACAAGTCGATGGAGATGTCGGTGCGCGTGGCGTCGCTGGAGTACCTGGGGCTGGTGGCGGCGCGGCTGCGGCGCGACAGCGTGCAGTCGCGCGCCAAGCTCGCCACCATGGACGCCGTGGTGCGCGACATACGCGCCGAGGAGGAGAAGGACGGCAACCAGGCACAGGTGCGGCCAAATATCGTACAATTCTATTATTTTTGTTTTTGTTTTTTTTTTTAACCTGTCCGTCACCTCTTTGAAGTTTATACAAAAATTTTGTTAAAACGTGTTTAGAAATCGACCCATCACGTCTGCGGATTTCACTAATCCTTACTAATATTATAATTGCGAAAGTAACTCCTGTCTGTCTGTTTGTCGCGCTTTCACGCCAAAAATCCTGAACCGATTTCAATTAAATTTGGTACACAGATATTCCAGAGCCTGAGAAAGGAAATAGGCTACTTTTTATCGACATACCACGCGGGCGGAAGCTAGTTATATATATAACTTATTTAATTTGACCTTGTATGAATGTTTAGTGAAATTAAAAAATACTTTTGCCTCTATAGAGTGCCACTTCGGGCTTAGACGAAGATGAAGAAAGGACGGAATTCCTGCAACGGGTACTACTTGACTATCTTGCGATCAACGGGCAAAAAGATCAAGCTTGGAACTGCGCTCGCCATTTCTATATCACACAGTGGTACAGAGACATGGTAGTGCAACCGAAGAGTACATCGCCGACTAAAAAACCGAAGAGCAAATCGAAGAAACGTTACATAAAGGATGATACGACTGACGAGGAGTCCGATGCAGACGACGACAGTGACGATGAAGGACGACGTCTCAAAGACTTGAAAGCTGAAAAGAAGCTCGCCTCCAGTGCGCTCATATCGGCTGAGAAATTTAAAACAATGGAAAGACGGAAGCATTTCTTTATGGAGAAAATCCGACCGTTTAGATATCAAGGTGGCACTCAGGTGCAAGTAATGCAATCATACATTGACTACAGTGGAGCAGAACTAATCTCTCAGTACTTAGCTTCGAAAAGGTCTTTCTCTCAGAGTTTCGATAGATATCTGAGAAAAATCCTTGTAATTTTGTGTGAAAACACAATAGCGATCCGCACGAAGGCGATGAAGTGCCTCGCGATGATCGTGGAAGCCGACCCGGCGGTTCTGGCGCGGCCAGACATGCAGATCGGAGTCAACCGCTCGTTCCTGGACCAGTCCACCGCCGTGCGCGAGGCTGCCGTCGATCTCGTCGGCAAATTCGTGCTCAGTCGGCCCGACCTTATTGATAAGTATTATGGAATGCTCTCAAATAGAATATTGGTGAGTGCTATGCAGTTTATAAAGCCTTGTTTACTTGTGATTAATGTGTTGGTGATCAAATTAAAAATAATATTACATCTTTTAGGACACTGGTGTTTCGGTGCGTAAACGTGTGATAAAAATTCTAAAAGACATCTGTATAGAGTGCCCAGAATTTCCTAAAATACCTGAGATTTGCGTTAAGATGATTAGGAGAGTGAACGATGAAGAAGGTATTAGGAAGTTAGTGATGGAAGTGTTTCAAAACATGTGGTTCAGTCCGTGTGCGAACACGACACGGCCGGGCGCGCTCGACATGACGGCCGCGGCCGCGGACCCGCTCACCCGCAAGGTGCTCAACATCACCGATGTGGTCATATCGTCCAGAGACATCGGGCTCGAGTGGTTTCAGCAGTTATTGACTAGTGTTAGTACAGTATTATATACCTACTTAACTAAATACTTCGTGAATACATGGCTATCCATAATTTACTACATCGTTTATAACATTTTTGCAGTTGTTCAAACCCAAGGAAGATAAAGATGATTCCACGAAAATTATTTATCAACCACCTAAGTCGCTTTTACTTGCTTGTCAGCAAATAGTAGACTGTCTTATTGAAAGTTTACTTCAGCTAGAAGAGACAAGCGCTGATGGTAAATAAATAATAAATTACATATTATTATGATTAAGGTATGAAGTGTATTAATTTGAATGTTGACTGTTTTCAGGGACTGGTTCGTCGCAGCGCATACTAGCTTGTCTCTCCACGTTGCATTTGTTTGCGAGAATAAGGCCTCAATTGTTAGTGAATCATGCATTAACTCTGCAGCCATACCTGAGCTTAAAGTGTCAGGTGTGTATTTTTATATTTGATTACATTTATTGCAGTAGGTCAAATATACACTAAGTACGTGTATCAAAAATAAAAATCGCCAACAAACGCACACAATCTAAAATACATAAAATATAAAACACATGTTTACCCTGTCACAGAATCAGTATGAGCAGCAAATAATGTCGACAGTGGCGTCAACGCTAGAGTTAGTGGTTCCACTAATGGAGCACCCGAGCGAGGTGTTTCTGGCTCAGTTGGAGGAGGACGCTGTGAAGCTGATCCTGCAGCGAGGACAGCTCGTCATCGCCTCGTGCATCGCCTGCCTCGCCGCCATCGTCAACAACCTCACGCACAACTACAAACTTATTAGGGACGTGTTCAATAAGTACCATGGTGAGTTTCACTTGTTTTAACCTCGTTTACACGAGAAGAGTTTCTCGGCGGTCTATCGGCGAGAAATTCTGTGCGAGACTCTTAGGCAAGAATCGCCAGGCGATGGATCGCACTTGTGTAGAGGTCGATGATTGATACATTATGTCGTACCTCTATGTATTTTACTGTGTGTACATAAATAATAAAATAAATACATAATTTACAGGTGTACTTCTTCAATGGAAGCATTGCTGGCAGCGGAATCCTGAAATGACGAGAGGGTTGCATTCAAGGCCTTATTTTAGACGCGCGTTATTTATAGTAGGACTGCTGTTGCGGTATTTCGATTTTACGGAAGCTAGAGTCATAGAAGGCCTGCCAGTAAGTCACCCTCCGAAAAATGGAATAGCTGAATTTGTGGTGAACACAATATTATCTCATTTAACATAATATTTTTTCTTCAGGCGGACATAAAAGAACAGATATTCTCAACGTTAATGTTTTTCGTTGGGCTTGAAGACGAAGATTTTGTGTCGCACACTCTCAAGGCGCTGGGTTCAGTTTGTGTGAGGCATTACGAGTTCATGTTGCGACCTGAACTAAAGGAGTTCTATCATCAACTCCTCACGTCAGACTTAGCGCCAATAGAGATGAAAGCGGACGTGCTGAGAAACATTGAAATGTACTTACAAGAAGAAGAGCAGCGGATGATAAGACAGGATAAGGAATGTGAGTAATTCTATGTTTTTTGTCTTCATTTATGCTTATAATCCCTACTAAGGACATTTGTCTACCGTAACGTGAACGGGACGTAAACGAGATCGAGAAGAGGACGTGAAGTAACGACAATATACATTAAGGCGCTGGCAAATGGTAAAAGTAGGCTTGATTTAAACAACAAAAAAAATGCTAAATCTGTATAGTTTGTGGTAGCGGAAAAAATATATGTTAATCTTGAACATATTTCTCAGTACTTGGATTGTTACCAAAAGACGTTTTGAAAAAAAAAACTCGATACAAGTTATAAACTAACCTTTTACCTTAATATCTGTATGAATTATATCAACGTACTTTGCTATTTTAACAAGAACGTATTATTTTAATGCAAGACTTGGTTGTTTGCAATTTTCAATAATTCAACTCATGTTTTAATAAATCGATAATTTCTTCATATTTTGCAATAAATTACAAGCGTTGTGTCATCGCGCTTCTCTTTCTTCTATGCAATCCGACAGTGACTGCGGTTTATCTGTTGTCAGCGTCTTAACAATGGCCGCGCAATCTCGTGTCACGTTGACGTCCCGTTCACGGTGCGGTGGACGAACAGTGTAAGGGTTCTATCTCCATGTTATGGTTTATAATACCCAAGTTAATGTAGGAGGATGCGCTAGGGTAGCCTGCGAACCGTAAGAAATTTGTATTGACAGAATCATTACAAACCTTGTGCCCGATGGGATTTCCCATGGGCAACTTCTATTCTTGAGGAGCCTTAGGGAATGAAGAGCCTTACCAACGATAATATAACTAACTTTTACTTATAAACGGAAGCGTAAACGTCAATGTCAACATTTCAAACTTAAAAAAATGACGACCTTTCATCCCCTATTTAACCCCCTTAGGGGACGAGTTTCCCAAAAGTATAACGTTACTAATTTTTTTTTTACCGGCCATGTTCGTGTCGGTCCACTCACAGTGAAGGGTTCCGTAGTTGGGATGAATTTATCCCAAGAACAAAGAAGCAGTAGTAAGTTTTAGTTGAAAAACTTGTTGTCCCATACGTCCCAACTGCACATGTAAGTTTGTACGCACATTATTGGGAGATTTACCATGTTATTTTAAGACCATAATGGTCAATTTTCTTAAATATCCTTAAAAGTATTTATTTAAAAAAAATGGTTTTGAAATCCTCACAATACCTTTCATTTGATATGTCACACGGTACAATTAGCAATTTTTTTTTTTCTAATTTTCTGTTTTGCCCCCAAAAGTGACCTCCATATTCAAAATTCATTTATTACGTTACACGTCCGTGTTTAGGTTACAGAAATACGTAAGTGTACCAAGTTTCAACTTAATCGGTCCATTGGATTCAGAGCAAATTGGCTGTAAACCGGACAGACACACGAGTGATCCTAAAGAGTTCCGTTTTTTCCTTTTGAGGTACGGAACCCTAAAAATTACGAAATTCCATACAAACTTTCACCTCCTATTTCACCCCTTTAGAGGGTGAATTTGCAAAAATGCTGGCTTGGTTGATTGCTCACTTTCGTTATACAAAGCACACTGCGGGTTAGGCTATGCGTTTTCTGTCTGTGAATGAATGAATTTAAGATTTTAATTAAATCGACTCGGCTGGGCAGCGTTCTGGAAGCTACGCAAGAGTTGTATTGATGATTAAATAGAAAATCACAATACAACTCTATGCTAGAACTTCCCTCAAATGTCATGACTTCATGAAACAGTCATTCAATTGGGCAATTTGACAACCTAATACTGACCTGAAAATTGCATAAAACTTATAAAAAATTGAATTTCGCTGTCTACCCTGACGCATTGGCTTAAGAACGTGTGCCCTCAGGGTCAAAGAGGTCAAAACACGAGAATCTCAAGGAGATGGGCGACGTGTCGTCGGGCATGGCGTCGACGGTGATCCAGTTGTACCTGAAGGAGATCCTGGGGTCGTTTCTGCACCCCAGCACTATGGTGCGCTCCAGCGCCATGAAGGTGGTGCAGCTTGTGCTGGCCCAAGGTCTCGTGCATCCTGTGCAGGTATATATTCACATGTCTTTTACATACGGGATTTATTGTGTTTTTGTACTCATTCGTTGCATTAGTGATGTGGTAGTAGCAGACATATATCGATGTATATGATATTGCCCTTAAGGTGGTTCTGTACAGACCCCTATATATCTAGAGGGGATTTATAGCTTTTACGCCTAACAACACCCTTCTATGGTCTACACAAGCGTGGGTAAATACATAAATTCTACCCATTAGCCGCCTCAGACCGGCTCAGTAGCTGCATGCTGATAGGCCGAAAGACTGTTTAAAAGTATCCCATGCTGGACCGGACATGACAGTATCTGCTAATAATTATTCTTATGTATCGTAGTTTTCCTTACATTATCGAGTAAACAAGACTAATCCTGAAGTGTTGTTATTAAAGAGTCATGTAAGTATACCTTCCATTTCTGTTTTAGATTGTTCCATATTTGATTTGCATGAGTACGGACCTGGAAGTGACAGTATCGCACACAGCTGACAAACATCTCCAAGAGATTGACAAGAAGTACCCTGGCTTCATTCACATGAAGGCACAACTTGGCATTAAACTGTCGTACCAGTTACAAAAAATATTACAAGTTAACGCAAACAAAGGAGTTATAAGAGGGTTTAGGTAAATATTTTTCATTTTATTATATGTCAGAATATAAATAATACTTACTTCGTCATTTTATGTACTAATTTCATTCTTGTTTTCAGGAAAAAGGATCAAGATGAGTTGCCAACTGCTCTCAACGGTTTTCTGTACTCATTGCTTCGTAACACGCGACCACAACGACGTGCGTTGGTTTTGTCGCTACTCAAACAATTTGATGACGTTTCTGTAAGTAATGCCTGCAGCCGAATTTCTGCTAACTTTGTTATTTCATGTGTTAAAATAAATTTTCGTATTGTTTCAGACTGCTCCATTGGATCAGATGCTGTATCTAGCTGATAATTTAAGTTACTTTCCATTTCAAGTTCAAGATGAACCCTTATTTATTATACATCACATTGACATCATTATTTCGACATCAGGATCAAATCTTTTGCAGCTTTTTCGTGAGGTAAGAGTTCCATCGCTAAATTATCAACTCGATTTAGTCAATTTTGGCCCTGGGCACCAAAAATTAAACAACACCGTATGTGAAATGTAGATAAATACATTTCACTTACGATGTGGTTGTGATGAATGATGTTAATGGATGGCAAACTGTTGTAAAATGAAACATAAATCATTAGTAAAATGCCAAAATAGTCCTCCCTTCAGAACCACAATGAACGATAATGAAAAAAATACTTGATGTTTGATTATTCTTAAACAGGGTCTCAACAAACCAGCTACAGAGGAAAAGACCGAGGAGCCACTAGATGAGGAGGAGGACGACGAGGAAGCGGAGACTCTGCTCGCTCAGATGCCGGAGAGCACGCGACCTCTGCAGGACGCAATGCGCCAAGCGCGCGGCTGTCTGCTGCTGCTCGTGCTCAAGCAACACCTCAAGCAGCTCTACGGCTTCACTGATGCGTGAGTTTCAAGTGTTTTATGTCACGTTTATGGTTTCAATGTCTACAGCTACACCCATTTCCTGAATAAATATCCAACGAAACATCATTTTTTTTGCAGAAAAATCAACCAGTACTCACCGTCCGAGAACGTGAAGGTTTACGAAAAGGCAGTGTCGCGGCGGCACGCGCCCATTTTCGAGCCCAAAGCAACCATCGCGCAGCTGCAAGACGCCGAGCGCGCCGCCGAAGAGCTGGACGAGCGCGGCCGCCGCAGGCTCGTCGACGACTACCTCGAGGTGAGCGCCACTCTACTTTGCCTACCACAGCTACCCGCTCACAGTAAGGCCTCGCACTTACACGCTCGCCTCTGTTTTACAGTTCAAGCAATTGATGCTGAAGTTCGACCCGGAAGAGGAGGAGGATGAAGAACAGACTGGGCAAGCCCTCGGCGCCGCCCCGACCGACACCGCGCCTGCCGCGCCCCCCGCGCCCCCGCCCGCCACCTAGCGCGCGCCCCCGCCCGCGACCGAGCGCACGCCCGCGCCCAAGAACGAGCGCGCGCCCCCTCACTTGATTGAGCGCGCGCCCCCGCCCGCCACATAGCGCGCGCCCTGCCCGCATCACGCTAGTGACGTCAGCCGGGCCGCGGGGTGCCCCGCGTCCACACCCTACTTGAAGTTCTTTATATAAGTTGTATTTGAGAAACTCGATTTTGTTTTTATATTGAAGTCTTGTGTGTAGATAATTTTTATGAGAATATAAAGTATATGTACCTACTCCGCCTCGAGTCTTTGCAAGTTCGCCCCGCCCCCCGACCCGGCCCGGCTCGGAGAGTCACCAGGTGTCCGTTCGATTGATGTTTTATATTTGTACATATTTCATTGTTAAGGGTATTAAAGTAATTACGCAACTTTAAAAAATATCATTTTATATTTACATTTTAAAGAGTACAAAACAAAATTTATATGATATGGTTATTAATAGATAAAGTAATACTTGTAGTGTTTGGCGTGAACCTATCATTAAACGACGACCTTCTTCTGCCGTTCGTCGGAAATGGCGAATTTATTACAAAGGAAAAAGATTAGTGTCTCTGGAGTAGGCTTCACTTTGCCATCGGCGATGAGCTTTCGCAGGTTACGTATACGTTGCTTATGTGGGTACTCTCCTCGAGACTGTGGTTGCGGCTGAAATTAAACAAAAAGATTAAATGGAGACTGAAAACGGCTACGTCATTTCAACATACCCAGTTACAACCATGCTATAATAGTACACAATGTTTTGTTATAATTATAATATTCAACGCAACGTATGTGATTTATGTATGTACATAATTATATAATATAATTATAGAAAAAAACATTAAAGCAATTTCAACTATGATGTGCAGTTCCTTTTATTTTATTTAACTTCGTAATATGTTCCGCTACATACTTATGCTATAAATATTGTGTGCTATTAGCGTATCATTTAGGCATACGGCAATGTTTTCGTATTGACCGACATTGCTTAAGTTCTAATTCTAAACGCTCACTCAGGACCGACATGAAATCTATACCTATTATAATAAAAAGCTGAACAGTTTGTTTGTTTGTTAGTTTAAACGTGCTAATCTCAGGAACTACTGGTTGGAATTGAAAAAATCTGTTGTGTTGGATAGTCCATGTATCGAGGAAGGTTATAGGCTATATAACATCACGCTACGACCAACACTATTGGTCGTAGCGTGAAAATAAATGAAAAATGTTGCAAAAACGAGAAAAATTATTCCTTTTTGAGAGCTTCCGTTGCGTGCGCTGCGTAAACGGTTTTTGTTACGCAAATATCATGTATGATTGAATTGTTCCTCTTTAAAAGTTCTAAAAAAGAAGTCCTCGACAGGTATGGTAATCAAATTTGTTCGAAATTAATGCATTATTTGCGAAGGAGTTTTATCAACAGAATATTAATTCATATTCAAATAAATAGTTTTAACATCAAGGGTAGCATTAAAATTATTTTTTACCCGACTACGGCGAAAACAAAGGAGGGTTATGATTTTGACCGGTATGTATGTATGTATGGATGTTCATCTGTTCCCTCCTATTTTCTAAATCACTCATCCATCACAATTTGACAATTGAGATATCGTTGGAAGCGTCTTGATCGTCCGCTGGTTATTAGGCTACAAATTAAAAATCCGGAGTCACAAGTAATCTGTTCGATTTATGCCCCAACACGTGTGACTCCGGATTTTTAATTTGTCTGTCTGTGGTGTCTTGTTTATACCTTTTTAGTCGTAGTTGGGTTTTAGTTTTTATTACTTTCATTTTTTTAATACATTCGAATCGGACATTTAATTTCGAAGTTATCACGTGTATAAAAATGCAGTATGCGAACCGTTCGACGCCGGCGCCGCCGCGCCGACGCGACGTTCCCTACTCTAGAGAGGAAAGGATGGGCACACGGGTAGACCATGACTTGGAATAGGACATAGGATACGTTTTATCCCTATATTCCCACGAGATCGAGACTTACGCGGGTGAAACCGCGCGGCACAGCTAGTAATATTATAATGTATTTCCATCATATCACGTCATGCTTAGAACCATGAACGTCAATACATCAAGGCCTTTCCTGTTTACGAGAACACTCGTGCCATAAAAAAAGTAATATAATTAAACTATTTTGTCGAATGTTTTTGCATAAACCTACATAACCTATATCTGGAATCTGGACCAAAGTGCAATGACGCTAAAAGCTACGCTGTTGGTGGGAGCATTCAAACTGTAACGACCTGCTATCTAATTGCGTAACTCAAACTCTCAAACTCAAAGCATTTATTTAAAATAAATCAATTACAGGCACTTTTGAGTTGTCAAGGGGTCGGTCAGTCAGAAAGATGCAGCTAGTTGCCCATTCCAAAGCGTAGTAGATTCCTTAACTTATTTTCGTAACCGTAACCGATTAAGACTAATACGTTTCATTTTGACAGTTCAACAACATTCATTGCGTTATTTACGTTCTTGAGAAGATTTTTTTTCTAACTTATAAAGCAATGGATTAGACATTTGGTTCAAACCGATTCCAATTCTTATTAATTGTGTATTACGCAATTAGGGTGCTGACCCAAATGTTTCAGCTTCGGATGTCCGTATCGCATATTGGCAATGAAGAACGATATAGAAGCTATAAATAATGCATGTGGACCTCAGACCAAGAAAAATGGATGTGGACGTTTTTTTTTTTTTTTTATATAATTACTAATTGGTACGATCACGCGTTTCAGTCATGATTTTGAAGCTTAAAACGCTTCTACATGCAAGAAAGAGTTAATCAGCCTTTGGGGTCACAGATCAGTCATCAATCGGGCGTTAAATAAAGAAACGACCGATAAAAAAGCGGATGATGGGTTCCTTACTTCCTCCTCACTCCCAGATATTAATTATAACCATATCTCCGACATATTTTACATTGTGCTCTATCTGAACAAAAAATGGCAGTCTTTGTAGTAAACTCTTGGCACATCAACATGTCGCGCGTAAGTCGCGTTAGAACCAATCAACCTTAACATGACAGGTGACATGCCCGTCGTCGCCAGAAAATATTAATGCTAGAGCATGACCAGAGCTTTGAAATAATTTGCATAATAATTATTGTTTCCTTTATTGTTAGAAGTTATTGACATATTTTGGCACACACCCAGAATTAAATACACAACATAATGATTATCATGTTCTGTCCAACGCCCAACTCGGCCAGTCTTTCACGGCTCTATCGAATGGTGCCTAAAAATCTTGAATGGCACTGGTTCAAAATAATAAAGTCATTCGTTTAGTAAGGCTGTCTACTACTACTCTGCACTGGGTCTCGTCTAGAACGGAAACAGGCGTGGTTGCGGTCGTTGCGCCTGTTTAGAAGATCTTCATCAGCCAGTCAAGGTCGTTGTTGCAAGTTAAATGGGCATGTAGCCGTTTAATCTAAAGCTGACCAGCAAAAGGGTCTTGTTGCTAAATAGCTTGGACATGGTTTTAGGCTTTTAGATACCTGATTGCCCATTGCAGTCACCGAACTGATTTTTTCCAACGCGTAATATGTCGAAGCCCGAAGCGCCATTAGACATGGCATGGCATGAATTATGGCACTACTAAGATTATGCTCAAGATGCGTATGTAGTTAAGTACTCAGCGAATTCTAGAATTCTCTTCAATGAATAAGATCTATAATGAGATCGAAAAGTGGTGAATTCACCGACATGGCTTTAAAGAAGCAATGGGCTGACCATTTCTCTCTCGGAGTCTGTTGGAGTACGCGAGTTCTTGATTCGAGCCTCCTGGGCTTCAGCAAATGTAATGTATGGCGCCTCCCAGCGCGGACGACGGTCGACCTGAACAAAGCAGCTGGGGTAGACCAAAGAACTATTATAGAGGAAATGATGTAACTCATCATGAGGCAGTTGGTACTGTAATGTGTGGCACTGGTTACCTGATGGAGTTATAGGCTAATATGCATAGCTATGATACGTGCATAATCTGAAGAAAATGTTTAACGTTTGTTGTATGAAATGTTATTACCACACAACTGCTGCGATACCAACCTCGTCATTATACGGATCGTAGGCACCAAAGTTTTTAAAACAAACTGGTACGCAAGCACGCACGATACATGCATAATATTATGATGGCACGCACGGTTGACGTAGTGACTCAAGGTTTACTTCAAGCAGCTAAGGGTTGCGTTGCGCGGTTGGCGCTTTTTATTTCCGCTCAACACCTACCAGTTGTAATCACAAAATATTTCAAATAATAAACACTCAGAGGCGTCGAAAGTTAATTGTGATTGTTGTGTTTATGCATTTGTAATATATGTAAATGTTTCTTTAAACGTACAGCCAACCGCGCACATCCATGTTAACAATTCAACATTGACAGGCCTTGATGCTGTAGCAGTAAGGTTGATTTTCGTAGTTTAATACCAATGCCGTGACCTACGTGATAAATATAATGCTAATGTAGGGCAATATTTTTCATCCGACTGCACTTAAAGAAGAGAAGGTAGTTAATATTTCTCGGCTTAGGTATATAATATATGAATCTATAAGGGTTAATAGATTTTAATAAATGAGGTGTCGTTAGATTTCAATCTGCGGTTAGGTAGGTAAGAGGTCACAAAAAAAAAAAGTTAGCGAACTTTAGTCAACCTAATGCGGAAAAAAGAAATACCTAACAGTCAGGTTACTTTTTTATTTCATAATTATTATGAAGCTGGTGGTCCTGGGTTCGATTCCCGGGTCGGGCAAAGCGTGTACTATAGGTCCACCTCTGCATAACCCTTCGGGGAATACGAGTGTGATGTTATGCTATATTTATTAATGCTATGGTACGATTTTAATTCATCGGCAAACTGGTTAAATACCTCATCATCTGTCTCCCTGTGGTCTGGTGAATGAATGCCGATGAGAGAGTCATCCCACATGACGGGGTGCCACGGCCGGCGCACCGCCTTCTCCGGAGGTATCATTGGCTGTGGCGGTCTTAGCGGCAGCGAATTTACGTCCACATACCCTTCCTCGTCAAATTCCTCGTCTTGCATGCTTTATTGATGAGTTGACTGAAAAATTTGAAATAAGTAGGTACCCACTGTAAATTCATGTGTACAAAATTTCAACTTAGGTACAGTCCGGCCGTCGAGTGTATGCGCTCCTGACACCTGCCAGTTGGACGATTTCTAGCAGTAATAAGGATCAAATTCGCAAAACACAATATTCGTTAGGAAACTGACTGAACAAGAACGCATTCTCTCGACAGACGAACTGTAATCGGTCCAGTCGATTCGGAGCAAAATGGCTGTGACAGACGGACAGACAGACAGACCCACGAATGATCCTTTATGGGTTCCGTTTTTTCATTCGGACGTACGGAACCCGAAAAAGTGCGGTCCATCTGCACTGTGCGATGGTTCACATTATTCATCACACACTGCAGTGGCACGCACTTTTTGAACTTAGTTTACGAAGTCGTCTACAGATCACAAAATAGCCTGTGGAATGATCGAATGCTTTTACCTATAGGTAGTCATACCTTCCAAATCCGGTTAGGTCCGGTGACTGATTGGCCTAACATCCATACAATTGAAATGCATCGATATTATTAGAATGAACGCAATAAGCCTTTGTATACCCGCATGACGTGGGTTTAAATACGATAAAAATAAAATAAAGTCTCGCAGCCAGCACTTCGAGCCTCTGATGAAAACTGCTGCGCAATAATATAACCCCGTTTTTTATTCAATTGGCTTCTTGGCACAGAGACAATATTTTTTTTTCAACATCTGTAGCCCGCTGCGACATTCTTTGTATCGGTAAAGTTCTAAACCATTGTTTTATTTAGTTTTCGATAAAGCGCTTTAAAATTTAGACTGCGGGGGACAGATCTTAAAGCAAAATTAAAGTGGGCAAGTACTTAATTAGGTGATGTGGAAATTTAATTTAGGACAATATTGGAAGCGAGTTTTTGTTGAATTTTTGGGTGGTTTTCTTTTTATTAATATTTTAATTTAGATAATTGTACCTTTAAGTAGGTACTTATAACGGTTTTGAATAGCAATTAGGTATTTGATATAAAGATGGTAGAAAAAAGAAATACAAGTAAAATAAGTACTTACACAAACTTCAACAACACAAACTCAACAGTAACTGGCGTGCAATCGACTAGTGCGGTCACTACACGAAACAAACCAGATCTATCTACTATTTTATTATTGGCTTCCGATCTTACACGCTTTATTTATATAAAGAACAGACACAGAACAGTGTGCTGTTGTATGACCAGCTTGCGACTGAAATTAATTACTTTCTTCCGAAGTCTGGTAACATGCTTGTGCTTATGCGAGACCGTTCCTTAGTGACGTTCGTATCTTGGACAATTACCAGTAAAAATAGAAACATTAAAAACAGTATTGACATCTAGGACACTGACCGAATATCATGCCAACAATTGTGACCTGACGATACAGTTTCAATATAGTATTGGTACCTACTTTATTATGTGGCTAAACCATATCGGCAAGTTAAACGAACGCATTCATTACTAGATCAAGTCTTTACAAATGCTAAAATTAAATAATTTTTATGTTTATTTTTAATAATTTTTGTTTTGTGTACCTACATATATACTTTACAGGTTATGCAGACTGGGCAGTCATACTGTCTACCTACTAAACGTACACTGATGTTATCATCTATCTTCCAACAGGACGCATTCAATACCTACGTCTATTCGACAGCTATCTATAGTCTACGTATATATTTCTTCCGCGCCATAGACATAATTTTTCTAACGACCGATACAATACAAATACGCACTCGATAACCCGATGACCGATATAATATGAATTTCTATGTAATATTTACTTTCCGTAGCTAGCGACACGCGTCGGTTTCATAGAAACCAGTCGTGTCGCGGCGACACGTCGCCTTCAGTTGCCGGCTGCGGTCGGCTACGGATCTGGCTACAGGTGCAGTAAGTACCCAAGTGGGCCTGGCCTTCGTTCTCACGAGCGATTTTTATCGCGCCCTTGGTTTTCAACGCACCGAGAGTTGAAAATTCAATAGTGTGTTTTTTTGACGCGCTGGGATGCACTCCGTTAGATTCTCAATCCTTTTAATTTTTAACACTCGGTGTTAGGCCGAAAGAACTGATAGTTGAAAATCTAGTACGCGATAAAAAATCCTTGCGTTAAAAAGTCGCCCGTGCGACCCAGCATGGCCACATAAATCTACAGTGGGTATCCATCGGTGTGGCCATAGCTGCAGATATCGATTGCATTGGATAGGTATTTACTGTAGCCTGTAGGTTTTAAAAGAAAACCTCACCTTGGTCATCAGGCTAAGCTAGAGGCTGGATACAAATTTTTCAACTCATTTAAGGAAAATATTTATGAAGATTTTTTTAAATTAATTTTTTTAAATTAATGATGGCAATGGTTTAGTCCGGTGATAAAGTGAAATATTCTTAAATCATAAATAAAAGGCCAATAATATAATAACAGTAACGTCAAATTTAATAATTTCATAACAACTATAACTAGTTAACAACGTAACTTAAGTACATCTGATTGACAGGCATTGTATAAAGTTCGTCAATACATCCTAATCATATTTTTGTATTACTAAGCCTTACTGAACATTTCCACTATTTAATTATTTAATAATAGCCAACAAAAACACTACCAATAATTTTATTTGTGGGCTGCGATATATTTTGTTTTTCATATTCATATCTGACTCGCCGCATGTCAGTCTGAGAAATCTTATTTTACTATTACGCAACAAATACCCGTTACCTATAGTTCAGGTTTTATCAAAAGCGTTGTACAACCGACACGCTCTACTAATACTGAGTTTGTTGGCTAACAAAATAAAGCCTTAGATATCTTTTACGCGCTCGCGACGGTTTCATCAAACGAAAGTTCGTGCTCTGACCTTGACAGCATGTATTCCGGCAGTGTAACGCCCAAAGACGCGCTGTATCTTGGCATCGTGTCTGCCCAAAAAGCTCCCCTAGAATCGGTACCCGCGAATTCTTCAGGCTGGGCTATATTAGATTCATCTATAATTTGAGCATTTTTTTCGGCATCAGCCTCTACACTTCTCTTGATTTTACGCGTATTAGCAGCTACAATTCCCGGTTTCACAGCACTGGCGATGGGATTGGTAGCAGCAGCAGCGATAGTTTGCGGCGTCTTCTTACGCTTCAACTTTTTTCCGTAATTGGTATTGTCCACCACATATGCAGCAGACTTGTGCGCTGGAGGAGCACTTGTGGTCACTGTTTTGCTTTCAGCGCCCTCGTTCCCCTGGTCGATAGTTGCCGGCTTAGATGTAAATTCTTTGAGTTCTTGATAAGCTAAATGGCTTCGTTTGGGAGCAGACTCTGACACGAACATACATTCCTCATTTTTCAAGCCGTTTTTGTCAATACATTGGAAACAGGTCATTCCATTTTTCTGTACCTTTTTACATGAAGACCTGTCTTTTTTCTTGAATTCCGCTAAAACATGCTCTACGTCTTTTTTGGGTTCATTGTTAGTATAAAAACCAGGCAAAGCTTTTTTATAATCGTAAGACTTGCCTGAAGAACTGTCTCCCTCTTCTTCTGAACTTTGTTTGTCATCTGCCGCTCGCAAAGCTTCGCTAGGACTGGGTTTTGATGTATGTTTGTAGTAGGCCTTGTACTTTTCACCAGAATCATCCTCGCGGCTTGCTTCAGGGGCTGCTGATAACTTAGCGTACTTATGTTCACTGCTGTCATCAGCCGGGGTATATTTTTCTGATTTCTGTGCTGGTTCTGCTTGTTGTGGCGCCTCAGCTTCATCAGGCTCATCGTTGCTGTCAAATTTCCTTTCCTTTGAATACGCATATTTGTTGTTCTTGGGCTCTGCCACATATGAGCACGACTCAAAATTACCACCTGTCTTCGGATCCTTGCAGGTTGTGCAAGTCATACCGTCCTTTTTGACTTCTTTGCAATTCCCTGGGTTTTGTTTTATTTCCGCTGCCTGTTTCTCTGACAGATCCTTAATTCTTTCGTATTCTTTATGGTCATAGCCCGAGTCATAGCTGTAAGGATATTCATAATCTTTGTTAGGGTCCTTTTGTTCTTTATAAGCGCTGCTATACAGGCCGCTGTCGAATGCTTTGGGTTTAGAAACATATTCGACGTTATAGTTATAGGGATCATCCTCGTCATCGCTGCTCTTCTTCAGGTTTTCTCTTTGTCTTCCGCTAGTGTATCGTCGGATACGTGCTGGTCCTGGAATATAAGCATTTGGCTTGTAGTTCTGTTCAATTTCAGAGTTTTCGTTTAGTTCTTCCTTGCGATAGTTTAGTGGATGGGCTACTTCAACATTGGTTTGTGCAGGTTTAAAATAAGCGGCCACACTAGGGTTTTTTCTCAAAGCAGCTAAAATCTTTTCCCCCTGTTCTTCTTCAGGTTTGTACACTTTATAGTCAGCGTCGTGTACGGTGCGGATATCATATCGTAAGGGAGAAAGCTGTTGCCCAATAGGTATCGCTTGAAGCTGACTATGCTGTTGTCTTGGTTGCGCAACTAATTTAGCAGATCTCCCTGGTGGCGGTAGAAAACTTTGGCTCGCAATTGGGTTAAAACCAAAATTGTCGGCAGAAAATGCTTTTTCTATGGGCGCTACTCGAGTTTGCAAAGAATCGATGGAACTACTAACAAAAGTATCGAACAGTTGGGGATATTGGTTTTTGTCTACTTTTAATACTGCTGCCGCAATAGGTTCTGAAGCCAGTGAAGAAACGCCTGAAAAGACGATAATTGTGATATAAAATACATAAATACAATAAATATTAGCGTGCGAGCATAAGCGGTTAGTGACATTTGTGTTTACTATATACTAAGTAAAATAAACTAAGTATATCGCAACCGAAATTACCTGAATCGAATAATGGCCCAAAGTCCAATGGCTGTACGAATCCATCTTGTTCTTCACTCGTAACCACTCCTTCACATATCGCCCAGACTAACAACTGTAAAAACGATTTAGGCATGAATAAAAAGACGAATGTCGTTGCACATTCAATAAAAAAATAAAAAAATTATTACGTACCAAACATCCGAGTCTGGACATTTTGAAAATGGGTTTACACCCAAATAAGATTTTTTAACGAAAATTACTTTTGAGTTGTGCGAGTTGTATTCTTCGTTTGTGTTGGAATGAAAGTAACTTTACATTATTGAAATGACAAGGTTTTATAGGCGTCAATATTGCGAAGGTGAAAGATCGGCGCAACAGAGCGCGCACCACTCAAGCGTGTCTTGCCGGACAATGTCCGCTTACTCCATCCGGCGAGCAACTGTTGCGGTCACTCGCGGCGACGACGAGCGCTCGGCTGCTACGACTGTAGCGGCCGACCATCTGCTGCCGGCGCCGGCGCATCTTACCTCCCTACGACACCACTACATTGGTTCAAAAAGTAAGGAGCATTCACTAATTTACAAGACATCATCGTCTCGCTTATGTCCGAATTAGTTGGACGATAGAATGAACGTACAGGTTGATAAACACAGATCCTGCTTCCCGAATTGGTAGGAGATATGGATCATTTTCAAATCCCAGTTTCGAATCTACGACCTTAATACGGTGCAATAATTGAAACTATTAGTAGGTACTTCCTTGTTCCCCCAATGAGGTGAAATTATGAAAGTTCACATTTAGGTACTTACCTACTGCTCAGGCTCCACTCAGTCAACTATCTAATTGAGTATTGAGTATTGCATTCACCGGTGCATTACCTATTCAACCATTACCGACGACATTTTCACTTTCTTTTAAACTATTCGTTAACTGGAAAGATCTGGATGACCCAGGTGTTAAACATATAGTGTTATTAGTGTTAAGGAAACAGTTTACCGAAACATTTGTGAAGATTGATTTCGCGCAAAGCGGATGTTATTGAAGTTGAATCAAAGGAGAATTAAACACGCAGGCATATAAATCTATCAAATTATGTTTATTGGCAGTGACCATAATAATACATGATACACCCGGTACTACATTTAATTAAAATATAAGTAACCGTACGTATAAATGGAATGACATGATCAAAATAAATCTCAATTCTCATGAAAACAACAATAACATAAATCAATGAGCCGAGATTTCCGATTTGTTATGAATTTAACGGTAATTATTAGTAATTAAAGTAATTACAACACTTCCATTCAACATTGGCCGATATCAGTATGACGCCAGAGTGATAGAAAATAGATATTTAGTGCGAATCTTTCGAAATTGTGATGTAGTTGGCGTACTAATTTCTCTTTAGATCGCAAAAAAACCTTGGCGTTATATCGAAAAATGCTGGAAGTAACATAATCAAGTTACCTTTTGCGACTAAAACCATACAATAAGTACTCACAGACAGGGTTTCATAGTCTTATAAACTCTATACAATCAGTTCAACAGATCTTTACAATTTTAAGAATTTTTTACGCCGTCTTCCAATTTTTGAAGCAAGATACGAATATTTGGGTTGGTTTCTTGGTGTAATGCCGTTAGAATTGCTTTCTGTAACAAAAGATGCGCTCAAATTAAAATTGTCCACCGGTCACTACGGCGAAGCAATACCGCGTTATGCTATTCTCCTTTATTTGTTTCTGAAATCAAAAATCTATAGGTAGGTTGAAAGATATACTTACACCAAGTTTATTATTTGAGTGTTGTGTTTTCTGCGACAACATCCACAAATTCCCCGCGAGGCTCACCATAGGGCGCTCCGTCAGCTGCCCGCGTCTCACAACCCGCCAGAACAGTTCCAACGACAACTCGTACTGCTTCTTAGCCTCCTTGTTGTCGCCGAGCATCTTCAGCACAACTAGCAGTTCTTGACAAATGTTGCTTGCGTATCTATTTAACACATCTATGAATTCGGAATCGCATCCGTATAGTTCGTCGTTTGAGAGCACTGGAAACAAGCAAGCAAGTAAATAAAACAATTACAAGGTATAATACGGAATAGTGATCATTATTATATCCTTTATTCTGAGAAAATTGTGATTTCTGATCAAAATCAGGGAGGTATAAGCTTTTTATTTATGCATAAAAATTGGCTGAATAATTTGTAATTACTAAATACAGAACCTTCTTTCTTACGTCAGTTAAAAATTATGTGAAATTCGCCAACCTGATTCTAAATGGTGCATGTAATTATCCTGCGTCATTTCGCAGAGCAGGTCCAAGGTCCGAAGCAATGTGTTATAGTACAGGGGCTCCGTTTTCTTCCAGTGTATCCTTTCCATCGTCTTAATAAAGCCGCTGAGTATGTACGCCTTACAGTTGCTGTCCACGTTGTCCTATAAAACGATGTGGGTTAATTTTCTAGAGACGACACGAAGATGAGAATTTTAGTGACTATGAAAAGAGGCTACAACTGTTCTGATTTTTGGAAAAGTTTTAAACTGAAACTAATCTATACTTAGTATAAATTAAAGTCGCCTTTCATGTCTGTGTGTATGTCCGCGTTGTTCTTCTAAACCACGCAACAGATTTTGATGAGGTTTTCACCATAGTTTAGAGAATTTATTCCGGAAGGTTTGTGTGCCTATCACGTTCATATTAAAAGTTACATATAACTAAGAAATCTCGCTGTTTTGTTAAGTCGTAAAAACCGTGCGAAGCAAGAGCGGGTCGCTAGTATTATAATTTAACTTACAAAATTATTTTTCTGCTACACATGTCTTAAAATGCATCAGAAATGGTGGTTTAAAAATATTATTGACCACCCTTTATACAATAATCCTGCAATCTAATGATTATGCAAAGACACTCACGGGTAATAATAATAGCGTCGATAAGAAGTCGCTCAACATCCCTCCAACTTTGACATGCGTGGGCTTCTTTTGTCCGTCTTCTAATATGTAATCCGGTATGTCAGGTATCAATCCAATGAGCGCTTTGAAGTTGGCTTCCGCTATAAACAGAACTTTGTTATAGGGTATAAGTTCGAAAGCAATCGTTCGATGTTGAACTTCTGTGAAATTGTTTATTCTGTAAATAGGATATTGGAATCACTTTTACACGTCATATTAAAAAGTTGTAAAAATAAGCTAGATGAGGTCGGCGTTTCCTATCTGACTACTCTGAGAAGAAAGGCCGAAACAAACTCAGAGGTCACCGTCTCCTTTAAAGTCCAGACATAATCTTGGTCAGGCCATATGAGGACCATGTAGATAAGAGTCTGAAATGGTCTTTTGAGGAAAGAACCATACAGATTTGAGTGGACCTGTCCAGCCAGTGCAAGCATTTGTCAGTAATAGTGGAGCTCAACGACTCGACGAACAATACCAAAGAAAAGACATTTGGGTAGGTCGCATAAAGTTTAAGAAAAATAAATATCCACATAGTCCTCACATTCACAATAAAACAATACTTTACAAGTAATCATCATGTCATTTTGTATATAATATTCAATAATGTCAATTTTTATATAAAACTGGTAGGTATATTTTTATGGCTTTCCATAATATTCAAAATGGCACAATGCTTAGCAGAGCGAGCAGCTCAATCCCATGTATTTTTGTCTTCTAAATAATCTGTGATTTTATAGTACCCTTTTTTACAAAGTTTGGTTTTAATACAGCTTTTAAATCCTTTATTGGGTAAGTTTCGAATGTCAATGGGAAGTTTGTTATAAAAGCGTATACATTGACCCATGAACGAGTTGCCTACTCTGTGGAGACGAGTGCGATGTACCGCAAGATTGTGTTTATTCCTGGTATTTAAACTATGAATATCGGACATTTTCTTAAACTTTGATATGTTTTTGTGTACATACAATAGGTTTTCAAATATATATTGTGAGGCTACAGTCAGAATATCTATTTCTTTGAATTTTTCTCGAAGGGAATCTCTTGGACCTAGGTTGTAAATGGCTCGAACAGCCCTTTTCTGTAAAACAAAGATAGCATTAATGTCCGCACAGGCTCCCCAGAGAAGAATCCCATAAGCCAGAAGACTATGAAAATAACTAAAATAAACAATTCTGGCTGTATCTACGTCAGTTATCTGTCTAATTTTTTTAACGGCATAGGCGGCCGAACTAAGCCTACCTGACAATTTTTCTATGTGTGGGCCCCATTGTAATTTACCGTCAATGGTTATTCCAAGAAAAACTGTCGATTCAACGGGGTCCAACTCTATTCCATTAACTTTAACATTGGTAGATAGCTGCCTGACATTTGGCGTTGAAAATTTAATGAGTTTAGTAATTTAAAACAGAATAACAACACAATTATTGTTTGTTCAGTATGCTTCTAACACTTGTCTTACAAGCGGTTTTTATTCGGGGTCAGGTTTATGGATTGCGTACCCAAGTAGGCTCCTGCAAACATAATTTGGGGCATTATCGATTTATCCAACATCCAGTGCGAGTGCACTGCTCCGGTTCAGACTATGCCCCATCTGCTAAAGTGTCCCAAATGTTCATTCACCTGCACCCTTGACAATCTGAACAACGCCTCTGACGCCGCAATAAATGTGGCCACCTACTGCGCCCAAACAGTATAAGTAACATAGCTGCTGTTGAAACGAAACAGAAAGAAGAAGAACCAACCTTGTCCAATACAATTGTTGAGAAGCGCGACCTGTCCCGAAAGTAGGTACAGCTGCGTCTTGGTGAGCGTGCAGTGCAGCGACGGCACGGTCACGAAGCAGTAGGCGGCGCACGCACGCTGCAGCCACTTGCCTCGCGCCGGGCTGGCGCGGGCCGCTAGGGCGTTCACCGCCTAAACAGACAGATATTATGACTTCGCAAGTACTGCCACGACGACGAGTCGGGATATTATAGCATGGCATGGCATTCCATACAGTAATATTGCCAAATTAATCAAAACAGCGAAATTGTTGACATCTATTTGCGACGTTGCCGACTTTCAGAATAAACGCTCTTAAGTTGCTATTTAAGGATCACTTCCCCTTGGCCTAAACTTTGCATATTCGATTTATTTGATGACAATATATTTATTTTGTAGACGCGAAACGAAAAGACGCTTTAAAAAAATATGCGTTTATTGTACTTACATGTACCAAAGTAATGAGTACGGCGTCAAGCTTGATGAACGACGAGCGACATTCCACGTAGAAGTTCAGCTGCCTTTCGAGATCATCTTGATACGTAACCGCTTGTATGAACTTGTTGATCAGCTCTCCGCAGATTTTACTTTCGTCTTCAACAGTTACCGCACTGAAACAATAAAATACATAATGTTATTACGAAATGCATGATTGTAGCCCGAAATTCGTCTGCGGCCGGAATTAGGAGCTAGGAAAAGCCTATTGCCGTTTCCCAGGTTTATGTTCAGAGTTCAGGCTGGGTTGGGTTTGACACTTTTCTCAGTATAACCAACATCGCTTTTCCGAACTTGTAAACCCTAAACAGCTGAGTTTGCGCTTGCAGCATCATCAATTCATTTTCTTATAAAAAATAACTAAATCTTATTTTGTATCAGACTGTTTGCAATACTTCAAATAGTTTTTTCCACAGCCAACTATTTCAAAACTTCCAGAAAGACAACCTCCAATTCGTTACAAAAAGATCAATCTGTTTCCCAATCTGACTGGATCATTGCCCCTGGGCATACCTACGCTACTATCTTAGCTTATAAAAAACAATATGTCTGCCTATAAAAATCAAAAAGTACTTGATGGAATCGTGTAGGATACAGCAGAGCCTCATCAAACTAGAGATGACAATGTGGTCCTCAATGTGCACGGAGTTGTATCGTGAGAAGAATACGGACAGCACTGTCTTAGCCATCATCGTGCGCGCGCTTGATGTTTGTACCAACTCCACCAGAGGCATGAATGCGTCCTGTAACAAATACATCATTATAATACAGTAGCGATATAAAAATAATACATCCTAAAGGCTACTATTGCATGCAAACATTTGTTTAATAATGACCACTCGCAATAAATTAAGAGTAAAAACAAAAATAATTTTAATTTTTGCGTATAATACTTGAATTATGGTGGTGAAATACTAAGTAGCAAAAATTGCGGCAAATGACACACTATCAAGAGTAAACATACTCAATTTTTCAATTAAGGAGTTTGCTGGTCTTTGTTCCATGATCAAGTTTCATAATTAAAAAAATTGTACTAGTTGAAATTACACTAGGTTCTAAGATGTTATTGCATAGCAGAATGCCTTATTGGTCTCGTAGTCACAAACGCTACTGCTGAGCATGAGTTCCTGGATTCGATTCCTAGGTTGGGCAGTGTTATTGGGTTTTTCCATAAGGAATTCTCAGTAGTAGCTCGGAGTCTGGATTTGTGTCCGGTTGATAGCAATAAGCTCGCCCTCTATTACATGGGACATAAACATAGCTAGCGAAATGTGTGTGTACACATTATGTAGTACACCTCTGCCTAACCCTTTAGGGAAAACCGGCGTGATATTATATAAAGTTTTATGTAATTGCATATAATTTGAAAATAATCGAATTTGGAATACGATAATTGTTTTTAGGCTGGTTTTCCTCACACGTTGACCGTCGGCGCTGTCGGTCGGCGCGTAGCTCGTGACTGCAGCACTCGTCACAGCCCTGACGGCCGTCAGTGCTGACCGGTTGTAGTGATTAAAAAACGCTTCATAAGGACACATACATATTGACCTATCAGCGCCGACGGTCAGCGTATGAGGAAAACCAGCCATGGTCCACGATCGTACGGTCAACCGCAAGTCAGTAACGTTTAAACAACAAAAACCCTCACTACTGCTTGGATATAAAAATCCTATCAAATTCAAATTGATTCCATAGACCAGTGCTTTTCAACCTGGGGGTCCCCCTGAGTAAGGTTTCGCGACCCCTTGGGGGGTCGTGGACAAAAGAAAAAAGGTAAGTGTTTCTAGGTCCTACACTTCACGCTAAAAATACAATTTTAGTCAGAAGGATGACCCTAGGGCCTAGGGGGTCACTAGATTTGTTAACTTCTAAAGGGGTCGCGTATTCAAAAAGATTGAAAAACACTGCCATAGACAGTTGGCTCATGCCTGTACAATGCTACCACTGTTTATTTATTCTATGTTTGGTAGTAAACATGCATCCTTACCATTAGGAAAAGTTCTTCGACGTCAGGAATGGACTTGAGCATCCTTTTGATAACGAACTGGAAGTTCCCGGAGAACTCGTCTGCGGGCTTGCCGCACTTGATCATGTAACGTATCGTGCCCCGCAGTATTACGTTCACGTGTTGAGTCTAAATAGAATAGCCAAATAAATAAGTTATTTAAAAACCATAATCCCGCGTCCTATTTAAAAGGGATCGTCGCGTTCATATGACACTTTTTGTTTGTTGAAACTGAATGCGTGATCGCGCCGACAAAGAGCGCTTTCCGGATTTCAGAACAAAAAGTGACAACATATGGCCGCGACGGGCTCGTATTCGCGCGACGATCGCTTTTAAATACGACGCGGGGTACGAAAGAAAAAAAAAAAAAAACTAAAAAGCTTAAAATAAAACAAATTATTTAAAAAACAAAAAACCCTACCGCAAAAACCTATAACCGAAAAGAGAAAAACAAGCATTTGTCAACAACTTTGTTTTTTGTAAGGTATTGCAGGCTCGTTTTGTTTGTCCCCACAAACAAAATTTAATACCTTACAAAAAAATCCAAGTTCAATGCTTGTTTTTCTCTTTTCGGTTATAGGTTTTTATTAAAATATATATTTGGAATTCTCGTTACTAGCTTTTATTTGATACCAATATTGTAGTAATTAATTTTTAAAAAAAACTTTACCCTCTCTTTTTTTGTACTTGCAGATGAGATATATATAAAAAAAATATAGTCTATGTCACTCCCACAATTAAAGACTAACCTAGCGACACCTCGTATTTAGGCTAGCCGTTTAGGCTACAGAGCGTGCCAAAGAAATAGACATACATAGATACAAATATACATACATAATCTTGAAAAACATTACCCTCCTTCTGGGGCAGTCGGGTAAAAATAATATAAGAAGAAATAAGGGTAATATCGGTAATACGATACGATGGCTGGATTGTGTGAAAGAAGAAACAGCTAGTAAGGGGTAAATACTAAGATGGCAGCTGATGCACCAACCGAAAATAAATTGGAATATGAGAAGAAAGATGACGACTGGAAAAACGGATTAATGTTACTTAGGCACATTTTTATTTTATGTACCGGCTGTGTTACGCTGTGTGATTGCCGGTACAAAATTTCTAGCCATAATTACTTACCCAAAACCGTCTGACTAAAAAAACAAATAGTTTACCGATAAATGTGTACAGGCGAACTGAAGCCACGGTTCCAACACTTGCAGGAATTGGTTGGTAGATCTCATGCTGCTCGCTATTTTCCACCATGTCTGAATTAACGACTCGGACGCCACCTGGCGGTGGGTATCAGCTTTGCACAAATGTTCGCCCAGGGAAACCAAGACTTCGTTCATCATGACTTTAAATAACAAAATAATTTTCATAATTATTAAATGTATGCACTTTTGAAACGTCACACAAACAAGCCATGAAAAGATTAAGCACCTTTAGGTAAATACTTGCACACTACATGAGACTTATACATGTTTGACTACGTACTGCACATAATTATACATTAAAAACATTTTTAAATGTCCCACTATGTAGTAAAGGAATGTCTTTTTGAATATTGATTTTAACCATTTTACTCAGTAACCAATAAAAATATTTTTACCCATTTTATCAGCATAACTGTGAACCATCTCCAGAATTTTCGGTGCTTTTTTTATTACAAAAGGAGAGTCGAAGGCAGATACAATACAACATAGAAATAATTCACTGAAACAAAACGTCAAATTAATAACCAAAAAACATAAGCAGTTAAATAATAAGTGCTTTTTTTTGTTTTTACATACTTGTTTTCTATTTGTTCGCATTTTTGTATGAACTCGTCCAGAAGATCACTTTTACATTTATTAGCGTTCAGTGTCCCAAATAACAACCAATCCAAGGCCGGTACGAAAAGATTCAAATACTTATCCTGTGTGAGTAGTTGTGTTTCATATTTTTTCCTCATTGCTGTTAAGAAAATCTGAAATGATTTTTTTTTAAAGGAACCGAGCGTGGAAATTTAGTGCACACTCGCGGAATCAAATAATTAGGCACCTTTAGGATTTTTTTTACTTGCAACATATATGAGACAAAAGTTTAAGACTGAGTCTATTTTATTCCACTAGCTGTTGTCTGCGGCTTCGCCCATCTGTAAGTCGGAAAATATCCTACAGGGATTAAAAGTAGGTACCCTATGTGTTAATCCAGGTTATAAACTATCGGTGTGCCAAATTTCATCCAAATCAGCCGTTTTTGCGGCAATCCGGAAAAAGAAAGAAAAGAAAGAAAGAAAGAAAATTGTTTATTCTGCACAAACTAAACGCACAATACAAAATAAAAAATGACATGAAATGGAAATGGAAACAGACAATCGGACAAAAATTCTAAAAACTATCTTTTCGGCATCGAGACTCATTCCCATTTTTTTTAAATTATTATTCCTTAAAAATATTCCATGTACAGTTTTGACTTCATTACTGCTACACGTACCTATCTAAGATGCCTCTTATGTTGTACAAATTAAAAATCCAGATTCACACGAATCGCTGTTCGATTTGTGTGACTCCGGATTTTTAATTTGTCTGTCTGTGGGTGTCTTGTTTATACCTTTTTAGTCGTAGTTGGGATTTATTTTGTATTACTTTTTTATATTTGAAATGTGCTCATTAAGCCCTTTCATTTGAAACCCAACATGGTACGATTAAACAATATTTTTTTTTAGTTCCTGACTAAATCCTCTAGAGGGCGCCATTTTTAATTTAATATGATGACCCATAGCCTATAGTCAGCGGACGATCAAGACACTTCCAACGATTCCTCATTTGTCAAATTGTGATGAATGGTTTAGAAGATAGGAGGGAACAGATGAACATACATACATACATACCGGCCAAAATCATAACCCTCCTTTTGTCGGGTAAAAAACAAACATTTACCTGCTGATATTCCTCAAGAAATTCTTTTAAATTAGCATAAAAATAGCCTTCACTGTCCTTGCCTAGCAGTTTAGAGGCATTGTGACATAAATATACTCGTAAGTATGCTGCCACCAACGGGTTCCCTATTCCTCTTATCATAGTGGAAATTCTTGCTATCGCCGGCTTTATTTCATCTTTAGATATAAACACGAAGCATTTCAGTAAAGCCATCTCCATGTACAGGCGCGGTAATAATTCTCTGATTGACGCCATCTTGTACATCCAGTTCTGGCATGTCTCTTTAGCCGACTCTGGAACTGTCCTTGGATCAATATTGTTAATATTTACGAGATTATTGTTTCTGTAAAAAAAATATCAACAAATATTTCAGAGATTTTTACAGCGATTTTAGAACAAGAGCCTTTAATCGCGGGAACTCACCCAAAACTTTTTTCTTTGAGACGGTTGAACACTAAGTTACCAAATGTGTCCAGAGTATCAGTGATCAGTATAAACTTGCTAGGATAAAACTGCATTACACTTATATCAGACAATAGTTTTGAGCACTGGATTCCTATTTTAAATGCTTTCACTCTTTGTTCTGATTCCCAAGCCTGTCAACAGAATAACAATAAAACATCCTAAAATGTTTTTTTAAATGTGTATCTGCCATTTATACTTATTTGGTACACAGCATGACATAAAAAAGCGAGCCACTCAGCATACAAAAAAATAGTTTTACCAAAAAATTTGGATCAATTTTTTGGTAAAACTATTTTTTTGTGTGTAGAGTGGCTTGTTACCAAAATAACTATGAGAAAAGCTAATATAAGTACAAAATTACCTTTCTAATTTCATCATTCAGCAAGTTAATTTTTGTGACAAATTCTTGTTGACTTAAACCCATTGTTTTTCGTACTGAGCCTTCATCAAAATCATCCAACTGCTCAAGCCTGTGTTTCACCTTCTCATTCAAATTAGATACCTGTCTAATAAGAGCTGAAAAGGAACTAACTTAAAATAAAATTAAAATAAAATCAAAGAGGAAAAAAGATACACTATTAGTTCTATAATATTTTATAATAATAAATATCAAAGATCATAATAATAAGCACTTTATGTAATAACTAGCATATGCCCGCGGCTTCACCCGCATGACTTCGGAAATTATACCATATAATACCAGGATGAGAGTAGCCTATCGCCAAAACTCACATTCGAAATCCTTCACCTGTTCCATGGAAAGATAACAAATAGATAGACAGAGTTACTTTCGCATTTATTAGTAGGTACTTATAGATAATATTTTTATTTAATTAAATGAAAACCCTGTACATACTTTTTTCCCCACCCGGTAGGTAGCTGCTAACTATTGTTAGTTTTTCACCAGTTGTGTATTTACTAAGGATACCAGCACGCTTAGTACTCCAAGCTTTGGAATAATTCACACCTTCCATCTTTTCGACCTCCAAAGGATTGATATCCTAAACATTTACAATGTGACATTAATTTAAATTCTTAACAAAAATCAAAGAAACTGCAGGGAAAGAAACAGCAACTTACTTCCTCTAGATTCATTTGTTCAAATCTCAACAATGGGTCCACTTCTTCAAAGCCTGCACTCCATTTATTGATGTGGTCAATGATACTGGAGCTAGATGACTCCTTCTGCAACACGAAATAAATAAAATGAACTGAATGAAGAAACAATATGAAATATCAAAACTAAGATGGCCCAGTTGGGCTGTTTTTCTTCTTCCACTATCCACCCATTTAGAAATTCTAAGTAGGTACAGTCACGGACTTTAATTGATGAGCCACCTGGCACTGTTCGTATTTTAGCCGTGTAATGCAAATCGGGTTTATTCGGTTCCCGACAGGCAAAGTCATATGTCTTCGTATTAGAAGAAGAAAATTATATTTCATATCTTTACCGGTTGGCTAACCTGAGAGCCAGAACTACAAACTTGACAGCAGAGTGACTACTCAAAGTCAACCAATTGCAGGTCTAGCAACAGTAACCTAGCAACGATAAACAATTGTTGCTAGGTTACTGTTGCGATAGTAACGTTAGCGTACGGAGAAATTCTCTGACATCGATATTTCAACTGTCACTGTCTTCAGTTAAGTTTTCAGAATTATTGAGTTACTGAGCTATGATTCAAAGGAAGTCAGTATCAAATAGATTGAATAAACTAAATGCAACATTGTATTTATTTTTATCATTAAGAACTTATTAGTCAACCTCTATGGATAAGACTATTTCCGATTACAAGTAATTTATTTGTCATCTTGATATTTCAACTGTCACTGTCTTCAGTTATGTTTTCATAATTATCGAGTTAATGAGCTATGATTCAAAGGAGGTCGGTATCAAATAGATTGGATAAACTTAATGCAACATTGTATTTATTTTTATCATTGAGAACTTATTAGTCAACTTATTTCCGATTAAAAGTAATTTATTTGTCATCTTGTTTACGAGCTTGCGATTTGAGTTCGTGTTTAATCGTGTAATCTTGTGAATGTATGAAACTGCAAAATTGAAAAGTTTGAAGGTGGCTCATCAATTACAGTCCGTGACTGTACATACAAAACAAAAAAAAAACTGCAGTATGTATGAAACTGCAGTAAGATCCTTTTGCGTATAATTAACACGAGATTATCAACGTATGTAGACCACCAGATACCGAGAGAACAAGCCGGTTTTGTTGCCGGCAAGGGAACTCGAGAGCAAATTTTGAATGTCCGCATTCTCATTGAGAAATGTCGAGAATTTAACAAGCCACTGGTCTTGTGCTTCCTAGATTACGCTAAGGCGTTTGACTGCGTACAGTGGCAGACAATGTTTGATGTTCTTATTGAAATGGGCGTCCCCCCACATCTCACTTTTCTGATTCAGAATTTGTACCTTGACGGCACTAGCTTTGTGAAACTGGAAAACAAAACATCGAAGACTTTCTATACGGAACGTGGCGTGCGTCAGGGCTGTATTTTGTCTCCGAAATTGTTCAACCTCTACGGGGAGCACATTATGAGGAGAGCGCTGGATGTTTGGCACGGCGGAATCGTTGTTGGCGGTGAAAGACTCACGAACCTGAGATATGCGGACGATACCACTATAGTTGCGTCAAGCGAGGAAGAAATGGCGGACCTCCTGAAGCGTATAGAAGCAGAGAGCGCTAAGCTTGGACTCAAGATCAACCATTCTAAGACAAAGGTAATGGTGGTAGACCGTGCTCATCTTCTTCCGAGCTCAAATCTACTCGACGGGTATGAGAAAGTCAGTGCGTTCGTGTATCTTGGGTCTCTGATCACGAATGAGGGTAGCTGCTTGGAGGAAATCCGCCGTCGTACTGGTATGGCCAAAAGTGCGATGACCAGTCTAGGGAAAATTTTGAAGAACCGTGGCATCCATCGAAATACCAAAATGCGACTGACCCGTGCTCTAGTTTTTTCCATTTTTTTATATGGCGCTGAAACGTGGTGCATTAAAAGCCGCGAAGGCAGTAAAATCGATGCTTTCGAAATATGGTGTTGGCGGAGGCTACTTCGTATACCATGGACCGCCATGAGAACGAATGAATCCATACTGGAGGAACTCAACATCACCAAGCGGCTATCTACTGTATGTCAGGAGCGTGCCCTTAGCTTTTTCGGACATATTATGCGTTCACCTAAACATAGTCTGGAAAGGCTTTTGATACTGGGCCGGGTGGAAGGAAAACGCGCTCAAGGCAGAGCACCAGCAAGATGGTCAGACGCGATCAAAAAGGTTGCTGGAGGCAGCATCTATCAAGCGGTCCATACTGCAGAAGACCGCATAGCTTGGAGACACGTCACATGTGGTCGCGATCTTCAGCATTGAGGGAACGACGAAGAAGAAGAGAGCTGACATATGGCTAATAATTAGATTTATGTTTTGGGTTAAATAATGTAAATAATTTTGCATACTTTTGTATAGAATCATTTTTGTTCTAACTGAACAGACAGCTGTGCTGCTGGGGAGTTTGTTGCGCCACTTCTTCTTCCCAGCTAAAGCACTAGGAAGTGGTGAAGGGTGGGCGTTTTTGGGGGACTGTTTTATGTAATTTTGACGTTCGAAAAGTGCTGATTCGCAGCCTAGTTTGAATAAATGACTTTTGATTTTGATTTTGCAAGTGTTAAAAGTAAAATCATGGTAACTGATGTGTTCACAATCAAAGTATAGTTGACAATATTATATGGAGTACTTACATAAATATTCACAAAAACTGTTATGTGTAGAAAATCTACATTTGATTAACGTATTTTATTTTTTCGTGTTTTCTGGGATCTAAATCAGTAATCAATTAAAAAAAAAAACGAATTTTAGAAACAGTTTCCTGTGCTGTGTTCCAATTTAAGGGATAAGGTATTGTTTTTACACTATACATATAATCACTAGGTACTTACTATTGTTATAACGTTTGTCTTTAGAGGATAACTAGTCACTTCAAATCTGGGAGAATCATGTTTTATTCGATTCGAATTCTTTGTTGATGTCCTGAAATAAGTTATTAACAATTAAGTAATTTAAAAAAATTTGATGATTCAAATTTAATTGTAATTATTATAAAGGTAAGATTATGATAATAACCATTCGTAATACACAGGCATTGTTAAACGATTGTATAGTTACGGTAACCGAACCGTAAATCTAAAAGTATTTCAAGTTCTACTTTAGAGAGTAGCTATTCCTTGAGTTCCTTGCTGGCTTTTGCAAATATCGCGTAGGTATTATGATTTGTTAAACCATCAAACGCTAGAGAGTGAATGTTTTGTGATTTTTGATTACACGATTACACAGGACTACACGAATAGGTACAAAACATGTAAATAAACATAGAGTACATTTTTATAGTAAATAAACAGCACGATTTGATTGATGATCTTGGCAGTTTACTAGTTAGTTTTTTAGTTTTATTTAGTTAATTTTAGGTGTCAATGTGTCAAATCTGTCAATGCACAGATGTGTCAATGTCAGTTGTCTTGTCTGCAGACTCAGTAGCACAGACCAATACATACTTCCATACAAATATTATAAATTCGAAAGTAACGCTGTCTGTCTGTCTGTATGTTATCTTTTCACGCCTAAACCACTGAACGGATTTCGATAAAATTTGGCAAGGAGATAGATGGCATCCCCGGGAAGGACTTGGGCTACTTTTATTGACATACCATGCGGGTGAAGCCGCGGGCGGAAACTAGTGACATATAACTTAAGAGGTCTTTAAGTTCGTGACCAGACTCGGCTCGCCATCGGTGACACACGTGAAATTACATTGTCAAATTGGCTTGCGGCTGGCGGCTCGCGATGACAGGCGGCAGAGTAAGCTTGCCGAGCCATAAGTACGCGTACTTGCTCGCACGCGAGTATTAATGTTCTGTGCTCGCACGTCTCTCCCACTAGCCCTACCCGTGTGTTAAATTAATGTCGCCATTGTGGGGCACGTTGTTTAAAACGAAATTAAAAGGAAAACTCACTGCTACGTAGGCTCCACAAGTTACCAAGTAATAATCGACCAACCAATGGGCATAAATACGACATAACATATTTGTTTGATGCTCGCAAATTTACGAAAAAAAAAAGTTTTAATTTTTATTGTCAGGTCAGCCGTTGATTTAGGGATGCAAGAAGTCTCAAAAAGTATAGATAAATATCAATATCGATTTCGATATATCAAAAAAAAAATCGATATATCGGTGGAATTTTCAAATGTTGTTTTAACTTTAACGCCAAACTAGGAAAAAAAGCTATGCTTTTTACGGCTCTGAATTCCAGCGGTTTTAATCAGTGGCGACAACGGTGCTGCTATAGCAAATATATCGTTTTTGATACATACTTGATATTTTATATCGATGCATCGATATATCGAAATAATAAATATCGACATTTCGATATATCGATATTTTTCTGCAAGCCTATGTTGATTGTCAATGTCACTTTAGTTAGTTTGCCACATTTCTTACAATACAAGATACGTAGGTAGTATCTCTAAGTCGTCTGTCTACGCTCTAAGCAGTGTTGCCAACTTAGTGGAATTTCCACTAGATCTGGTGGTTTAGACTTACCTTTTAGTGGTCAAATTTTGGTTTTAGTGGCTAGTGGATTTTTCTAGTGGCTTTGGTTGCTTCAGTTAGTGGTAAGGTACGAAATTCAACCACTAGCACGATTAACATATTTTCGGGAAATAACTCGAACGTTTACGTTATAAGTGTATATTTTTTTTATGTGTAGGCAATACTCAGAACTAAGGTGGTTGTTTTCAGGGATCCCCCGAAAATAGTTTGTCAATTTCTTGAATAATTTTGATTATAAATTATACTTTATTTGTATGATAACTGGGTCAAGTTTGATTTGAATTAAAAACGTTTCTTTTCTATGCATGCACAAAAATATAAATACAACGGACAGTTCAGAGTTCGCGTTGGATGTTTTACTTGTTTTGGTTTATTTTGTAAAACGAATATGCCTAAACCACAGTACACCCAAAAGAAATCATAGAAGAAGCCGATTCTTTCGAAGATGATTGCCTGTAAGATTTTTTTTTGTTCTTATCAAAAATAAACTAAGTATAATTTTATAATAAAAAATACAATAATGTTGTTTTATTTTCAAATAATATTTAGGTATTATCTGTCTGGCATAATATGTTAGTGGTTTTTTTGGTGGTTTGAGGGATCGCCAAATTTAGTGGTTTTCTGGTGGGTTACTATACCACAACTAGTGGTATCGTTAAAATAAAGTTGGCAACACTGGCTCTAAGTAGTCTGTGAATACAAGGCCTTACGCTGTGGAAGACTAACTAGTCAGTGCGCTGTGGCCTTACGGCATTTAGAGCATTTACCACTCTATCTCGTAAGCAAATACGTTCAATTACGTTCCTTCATTCCTTGCTCCCAAAGAGTAGAATAAGCTGAATAAGTTTGAAGTTTTTACTTTTTTAGTTCTATGGTGCTTGCACAGGGGAGCTTGTTTTTGCTTCTTTCGGTTTCTCAGTCAAACTGATTATTTTGGCCTTGACGAACTGGAACTGTAGGTTTGACAAAATTCTATAGAACCTAATGTAGTTCAGTTATAAAGAAGAAGCGTTTGGTTGTACTTTCATCAACTTTAGTAAGTGCTTTACGTACCTATTGCAATCTGCCAGACAATTTCGCAGTCTTAGTTCGCAGTGTGTCGTTTTCTGCTGTGGTAATGGAATTATGAACAGTACATAAGAATAATTTCTCGGTCTGCAATTCGTTATAAGTATGAGTGCTTACAGTAAAATTTTCAATGCTTTCAAAAAATATCCTCTCTTACGAGGAATGGCATCTTATAGCATTATCTGGCCTAGTTCTAGCTTAATACAACAAACCTTTGAAGGTAAAACAGTTGGTAAGTACTTACATTATTTATAATTTTTATCCGACTGTGGCAAAGCTGAAGGAAAGTTTTTTTAACAGGCTATGTATGTATGTATATCTGTTCGCTCATGACTCCTAAACTACTCGTAGACTCGCGACAATCTAAGAAGTCCGTTTTGACGTTTCGTACTTGTACTTGTAATAAAACGTTATGCCTTGAGAATCTGTTTTAAGCAATGTAGATAAGTCGTTGATTACAAACTCTCTAAGTATGTTCAATCGATATGTCTCGAGAATCAGTTTATAAGAAACCAATTTTTTTTTTCATCGCTACACATTGGATTTTTGTAGCTGTCAAAACGGACTTCTTAGATTGTCGCGAGTTTAGTATTTTGACAAATGAGGTGTCATTGGAAGCAGGTTGTTCTGCAGGATGAATGCTCTTCACACCAGTAATTATAGTGATAAAATACTGTGCAAAGGCAGACTTAATGCTCTATTGTCATGTATTATCTTATTAATGTATTATCATGTTCGATAAGTATCTAAAAAGAGGTCAAATCAAATCAAATCAAATTGTTTATTGCAATCATATTTTGCAATCATAGAGTAGTAGTCTATTTATATAATAATTATTCATACATAAACCCCAAATGAGAATAAAACTACAATTTTTTACTTAACTGCTTTCAATAATAACACTAAATACCCTTCTGAAATGTAATAAAGGCTGCTAAACAAATCATAAATATCAATTTCCCAATGATCTCAAACCCCTCCCCAAAATTATTAAAAATACAAAAAAGAAAGTTAAAATCTTTAACCCAAGTATGACAAAAATGCTAACTAAAAAGGAATAAATGTCTTATCACACGTGATTACTATAATTTAATAATAGTATATAAACTGATGATATTTTGTTATGATCACTTGTTGTTTTTGATCTTGACCTTTTTAGTTGGCGTTAGGAAGTGTATCAATTCAACTCTGTAGGAATAACCAACAATAATAATAATCCTTACTTAAATTACAGAAAATTATGATTTGTGGCGCTGTGCTCGATATGGTCTCTATGGGTCCTGCTATGTTGCTCCTACTTTGTATAGCTGGCTAACAATTGCCAATATAATGTGGCCTGGGAATTCAATAAGAGCGGGTATAATTAAGGTAAAATTATAATTACTACTACTACACCAATTTCTTCTAACAAACCACCATCGATCACTAATAAAGAACTAGATACACAATCGGCGTCAAAAAATGTCCTCACCGAATGACCGCCCACTTGAACATTTGGGTGGTCTTTTCATCTAGTAGCATTCGAACGCTCCGACGGTAAACATGCCTCAGTGCTCGTTTAAAAACTGCAAAAATCACACGTCTAGGACGCTAAAAAAGGATGGAGTTTCATATTTTTGGTAAGTATTAATATTATCTTTATATAATTGTTAACACTGTATTGTAAATACTGATATTTTGTCAAGAAATCATCGTAAAAACTTTATTTTAAATTAAGTCGTAACAAATAGCAGGCGATATAATGCAGCTAAATTGTAAAGACTCTTACTAAACGAATTAATCATACTAGCGCATGCCCACTTAATTGTTTGGGTTATCCACGTTGACTCTGTTCAATTTGTTGGAGACGCTATATATAATATTTTTTTTTTTTTTTTATGCTAGATTTGATTTTCGATTTTATTTACCCGACTGCGCGACGCAAGGAAGGGTAATGTGTTTATCAGCCTATGTATGAATAATTGACCTAAAATAACTGCCACCAACTGCATCAGACTACTTGAAAAGTGACTTGTTTGGAACTTGTTAGTTGTTTTTTATGAGTCGGGTTTTTTGATATTGTATTTTTTTTTGTGGTTTTTTAGTAGGTTACTGTATTTTTTTTATTTTTTAAGTAATTTAGATTCATTAATAAGTAAATGTGGTGACATTTATTTATTTCACCACCATTTATTTATTTTTCCACTTCACGAAATGATATTTTCTGAATGTGAAGATCTGATTTGTTACAAAAAATACCAAAATCGCTAATTGTATGCCTTTAATATTTAAGGCGTTCCCTCAATTCCTCATAGATTCCATCATCAGAACAAGGATTAGATGTAAAAAGGACCAACTTGGGAACAAACCTAATGTAATACCGTTTGAATCATCTCAATCGGTCGATCCGTTTTCGAGTTATCGGTGGTGTGCAAACATAAAAAAAAACCTATATATTTATAAATACGCGACGCATTGAGTAACCTCCTCCTTTTTTTGAAGTATGTTAAAAATACCATACATAATAATTTACAGTACAAACAAAAAATATTGTTCTGGTTCGTCTCCATTCGTTCCTTGTCCTAGCGGCGAGCCTCGGTTGTAAAATTTATTTGCTTTTTGTAATAGCTTTGTGAATACGACTTTAAACGTTGTAGGTAAGGTTGAAATTACATTAATGTATATTTATTTTAACTAAACACAATTGGCGACATTTTTAAGAGAAATTTTGTATGAGATTGTGTATCTAGTTCTTTATTAGTGATCGATGCAAACCACACAAAAAAGAGTTGTTGTATTAATTTTGTATTATTACACAATATTTGTACTGGTTGCTTTATTAATATTTAACACTAATGTTAATTTAGTCATCCAAATATTTTTCAATTAAATTTTTGAATCCTAATCAAGTTATCTAATGGTGCCGATTCTGTTGTACACCGAACTAAACTAAGTAACTAAACTATCACTAAAATTCCTTACTTTTGTCTATGAGAATCTTAACACTATTCTGACAAAAAAAAAATCTAAATTTAAAAATTATTATGTCACAACTAAAATCTAATTTGACAATCGCGCGTCCACTTGGTACTTGTTTTCCCTAGCCCGTGAATTTTAGAGCCGGAGGCGCGCTGCGGCAACCGCTTCCACGTGTTCTTATGGATTTTTTCACATTTTGTATGGAAAACAAGCAAAAAAAATTACCAACATGTTGAGCCTCAGGGGTTTATGGATTTTCATTATGTTTGCGATAGGACACACCATTTTCGAGATATAAGGAAAAGAAAATTAAAAAAAGATTCAGTAGGTACTGTTTTGCAACTGAAGTCGAGGTGTTGGTTTGAAATTTTGAATTTTAGTTCATGACATCTAATTTTATTCAACACATTTTTAATCGCGATTAAAAATAGTCAGATTTAGTTGGAGGATTTTAGATTAGATAGAGGACAAAATTTTAGGATAACATTCAAATTCAGAATAACATTTTCACTAAACTAATATCTCACTTAATTGAAACTTGTTTAGTTAATTTAGTTTAGTCCTGTCAAACGACCAAACTTATTCTGAAATAGACTGTAACTGACACAACTTAACTATAATTTAGTTTGACAGCACTAAGATGGCACTGAGTTATTAGTTTAATTAAAATGGCAATTTTGCTAATACGAATTTGACGTTTTTCACCAATCTGACTATTTTTAATCACGATTGATGTTCCAAATAAAAAATTTTAAAAAAATTGTTCACCGCTCACCTGTTGATTGACCTTTAGAAGGCGGTAACAATTGCAAATTCTAGTAAGTCTTGTTAGTGACAGTTGAACTCAATATAATTATTTTAACTCAACAACAAACTACTACCACTATAGTGTAGGTACCGTTACTATTGCTTCTGTCATCATTAGGTATCATTATTTTGTTTAGATAATAAGATTTATCATAAGTGCATGAAAGGATCTTATATTTACTAATGATCTTGTTTCTTTTGTAGACATTTGTAGAAGCACTCACATACTCACCATTCACATTGTGCAGCTTCTACTTTATTATGAGCTTACTTGAATCAAAGCCTTTTCACGAAGCTGTTGCAGAAGTTGAAGCCAAATTTCTGCCAACTTATAAGGTATATGAGCAATACATTACTTATGTGTATTTTTTTTAGGCTGTGTTTAGTTTATTTTTAATTTTATTGTTTTCTCATAAGTACTTATTTCTGTATTTCAGGTTGGTGTCTTGATTTGGCCAGCTATTGCCATGATTAATTTCTGTCTCATTCCTCCAAGAAACAGGGTGCCTTTTATTAGTCTATGTAGTCTTGTGTGGACTTGCTTCTTAGCATATATGAAACACATAGAAAAAGAAACAGATGTTGCAACATCGAGTGCTAATCCTATGAAATTAATGAAAGCTAATTTATGATTAGGAAAGAGTTAACCAATTTATTAGCCAAATTGAATATTTATTTATTTATTTTAATTATAATTTTGAGTATATATACATAAACTTTATACTTTTTAGAGAATATTTTAAGACACCTTTTATAGTGTTATTATTTATTCTAGTTCAATTATATTAATAATTTCATCTCAAAAATGTGTGATATTTAAATACTTAGTGCATATTTTCTTTGCAAAGATCTTGTTTTTATTTATTTCAATATAATTATTTATACAAAAGTAATGAACATTTGGTCAAATCAAACCATATTTATTTACAAAAGAATATGTTGGTTTTATGAGCTCATACCAAACAATACCTACCAGTTAATTATTAGGGAATATGCATGTGATTCAAATAAGGGTCAAGTATTTTTTTTTTTATAAACTATGTATATTACTTCAGAATTATGCCTCCATCAATATTTCTGAATAAAATTTATTTCTGAGCGAGAATTTTTTTTTCAGTCCAAAAATCAATAGGTACTTGAAAAGCGACGCTAGCGTCACCACAACAAGCGCCAAATGGAGGGCGTTTAAATAGCCTGGATCGATTGGCTGTTTTTAGCTTTTTTTAAAGTACCTACTTGCTATAGCTTTTTTACCGTCGAAATTTATTTTGCTATTAAACCATGCCATGTGAATAGTGCCATCGAATAAACAAAAAAAAATACTTACATGCATATTCCCTATTGCGTAACTTATTTTCGTAACCGAATAAGACTAATCTGTTTAATTTTGACAGCTCAACAACATTCATTGCGCTATTTACATTGTAGAGCAGATCTTTTTTTTTTTTTCAATTTTGAAGCTAGAACCGATTCAGATTGTGATTGATCGTGTATTCTTGTATTACTTATTTAGGTTGCTGATATGAATATTATGTTGACTGAGAAACTATTTATTGACATAAAACATTGACTCTTAACAAAACCCAACAAGTTTAGAATAATAGGTAGAATAGAATAGAATAATATTTATTTGCTTAAAAACATGGTATAAGAAGATGGTAAAATAAAAAAATAACAAGAGCATACATGTTTTTGCTTAACAGTAAGCGTACAAATTTTACACGAAGACAATTACCTATTTTAAAATTGATTTTCAAAGAAGTCTTTGACACTATAAAAACTATGACTGCACAACCATTCATGCAATTTATTTTTTAATAATCTAATATTTAATGTCTTGAGATTACTTGGTATCTTATTAAATATACGTACACACATAGATGTACAACTTTTATTTATTATATTTAGCTAGTCTCGAAAGGATATCCAGTACGAGCCTGTGGGGGTCTCGTCGATTACGAGGATATAAATCATCTACAGTACTAAATAATTCCCTATGCTTCCTCACAAACATACATGTTTCGTATATGTAAAGAGACGGTAGCGGCAACAAGCCAAGGTTTTTAAATATTGGCCTACAGGATTCGTCAGGTCGAAGCCCGTATATTGCTCTATAATGCATTTTTTTTGCGCGATAAATGCTCTATTTTGATCTGTGCTAATACCCCACATTATCAAGCCATAGCGGAGCACCGATTCAACGTATGCATGGTAGGATGGTATTGCCGTTTTAACGTTTGTTATATTTCTGCCTTTTTTAAGAGCATAGACGAACTTATTTATTCGTTTGGAGACTGTATAAATTTGTGGTTTCCAGTTTATGTCTTGATCTAAAGTTACGCCTAGAAATTTAGTTTGCGTAACTTTAATTTTATGTACATTCATTTTAACATTGTATTTAGCATTATTTGATTTATTAAATTGTATATAAACTGATTTTTTTATATTTATTGATACATTATTTATATTTAGATATTCAATTAAATTTTCAATAGTTTTATTAATATCAGACTCATGATCGTCAATTGTGTTATTTTTTTTATCAGTCGTTACAATAATAGAAATGTCATCAGCAAATAATATACATTTATGATTGGTTATATTAATTATAGAATTTATGTACAAAAGGAATAAAATTGGGTCTAACACACTTCCTTGTGGGACGCCATATCTGTTGTACTTGAGTTCGGATGAGTGTGGTATCATGTCGTTATTTCTATCTACTTTTGTAATGGTAACCCGTTGTCGTCTGTTATTTAGGTATGTCGATATCCACTGAAGCACTATGCCTCTAATTCCTTTTGCCTCCAGTTTCTGTAGTAACAAGTCATGAGACACTAGGTCAAAGGCTTTAGATAAATCGAAGAAAAACCCTGTAGTAAGACGGTTTTGATTAATATTCGTCAATATATATTTTTTATAAGAGTGAACATAGCTAGTGTTGTAGATTTGTTTTTTTGGAAGCCGAACTGTTCTTTCTTAATTATGTTAAATTTACTACAAAATTCGATCAAACGTTTGTACATGCACTTTTCAAATACCTTCGACAAAATAGGTATTAATGTTATTGGGCGATAATTATTAAGTTCAGATTTTTCGCCTTTCTTAAAAAGTGGTTAAACAATTGATACTTTTAATGCATCAGGAAAAGTACCACGTGAGAAAGAAAAATTAATTAAATGTGTTATAATTGCGCTTAGCTCAATAGTGCATTGCATGCTTTTAAAATTTTAGTATTGATTTCATCGTATCCTTCAGAATTTGAGGGTTTTAATGAAATTATCACCGTTCTAACCTCATTTTCAGAAACAGGTTTGAGGAACATTGAATGAGCCGCTGAATTTTTTTTAGGGCTTGTTTTCGTATCCGTATTAGAATTATGGGCCATATTAATGTAGTGGTTATTGACGGCAGGAAGGTGGTGTTTGATTAGATAAGTAGGTAAGTACTAAAATTCTGTAGAGATTTGATGTGTAGGTACTTATGTAACTGTGTACATAGGTAATTTAGTATGTAAGTATAACTTTTTTATCTACCTACCTATATGGTATTCGTTTCTACATTGTTTTCATATAATGAAATTGTTATCGGTATAGAGACTAGAAACAGGGTGATAAATAAATACATTTCATTTAGATCTACACAACATACCTAAGTACATAAAGGTAAGAAAATGTGTGATGGGCAATTAAAAACTATTTTCTATGTTAATGTGCTTGTTTCCATTGAAACCTTATTCATTCCTATTCAAAATAAACTATTTACTAGTTTCATGAATCACGATCTACACTTGGAGACTGAACACTCATAATGATTATTAGTAGGTATGTATCAAAGCTGCTAAATAGAGCTGCCACAAATGCCAACTTTCTATAATTGGCTGAATACACCGTCATTATTATATTATTCTCCAGAGCAAAATGGTATTAAATTTTCCAAACTGTCATCCTTCCACCTCATCAAACCAATCAGTCATGCTAGTAGGTAGGAACAGGAGCAACGTTAGCGCGGCTGGGCGACCGCCCGGGGCGCTAGGTAGTTCTTCCGTAGTAGTTGATCGTAGTAGTCTTCTTAGTAGTAGTTGATGAAAAAAAAAACAAACGACTAAAAAAGTGAAAAATAACTTTAATTTCAGAAGTCGATGTCTTTGCTTTTCAATTTCCTTTTTTTGTCACCGACTTCCGAAATTAAAGTTATTTTTCACTTTTTTAGGGTTTGTTTTGTTACTTTGGAAGTCGGTTGTTCTTTTTTTTACACTTTTTAATTGTGGTAGGTACCTACCTACCCCACACAAATTCGAATACCACTGCCTGCTATGTAAATAACAGTGACGGAGTCAAATAATTATATCGTCTACATAGACCAAATGGGGAAAAAAATACGTATTATTGAAGCTAACTCAAAAACTACGCAAGCAAAGTTAATAAAATTTATATGGGACCACCTTGGAAGTATACCCTTTCGAACGAAAAAAGATTTTTTTTAATCGGTTCACAATTGGGGAAAATCTCGATGAAAATATTTACAAAAAAAAAAAAACAGAATACAGACGAACATAGAACCTCCTCCTTTTTGAAGAAGTCGGTTAAAGAAACAGGTGCTAAACCAGAGATGGATATGCGCGTCTGTGGTGAAAAATTTAAGGAAAAAAACCTTTATTTTTTATTATTTTCCGTAGGTACCCTACCGGGCGCGCCGAGTTTCCCACCCAAGAAACATAATAAGATACTCACCTACGGCGAGTTCCCACCCCACAGAGCACTAAATAAATAATTGTCGCACCCTTTCTGACGCCTGGAATTTTATTGTGTAGGTCTCAGACCAACAAAAAAAGGGTGTAGGTATTGTATTTATTTGTTGGTTGGTTGCTTTGATTTCTTTGAAATTTTGACCATCGAGGTGCCATCTTCTGCTTCGTTATTTGCCAAAGGCAGGGATGAGTTAGTCGCCCCATTGTATGCTATGGGGCACACCTACAGAAGGTGTCAAGGTTGGAAAAAATCGATGGAAATGAAATGAAATGTTGGCATGGCATTGATGGCATCACTCCACATCCGGCGAGCAAAAAATATTCGACCTCGCAGTGTGATATAATGATTAAACACTGCGCGCGCTCTGCCCTCTATCTCGAAAATGGTTCAAAATATTAAAAAAAATGTTTAGATAAAAATTGTAAAGAATTTAATCCTCAACAATATTTATAAAAATACAAATAGCATAAAACCCATAGGAAACGAAATATTTGCAATAAATGTGTAAAACATCGATTTTTTTACCTTTGACCTTGGTATATCTGTAGTTGCGGACACCCAACGATAAGTAGGTTTTGACACAAGTATTAGGGTATCAAAATAAAGGTGTATACAAGTTTATAGCTGACTATCTCTCATTCCGAGGTGAAACCCTAATTTTCCTGGACTACTAGAGTGGTAGCTCCTAAATCCTGTAATACAGACAATTACAGTAATAATCTATGTCCTAAATCTTTACTGTCAGCTGTTTAGTTGATTGTCAATGTCACTTGTCACTTCCCAGTTCACACGGCTGACACCACAGAGTACATTATATTATGCTGACACAGCACACTGAGCACACTTCTCATGGTCAAAGAGTCAAAGACTCAAAGCCATAGATTACTTTATACACAACTCAAAGCACAGAGCACTATGGTGAACTATGGTCAATGTCAAAGCCGTCAAAGTCAAACTGACTGAATATCTATTTAATTCTGAATAGCACAGCACAGACAGACAGAGTATTTTTTCTGATTATTTTGGCCTTGACTTGACGAACAGATGTGCAAACGAACTGAAGGTTTGTTATAATGATTGAATTGACAGAACCAAATGTAGTTCAGTTTTGTGGGGAAGCGTTATGTTGAAGTTTCATCAACTTTATTTATAGGTGCTATATTGGCATTCTACCAGGAAATTTCGCAGTACGTCGTTTCCTTATACCTCTTCTGCGGTGGTTTTGTTTACTATGAACTTACATAAGAACAATTCGGTCTGCTATTTGTTAAAGTATGGGTGCTTACAGCAAAATTATCAATGCTTTCAAAAAATATCCTCTTTTACGAGGAATGGCATCTTATAGCATTATCTGGCCTACTTCTAGTTTAATACAACAAACCTTTGAAGGTAAAACAGTTGGTAAGTACATTATTCTTAATTTTGTTGTTTATGAAGTGTATCAATTCACTCGGTTGGATTAACAAACATTAAAAATAATCCTTATTTAAATTACAGACAATTTTGATTTGTGGCGCTGTGCTCGATATGGTTTCTATGGGTCCTGCTATGTTGCTCCTACGTTGTATAGCTGGCTAACAATTGCCAACATAATGTGGCCTGGGAATTCAATAAGAGTGGGTATAATAAAGGTAAACTATAATGATATTACTATACTTACCTTTTTCTTCAACTGACCAACCACACCTTTCTTTCTTAGTTTAGTACTTCTTTCACACAGTTATTTATTAAACAAAATTGATCATATTATCCTAGATAATGTATGAATCATAGATAATTGTGGATTACTGTATGAATGTCAAAATATAACGTAAATAAATACAATACCTGTATTGACAGATGTAATTAAATTAGACAGTTAAGTGATTTACAAATATTTTAATATTGTTATAGCTTTTCTCTTGTTTCTTTTACTAAAGGATTTAAAAGTACATAGTGTTTAAATCTTGTATAATCAGATATGGAACCCTTTGTGTGAGACTCTGACTCGTTCTTGGCCAGTTTTATTTACTAACAAATCGTTTATTTATTAAGTAATCTAATAATCTTATTTCTTTTGTAGACATTTGTGGAAACACTGACTTATACACCATTCGCAATGTGCAGCTTTTACTTTTTTATGAGCTTACTTGAATCAAAGCCTTTTCATGAAGCTGTTGCAGAAGTTGAAGCCAAATTTCTGCCAACTTATAAGGTATATGATAACAATATAGAGCAAAATTCCTGGGCCCAGCGGGCCTCCAGATGTTACTTATTTTCTGAGTAACAGTAGTTTTACGGACTATTGTTAATACTTCTCGTCGGCGGGTAATTTAGGCTAGGCGCTTTATAGATTTCAAATACTTTAACATCACAAACATGATGTTATTTATAAATAACATGTAAGATTATGTTATATAGTCTTTGTCTTAATTTTTGTAAATCAAACTATGGAAACTATTTCAATTCCATTCTTAAGCATCCAGACATAAATAATCAAAACTCTAGACACAATGGTGCATTGGTGCCGATACCCTTTCATAAAATTCTCCTTTCTGAAATCAACTAACTAGGTACTTATAATTTAGTTTCGACAGCACTAAGAGGGCACTGAGATATTAGTTTAGTGAAAATGCTTTTGTGAATACGATTTAATCTAAAATTGTGTCCTATAACTAAAATCCTTTAACCTCAGACCAACAAAAAAGGAAAGACGGAGCGCGCCGTACATCAAAAGTGAAGCCACCTTTTTATCTATGTGTGTGTCAAAAGGGTTTTCATTTTTTAAAGTTTTTCCCTATAATTTGGGGAATAATATTGTACGGGTAAGATATTGTTGAGTATGGTATTATAACTCGATTGTTAAGAAGGACTTATATTCCGAAACAAAAACAAAAAAAAATACATCACTATTTCGTATAGCTACTATCCATTCGGTATTACTTGGAAATCTAAAATATAAAAACATATAAAAAGAAAACAGGAATATAATTACTCGAAATAAGAAATCAATTTAAATCGGTTTAATCAAATGGGAAAATTTCAAATCACATTATGGCAGCCCTCCCACGTTAAGTCACTAATGTCACTGCTTTCATTCGTTGAGGTTTTTTGTTCCAAGTAACCTAAAATTCATAGTTAATTAAATTAAAAAACGATGTTATTTCAAGTACGTTCAAGTGAAAAGTGATTCCTTGAGACTTTTTATGTGATTTGCTATTGATTTTACAAGTTTTTACTACACAGGAAGGCATAATTCTATTTTTTTTATTGATGTTAACTATACGACGACTCGTGATGTTTTAGGGGTATGAGGAACAGGGTGTAAAGTTCACTCATCCCCCATAGAAAAGGGAGGATCCTCCGACCAGACGGGTGTTGTGTCTGGCGGGCAACTGCCCAATGATTGATATTGGGTTTTTGTATATATGTTCACTGCACGGTAAACTCTAATTGCGCGGTGCAGGATTTATGTGACGTCAGGTCTTCGATGCGTAGTTCGCATGTGGCGATGTAGATACCGCCACAATGTACTAGGAGCGATGAGCATGGTTTTAGTGTAGGTGTGTGCGTGAGCCTGTGTGTTTACTTGCAGGAGCATGGTTTTTTGGCTTCACTTTTGATGTACAGCTTGGCAAAAAAGAGTATGATGCGGTGACAGATGAAACTAAATAGTAATGCAGATGTTGGCACTACTTTGCCGACAAGTGCTAGTAGGTTTTTGAGTCAGTACAAGCAGCGTTTTTAACTATTTTTTTAAATTCTTTTATTCATTTCCAATTTGAAGTGACCTTTAAGCGGTAGTGGCGCCCTCATTTTTTCCAAACTCTTTTTTGTCAAGCTGTACGGCGTGATCCGTCTTCCTTTTTTTGTTGGTCTGAGGTAAGTACCTATGTTGATTTCTTTTTTTTCCATCTTTTCCATACAAAAAGTGAAAAATTCCCTGCTCTAAAAAAGGGAAAACAAGTACCTACCAAGCAGAGGCGCGATTGTCCAATTCGATTTTAGTTGTGTCAAAATAATTTTTAAATTTAGAGATTTTTTTGTCAGAATAGCGTTAAGATTCTCATAGCCAAAAGTAAGGAATTTTACTGATAGTTTCGTTAGTTAAGTTCGGTATACAAGAGAATCGGCACCAATGTGAGTAGGTATGAGCGCAAGCGTGATAATTATATGGCTTTATAATGTAGCTATAAAGGTAATTACAGTGGGTACATTAGTATACGAATACATTAGACTCATACCTACTGAAAATTTTCAACATTACAGTTGATGACATAAGGACGATTTTTTTAACTGTATTTACGTTCAAAGCACGAACATAATAATTAAGTACTTCTCTATCCCACACATTTGATTACCTACTCGGAAAATAAGTAACGTCTGGGGATCCTGGGATCTTAGACCACTACATGTTATGTGTTACACTATAGGATGTTGTGTGTTGTTATTTAGACTGTTTAGAATATTTTTAATTTTATTGTTTTCTTATAAGTACCTATTTCTATATTTCAGGTTGGTGCCTCCATTTGGCCAGTTATTGCCATGATTAATTTCTGTCTCATTCCTCCAAGAAACAGGGTGCCTTTTATAAGTCTATGTAGTCTTGTGTGGACTTCCTTCCTAGCATATATGAAACACACAGAAAAACAAACAGGTGTTGCAACATCAAGTGCAACTCCTATGAAATTAATTAAAGCTAATTTATGATTAGGAAAGCGTTAGCCAATTTATTAGCCAAATTGAATATTTTATAAGAGTTACATATTATTTATTCTAGTTCAATTATTAATAATTTCATCTCAAAAATGTGTGATATATAGTCCATAGTTGCTTTACAAAGATCTTTTTATTATTTATTTCAATGTACCTAATTATATACACAAACAGTATTTTACAAAAATACCTATTAAAGTAGAATATACAGTACAGTAGGTTTAGTTTTGACAAGAATTATTGGGTCAAACCATATTTATTTGATTACAAAAGAATATGTTGATGAACTCATTTTATTAAACAATGCCTGATAAGAATTATGATGACTGAGAAAATATTTATTGATGTAAAATATTGACTCATAACAAAAACCAACAAGTTTGTCACTGTAAAAAGGAAATAGTAAACAATATTCATTAGTTTTACTTTAGTAAATTCAAATTAACCCAATAGTTCTGCAAAGACTTGATGGATGTATGGAATTTTTAACCGACTTCCAAAAAGGAGGAGGTTCTATGTTCGTCTTTATGAACGTTTTTTCTTTGTATACTTAATAAGTATAATTTTAATACTTACATGGTATTAGTTTCTACATGTTTTCATACAATGAAATTATGTAAGAGACTAGAAACATGGTGATAAATAAATACCTACATTTCATTTAAATCTAGGTACTCGACATAATAAAGGATAAGGAAATGTGTGATGGGCAATTAAAAACTTGTGTTGACAATATATTTTCTATGTTAAGTAATGTGCTTGTTTCCATTGAAACCTTATTCATTCTTATTCAATACCTACCTAACTATTCAGTAATTTCATTGTCATGTGCCTGTCTGAGCATGTGCCCACGATTATGTGACTCACGATTTACCTACACGTGGAAAGCACATTATTATTAGCATTGTATCTAAGCTGCTAAATAGAGTTGCCACCAGTGCCAACTATACGTAATTGGCTGAGTACACCGTCCATAGAAAAGCTCTTAGAGCAAATATTCAATCCAGTATTATATAGTGCTCTGTGATTCAATCCCCAGACTATAGGTAACGTGACTGATTGGTATTGTTGGGAGTCGAACCCAATGATCAATTTACTTGAAGAGGGAACATTTTTTTTGTGATAGCTAATTTCACATGGTATTTTAGGTTTTAGAATTTGAATATCAGTCAAAGGTAGGTACCTACTGAACGAACTATATTTCCTATTACTTACTATAATTATATGTATAAAGCCGGCGCCAGACATAGGTAGTCACATATTTGATCAAACATATTCGATAGACTTTGCACACACATATACCTATATGAACACTTGTTTGCAGAGACCGGCCAGACATAGCCACATATTTGATCAAACACTTTGATCGGATCTTTGACAGTCGTTACGAGTCGTCAGAAGCCCGAAAGTCTGACAACCAGTCTTATCAAGGAGTATCGTATCACCCAGTTACTGGGTTGTGGAGGTCAGACAGGCAGCCGCTTCATGTAAAATACTGGTATTCAGCTGCATCCGGTTAGTTTTGAAGCGACTTTCCTCACACATTTCACCACAGGCTAGGGGTGAGGCGTAGGTATATAATATATCGTAAGACGTACCAGATAAAAATAACAGATATGAAAAAATAACAAATATCAATTTGTTCCTAACAATATAAAATACCCGTTACTAATTAATTAATAACAGACTCTCAAGACTGTTACCGCGGCTGTTACTGTTAATACATTATAACAATCCCCCACACAAACTGTTACCACGGCTGTTACATACACACTGACACAAAGGAAGGAATATAGCAAGGTTATCAATTTCTCTCTCTTTCTCATTAAAGAATGTAAGATATTCAATTGAGATTTAAATACGTATTTATCGTCCGTAGAAAAATAACAGGCTGTTATTTAATAACAGATAGGTATTTGTTTTTTTTTTTTTTTTTTTGTAACAGTAACAGTGATACTGATAATAGATATCGTGTTTAACCTGTTACAAAGAGTATTAAACCACTTGAGAGCTGATTGACCGATTTCGTCTAGGCACACGACTCACCACTGCGGGCCGGGGGACGAAGACATTACAGCCGCGGTTGTGATTGGCCGATGCAACAATGTCAGGACGAAAGTCCCAAACGTAGTGAGGCACAAGTCAGTTTTGCAACAATAATATCGATATCGATAAAATCGACGTCGATTCCACGATTTCCTAATTGAACAATAATTAAATAGAATTTCACATATAAGAATTTATTGTTCTATCCGAAAGGAAATGACATTGCTATTACTTATTTTTAAACTGCTGTGAAATGCCTTGAACAAACAACGATATATTTATTTGGAATAAAATTTTCTCTGTGAACTGCATTAATCCACTTTTCTTAAGGTACGAAATATTTTGAAATCTAAAATGTGAACATTAAGTACTTGTAGTGTTACTTTTTTACGATAACATCGTATTTTTTATCGTCAATAATATAGTTGCTTTTGCGAAGTTATCACAACACTCTCCAGTATAAGTGCAGATAGAAAGGGACAGACGAATACTAGTGCGAGAAAGGGACTTTTCAAAAAGACATCAACGCGGTGTACTTTTTTTGTGCCCCTTTACGTACCGTAAAACGGGGCTATTTGGGACGACCCAGGATTTCGTACAAAAATATTAATAACTTTTGGTTGGTGTACGGTAGGATTTATTTTATAAACTATAGCAACACATTGACAGTTTACGTCATATTGTCACCTGTCAGTGTCAGTTTATTTCACAGTTAAATTCCAAATTTTGTTAAAAAATTCAGACTGTTTTTTCCATAAAAATTTAGGTGTCAAAACTTCTCCCGCAGCGCAAAATCCTGGCTGGTAAGAGCGCAAATGTTTTTAAATTACGAGTAAGTATATACATTATCACGAAGTTTCCTTCCTAATAATTAATTCGCTTATGGTTATAGTTTTTGATTTATGATTGAAAATATGTCTGGGGCTTTTTGGGACAATGTTGACATGATTGTTAAACAGGTGGAGCTGTTGACTTTAAATGAGAAAGAAACAGAATTCACATTTTTGAATGACGAAGACATTTTTTTTTTTGAACATTGAGGTTCTGAAATGTGATATCTAGGTTTAGCAAGGTAAACTTAAAGACTGATTTGAATACCTTAGTTAGATACCTAGGTAGATATTTAATTAAATGTTGATTAATGATTAAGTTAAAGAGTGATATGAATCCTAAATGAATACCTAAGACTGATTTTTTTAATGACTTGTTTATGATTAAGAAGAAAATTTTGTTTTGTTTCGAAGATAATTTAATTTTGTAAGAATTTATGATTAGTATTTAGAAGTTTTTTTTTAACCCTAGATATCAATCACAAAAAAAAAAAATGATGTGGTTTTTGATATTCTTTGTCCCAAATATCGATAGACTTGTTTAAAGTGGCTGTTTTGGCTCAAAATATGCAATTAAACTCCGTTTTTCATAGCTGTCCATAATAGCCCCAAATAAGCGATATTTGGGACAGCCTCATTTTATTTTTTTTGTTTTGTTCCTGTTGTAAGTAGCTGCTTCAAACATAATTATATCTGCACAACTAAGGGGCTCTCCGAGATCCATAAAAAAAATAACACTACCATTTTATCCGATATAAACTAGATATTTGCTAAAGTATGTCAAAATGTGTCCCGAGTAGCCCCGTTCAGTTTATCTTGAGCCCTGCAATAACTTCATAACTTCATAAAATTATTAAATTACAAATATATTCTACTTACCTACCGATGAAAATTAATGCTATCTTTTTTTATAGTTGGATGTTCTAGACGATTTTCCACACCAATTAACCGAACAATAACTCATACTCGTTTAGTATTATGTTTTTTAAGATCAAAATAACTGCGTGTGCGGAGTTCCAACCAGTGCGTACTGGTCAAAACTAAAATGGCCACTCATATCGTCATCTAATATCAGTTCAATTAAACTGATGTGTCGTGAGCCCGAGTCGCCCGCATGAGCAGTCAAGAGGCTATATAGTCATTGACCCATTTTTACCACTGGTGACATGCTTTGCAGCACGCAGTGTTGCCAATTTATAATTTTATAAGCAGAAAAAAAAATTGCAGAGTTCCTGTTTAGCACACTTTTTCGTCGTTTACGTAAAGTGGGTGGTAAACGTGCGTACTTACGTACATACCTATACGTATACCGCGGTCTTTAAGGGGGATGCGGCAAGGTAGCCCGCGAAATACAAATTTTCTTACGTTGTTGTATATTGATCTATATATTATTTGCGGCCGTAACAAATATGGGTTTACAGAATTATAAACATTAGAATCAGCAATACAACTCTCTAAGTTCATGAAAGTGCCAAATGTCATGATTTCATGAAATAGTCATTCAATACACTTACATGAACGTAGATAGTTGTATATGATGGCACTGAGATATTAGTTTAGTGAAAATGCTATTCTGAATTTGACGTTTTAACCTAAAATTTCGTTCTATATCTAAAATCTTCTAACTTAATCTGACTATTTAAAAATGTGTGGAATAAAATTAGATGTCATGAACTAAAATTCAAACCAGCACCTCGACTTCAGTTGCAAAGGAGTACTGTATCTTATTTTATTTTCTTTTGCTTATATCTCGAAAATGGTGTGTCCTATCGCAAAAATAATGAAAATTTGGACCCCTATGCGACCCGTAAACCCCTAATGCTCTACATGTTGGTAATTTGGTTTTTTTTTTTTCGTCCAAAAAATTAAAAATTCCATGCAAAATACGTCGAGATGGCCAGATTGCGCGCATCTCCGACTCAAAAAAAATCACAGGGTAGGGCAAACAAGTAGGTACCAAGCGGAGTCGCGATTGTCAAATTCGATTTTAGTTGAGTCAAAATAATTTTTGTATTTAGATTTTTTTTTGGCAGAATAGCTCTATGATTCTCATAGTGAAAAGAAAGGAATTTTAGTTCGGTGTACAAGAGAATCGGCACCAATGTCGGACGGTAATCACTAATCATAAACAGTAACAGTACCCATGTAGTTGTGCATGGCATCGAATGCAAACCATGAAGGTCTGTACATTTCTTCAGCACCAGATCCTGTCCTTGTAGACTGCTTTATTTTTTTTATAAGTACAGTCCCTTTAATTAATGGGTCAATAAAATGTTTCTCTTCTTTTTTTATTCCTCGATAGTGCAATGTACTGAGAATTTATCATTTATCCTGATCCAGGCGTCATTTACCAAATTCCTATTTTTATGTTGTTTTTTACTTTTAGGGTTCCATAAATACATGGTTCTCCTTCAAGCAACTCAATAAATTCTAGGGCACTCGTTGCTCCATTCCATCTTGCGATTGAGCAAAGCGACCGTCCCGGTCAGTTATTTACGAGGCACTGGGCTTGCAGGCTACGCACACATTTGAAATTCGAACGCGCTACGCACACATTTGAACTTTAAACGCTTTGATGTGCGCTTCAAAAACTGACTCCGAATGGAAAAGTTGATTTTAATGATCAAACTTTGATGAAATACCCAAACACCCCTGCCACACATGTGTCAAACATGTGATCAAATATTGTTGCCATGTCTGGCGCCGGCATTTATGTGTGCACACCATGTGCACACCAAATGGCAAAGTTGAAATATGTGATCAAACTTTGATGAAATACCCAAACACATGATCAAACATGTGATCATAATATGATCACATGTTTGATATACATATTATAATTTATATGACAATAATGACAATATATTATATTGTTGCTATGTCTGGCGCCGGCATAACAACTTACCTTTATGGAAAAAAAAATAGAATTAAGAAGTACCTACTTACTTTAAAAAAATTATGAAGTGCGTGCAAGATATCGATACGTTTGGTGTAAGAAAAGAAGTTCAGTAAGCAAAATAATGAGACATTTCAGCTACATCATGTTATACTTACCTCTTATTTACTAATATAATAAATGCGAAAGTAACTGTCTGTCTGTCGCGTTTCTCGCCAAAACTACTGAACCGATGTTACAGTTCGATTTCGATTCAAACTTAATGGCGGCTCGGAAGTCAGCTGTAGGCTGCGCAGTACCCCACCCCTCACCCCCGCTGAAACATAAAATTGTTACTGCGCAGCGACTCGCCTTATGTTTCGAGCCGACATAAAGTTTGAATCTCGCCGTAGGTGAGTATAAGTTCCTTGGTTTGAATCGAACTGTACACAGAGCGCGTCAAATTGGGCGTGTACAAGCTGTACGTGCGCCCAATATTGACGTACGCCGCCCCGGCGTGGTTCGCCCTCACGAGTGAGGGACACCGCAAGCAGCTCCGCACGCAACAGAACTATGCGTTGCGGACCATTGTAGACGCCCCTCGTTTCGTGAGGAACGACGTCATCCACCGGGATCTCGGGATCGAGAGCCTGGACGAGTTTGTGCGGCGCCTAGCGAAGGGGATGTTCGCGCGAGCCGACGCGTCTGCCTGGCCCCATGTCAGGCAGATTGCTCCCTTGCATGCGCGCCCCCCCGACGCTAGACCCCTCCCGCGCGACCTGGCTGCGAACGCTGCCCCCTCCTTACCGGATTGACTCCTCGAGTGAGCCGCATCCAGGTTACACGCGGCTCACCCGACACAAAATGACTCCACACGTATATTCATACATATGTTACGTAGCGTGTGCTAAGTTAATATAGGCATGCTACGTAACTAACACAGACATCCACCACTACACAGACACCTATATATAAAGCGTGCGGGCGCGACGCGGGCCGCGACGCACGCAGCCACTGAGCGGCGGTACATTTCACTACAAGCCGCTCACACATACACAACAGTTTCTCCCTCAAACCGCAAACGGCTAGATCGGTGACCGGGGCACAGATATTATAATACTACGCGAGGGAAAACTACACCCTTACTCTATAGGAGCGTCGAGTCGGCATCTCCGTCGCTGGTCGTCACCCGCTAGGCCTCCCCCAGGCAACTGGGGGTCTCACCTGGCGATGACAGACCGCCGAGATGTCGTGAAGAAAGCGGCGCTATAGACATAGCGTCGTGGCGCGCCTACAGAAATACACATAGCAATCAATCACACGGACGCGTTATAATTACGCGTCCGACTGTTGCCAATGCCGCACTAGGCAAACAAAGTGACGGGCCCGCAGTGGCGGGCCACGGAATAGCTTCCGCGGGCAAGGGGCGGAGCCCCGACCCCGCACGCCACGCCCCCTTACGGGGACGTAGCGACATCCCGCAGGAACTGTACACAGATAGTCTAGAGCCTGAGAAAGAACATAGGCTACTTTTTATCGACATACCACGCGGGCGGAAGTTAGTTTATTATAAAAAGGTATTTTACGTGGGGAAGAAAAATAATAAACATTATTTGTGAAATATTTTATTTTTACCTGCACGTTTTCTTCAAAGACTATATTTTCTAATCTGTGTTGTACCCATGGTGTTAACTGATAACTGTCATGTCACCCAATGTACTCTGTGCATGTTTGTTTAATACGTAGACATAGAATACTCTGTCTACGGTTTAATAGGTCCATGACTCTGTGTAAGTCAATGGTGTAGTTTCAATTATTATTATACTCTTTGTGTAGTTTAGTGTACTCTGTGCTGTGCTGTCACCAGTCACTGTCATCAACTCACTCAACTGCATGTCAAACCCGAACCCAGTCTTACCCAGTATTAAATAGTGCTCTGTGTGTCAAACTCAAAAAATAGAAACAGGCGGAATCTTACTGTGCTGTGTTGTAAATTATGTACACTGATCGGTATAATAAGTGGAGGTGAGTGAGCAAAACAAAAAAAGAGCAACGCGGACATGAAAACAAGATATTCTGTACATCTTTTCATCAAGTATAACTCATAGCAAGTTATCGAAGTCAAACAGATATACAATGAATTATAAAAAAGAGCTTGCAGTGCATTCGGTAAGCTTTTGTGTATAAACTAATAGTTCATTATGTCAAGCAATTCTTTATTGTTTTCCATTAACAATGAAGGCAAAGTTTACGCCTTGTCAACAAGTGGGTCATGTTGGAGAGAATTCATGTATTTAGGCTTAGAATTCAAAACATTGTCTGCTGTTCCACATTTCCTTTGGGCTGTAGGAGGTGACCGACAAATCTATCTCCACGTGCATGGCCTGGAAATACCCATACGAGTCAGAGAAGAATCCTACGAAAACGAAAGGTGGTTGCCACTTGAGGGCTTTAGTGGAAGATTACTTCCAACAGACAGATATCATTTTTCTTCTCAAGATGGCACAAAGGACAGAGCAATTGATCGCATTAGGTTACCATCAATGGCCTGGCAATGGGAGGGTGATTGGCAACTTGAACTAACATTAGATGGTCAACCCTTGGATCATGATGGATGGACATATGCAGTAGACTTTCCAGCACAATTTGGCCCCTCCAAACAGTGGAAGTCTTGTGTAAGAAGAAGAAAGTGGATAAGGTACAGAAAATTTAGTGCTATGAATTCATGGTGTGCGATTGCTCCTTTACACAAAGATCCAACACAGGAGCCATTCATAGATGTCAGCATTGGTGGTAATCAGATTCCATATGCTTCCCCTGGAACATTGTCAGTTTGGGCTATAACTGCTCACGGGCGCGTTATGTACAGGGCTGGCGTCAGTGCTACTTCTCCTGAAGGATTGAAATGGATCAACATAAGCATTCCTCCTAATTGTGATATTAAACAAATTTCTGTGGGACCTACTGGGTTAGTGTGGGCTCTTTTGTGGACAGGAAGGGCTATTATTAGAAAAGGCATAACCAAAGATTGTCCCACAGGTGAAGCTTGGATGGAAGTTAAATCTCCTAATGATACTAAACTAGTGTCGCTTTCTGTTGGATTTCATTCCATTTGGGCTGTGAGTTCTGATACAAAAGTTTGGTTTAGAAAAGGCATAGATGGAAATACAGCTGGAAATTCTGAAGTAGCTGCAATGGGAAGTGGATGGCTAGAAATAACGGGTCATATGAGCTATATTTCAGTTGGCATCAATGATCAAGTATTTGCTATTGGTGATTCAGATAAGTCTATTTACTGGCGCAGTGGTATCACTCCTGCAGAGCAAACTGGCAAAAGATGGAGAATGGTTCAGGCAAATATGCAACTGAGCCGGACATCTAGCTCAGCAAGTGTTGTGTCTTCAACATCCAATGCCAAACATCACAGTCTTAATATGCTCAATGAAACAACAACAGAGCTTAAATCCAATATAAATCTGCACAATTCCTGGGAAGAGTCACATTCAGCTCCAATTGAACATACATTACCTGTGAAACCAAAAGAAGCTAGGCAAAAACGAAATGAACAAATAGACAATATTGATTATACAGGAAAAAGTTATGAAACAACATTAAAAAACCCAAGAGCATGGAGCCCTGTAAGAAGTGTAGGCTCTGTTGTGGGCATGGAAGCTCAGCCTGATAGTGACAGTAGTGTGTTTGATGTTGACTCAGGAATGTTCTTTGATGATGAGATAAGCCAAACTGCTTGGGGTACTTGTGAAACTACTTGGGCATTTGTAGAAGCTGGGGCTTGTTCTGTAGATGTAATGCAAGTGCCCCACTGGTTTACAGACTCCCATAATGTATTTAACATGGATCTAACGGCTAAATGGCGAATTCAGATTTTAGATTATCTAAAAACTAGAAACAATAATGTCACATTGGATCTATCTACTTATGGTCTAGCCGTGGAAGAAAAAGGTTGGACACGGAGCTGTGAGTCAAGACTAATAAATGCAAATCATTCCAGTGAAGACTGTATATTATCTTTATATTGGCATGACTTAGAAAATATAGGAACACTGTCTGTTTTTCAACCTGATGGTACTATAAAATTTATTTTGAACCTGGGAGAAGTCACCAGTGTTATAACATCATCAGAACCTGGAAGTCCCAGAATAACCTTGTCTGTTCCACGTCAAAACAAGAGTCCCATAAAAGTTCAGTTTATATCAGAAATGGAACAAGAAGAATGGTTTAATGTTTTAGTTGATATCACATCACAGATCAATGGAGTTACTGGTAAACCATCAGCCAATTCAGTATGGGCAATTGCTAGTTCTGGAGATATACTAAATTGGGACCCCATGCCTGCAAAACTGAATACTGCAAATAATGGTAAATATATTAAGGAATTTCAGGTCTTTGGAAATGATACAGTATCTGGTTTTACAACACCTTTGCATAACAATTTTCCACCTGGGAGTACATTAAAAATCTTGGGCTGTTTAAATGACGAACTTAGCAGATTTCACATTAATTTAGAAGGTCCAGAAATTAAGAAACAGAGACACAAAATTGAGACAGAAGTGACAGAAATACCTTTGCACTTCAATGTGAGATTTGAAGAGAGAGTTGTTGTTTGTAATTCAAAAATATTTGGTAGCTGGGGGGTTGAAGAAAGACATGAATTACCAATGTCTCCAGGGCAAGAGTTTTGTATAACAATTATTTGTGACATAAATGCTTTTAAGATACTGGTAAATGGTAAACTTTATTGCTTCTTTGAACATAGACTCAGCCCTAAAACTATTACATCGGTTGCTGTAAAGGGACCTTTAAAACTTTATTCCATGGAATATTCGACAACAAATGCAATAATTGGATCAGAAGAAATGTATTGGCGGATTATCGGGGGCTACTTGCGACGAGTTGAATCTTGCCAGAATGGTATCGCATGGGGGATATCTCACGATCACCGTGTTTGGGTGTATACAGGAGGATGGGGAGGAGGAATTCTCAAAGGTAGCCACCTATTTTATTTAACTGTACCTATTTTTTAGAAATGCATATTATAGAAAGTAAACTTGTGTCATTTTTAGGTATAGGAAGCAAAGAAGGCATTCATTCTATGACAGATACACAAACTTACTGTGTCTACGAAAACCAGAGATGGAATCCTCTTTCTGGCTACACATCTACTGGCCTGCCTACTGATCGTTACATGTGGAGTGACATCACCGGAAAACACAAAAGAACTCGAGAACATACCAAACTTCTTAATCGTCATTGGCATTGGGTAACTTACAACTCATTTTGTTATAAAAATTGAAGTCTTAAGCCGCGCGAAGTCGACCGACCACCCACGACTTGTTATGAGACAACGCGCGAAGACAGGCGACGCGCCACGTCGCCTGACTTTGTGCGATATCGTTAAGTGTCTACCCAACCTCAAATTGCTTAGCATGATCCTCCGTTATGCCGAAAATACTGCAGCATGATTTTTTAAATAAATATATGTTAAAGTGGAGGATTGATGCTAAGTCCTATGTTTGACGAAAACAAGGTTACATAAAATGTTCTCTATAGAAAAAAAACACAAAGTTAGGTACCTCTAAACTGAACCACAGATATTATAATACTACGACTGAACTATAAACCGCTGGTATTAAAAAAATACTTCAAATGAGATCATAAAACTTTGCAAACTAACTATAAAGCAGGTCATGTTTTGTTTTTTTTTTAATTACCATATTTTCACCGTAAAAAGCAATTACCTAAACTGTTCGGGACTTGGAGCCGCCAGCACCCCACTCCGTCTCGCTCTCACTCAGGCCGCGAGTAGTACCTATGGTGTGAGCGAGATAAAAAGTGGATTTTAGCTGAGGTAGTATAGTCCCTTAAAAGTGCACGAGGCAAGGGATATTTATTACCTACCGACTAGCGAGTACATGACTTTTTTAGACTAAGTACTTGTTATCATTATAAACCATAATTAATTTCAACAAACATCTGCTGTCTTCAGATATCCGAATGGATGATCGACTACAACACACCTGGTGGTGTTGATTCTGATGGATGGCAGTACGCAACCGATTTCCCAGCACCCTATCACGGGAAAAAAATATTTACCGATTGCGTCCGTCGACGAAGATGGTACAGAAAAGCTCAAATTATTACAGAAGGTCCATGGATTCGGGCCGGAAGTACTGCATTGTTAGATATTTCTATATGGGTGAGATTTAAAATTATTGTATACTTATAGCACCTCTGCCTACCCCTTCGCCTTTAGGGGAATTACAAGCGTGATGTATGGTTTTTGATGTGAAAATACTTACAAGCCGTTATTATCTGAGTCGCCAGGTCATTCATATTTTTTTCATATCTGTCAAGTGCTTCAAGGTATAAGTATAGTATAAGCGATTTTTAACTAGTAGGAAGAAGCTCTATGTATACCTACAGATAGCCATATACAATTTAATTGATTTTATATGTATCATATTAATATAAATGATTTGAAATAGATACCATAAAAGTAATGTAGGTGGTTACTATGTTACACTCAGAACGTGCGTAATGCGCGCTACACACCTTCAGTTTTATCTGTGCGATTTATCTGAACAGTTGAACTGTACAGTTTAACTGAGATCTAATCCAAATATGAATAGATAACTGTACTTACAGATAAATCGCACAGATAAAACTGAAGGTGTGTAGCGCGCATTAGCCGCAAGTTGTTGGCACATTCCTATCGTTACTTAGGCTTACAGAAAAAATATTGATATATCGAAATATCGATATTTTTTGTTCGATATATCGATATTTTCAGGCGATATTTATTATTTCGATATAACGATATAAAATATCAAGTATCGAAAATGTATCAAAAACGATATATTTTCAATAGCAACACCGTTGTCGCCCCTGACTAAAACCGCTGGAATTCAGAGCAGTAAAAAACATTAGTACTTTTTTTCCTAGTTTGGTATTTAAATTATTATAAAACTTGAACTACAAAAGAATTTTTTTTTTATTTCACCGATGTATCGATTTTTTTTTTGATATATCGAAATCGATATTGATAATTTTTTTAAATATCGATACGATATTATCGATACTTTTTTACACTTCTTGCATCCCTATCGTTACTGACGTTTATTATCAAACGACTCAGATAATAACTGCCGTACTATAAACATAATATGTAGGTATGTTAAATAAATGTTTGCTTAACAGGCCAATGGCGACGATGTATCAGTCTGGGCAGTTACATTGGCAGGTGATGCCATTTATCGAACTGGAGTTACAGTTACAGCACCCACGGTAGGAATTGAGCAATAAAACTAGCTTTACTTATGAAGAGAATCCTAAATAGTACCTTTTCTAGCTTAAAAAATCACGAACTTTCACCTCTTTAACCCCTGTAGGGGATTTCTTTTTCTGACGGGATAAGTGGCCTAATTTGCATCATTCTTCCTTGAAGAAGCTACAGGACAGATGCAGCTGTTACTGCGACTGGCAATCGCAGTAGTGTTAGGTTTTTTTTTTTTTTTTTTCATCTTATCAATCTTTAGGCCACCAGTCGGCCACCTTTTTGAAACAAAAGAGCCAAAAGTGACAAACAGGCGCGACAAGGGTAGCGCTGCCAGTCGCGCCAGTTTGCACGGGCCTTAACTTGTTGTTTAAAGTTTCAAGCACTACTCTAAATATTTCTTTCTTAGTTGGCTTCTCACTTTGCTTTTTATTATGTTCATGCAAGAGAACGCTTGCTCGCACGAATATGTCGACCCGAAGATCGTCAGCACTCCAAATGCCAACTTCTTCGCCTCGCCGCCAATTTTTGCGTATGGAATTGGAGAGAACTTTACTTCGAACGAGCTGCAGGTTGCCGACCCCTGAGTTAGGCTTATAAAACACGTGGATCCAATAAGACGGAGCCCGAAACCATGCAGAAGCATGTAGAGCATGAAACATAATCCAAACTTTGAGAGGAATGTTTCCGAAGCAATAAATTTCAAGAAATTTTATGGGTTGGGTTTAGAAACGCGCCGCCTCTCTAGAAAGAATGTGAGCTTATTTGTGTGAGGTTCTAGAGGATCTCCTGAACGGTTTGTTGGGTAGCAATTTTTCTACTATATCGGCCGCCCTCTCTTTCATAAACTCAAATAACACATCTTCATCACTTGAATACATTTTCAATCGATTTATTAATAAGTAAAACTAAACTTTTTGTTCGTACAACTTACAATATTTAAAATAGCGTCAATTTACTAATGACAGCAAAGAACACAAAAATCAAGTAATAAAAACTAACGTAATCTGTTCGATTTATGCCCTAACACGTGTGACTGCGGATTTTTAATTTGTCTGTCTGTGGTGTCTTGTTTATACCTTTTAAGTCGTAGTTGGGTTTTAGTTTTTATTACTTGATTTTTATTACTTAATTTTTTTTAAAATTATTTTGGGGTTATAATATATATATTTTTGAGCATACCCAACATAGTACGATTCAACAATATTTTTTTTTTAGTTCCTGACTTTATTTCCTCTAGAGGGCGCCATTTTTACGATACGATTACGACGCTTCTTACGATACCTTATTTGTCAAATTGTGATGAGTGGTTTAGAAGATACAAGGGAACAGATGAACATACATACATACCGGTCAAAATCATAACCCTCCTTTTTCTTCGCCGTAGTCGGGTAAAAATATGCTTCATTTACATTCAGCCGAAGTGAGCAGGGAAGTGAGCAGGACGAGTGTGTAAACATATACTTCTCATGCCACTGCCATGGCCACTCGCGCTGCCCGGCGCAAAAAGGCGGTTTTTTGTGCGGACGTCAAAGGACCGGCAGCGCGAGCGGCTGTACGTGTTTACATTCTACTCCGTCGCTCAGTACTATGGATAGATATCATCCACCATAGTCTACGACGAACTTTCTTTTTTTGTATTCGATATCTTTTTAAATATCGAACATATTTATGTATCGGAAAAAGACACAGCGCGGCCGCTGTAATTATTTCGACGTCTGCCATTGCCGAAACTTGAAAGCGAAGTGAGTGGTGGGGCAGTATGTAAACACACACTCCTCTAGATCCTGCGGCGGCAGTATTTAGGGACCTCTAATTTAGAAAAACGAAAATTGAAAAGCAAAGACACCGACTTACGAAATCAAAGTTATTTTTCACTTTTTTAGTGTTTTTTGGAAGTCGGTTGTTTTTTTTTTGTAAAGTTTTTTTCGATAGGGACTTTGCATTTGCACCTGTCAAATTAGTCTACATAAGAGATTAAAAAACAGACTGTAGGACAGTTGAGATTCTTAGGATTACATTAACATATGAGTCACATGCCACCGCGGTCGTCAATTCCATTGCTCAGGTCACGAGCACAATTTTAGTAAACATTCTGTTTTATTTTTAGGGTGCGCATTGGGAACATGTTAACAACCCCCAATCACTCATAGCAATCAGCACATGTAATAATGTAGTTTGGGTAGTTGGCCGAAAAGGAGAACTCTATTACAGAGAAGACATTACTAGAGAGAATCCATCTGGAAGTAATTGGAAGTTGATAGAAACACCTAAATTTAGTCATCCCTACCACCACAAGTCTGGCGCAGGCGCTAAGGCAGTGTCATTGACTAAATCATCCGCATGGGTGTTACTCTTGAATGGTGCTGTTGCTGTTAGAACTGATATTTCTATAAATAAGCAGGATGGTAAAGAATGGAAGCATTTAACAGGTAAATATTTAGTACTCTATACTCAGCTTTTTCTGGCAAAGCACCTATGACTATGAGCGATCTGAATTTTGTTGGACACAAAAAAAAATGCAGTCGGCAGCTACACAACGCTGTTGTAAAGTACCCTTAAATTATAATATTTTTTTAAATGTTTTCAGAATGTGATTTGACATTCAAACATGTCTCGGCTGAAGAGAACGAGGTATGGGCGGTTACGACAGAAGGAGTTCTTCAGCGTCGAGTCGGTATAACTGCAGATAACGTTGTCGGTTCCGCCTGGCAGCCAATATTATCAAGCAGCTTAGTTCACGTGTCGGCTAGGGGAGGTTGTTTACAATGAAATACTTGAATAATTCGTCTGCCGCACGACTAACTGATGTTTAACTTGTAAAGGCTCTATCTAACAGGCTCCGTATAAATTTGAGTTTTTTTAAGAAGCCGTGGGATTTTACAAAGCGTATCTTGAGAAGTTGGGTAAACAGCTCATAGGTATTAATTAACTATGCTCGGGGTTTTAGTTCCACCACGAGCTTGCTATACTACTTAGAAAGGGTTTTACACTTGTACAAATTCTACTAAGTTGTCGATCTCATTTAATTAAAGATTTTATTACTGGGAAATATGCTCAAATTTCCATTATCGTTATAATTACCAACCTTGCAACTGACTGGCACAGAGGTCATCAAATTAATAAGATATTAGTCTTAGCTGAGCTGAGAATCTGCGATTGCTTTCTCATTTAGTAGGTAGAAAACTAGATAAAAATTGCTAAACTAAATAAAACATAATGTAAAATGTTAATTACTTAATCCTGTATTAGCGTAACATAGCTTTGATATATATAGCTACATATTAAAAATGTATGAAAATCATTTTAAAATATAACGCGCATAAATACTTCCAAAGAGTTAGTAGCACTTATTCAATAAGAACATGCACGATCCCTCGTCTCTTTAAGAGGCATTTCACACGAAATGACAACAGAAATCAAAAGCTAAGTTGTCTATGTAGGATCTAGCATTAAATCTAAAGCACCATATTCATTGTAAACAAATCTTAACATTATTGCAGCATCGTGTTTCTGTGTTGCTTGAAATATGTTGACATGTTGCCGCTTTTTACAGACTGGACAAGAATTAAGTAAATATTGTTTCCAGCAACATATAAAGGTTATATAAACAATGCTGAGCAACTGATTCACAAGATTGGTTTTGCTTCGAATACGTAGCTTATTATTCACAACCGCAGCTAAATGATGCATAACGAATTGTTAATGAAATCGTAGAAGCATATTGTTATGATTGTACAAATTCTTGCGAAATAGTGCATGACCGGTTGGTGCGACTCATCATCTGATAATTACATGTAGAATGTTAAGGTAGCTAAAAGTTTCTAAAGTTTTTTTCTATCTATTTATGATTTTACAAATAATTTATGAAATAGACTGAGGCTATGTTTTTTGTGTTATTTTTAATGTTAGCAACATTCCAAATTAGTAAACTTGAATATCCTATTATGTAAGTAATTCGTAAGTGAAAAGATATTATTATTTTCTAGTCATTGGTGTTTATCATATTAAAACTTATATAAATCAAATATATACCAAAAACAAAGCTTTCGCTTAAATAAAACTGCTATGTAATTATAATGCCTTTTTAATAACTGAAAACCTGGTTTATCTCAATTGAATGAAGTTCTTTCCTAGAGCAAAAGCCATACTAACATTTGTATAAATTATAACGATTAATGAATTTTTGACTTAAAGATCTATAATATTATGTTATGTCAATATTTTTGCACATTTGCAAATGGTTTATATTTTGCTGTAGTAGTGGCCCTTGTTCTACAATGGAACAACATGTTTTTATTTATACTATACGAACTAAACAAAACTATACCACGACATATTATATCATACAATAGTTATAATATTAGAGCAAATAATCTAGTTCGTATCTCAAATAGTGATTATTTGGATCATTCTGTATTCTTGGGTATCCAGCGACCAACGCGTCTTGTCCTCCTATGTAAAGGGTATTGTATATTTTCCAGTACACGTCGCGAACTTTTCTTGCAGGATGAAATAGTCCCTGAAAAAGAATAAAAGAATGTGCAGGGATTAATGAAAAGCTTACATTGTGGGGCGACGTTTACTTGCGCCCAAATCGATTGCAAGTCCGTGACAATCGGTATTTTTAATTTTTAAGAACAAACCACAATATCACGTCCCTTTGGAACAGCTACATTTCTAGTCACTGACTAGATAACTAGCTAACAGTGCTGACACTATGTTATTCCGGCGCAGTAAATCAACAATCAACTTTTAATCTTTGTTGACTAATACACAACTTTTCCTAGAACCTCGTAATTGCCTTACCACTTTTGACAAAAATAAAACTCAAACCGCGCAAACACAACGCTTTGTCTTCTTCTTTCAAAAGTCAAATTGCTTTTGAAAGAAGAAGACAAAGCGTTGTGTAACTATACAGGCGCTATACAACGTTTATTAGTAAGGCGGCCAGTAAATTGAAACTTCACTAGGGTTGAAACAATCTGGAGCGCATTTCATCAAATAGTTCCTTTGCTGTAATGTTGGCTCCACTGTTAAATTAAAAAAACGGACCTATTAGATACAGCGTATTCGTATTGGTCCTACAACAGTGTAGCCAACATTAAAGCATTTCAACTATTTGATGAAACGCACTCTGTCACATCGGTCTTACAGTGCGCTCATTTTATCTTGACCCGTGACGCGATTGGTAGTACTGTTCTGACAGTCGCCATTTTGAACTTTGAAACTAAAACGGCAAATTTACCATTTCTTCAAAATAATTATTGTTTAAATAAAACATTAATAAATTGTAATAGAAAAATCATGTATGAATGTAAAACGGACTAAGAATAAAAGATACATACCTGTAGAGCATACTGTAGGATCTTAACGGGACCAAGAGCGACCCTCATGCCCTCCACAGCGTCCATGAAAGCTTGCACTAAATGCGGCGAAGTTTCGAAGATGTTCGGCCACACGTGGTTGAGCAGATGCACTAAAGCATCTTCGCATCCAAATCCGTATACGCCCAAAGCCATATGCTTTATGGCAGCACATGCTGTCTGTCGATGCACCAGGTCCCTGTTTTCAAATAAAATAAGAATGATAATTTAATTGCCTGCTATAATCATCAAATACGTTAGGCAACAGAACAAAATATTAAAATAATTTAGCACAACCTGTCCATGAGTGCATCTTCTAACAAAGGGCAAACTGCGTAAATGTAATCTTTGCCCATTTCTCCAATGTACTCAAATAAGAAAGATAATGATTTCAGCACTCCATTCTGTACATTCAATTCTGGTACCCGATATTCATTCATCAGAGCTGGTAATACTGTGAATGGCGAGCAAGTTTCCGCTACTATGGCGATAGCAACTGTTGTACACACTCTAAAAATAAAAACATATTTTTATTAGGGAATTGTCATACATAAATATTCAAAAATGTTAATTCACCTAATAAAGTTTATTTTCATTACCGATTCTGTCTTTCCTGTACTTTCAAATTGTTGAGCAAAGTCGCTAGCACATCATGGGGACCAATGGCTTTAGCAATATAACCGAAGGTATTTACAGTCGCCCTTCGGATTGCTTTTTTGTGTGCCTTCAGAAGTTCTAGCAGTTCAAAACATATCCTCATCCATTCCCTTGCAGAGACGAACTCGGGTCCTCTGTCTGCAATACGTCCAACCAAATCGATACAATTTTCTTGTACTTTTTCGTGCCTAAAACAGACGACAGAACAAATTTTATTACAGCGAAAATACACGCAATACAAACATTTTAAAACCATTTCTCATTTTAGATCCACTTACCTGTTCTTGAGAATCGGAGTAAGCCTAGGCAGTAGATCTTTAATTGGCGGTGTCATCTTTGTCATACCAATCACATTAACAATAGCTTTTAGAGCGCCCAGAATGGAACCCAGTACTTCTGGATATTCTTCACCCAAGTATTCATAAAGTACTACGCCAAGATGTCCCATCAATTTTTCCTGTAACATATTATAAATTAATATTTATATAGAAAGTGACAAAGCACTATTATCATGGAATAAAAAGGTGAAAATAAACTTTTAGTACAACTGACCTCTTGGCAGGTTTTCATAACGACAGCAATACGTGAAATGAGATCGGCAGCTTGTTGACGGACTTTAGCGGATTTATTATTCATACGCCATAAGATTATACCGCAGATTTGTGGCAGGTATGGCTTTACGCGCTTACCCAATTGGTTCACTATGGTGCCGAATCCGTTCAACATTACTACGTCCTGTAATACGTAATAATTATTTTATAGTAACATTATGATTATACAAATCGAAGCTAGATTGAATCACTGAATACGTTTAACAAACCCATGCATTGGCATAGTCAGGCAACATTTTAAATAGCTCTTACCTCAGTAGTCTGTTCTTGGAATGCGTACAGTATACCGTCAATAAGAGCTTCTTCCAATTTGGAATCAATATCAGCTGCGCCTAAGTTGGCGAGAATTTTTTCAATTGACTCCATTACCATCTTCCTGTATTGCTCGTTGTCATCTTTGAGATCATCCACGATTCTGTTAATTATTTCAGACGCTCCAACCTATGGAATGATTTACGAATGTTACATATATAAATCACTGCAAATATCTTAGTTCAAAATAATGACATAATAAAGTAAACTAAAATAAGGAAGAATGCATTTTCTGTACTTATTTAGTTCTTACTTTGTTGGCGATTTCAACAGTAGTGTCAACAAGCTGGCGGTAATTACGCCTATCGAGGGCCATACGGTGGTTCCAGAAATGTTTGAAGAAATGTGGCAGTATCTCATCCATTATGTACTGTGGCTCCACACCGTCCGTACCGCAACACTGTTTCACTACCTGAAAATTAACACATTACATTAGAAACATGATCATTTTGGATCATTGGATTTGTCTAAATGTCACACTATTTTCCACATACCTTCAATACAATCTTCTTCATTTCCTCATCTGGGGACTGGAACTCACGGATAAGAATGAGCATCACTTCACGTGTATAATAGTTGGCGTATTCGGCGTCCATGAGCGGGATGAGATAACCGATGGCCTTCAGGAAGGCGGCTAGACCCTTGCCTCGGTGGGTCCGGATACCCTTCCAGAGAGGCTTGAGCACGGAATCGAAGGACTCGATACCGTATGGAGTAGCAGCTTCAGCGAGGGCCGCGCTGGCTAAAGCTGTGATGGTACGCACTTTTTGTTGTTCGTCCACCAATCCTAAAATTCAATTAAAATAAATATTTAACCTTACCATACAAAGTCTCAAATTGCACTTTAGATAAAACCTAAAGGGCAAGCAACCTGAAAAAGAAAAAATAAACAAATCTTGAGACAACCAATATAAACAAAAAAAATATAGACTTACCATGTTCAATAATTTCCACTAAAGATTTGAGATGGGGCAATATAGCACAGCCCATAAGAATAGCAATTTGCTGAACAATTTTTATTCCAGTGTGTCTAGCTTGCCAAGATTTCTTTGATCTACACACAGCCTTCAAGAACGGCAGAAGAGATGGAATACCTGTAATAAATGGATATAGATTAGTAAAAATTAGAATACTTTTATTCTAATTTAACTCTTTTTTGTATTACTTACCCAAAGCAGATGCGACGACAGCGAAGGCTCTGGCAGTTGTGTTACGAACGTATTCATCAATATTGTCAATATCAGGCCTCATTGTGGAGATCATAGTGGCCAGACCAGCAGCTTTAGCCAGGTTAGAGATAATCTCTCGACCTTCGACACGTGCGTAGTAATCTTCGTCAATCAACAGAGGTTCAATTACGACAAGGATCTGTAAACATATAAATATGAGAATTTTCACATTTCAAGATAAAATACCATCTAACTGGTGTTAAAAAAATTGTAATAGATTATGAATATTTAAACATTTTATTTACATTTTTTAGTTCCACCGGACTATATTCTCAAACGTTGGATTTTTTTCAAAACATTTGATGTATTTATCTACAAGTCTCATAATCTAAAATTCAAATTTCGTACCTTGTGTACGTAGGGACGGACCAAATCATCCAATTTGTACAGAATCCTATCAATAACTTTGACAAGCAAATGTCTCTCTTGGTCTTCTAAAGTAGGACTCATAAGGAGTGGTAGGATCTGGTTAAAAAGGGGCCCTGCCCCGAATTCACGAGCCTTGTCTGTTATTTGACGAAGCGCAGCTTTGCACATGGGTGGAGTTCCATTCTGAAAACAAGAAATACATTTTTGTACTAACATCCCAGCAAATTATTATATTTATTCCACAATACAATAGAAAAATAAACCATACCTTGATTTTCAACAGAAGTTTCATGATCTTCCTCTCTTTGAGTTCTTCTGGGGATAGAGTGTCCTCGTCCACATCAATGAGCAGTTTATCAAAGTACTGTGCGTCTTCTGGTTTCATGAAGGGCAGTTGCTGGCTACCCTTGGGCTGCGGGTCGAGCAGGCGCGCGGCGGCGGCGGCAGAGCCTCCCAGTTCCTCCGTCTGCATGAAAAAGCCGATAGGGGTACCACCCAGTGGAGTAGGAGTTGCGGTCAGCTTTCGGGCCGGGGTCCGAATCGGAACATAACCTGGGTAACAATGCATCAAGTTAACAAATTGCTACAGTCGCATGCCGCAATGAATACTATTATCTTGTAAACATGCAGTTTAACGTAGTACACAATCAGCAACTGACAAAATATTAAGCTCAATCTGGCAGTATATCCAACGGCATGAGACTGTAAAGCCATATTGTCATCATTCATCTGAAAGAAAAATTGAGTATTAAAACGTAGGTATATTAATCTATCATTTTAAATTGATAACACATGTATTGGACAACACTTAGTTACGTTGATAGATTTCCACATGTCGAAGGCTTTGTATAATACATGTGTCCTGAAACTAAAGGGGTTATTAATAACTATGTGTAAACCCTTAACATTTTAAGTCTTAAACATAGCAACTTAATTAGCATAGTCCCACATTAACGTGTACATACCGGCAGGGGGCGGTAAAACCTTGTACCCAGGTGGGAACATGGCATCTAACTCCTCATCAGTGTAAGGACGGTTTCGCTCGTCTATTTCTTTCTCCCAGCGGTAAGCTTGCAGCTGCTCTGGGGTCATCGCGGCCACATGTCCAGGTGTAGGAGTGGCCATTGCCATTGCTTTCATTCCCACTGGTGTTGACTGTAAAGCAAAAAATGTAAGTACGATGGTTGTTGCGAGACGCATATTTTAATAGCTTAATTGCTTTCAATCTGACGGGTTCTTGAATGTGTCAAAAAAACAATGGTGAAAAAGAACACAACATTACTCACTCCTCCAGGTGTGAACATCGGCGTATGAGGCGTATGAGTGGGCGTCGCGTGTGAAGGCGTGGCGTGCGAAGGCGTGGTGTGCGTGGGCGTGGCGTGAGACGGCGTGGGCGTGGCGGCGGCCGGCGTGGCGCCGGGCGTCTCGTCCCAGCGCGAGCGCCGCTTGGTGCCGGGCGTCGGCGTCTCTTGGATAGTGTCCACGCCAGTGCCGCGGTCGGTGCGCGGTGTTTCAGCCCAACCACTGTTATGTCCAGGAGTTTCTACAAACAAAAATTGAGCGAAATTTATAAGCTTTCATTGTAAACATGCAATTATTTTCAACTAGTAAGTGCTTCGCATGGGTGAAATCCTCGAGATTTTTATTCAACTTATATCTAAGATAAATATTAATCTACAATAATATTAAAAAGAGGTAAAGAATGTAAGTTTAGATGGAGGTAATATCCGAAACAGCACATCCGACTTCAAAAATTCTTACAACTTCATTTAGAATGGACATAGGCTGTGTGCAACCCACTAGTTCATGAAAATATACGAAGTAAAGCGACAAGACTGCCTGAAAACACTATAATACTACGTTTTACGGAGATTCTGTTTCAAACTTATTGCCAAGAAGCCACTTTGAGGCTTCACTTTAGCACAAACCTAATGCCGGTTATCCTTCAGGAGAGTCCACTAGCAATCCTACTAATATTATAAATGTGAAAGTTTGTGTGTTTGTGTGTTTGGATGTTTGTTACTCAATCAGGCAAAAACGGCTGAATGGATTTGGATGAAATTTGGCAAACAGATAGCTTATAACCTGGATTAACACATAGGATACTTTTTATCCCGATATTCCCACGGGATCGAGACTTACGCGGGTGAAACCGCGGGGCGCAGCTAGTAATGTAATAAATCAACCCTTGAGGGGACGAAAATGGGCAAAATTGAGTGTGTTCTGATTGATGAATTGCGAGTGTGTGCGCTACTTCGTATCTGCTGTGTAGTTGTGTCGAGGTGGTGGGGACAAACTGAAGACACTGGGTTCCGATAAATTTTCAACTACTGGGCATAACTCCTTCTTTCTTATATCTATGGTATGAATGTTTGTGCACTTATGCATATACAGGGTTTGTACAATTATTAGGATGGCCGAACTGGATCTGAAAGAAACACGAATCGAATATGGATAAGTGGGCAAACGCCCTTATGCAGAAAAGCTATAGCCCATTTTACAGTACCTAAATATTATAAAACGTGTGAGTTTTGGAATTTTGCCTAACTTTTTCTATTCAGCCAAGTGGAATAGCTGTCTCACATGATTACGCTTGCGAACCGGTCCTACTACCGTCACTACTTCCCCCTTCCGACTAACGCAATAACATTGATCAACCAAGAAAATAAGTAAATATATAATTATTATTGGAGCTGCCGCATGCCTCCCGTCTGTCACAGTCACAGTACGCCGTACGAGGGGGGCGGGAACACCGGTTGGGAACTCATGCGGTTGGGAACTCCATCTAACTGAGGATGAACACCGCATCAAAACTCATTGGGTAGTTTAGAATATCTATGTGATCAAACTGTGTGAGAACAAATGTGAGGCAAACACGAAAAGCGAATTTGACTTATAATATTAGGTATACTAAAAAATATTATCTTTGATGATGGATCAGCGAGGTAATTGCGTAGAGGTGCATTTAAACCAAAAGAACAAAGAGCTAGAGCTAGAACAAGAGCAATCTTTCTTAATGTTTTAGTGATGTTCGTTTTCAGTGTTTATACCAAAATATTAACGAGCAAGAATGAGAACCAAGAACTAGAATGCACAGATGTTTAGATCAGCCCAACGAGTCCATCTTTTTTTTCGCGTCTTCAACATTACATTCAAGTAGATTTGCAATTTCCTGCCAAGCATCTTGTTTGCGAGTTGTATTTTTATAGTGTTCAAAAGTCGGATCCCACAGACATCTGTAATTTTGGTAGGCTTCTATCATTAATAGCCATTTTTCTTGAGACCAATCCATAATTAAATCGATAAGTATGGTATTCAAATCGCTAGAACACTAAAACGCTTTGAAGAGACCGCCCCGGGGAGCGAGCACGTCCGAACACGAAAGAACGAAGACCAAGAATATGTCTGGACTTTAAAGGAGACGGTGACCTCTGAGTTTGTTTCGGCCTTTCTTCTCAGAGTAGTCAGATAGGAAACGCCGACCTCATCTAGCTTATTTTTACAACTTTTTAATATGACGTGTAAAAGTGATTCCAATATCCTATTTACAGAATAAACAATTTCATTTCATTTCATTTCAACGCTCTAAGCAACTGTTCGCACGCTCTTGTACCGTTTAAATCAAGCGGGCATTGTTAGAATATTCTATAGAACGCAATAGAACAACGAAGGAATGCTCTGAGTCTGTTTACATAAGAAGAATTTAATGGAGTGGGGATAGAATGAGCATTCGCTCGTCTGATGTAGATGCACCTTAACAGTAGCAATGGCTTTAATTTTGACAGTTCATTCATTCAGTTCAGACAAATTTTTCGAAAATGAACCAATGGATTAGTAATCCATTGCTTCATTTAGAGAGGAGCTCGTGGCTAAGTAATAACAGCCGCTCGGGTCGATCTATCAGGTTAAGCTACGCTTGCCGGGGTTGATCCGTGGATGGGTGACCATTTTCACATATCGAGACTCTTCCATGTCTCGGAAAGCACGTTAAGCCGTTGGTCCCGGCTGTCATTTGTGGATCTTTGACAGTAGTTACGAGTCGTCAGAAGCACGAAAGTCTGACAACCAGTCTAACCAAGGGGTATCGTATTACCCAGTTGGGTTGTGGAGGTCAGATAGGCAGTTGCTCCATGTAAAATACTGGTATTCAGCTGGATCCGGTTGGACTGGAAGCCAACCCCAACTTAGTTGGGAAAAGGTTAGGCAGATTGATTGAAGCAATGGATTAGTAATATCCATAAAAATCATTCAGATACTGATTGAAAGTGTGTATGACTCAATTAAGGTGCAGTTCTTTGTCTTATAATCAATTACCTCTGTCTGTTTTGGGCGTTTCGTCCCAGCGGTTGCGCCTGGAGGCATGTTGCGCGGGAGTGTCTCTGCCGGGCGTGGCGTGTCCTGGGGTAATGTGTCCAGGCGTGGCGTCCCACACACGTGCTGATGGCGTTGCTCCGGGAGTTTCACCTCCCCTTCCCGGTGCACTAGGTGTTTCCTCCCAAGCACCCCTCTGTAACAAACAATTATACATTTTATAACATTTTTCATTAATCGTCATACTTAAAACGCGACAATTAAATCAGTTGCATTCTTCAAGGAAAATGATCACAATACCTCTTGATCCCAAGATGGAGTGGTTTGAGAGGTTGGTGTAGCTGAAATAGTCTTCTTAGCTATAGGTGTGTCTTCAGAGCTCTGATCCCAGCGGCCCTTGCGCTTGGAAGGGGGTTTCACAGCCTCGCCATTGGATTGAGCCACTGGTTTAAGAGTCCCTTCTCTAGCCCTTTCAAGCAGCTTTTTCCTTAACTGTAAACAAAAAGACATGGTTTAACATTTTCAAATTCACTTTATAACAACATAACATTACACCTGTTACCCTGAAGAGTTAGGCACAGGTGTACCTATAGTACAGTCACGGCCTTTAATTGATGAGCCACCTTCAAACTTTTCAATTTTGCAGTTTCATACATTCACGAGATTACACGATTAAACACGAACTCAAATCGCACGCTCGTAAACAAGATGACAAATAAATTACTTTTAATCGGAAATATCCATAGAGGTGGACTTTATTAGTTAACCTCTATGGATATTTCCGATTAAAAGTAAAAGTAATTTATTTGTCATCTTGTTTACTTTCATACATTCACGAGATTACACGATTAAACACGAACTGAAATCGCAAGCTCGTAAACAAGATGACAAATAAATTACTTTTAATCGGAAATATCCATAAAGGTTGACTAATAAGTTCTCAATGATAAAAATAAATACAATGTTGCATTAAGTTATCCAATCTATTTGATACCGACCTCCTTTAAATCATAGCTCATTAACTCGATAATTATTATGAAAACATAACTGAAGACAGTGACAGTTGAAATATCAAGATGACAAATAAATTACTTTTAATCGGAAATATCCATAGTCCATAGAGGTTGACTAATAAGTTCTCAATGATAAAAATCAATACAATGTTGCATTAAGTTTATCCAATCTATTTGATACCGACCTCCTTTGAATCATAGCTCATTAACTCGATAATTCTGAAAACTTAACTGAAGACAGTGACAGTTGAAATATCGATGTCAAAGAATTTCTCAGTACCCTAACCTAGCAACAATTGTTTATCGTTGCTCGGTTACTGTTGCTAGACCTGCAATTGGTTGACTTTGAGTAGTCACAGCTGTCAAGTTTGTAGTTCCGCTCTCAGGTTAGCCAACCGGTAAAGATATGAAATATAATTTTCTTCTTCTAATACGAAGACATATGACTTTGCGTGTCGGGAACCGAATAAACCCGATTTGCATTACACGGCTAAAATGCGAACAGTACCAGGTGGCTCATCAATTAAAGTCCGTGACTGTACATCCATATTTTGCCAGTTATGTTGGGTTATGCCATGTTATGCCAACGGAGAGGGTGTTAGATTTAAATTATTATAATCTTGTTGATGAAAAAATATATGTATATTGTACAGTCAAACAAGCTATTTGGTATACAGGCAGATAACTTAGTAGTCAACAATCCTTTTATGTCATTCACCAATGCCATAAACTCAAAATTTTAAATTACACACAATCAAAACGAATTTTGGCTGTGTAACGGAAAATGAATATATTTTGCCTGTATACCAAATAGCTTGTTCGACTGTACTTATAGGTGTATTATATACCTCTGTTTCTTCAGCTCGCAAGTACTGCTCTTTCATAATTTCAGTATATGTCCTAGACCCAACATCTGGTGTTTTTCCACCTGAAAAATAAGAAACCATTAAAATGACTTGTCAACTTCCATTAATGGCTGCCCTCCAAGAGTCCCACAACAATTGTGGGAGATTAGGAGAGGAAGTTAGCTTGAGGCATGAACTATGGCATGGCACCCTGAGACACTCATGGTTTCAAAATGGTGCCATTAAAAATGCAAATTATAATTTTCCTTCTCCTTTGATAAAGGTCTGGTGTTAGGAGAAATGAGATGCATATACAAATCAAGTACAGATAGATATCATAGATATTTTACACTGTAATATTTGTGTAATTTTTAGTCCTGTTGCCATATGATGTTCATCACAATACCAGTGGTACAGAGACCTATAGCACAATACCTTTATCAGACTGAAATCATGATGGCATTAATACTTCATAATAATGGTCCCTCTCTCAGTAATTGTGTACGAGTCCTGTTTCTATAAATTAATCTAAATAATAACCTTCTGCAAATGGATCCGTGCGCTCTGGAGATATTATCATCCTACGCCGCTTTTGACGATACTCATCTTCTCTGTCAGCAATAGTTGGTCTCCTTTTATCAGCAAATGGGTCATAGTCTTTGTCGCTCTAGAAAAGTAAAATTCTATGTTACACGAAAATTATTAACTAAAATGAACATGTAATTAGGACATAATGATGAAAAATAATAAATTATTTATTATGTACTATCAATATTTTTTCAGACAGTTATTCTAAAGAGTTGAGTATAAACATTTTTAATGAGTATTATTGATTATGTTGAACAATTAAATGAAATGTGATAATAATGAATTGAATACCTGTGCAATATCATTTAACAATGAAGCTGGTGCGGTATATCCTGATCGCTTTTGAGTGATTGGTACATTTTCCACATCATCATCTTCAACTTCATCATTAGCAGCAATTGATGTCACATAACCATCATAGCGTGACTTTCCTCCTTGCCCCGCATTATCATAAATATCACTGTCATAGTATGTTTCCCCTAGAGATACACCTTTATTCGAACCATTCTCTGGTAATTCATTTTTCTTTGCTTGGATTTCTCTTATCTGAGCTTCAATAGCTAAAAATATAAAAAATGTTTATGCTGTCATGCCTCTTCAAATATTAGGTAGAACACAAACAAACACAAGGTAGGTTATGAATGAACATAATAAAGACAATTGAATAATACTAAGATAGTTCTTGTCAATAACTACCAATAAAATTTTGAAGTACATCTTTGGGCCCAATTATGCTTCGATCAAAATGCCAATTTACAGCCTACAACAAAAAGGGTGCGGAAGAATTTCATCCCCATCTGTCGACTTTCCCCAGTCCGGTCCACTCCGGTCCAGTCTTCAGTCTTCACAAGGCGTGGTAATCAATTGCATTGGTCAATCAACGATTAGACATACAAAATCCATAAAACATTTTATTTCTTTGAATTATAGCATTCAAGCTCTATTATACCAATCAGACGACTAGAAAAACGAACAAATCGGAAGACGTAAATTGCAAAATACCCTGTACACAACAACAAAATATGGCTACACAACAAAATCGATTACTTACCTTCGTGTGTCCTAGGAATCTTATCCATTATTCAAATGGCATGAGGAACAATCACACGAAAATAAATACAAGAGAAAAAGGACGCTCTTGCTAAAATTCAATGCGAATTTCAACAAAACCATCCACACCACACTCAAACTCTCTAGCCATCGAATAGATACAGGGTTACCATTTTAAAAATCTACCATCGTTCCTGTATGTATGTCTGTAGTTAAAATGGGTATTGCATGGAATTAGTGAGTACTATAAAGACTTTATCAGACTTGATGAGACTTTAGTGTTGTTCAGTCAGTCCCTAAAGTGGGTGATAGACGTGCGTACTTAAAGTACGCGGTCTTTAAGTTCGCGACCTTACTCGGCTCGCCGTCGCGCCGTCGGTGACACACGTGAAGCTTGCTCGCGGCTCGAGAGGATTACAGACGGGTGAGTAACGTCTGTCACCGACGGCGAGCCGAGTAAGGTGGCGAACTTTAAGTACGCACGCTTATCACCCACTTTACAGGACTTACAGATACGAATTACGTACGTTACATTACGTACGTAATACGTTACAAAAACGAATGCTTCTTAGTCGGTGCGTCGACCTGGCGAAGTATTATAACTGTGTGTTTGCACTGGCGAAATATTTACATAAAAAATGTTGAAATCTCTATTTCCTGTCAAGCATTCAATGGATTATTTATTGCAATCGCAATGCTCAACATCAAATCATGGAATGTTAATTACACGCGAATACCCAGACATTCACGATTTACCTATTTGTATTTCAAATCTAACACCGGCCAATCATGACTAGTTTTAACAAACGCGTGTTGGAGGCGCGTGTTGAACACTCGTCAAACGCAACTAGATTTCCACATTTTGTTGTAAGTTTTTAACCTGCAACATGCTCAGTATAACTGCTTTTTTAAGTTTATTACTGATGCAGAAAAAACGACAAGGAAAAAATAGTAAAAAAAGAACTTGCGTCCATGCGTCAAGGGCGCGCTAAGGGAGATCGGGAGGGGCGCGCCCTTGATTTAATTCGTTACATAGAAATTCATACAATTTTATTGAGCGCCCAAAATGCAGCGTTCTGAGCGCGCACCTCAGGCGCTTGTTATAACTAGTCCCTTACGCTCTGGAATAAGAAAACACATGAGATTTTATTTTAATTTTATACAATTGATTTTTAATACCTATTACAGTCACTAATAAATAATAATATTTACAATGCATTTGCTCGAGAAGAGCGTTTTCAAATCAGCCAAGTTCTGCTGGAAGTGCCACTTTTTCGCACCAGTGCTTTTTATTATTCCGTTTTTTTTTTTAACTCCTTCGTTAGCCCGACGTTGTTTTTGTTATCGTGAGAAGGAACTTCGGAAGGAACGAAGCTCGAAGTTTTTATTATTTGAGAAAAGTTCACCAAATTAGATATTTACAGATTATCATTCATATATAAGGTGCAATAACACTAATACTTCATTAATTAAACGCGTTATTTTACTTATTCTAGATTTAGATTTTGATCAATACCTATTAATTTTTCAATATATATTTTTTTATTTCTTTGCACAATGCTTAGTAAAACGTATGTTACACTTGCGTAAGAGCGCGTTAACACTATGTCGTGACGATTATTAATATCGTTTCATTTTGGTGGAAAAAGTCGTGGACGATATGCTCTATATGTGAATACTTCTATTTAAATACACAAGCCACGACGCTTTAAACGGGTGATAGACGTGCGAGCAAGTACACGTACATAAGGCTCGGCGAGCTTACTCGCCCGTCTGACATCGCCACGAGCCGCGAGCCGCGAGCTAATTTGACAATTTAACAATGAAATTATGAGAAAGCTTCACGTGTGTCACCGACGGCGAGCTGAGTAAAGTCGCGAACTTAAAGACCACGTACTTTAAGTACGCACGTTTATCACCCAATTTAAACGTCACGAAAATCTGTCGTCACGACATAGTGAGAACGGGGCACAGAAACAGGGCACGGGGAACATGATTTCACATACTTTCCGCTTCCGCACATATAAAAGGTGTGATGGACGTGCGAGCAAGTACGCGTACTTATGGCTCGGCGAGCTTACTCGCCCGCATAGATTAATATTATATATATATAGGGTACTCGCCCGTCTGTCATCGCCGCGAGTCGCTAGCCAATTTGACAATGAAATTTTGAGCAAGTTTCACGTGTGTCCCGACGGCGGGCCGGGCTGAGTAAGGTTGTGAACTTAAAAACCGCGTACTTCAAGTACGCATTTCTATCACCCACTTAACATAAATAACTATCTGATGTTGTTCTCTCCAGTTTACTCCAGTCATTCTTAGTTCTTACAGGATGAACACGTCAACATAATAAAAATAAAGTATACCATACAAAGCCCGACATGTCGACTTTCATCGCATTTTTTGTTCATTTTATTAACTAAAATGTTACTATATTTAAAAAAGATTTGACAAAGTCTATACAGGTTAATTTCTCATTTCTCTTTATAATCTGTGGGTATTTCTCTCGCTACCGCAGCTGGGTACGTGTGTGTCCGTCTACAGAAATTTAATTTTAATGCTTTTAGTATAAGTTCTTTATTAATTTTGTTAATTTCTGCACAGGAGAAAACAAAATCGATCCTGGCGACTAAAGAGTAATCTTCCAGATTGATTTGCTACAGTACTTTCGGTGAGTGTTATTGTATTTTGCTACGACGAGTTCCACGTCAAATGTGCTGGAAGGTGACACGTATTATCAAAATCGGGATGCCAATTTTTTAAGTCTTGGATTTTTTTTACTTATTTTTTTATGTACTTTCGGAACTAATACCACACTTAATCAAGGTATTCATGTTAGGTATGTATTCGTGTCTGATTTAGTTCATTGTAAGAAATATTGCTAATAGCTTGTCCTATACACTCCTCGTACATGTGTTGAAGAGTAAATATATCACAGACAGAGGATCATACAGGCTCCCCTTCTGATTCAGATTCTAAAAATTAAATTGGTTATTATCCTTTTCATAGTTGCACACGTTTTTACTTCGTATCAAAGGAACTACATAGATCTTATTTAAAATCCTCAATACATTTTAATTCCATATTAGCAAAAAAGATTCCATTTTTCTATTTGGCCTGTTTGGTAGGAATAGTAATATGAAATAGAGTTTTATAATATGGCACCATAATAATCTATCTATTTAGCCCATAATGTCCCACTGCTGGGCAAAGGCCTCCCTTTGCCACATGTGTCTGTCTCTGCCATTGCGGGCCATAAGTAACATTGAGTATTCAGGGAATTATAGCACTACCTTTACAAAAAAAATGGACTAGCTGTAGTACCTAGCTGTTGTAATGTACTCAAAGATACCTTTCTACTAGATATGTTAAAGAAAAATTTGGCATTTTTTAATCTTAAAATTCTCTCTCTATTTTTCTGATGTTGTTGTTGTGTGTTGACATAACATATTTTCAAATTAGAATAAAACATGCTCACAACACAATTGTTTAATAATTATACAACAATTTCTATTAAAAAAAATGACTATCTTAAAATTGATTAAATGACTATCTTAAAATTTATTAATATTTTGCTTAATGGCAATAAGTTAAAACAATTTGATTGAATTTGACATTCATCTAATTTATTTTAAACATCAAAAGTGTAGGACCAACAAAAATTATCCCTATCCACAGCAATATTTTGGTTAAGTGCCTAACTTATCAAAAAAATTGTTGTCTAAAGATAACTTTTTAATATTCTGACTTCTGGTAGAAAATGTTTAATAGCCATCTATTCTATTGTGACATGTGATTATTTTCTTGGGTATCATCATTACAATAAATGCTTATCACATTTATAGTGTTTAGCCTATTACTGACCCATATTATTAAAGATGTAAGTAACTAAGACAACTTATATAAATTCTAAATAATTTTCACATTAAGTATTATGAAATAATAACATAAATAAATTAAAACTAACTAATATTTGTGCCAACTCTGTCCCTAAACTTATAATAAACATGGTAGTATAGCTTGATTTGATATTGCACTTTCACCCTATTGTGCATCAAGATGAAAATTATTAGGATAATATCTGAGCGTGAAAATCACAAAAGTTTAATTTCTCTACAATGAGTATTTACAAAATATTAGTGTTGAAGGTTCACTTATTTATTGTGGTTTTTGTTTGTACTGTCAATTAAATTAAAAGCAATTTTTAGTGCTATTCTTTGTTTACCACATAGAAATGATGTAACTATATGATTGATAAAAACTTCATAGTTACTTAGTATGCAATCAAAACATAGTATCCTTCATTAAACCGACCTTAGCAGTTATACAATCCAAGTAATTTTGTATTCAATGATGGAAATAATGGACACAGGTTTAGAATAATGGGTTTTGAAACAATTGTTCAAATAAATGATAATGCAAATAAAATTAAACGGCTGGTAGGTATTGTGTGAACTGACTTCATTATCAGTAAAAATGTGCTCTATTTTAATTGTTCAGTACTGTAACGACTTGGCGCGAACAAGGACTGCTGGAGGAGACGAAAATGATGCATCAGCAATCCATGATGGTTGGAGATATGATTCCTGTACACTCTGAGATACCCGTGCATGTTGAGGAGATGAATAATGTGAATGTGAACTACGAGAATAATGCTTCCTACGCGTATGACGACCTGTTTCCGGCGCTGCCGCACTCGCAGCCGCCGGTCCAACGCAGCATTCAGCAAGCTACCAATAAGCTTCGCGTGGGATCGTCACTGCATACCCAGGTGGGCATAACAATAAGCACTGCTTAACTACTAAGCTGTAATTTGTATAATATTATTCATGAAATTTTCGGTTTTACCATATAAGGTCAGTATGTTAATCCTTATTCACATGTAAAACCATCTATTGCAATAAGCTCTTGAACATAATATTAGGTATATGCACGTGGACGCCATATGCGTCTTTAAAACTTACGTAATCAGTAATGGGTAGTGATAAGTATAATTATGTTGTGTAATAATATTTCAGTTCTTTCAGATAATAAAAAGCAAATGAGTTGATAACTTACATTATTATCGCTACACAGTTGTACTTCACTATAATTTTTGTTAAATACCTAACCATTTTGTTTTATTTTCTAGTAAATCTTATAATTTTCAACATTCCAAATCAACCAAGATTACCTAATCAGATTGTTAAAAGATATCCAAATGTTAACCTACTGATACTTGAGCTGGATAACAACTATAATTAGGTAAACAAATTATCTTCATCAAAATAAACAAAAATGGTTGATATTATTTTTTACTGTTAATATCTTATTAAAATATTTTTTAGACACATAACATCACAATAATCATAAAATAACATTCATAATGATTTAAAAGAGATTTACTTATAGTTGTAAAAATATAAAAATCTTTGAATAAGCATTTAATTTCTTTGGACACATAACATCTAAGCATCCCTAATTTTATTGTTATTACATACATATCATCAACTCTCCATCCTTTCAAGGTTTTCCATGTGCCATATGAAGAGAGGAAATTGGATAACGCTAACACTTTCGGCGAGGGCGAATCCTTGAGAACCTGTCAATCCATCACTAAGGATACCGGAGCGCACATTGAAATATCTACTAGCAAAGATGGCAGCTTGACTTTCTTGATAACTGGTAAACATAGCGCAGTGCTTGATGCAAGGCGCCTAATCTTGACCCATTTCCAACAACAGGTAAATAAAATTAACAAAAATATTTAAAAAAAAAAGAAACATTAAATCGGGATTCTAACCAGCTTAATTTCCTTAATTAACAGGCCAGCAAGCAAATTAATATCCCGAAGGAACACCACCGTTGGATATTAGGAAAACAAGGCCAGAAGTTGAAAGAGTTGGAAAAAGTGACAGCTACCAAAATCAGTGTACCTGGTATTGCCGATACTAGTGAGACCCTCACTATTACTGGTACTAAAGAGGGCATCGAGAAAGCTGAACATGAGATCCGAGTATGCTCTGAAGAGCAGGTAAACTAACTTATGTTCTTGTTATTAGTTGCGAAAGAAACGCAAATTAATAGTGATTTAGCGTTATATTATTAGTCTTAATCAGCGCTAACTATGACTGATTTATTATTTTCCAGTCGCGTAAGGCTATGGAGCGCGTCAAGATCCCGAAGATCTACCACCCGTTTATACAGGGTCCGTACGGCGAACGTGCGGCCGCGCTTACCGCAGAGACGGGCGCGCGCATCCACATCCCGCCCGCGTCCACCCAAAGCGATGAAATCGTCATTGCTGGCGAGAAAAATGGTGTACTTGCTGCCAAAGCGCAAATTGAGCAAATCTATGAAGACATGGTAAATATTAATATGAATCAATCAAATCAAACCAAATATTTGTCTAGTTTCACTCTAAAACATTTATTAACTTGGTTTTTTACAGGTAAAGAAATGTTCAACTGTTCGTGTTGAGGTACCTAAATCTCAGCACAAATACGTGATTGGAGCTCGTGGAACGACTATACAGGAGATTCTGAAGGAAACTGAAGTCTCTGTGGAGATGCCTCCTCCAGACTCTCCCACTGGGACCATCACTCTCCATGGACCTCACAATAAGATTGGCCTGGGTTAGTAAAATTAACTGCTTTTTAACTCAATAGAGTGAGGGCTGACACAAGATTGGAAGAAATCACGTGTTGCGCCGGCCTCATGTAACATGGGACAAAGTCGGAAGAAGATAATGAAACAATGTTTGGAGTATGTACTCAATATTTTGCATCCATTATTAATACAATTTTTTAACAGCTCTCTCAAAGGTATGCGAAAAAGCGAACTCTGTGAAAACTGCAACTGTGGATGCGCCTACTTGGATCCATAAATACATTATCGGAAAGAACGGCTCTAATATTAAAAAGATAACTCAAGATTTCTCTAAGGTATGATTTATTTTATTACCTTTATTATAACGAACTTCATTATTTAGATAATTTTGCATCTGCATAATATCACAAAAGATTATTGTTTTAAAGGCTGATTATGATGAATTCCTTTTTTTAAAAACATTTGGGCACACAGGTACACGTTGACATAACTCATTCTGAAGACAAGGTGAAGATTGATGGTCCCCCAGAGGAAGTGGAGCGTGCTCAAGTCGAGCTGGATGACTTTGTGAAGAACTTGCTAGCTACTCTTACCTATGTTGAACTATCGGTTGACCCAAAATTCTTCAAACACATTATTGGAAAGAATGGAACTAACAGTAAGTAGTGTTTTTTTAAGTCGATAGGTAATGTTTTTTTTTTGTAAAATGTTTTTATTTTTAATTTTTTTAGTTGTGGTACCTACCCTACACAAATTCGAATACCACAACCTGCTATGTAAATAACTGGCAGGAACTATTATAACATCATAAAAAATATGTACTATTGAAGCTAACTCAAAAACTACCCAAGCAATGTTATTAACATTTATATGGGACTGCCGCGTAGGCTTCCTCTACCAAATGAAAAAAGAATTTTCAAAATCTGACCACAATTGACGAAAATATCGATGGACATACATACATCCTTTTTGGAAGTCGGTTAAAAATACTTCAATGTGTGTTGCAGATTTAAACTTTAATAAAATTCGATTTTTTTTTTAGTTAATAGACTGAAGGATGAGACTGGGGTAGTTATTAACATTATTGAAAACGAAGGCAACAATATTATTCGCATTGAAGGCAGCCATCAAGGTGTAGCTGACGCTGAAAGAGAATTAAGAGAAATGGTAATGAAGTTAGAGAACGAAAGGACAAAGGAAGTCTATGTTGATCATAGATATATTAAATCTCTTATTGGAGTTAGAGGAGAAAAAATAAAGGAACTTCGCGAAAAGTTCGAACGTGTGCTTATTTCTCTACCCGATCAGGGGCAAAAGAGGAGTCCCATTAAGCTAAGAGGTCCCCAGGAAGATATTGAAAAATGCGAAAAGTATCTTCACAAGGTTATAAAAGAAATAGCCGAGTCGTCTTTCGTCCAGGAAGTGCCGATTTTCAAACAATTCCACAAGTTTATTATTGGCAAAGGTGGCGCGAATTTGAGGAAAATTCGGGACGAAACTCAAACTGTGATCGATCTTCCAGCAGAAGGTGATGATAGCGATGTTATAACCGTACGAGGTAAACGGGAGAATGTTGAAGAAGCAGTTAAAAGAATTCAGCAAATTCACAACGAAAAGGCTAATGTTGTAACAGAGGAAGTCACGATTGCTCCTAAATACTATAATTCTTTGATTGGGGCCGGTGGAAAACTTATTCATTCCATTATGGAGGAGTGTGGTGGAGTACTGATAAAGTTCCCACCTGCGGAAAGTGACAGCGACAAGGTGGTTATTAAAGGGCCCATCGAAGATGTTGAGAAGGCTAAACAACAACTACTTGCGCACGCTTCGGAACGAGAACTGACCTCCCACACCGCCCACGTGCGTGCCAAGCCAGAACACCACAAATTCCTTATAGGCAAAAATGGTGCTAACATTAAGAAAATTCGCGAGCAAACTGGTGCTCGCATTATCTTCCCGACTGAGAAAGACGAAGACAAGGAAGCTATATTTATCATAGGTAAGTTTTGTGTGCTGCTATTATAATCTATATCTGTAGACTGTACTTATTATAAATTAAAGTCACTTTTCGTATCTGATAAATTGCTCAACGGTTGCTACGATGCGGTTATTTCCGGAAGATTTATGTGTGTAACACATTTTAGAAGAAATCTCGATGTTTTGTCGTAAAAACCGTCCGAAGCAGGGGCGCAGGGTCGCTAGTAGTTTAATAGAAAAAAGTCGATAGGAAAACATTTATAAATACATAATAGATACGACATAATTAAAATATGAGTACATTATGATTATATTTTTAATTTAGGTCGCGAGGAGCAGGTAGAGGCAGCTCGCAAGCAGCTAGAAGCAGCAGTAGCAGAGATCAGCAATGTTTCTGAAGGTGAGATGGCGGTGGCGCCGCGTCACCACCGACACTTCGTGGCGCGGCGCGGCGAGGTGCTGCGCCGCATCGCCGACGACTGCGGCGGCGTGCAGATCTCCTTCCCGCGGCAGGGAGTCAACAGCGACCGCGTTGTCCTCAAAGGCCCGAAGGATTGCATAGAAGCTGCTAAAATCCGCATCAACGAAATCATTGAAGATTTGGAAGCAAAGGTTTTTATTGTTAAATATACTTTTTGTCTACTCACCGCATTATATTTTGCAAAGCATCTAGGTAAAGCCCACCAAAATAGAGTTCACATAGATACAAATAAAAACCAATACTTCCAATACTGTAATTTACACAGGTAACAATAGAATGCGTGATATCTCAAAGGCACCATCGTACAGTGATGGGTGCCCGTGGTGCTAAGGTAAAGGATATCACAGCTGAACACGACGTGCAAATCAAATTCCCCGAGCGAGACACGACTGAGGGCGCAGATGTTCCCTTAAAGGAAAACAATGAGAACGCTGAGCCCGGCCCGAACGACATCATCAGGATCACTGGCCGCCCAGAGAATTGTGAGGCAGCTAAGAAGGCTTTACTTGAGCAGGTAACGAGTTTACACATTCAATGACAGGTTCATATAGCAAGTTTCGATTAATCTAAAAATAGACTATTTAAATTAAATAATTCTTTATTAGGTGCCAATCACGATCGACGTAGAAGTTCCCAATGAATTGCACCGTTTGCTTTCTGGTCAGAAGAGGCGGGAACTGATGCAAACATATGATGTGCACATTCTACTTCCGCTCAATGATGACCCTAGTGACTTGGTCAAGGTAAGAATAAGGGCCGTAGCACATGGCGGGTTTTAAACGCGCTGACGACGCGCGTTTCAATGTTTTTCTTCGCCGTCCGAAGTCAAGTTTCAAGTCAAGTTCTTGAAACGCGCGACGTCTGCGCGTTTAAAATACGCCGTGTGTTAGGGACCTAATCCTCAAATGGAGTTTTTAATTTAATTATAATTAAGTTTGTTTGTACTGAATCATTGGCACACAAAAGCTTATATATTTCTAAAGAAATTAATAATTATTATTTTTTATAGGTAACAGGCACCCCTACAAATGTTGAAAAGGCCAAACTTGCTCTTGCCGACAGAATTGTTGACATGGAAAAAGAGAAAGAAGACAGGCTTCTCAGGTGTGTCTGCATTTACATCAAATCTGAATTTCCAATTTCTTACAATTTTTATAGTGTGTTTGAATGTGTCCATACCTATCCATGAATATGAATAATAAATATACATAAATAATTACAGGTCATTTGAACTGAAATTCAAAGTGGATCCCGAATATCATCCTCTAGTTATTGGTAAGGGTGGTTCAGTCATCACAAAGATTCGCACTGATTATGGAGTACAAATAAACTTGCCTAAACGTGGTGAGGCTGATGATGACATCATTACAATCCAAGGATATGAAGACAAGGCATTGCAAGCCAAGGAAGCTATTATGGCTATAGTACATCAACTGGTGAGTCCCTATTATTTTACAATGTTAAGACACCTGCATTATTTGATTCCCAAAAATTGGGAGAATCACTCTTCGTGACGCTGAAATCAAAGGCGCGACGCATAAAATTCAGGCTACTCACGGCTTCATTGCAATAGTATCACGCGAAATAGTAACCCATTGCAATGTGACTCTTATTTTATAAGCCATAGGTATACATTAGAATGATTCGACAAAATAGACGCGATTCCTACAAAATTACTTTATTCTATAAAATACTAAAGTCTAAATAAATTATGTGAGTGATCATTGAGCACTCATACATACGGTCCCGGGCGGCGGTATTTTGAGCGCGCGAGCTTTAGTGTTGTAGAACCGACACTAGTGCCGCTGAAAACCTTTTTTTTTTGCTTTTAAACTTTTGTATAAATTTGCATTTATTCATCAATAATACTAAGAGTATATATAACACATTTATTGAAAAAATATTAATGTAGTAGGTATGTGTATATCGCAAAAACTATTAAAGCGTCTGAAAAAAGTTTTTTTTTTTTCCAAAAATTATTTTCTTTTTTTCAAAAAATTATTTTCTTTTTGCGTATAAAGTGGTGCCGATTTTCTTGTACACCGAACTAAACTATCACTAAAATGTGCTATTGGCTATGAGAATCAAAGCTATTCTGCCAAAAAAATCTCTAAATTGAAAAAATATTTTGACACAAGTAAAATCGAATTTAACAATCGCGACTCCACTTGGTGCTTTTTTGCCCCAGCCCGTGTTTTTTTTTTAGCCGGATGCGCGGGTAGGGCACCGTCGACGTGTTTTATATGATTTTTTTTACTTTTTGTGTGGAAAATATGAAAAATAAAATCCTACATGTTGAGTTATGGTTGTTTTAACAGGGATCAAAATTTTCATTATTTTTGCGTTAGGACACACTGTTTTAAGATACAGCACTGTTTTGCAACTGAAGTCGAGGTGTTCTGGTGTTGGTTTGAATTTTAGTTCATGATAGCTAATTTTATTCCACATCTTTTTAATCGCGATTAAAAATAGTCAGATTTAGTTAGAGGACAAAGTTTTAGGTGCAAAACGTCAATATCAGAATAGCAAAATTGCCATTTTCACTAAATTAATAAGTCAGTGCCATCTTAGTGCTGTCAAACTAAATTATAGTTAAGTTGTGTTACTATAGTCTATTTCAAAATGGGAAATCGTCGTTTGACAGGAATAAACTAAATTTTAGTGATTTATAGTCTAGTTTAGAGAATTTTGTGACAAAAGAATCGGCACCAGTGTCTATCAACGAAACTACTAATTTGAAGTAAACTTTTCATATTAAAATTTTAAAAACAAATGGAAAACTAACAAAATTCAAATAATTCAATCTACACTATGCGCGGGTATTTATAAATATAATAATTGTACCATCTCGATAACCCCTGAACATAAAATTCATACTATCACTAAACTATGGACAATATCGAGTGGCCATTGTTGTTACATCTTTGTGGTCAATTTTTTTTTTAAAATATTCAGAAATTGCAAAGGCACTAATAAAAACGATTTGATGACGTGGACCATCATGATTAAGTTGTTATCTGCTTTAAGCAAACAGCAGCCTAATTCAATGGGGTTTATTCATAAACGATGATTAAAGTTAAGTAATGATTAGCGACTGTTTAACCATACATTTTTGACGTTTGAACGTCACTTAAATTTAATCATCGTTTATGAATAAACCCCAATAACACCACAGTGCATTGATCTTGAAAAGACGAGTATTTCCAATGTCATGATTCAATCGATTTTGTCTGATAAAATATAACAATCAGACAAAAATGAAAGCGATTGTTGTTTCGTTTGTGTAACGCCATTAGCTACATGTTCTACAAGCTAAATTGAATATATTTTATAGTACTTTCTATTTACTCTTTTATACATAAAACTGGCAAATAATATTACTATCTCATAAATGTACATCGTTGCCGCAGGACAATCAATGTCGAGAGGAGGTCGATATTGATCCACGAGTTCACAGGAGGTTGATCGGCCTCCGAGGCAAAAACATAAGACGCATTATGGACGATTACAAGGTCGACATACGTTTCCCGAAACAAGGTGATGACAGCATCGTTGTCATTACCGGAGACGAGGATAACGTACTTGATGCGAAGGACCATCTTCTCAACCTAGCCGAAGAATACGTAAGTATTCCAATATGACACAAATGTGTGCCGAGTAGTGTGTTGTTTATGTTCTGTTCCTAATTTAAAACGAATCTCCAGATTCAAGACGTCGCCGACCGCTACACGCGACCTGCGGCGCCTTCCCTGGGTGACTTCGGTGATGTGCTCGGCGAACGAGAGCAAGCAAACAGCAGCGCAGGGTCTGCTGGCGCTGCCGCCGCCGGACCGCCCGGACCCGCGGGCTTCGTGGTGAAGGGGGGCCCGTGGGAGCAGCGCGCGCCCGACACGGCGTCCACTCAGGAGTTCCCCACCATGCCGGGGGGCCCGCGCGCCGTGCAGCCTGCCGCGCCCACGCCCTCGGCCGCATGGGGTCCGCGTCGCTAGTAGCGCCCGACGACTCGTCCTATGTACTCGCATGCGTGCATACTTTTAAGCCTATAGTGTAGAGTGGAGTGTGCCGCGTTTTATTTCGGCTGTTTCGACGCGACGACGAGTGCATCCACTTAGATCGTATTGTCGTCGCTTTGCGGCACCCGCTAATAATCCTTGTAATCTTAAAACTGCAGATATCTCGTACTCGCTCATATTATTGCGAAAGGGGTAGCCAGCTGTATTTTACCGGTGATTTATCGGTGGAGGTCGTTGCTAGATGTGGCGATCTCTCTGAATTATAAATAACGCGAGGTCGATCCGAACGATTATCATATAAGTATTCGGTTACGCGATTTCGTTATTTTTTATTAATTATTATTATGTATCTATGAGTATAAATGCCATTCTACTAAGTTGTTATTTACTTTGATATTTATAATAAAATACATGCTGATGTATTTTTAAATTATGCATCTTTATAGTATGCATAATAAACTGATTCCGTGTACTTATTTAAAATTATAATGAAATTTCTATTTTTCATACATAATAGTTTTCACGTTTTTTTATCATGTTTATAATGTTGCCTATAAAATAATGAATCAATAAATGATAAGACAAGAATGAATATTTTTACAAAGTAATGTGTACATAGTAAATAAATTGTGTTTGAAAATATTAATAAAATCTTTTACATGAATACAATTTTTATTTTTGTTATCTATTCCTCTGATAGCTGTTAGTACTGAAGAACTCTGTTCATGGAACGCCTAAGGCGGCGTCCTAATTGGGAGCGATCGTACGATGGCGCGATGCGTTTTTCATCTCACGATCAAAGTGGTCGTGCGATGACCTAACAGGTGTCCTAATAGATCGCGCGATGCTCATCGTGTGATGCCCTTGCGCGTCGACGCATCGCGTAGATAACCGATTAGTACACTCAAAAGAGATCTGTTGCTTTGATTACATGATCGCACGATCAAACACATCGTACGATCGTTATTAAGCATTTCATGTGCTCGCACGATTACTTGCGAGGTTCAAATAGGGACTCTCTGACGAAATCTGTATGTTTGAACTCATCGCACGACGAGAACGCATCGTGTCATCGTGCGATCTTCGCCAAATAGGACGACGCCTCATGCTATAAATCCTCTATAAAGGGCGTCGCACGGATATGCCACATGGAGGGAAAGTACCTTGAATATTGTAGATGAAACATTTTAGTTAAAGAAGACATTGGTGCCGATTCTCTTGTCACAAATTCTCTAAACTAAACTAAAAATCACTAAAATTTAGTTTATTCCTGTCAAACGACGATTTCCTATTCTGAAAATAGACTAAAGTGACACAACTTAACTATAATTTAGTTTGACAGCACTAAGATGGCACTGAGTTTTAATTTAGTGAAAATGCTATTCTGAATTTGACATTTTAACCAAAATTTTTGTTCTATATCTAAAATCCTCTAACTAACTCTGACTATTTTTAATCACGATTAAAAATGTGTGGAATAAAATTAGATGTCATGAACTAAAATTCAAACCAACACCTCGAATTCAGTTGCAAAACGGTACTGTATCTTTTTTTTATTTTCTTTTGCTTATATCTCGAAAACGGTGTGTCCTATCGCAAAAATAATGAAAATTTTGATCCCCTTTGCAACCCGCAAACCCGTAATACTCAACATGTTGGTAATTTAATTTTTTTGTTTTATTCCAAAAAGTGAAAAATTCCATATAAAAATACGTCGAGACGGCCACATCGCGCGCCTCTCTGGTTCAAAAAAAATCACGTGGTAGGCAAACAAGTAGGTACCAAGTGGAGACGCGATTGTCAAATTCGATTTTAGTTCTGTCAAAATATTTTTTAAATTTAGAGATTTTTTTTGGCAGAATAGCTCTAAGATTCTCATAGTAAAAAGTAAGGAATTTTAGTGATAGTTTAGTTAGTTTAGTTCGGTGTACAAGAGAATCGGCACCATTATTTGAATTTAAAAAATAGATATTTAAATTATTACATGGTTGAACCGGGAATCGAACCCGTTACATGAGAAAAATAATCACCCTGTAGCTTTATCATACCGATCCAAAGGCTTCATCATAAGGATTATTTTTTGGTAAAAATAACATAGTGTCACAAATAAAAGGAAGACCATGAATTTTAACATGTCTTCAAAAAAATCGCTACATATATAAAAGTACGTCAGTTCATTGAACAAAATATGTACGTACATATTTTCAAACTCAAACTCAAGCTCAAAGCATTTATTTCAATTAAACCATTTACAGGCACTTTTGAATTGTCAAGGAGTCGGTCAGTCAGAAATATGAAGCTAGTTGCCCATTCCAAAGCGTAGTAGGTACCTATGGAGAAGAACGGGCAAGAAACTCCGGGCAAAATATTGCTTACATCATTTATGTTGAAATTATACATGTGAGAACAATGTAGAAAGCACGTTAAAAGCGTCCGCAATTATAACATAAAAACAAATCAAAAATTAAAATAAGCCATGGCAGCCAAGAGATGACCAGTAACAACTGACGGCGCCCGTTCACGAACATGACGCATGGATCAGCACCATTCAGCTCAACCATTTTGAAGGGAGCTAAATGATCCAACACACGCGCCACCATCAGCGAGACATTTGAGTGAGCATGACATTCCCAGCCGCCAGGGCACATTCAAGTCAATTAAAGACAAATTACCCGGTAAATGGCTCTATAGTACATAGTACTCACACCTGTGCTATGCAGTTATATAATACAAAGGAAATTGAGTTTATACAATGCAAAGATGGTCTTCAATCTTCAGCAGCTCCAACATTATTTTCGAATGTTAATTAGTTAGTTGTGGTTGTGGAGCAGGACCAGCATTAAGCCAAGCATTTTTATCAGAAATGTAATCCTCCAACTTATAATATGCCTGCCTGCATAGTGTGCGTTTTATACAAGTTTTAAATTTCGCCTCGTTCAGTTGAAGTATGTGGGGAGGAATTTTATTGTAACATTTTAAACAGTACCCCATGAAAGATGAGTCTACTTTTGCCAGTCTGAAACCTGGTTGTACTAATAGGTCCCTATTTCTAGTACTATAGTTATGTCTATCACCTCTTTTACTAAAAAGATGTAAATTTTTTCTTACGTGCATGATGTTTTCATAGATATATTGACAAGCTACCGTCATGATGTTAATATCCTTAAACAGTTCCCTTAAAGAATCGCGCCTGCGGAGATTATAAATGGCTCTAATCGCTCTTTTCTGCAGAATAAAGATAGACTCGATGGCTGCAGCCCGTCCCCATAGTAAAATACCGTAAGACATGATGCTATGAAAGTAACTAAAATAGACTAGCCTCGCGGTATCTACATCAGTAAATTGACGGATTTTTCTGACAGCATATGCTGCTGAACTTAGCCGTCCTGCAAGAGATGTTAAATGAGAACCCCATTGTAGCCTTGAGTCGAGCGTGATCCCCAGGAAAACAGTTTTATCGACGAATTCTAGTTTCTCTTGATTCAATATAATCACGCAATCCCTATTTTTGACGTTTGGTAAAGAAAATTTTATGCACTTAGTTTTTTTTCCATTTAATACTAAATTATTAGCAGTGAACCAATTTTGGACCTGCAGTAGGGCGTTATTTACTTCGTCAAAATTTGTAGCACGTCTATCTACCTTAAAAATTAAGGAAGTATCGTCAGCAAATAATACCATGTGTGGCTGATTTTTTAATAAATGTAGTAGATCATTAATGTACACTAAAAAGAGGAAAGGACCCAAAATCGAGCCTTGTGGAACACCCATTTTTACTTTTAAACCTAGTGAGTTGATACCGTTTATTTGAACTTGCTGTTGTCTATCATTTAAATAAGATTTTACTAAACTGAGCGCAAGTTTTCCAAGTCCGTAATGCTCAAGTTTCAAGAGTAAGGTTTCGTGATCGACGCAATCAAATGCCTTGGAGAGGTCACAAAAGATTCCTATGGCGTCTTGGGCCTCTTCCCACGCGTTAAAAATGTGTCTTAATAAGGTTACACCTGCGTCGGTCGTACAACGCCCTTTGGTGAAACCATACTGTTGGTCGTGAAGGATTTTATTTGTGTTAAAATGATTGAGCATTTGATTCAGCATTACCTTTTCAAACACCTTGCTGAAAACCGGCAGCACGGATACGGGTCTATAATTATTAGTGTCTTTACTGTCCCCGGATTTGAAAAGTGGTATTACCTTACTGTATTTCATTAAATCCGGGAAGACTCCTTGATCCACACCATCATTTCCATTTTCATTAGAAGATCCATTTCTTCAATGAAGTGACGAAATTTGACTTTGTGTAGAAAAAGGAACAAAGTTTTTAGATAAGGTAGGGACCTAACTTAAAATGTTGTTCCTATTTCGTCAAGGCAAATGATCTAATTTATATTATTTTATATTCCTAGCAACTTTTAAAAATGAATACCAAAAAGAAGCCTATATTACTTATTTTATTTTATGTTCATTATATTCATAAAATGTAAAGCAAAGTAGGGTGAGGAACTAGTATAAATTTGTAGTAAAATTCTTGTGAAAATCGGTGTCTACACTGAATAATGGGAAATAATTTCCCACATGACGAAATTTTGCAATGCCGTTATGAATAAAGGGAAATTATTTACCTCCGCAAAACCCCCCTTTCCCCACACTTTTCCAAGTTTTTATCATAAAATTCGCAATCTACGCACACAACTCACCTAAGAACCGATCTCAGATTTTATTTATCTCAAAAAAAGTTCTCCATTTGATTTAGGGTTAAAGCCTGGGATACACTAGGGGACAAATGAAGAAACATTTTGCGGAACATGTCCCTCAACTCAACAACTGCGTGAAGTGTCGCGGAACATTTTGCCGGCGGCCGGCCACACTAGTCAGTGCTCAGAGAAATGTCGGCCGAGGAATTTGTGGCTATTAGTGCTGCGTACATAGTAATTATATCGAGAGAGAGTAATAAAATTATTCGAGTGTGTTGAAACGTAAAGAGAAAGAGAAGGTGGTGGATCGTTTGTGAATTTTACTCGAATGTCATCATCTAATTTTGAAACTTTATTGCAAATGATCGAACCTTCAATAGCCAAACAGGATACAATACTACGGAACGCTATAGTCCTCATATCAGACATGCCATTACATTGAGACAGTACAGTATCATTTCCCCACACTAGAGACATTAAGAGGCACGTTGCGTGCGCGACTACAGTCGGTGACAAACGGCGCGACCATCAATGGGCAAAGCAACATGCCTCGCGACCGCGACACGTAGAATGTTGCGGCGCACATAGATTGAGTGTTGCGTTGCGCGTCATGTTGCGGTTCAAAATGTTCCCTAGTACCGGTGTAGGGTGTAGGTACTATATAAACAAGGCATATCATTGACATAACAACATACTTGAAGTTGCAAGTTCTTTTTCTCGTAGTCATAGTATAAAGTAGTCTACGGTATGGTATGGTATGGTACTCTTGAATAAAACGGATTTATATGGAGGGCCATGAATCACTCGCGTCGGTCAGGATTCTTTTTGGAAGATGTTCGTTTTGCAACCAAGAAAAGCCAAAAATTTATATGGACTCAAGCGCCCCAGTTTTGTTTTGCGATGATACAATTTTAAAGATTAGGCACCAACTGAAGCCTGTGCGCCTGATCATAATATTCTGTGGGCTGTTCATTCTGTTGAAGAGTAATTTTCGTACTAGGTCCACCTAGTACGCGTATTGAAAAATACTTAGTCCTAATACCTGTAATACTATATACCGAGTATGTATGAAGTATTTACTCAAATTCAGATAGATTCGTGTACGGTGGAACGTATTGCATAACGGTCCTTTCTTCTGTACCTCTACCATATGGTCCTCGCAACTGCGCGGGACGATTGGGAGGCATTTAATTAATAACGTCTTACTCATGCATGAAATTATTAACTATACCTTCGGTTTTATAATGTTTGTATACATATAGGTACTAAGACGAAACGGGTGTGTGTGGGTGGTCACACACAATTAAGCCTGTTTGTCTTATTTGTTTTTAGTATATTCATGTAGGTATTTACGTGTATTTATTTGTGCTTATATTTTTATATAATTAGGTATATATATTATATTTATCGTTTTTAATAGGTAGTAAATAAATATGTCCATAATCCTCAATTTTGGTTATTGCACCTTAAATGCCACTGTTGTCTCGTAGACTAATTTGACAGATGCAAATGTCAATCACTTAAAATGTCAAATTAGTCTACGAGATTAAAAAACAGACTTTAGTAGAAAATGCTGGTCCGCCTCTGTACATTTGTGAGCATAAAGCCAGTATTATTAATTTATTTCTATTTATTTATTTATCACAAACACAACTATCATTACAGGAAATAATCCAAATGCGGTAGCGTGGTCTTTAGTTAAATCATCAATTACGATTAATGCTATTATTTATGTATTAGCATAACACAATACAAACAATGTTACCTTTGTGAAGTCATTCAGAGAGTAATTAAATAAATCTATCCTATCAGCAGTGTCATTCAGTATTATAGTCCTCTGTGGCTTATAATAATAAATAAATAAACTAAGATTTTGTGAACTAAACAACAAGCAAGTCCAAGATCAACCGTCAAGAAACATAATTTAAAAAATTGCATTTTACGTGCATCTGTTACTTAAAATCACAGATCCTCAAGACTGTTACTGTTAAAAATTCCGGATACGATTTTCGACTTTAACGAAAAGAAATAAAGAAGATATTCAATTGAGTTAATACGTATTTATCATCCGTACAAAAATAACAGGCTGTGATTTTATAACAGATAGATACGATTTTCGACTTTAATTCAAAAGCAATAAAGATGATATTCGATTGAGATACGTATTTATCGTCCGTACAAAAATCACAGGCTGTGATTTAATAACAGATATTTGGATCTGTTATTTTTTTGTCACAGTCACAGTGATCACAGATATCGTGTTTCACCTGTTACAACCATCTCTATATTCTACTACCGTGTGTGACATTGTGTGTGGCAGGGTTGCCAATTTGTGGGGATTTCCCCAAACTGCGGGGAATCTCAAAACGATTGGGGATTTTGTGGGGAGAGGACCCATGCGTGGATTATGTGGGGGTTTTAAAATTTACCAAGTCAAACCAATATTACATCACAAACATGATTTTTAACCGACTTCTTCAAAAAGGAGGAGGTTCTATGTTTGTCCGTTTTTTTTTTTGAATTTTCGTCGTTATTTTACTACCTACATACTCGGATCAGTCATCCAGTAAATAACAGTCAAAATTTATGGCAACATTACATAAATTTCAATCAATCTTCGGGCGAACCCTAACCGCGTGCGTGACAAAGATTTATTTTTTAATCTTATATTATTTAGAATTAATAATAGAAATGAGTTTATTTTTTTAAGAAATAATTTTGAGGTGATTTTGTGGGGAATCAGGATTTTGATCCCTCGAAATTCGGGGATTTTCACCAATGATTTTAGGGAATCTGGAAAATAGGCATTGGCAACACGCGTGTGGTTTGTAAGTTTGTTGTTCATACTCACAGAGTACTTTTATATATAGGTTCATACTTCATTGTTGTTGACGACTGACCACACGACTGACTGACGACATTATGAGTTTTAGTTTTTAGTAGATTGGATTGTAGTATTTGGTGTATAAAATATAAACTGAAGTAAAAACTACGTACCATCTCTCTTTGTCGTGTCCATTTTATAAAGGTACGTGAAAGTGCTGACTAAAGATAGGAGAATTTAGTGTAACCTCTCGTGAATAGAAATAGGCACTGGGCAGGCAGCTTCGTATTTGTGCCAATCTACACAATCATAATTATTGATTTCTGATTAAAACATGGATATGTGAGTATAGCAAGTTGAAGTTTAAAGTTATGTATTTTGCTTAAACAGGAAAGTAAGAATTTCCTTCCTGCTTGAGTCCGCTACTCCTAGAAAAAGAAACTACAAGAAAACTGAAGTTGTGTAGTGTTTAGTCATATTTTACATCACACTTTAAACACCTTATAGCATCAGTATTGTTGTTAGTACACCATATGACTAATATTATCTTCGATTTCAGATGTGTGACTATTCCTTTTCCTTCACCCGAGTCGGCTTCATTAGCTTGTGATGTTCTAAATGTTGATAAGGAGTTAAAAAGAAGTGGCGTGCAGAGAAAAATAGAAGCCAATTCAGAAAACCTTGTAATGTAAGTTAATAACAGTGTATCTTCTGTGTTTTCATTCAAAACAACAGGTGGATAGTGATGTTTATTCTATTGTGCGCTTGGAGCTGTCAAAATCGTAGGTCGTTAGTTTTTTTATTGTTTGTATGATACAAAAAAACTTGACACTTCTAGAGTATAATTATGTATTAGATAAATTTCTGTTAATATTTTTATATTTTATCTGTTACAGATACAAAAAAACTTGACACTTCTGGAGTATAATTATGTATTAGATAAATTTCTGTTAATATTTTTATATTTTATCTGTTACAGATTTTTTTATGGAGAGGATCTGAAAAAGCTTAGAGTAGCAGTTAATGGGTTAATTCAAAACATTTTATTAGTTGTTAAAACAATAGATCAATTTTAGAGGCAGATTTTTATTTTTTAAATATGCCAGAGCACACGCCAGCCCCAACCCCAGCAAGATCTTTATATGGGTTTTTCATGTATTTGTTTAACAAAACAATGTTATTCATTTATTGCATATGGGCAATCACACCCGATTCCTACCTGCACTACTTCAATATTTATTACTACCCACAAAAATATTGGTCCACAGCCATTCCCATACAATGCTTAGTTGCATTAACAATTTTTGCTTTTTTAATTTATCCTAGTTCTAACTTAATGTTAACTGCTAATATAGATAGTATAAATACAATAAGCGATCCTCACGCTCATTATACATGCGAAACAAATGAGACTAACAATAATATAATGGAAAGTTGCATTTGTACTGATGCAAATAAGTGTGTTAAATACCGTCATGTGACTTCGCTAGAAGAGTTGGAAGAGAATACAGTGCCTCAATTGCATGATTTAAATATACGCTTAGTTTGTAAGAAATTGTACTTTAACCAATAGTACATAAAGACTTGTGTAATTAAATACCTACATTTTTCCTGAAATTACTTTATTTTACACTAGCTGATGCCCGCGGATTCGACCGAGTGGATATCGGTTATTATATACTAAAACCTTCCTCGAGAACCACTCTATCCATTATTGGTGCAAACAGCATAAAAATCGGTGCAGTCGTTTTTGAGTTTATCGCGAACAGGACGACAGACAGACGCGGCGGAGGACTTTGTTTTATAATATGTAAGGATAAGGATCGCTCCCTCGCTTGATTTTCACCAACCTCCCGAACAAGCTGGATTTCGTTCCCACTTCTCCACAACCGATCATCTCCATACTATCAATCAGGTAATAGAAAAATATAATGAATTCAACAAACTGCTTTACCTGGCCTTTGTGGATTATGCCAAGGCTTTCGACAGTATAGACCATCAGTCAGTTATGAATGCCCTGGAGTCCCAAAATGTTACGCACACATACATTGACCTCATCGACACCATATATCGAAGTAGCTCTGCGAACATCAAGTTACATATTACTGGCCCAAATTTCAACATACAAAAAGGTGTTAAACAAGGCGATCCACTCTCACCTAAGCTATTCACATGCGCACTGCAGGAGGTTTCTAACAAGCTGCCGGATTCGTGGCAGTCACGAGGCATAAATGTTAGCGGCCACCAACTAACAAACCTCCGCTTGGCTGATGATATTGTGCTATTCTCCACATCACCTTCAGAACTCGAAGAAATGCTCCAAGATCTGAGCACAGCAAGTCTTGAGGTTGGACTTTCAATGAACAGATCCAAAACGCAGGTCATGACCAACAACACAAAACGTAGGGTTGAGGTAGACGGGCATGTGTTGCAATATGTCGATGAGTATACTTATTTGGGCCAGATAGTGTCTTTCAAGAACAGGCAAGACAAAGAAGTCGAAAAACGAGTCCAAAATGCTTGGAAGACCTACTGGGCCCTTAAAGAACATATGAAAGGAAATCTCTCCATATCCTTGAAAAGAAACCTCATCGATATGTGCATCCTGCCCGTCCTAACCTATGGTGCACAAAGTTGGTCACTTACTGAGCAACAGAAGTCCAAACTCAAGATCTGCCAGCGGGCAATGGAGCGCAGCATATTAGGTGTCAAGCGAACAGAGGGCGTTAGGAACACCACCCTGCGCTCCATAACTCAAGTAGCGGATGTTGGAGAAAAAACAGCCAGGCTGAAGTGGGAGTGGGCCGGCCACGTCGCACGAATGCACACAGAGAGATGGGCAAAGATCGTCACTCACTGGACGCCTGAAGGAGGACATCGCCGTCGAGGTAGACCGCGGCGAAGGTGGTGTCACGATCTAATAATGTTTGCGGGGCCAACATGGCCAGAAATCGCACAAAATGCCTTTGCCCAGCCGTGGGACACACAATAGGCTATTTAAAAAAAAAAAAAGGATAAGGATAACCATAGAAAAATAAACAACTAGGTACTTAGGGGTAGTTGTCTATTTTTAACTGAGGGATTCCACCTCCTAAAAGCAGTTGGTCTAAGGTTGAGGATACTTTAGGCTGCGACGCGACCTGCGACACATGAGCGATTAAAACAAACAAATGAATGCTCACCGGTATGGCTAATGCCGGAGCCAGACATAGCAACAATATTTGATCACATGTTTGAACACATGTGTGGCAGGGGTGTTTGGGTATTTCATCAAAGTTTGATCACATATTTCAACTTTGCGATTTGGTGTGCACACATAAATGCCGGCGCCAGACTTAGCAACAATATTTGATCACATGTTTGACACATGTGTGGCAGGGGTGTTTGCGTGTTTCATCAAAGTTTGATCATTTATATCAACTTTTCCATTCGGAGTCGGTTTTTCGAACGCACATCAAAGCGTTTAAAGATCAAATGTGTGCGTAGCGCGTTCGAATTTCAAATGTGTGAGTAGCCTGCAAGCCCAGTGCCTCGTAAATAACTGACCGGAACGGTCGCTTTGCTCAATCGCAAGATGGAATGGAGCAACGAGTGCCCTAGAATTTATTGAGTTGCTTGAAGGAGAACCATGTATTTATGGAACCCTAAAAGTAAAAAACAACATAAAAATAGGAATTTGGTAAATGACGCCTGGATCAGGATAAATGATAAATTCTCAGTACATTGCACTATCGAGGAATTAAAAAAGAAGAGAAACATTTTATTGACCCATTAATTAAAGGGAATGTATAAAAAATAATAAAGCAGTCTACAAGGACAGGATCTGGTGCTGAAGAAATGTATAGACCTTCATGGTTTGCATTCGATGCCATGCCCAACTACATGGGTACTGTTACTGTTTATGATTAGTGATTACCGTCCGACATTGGTGCCGATTCTCTTGTACACCGAACTAAAATTCCTTTCTTTTTACTATGAGAATCATAGAGCTATTCTGCCAAACAAAAACTCTAAAAAATATTTTGACTCAACTAAAGTCGAATTTGACAATCGCGACTCCACTTGAAAAAAAATAATTGATTTTTTTTGAGCCGGGAATGCGCGCAATCTGGCCATCTCGACGTATTTTGTATGGAATTTTTAATTTTTTGAACTTAGAGAGTTGAATTGCTGATTCTAATGTTTATAATTCTGTAAACCCATATTTGTTACGGCCGCAAATAATATATAGATCAATATACAACCTGACACTGCAAGTTGCAAAAAACGTAAGAAAATTTGTATTTCGCGGGCTACCTTGGCGCATCCGCCTTAAAGACCGCGGTATACTTTAAGTACGCACGTTTACCACCCACTTTAGGTAAACGACGAAAAAGTGTGCTAAACAGGAACTCTGCAATTCTTTTTTCTGCATAGTAAATTATAAATTGGCAACACTGCGTGCTGCAAAGCATGTCACCAGTGATACGTAGTTTACCGTGCTTTTGCACTGGCGAAACATTCACATAAAAACATGTTAAAATCTCTGTTTTCTGTCAATGTATCGACTCGCGTTCGCATTGGCACACAACTTGTTGACGCGAAACATGTTTGACGTTTCATATCACTCGACATGTTTCGCCACATATTTTTACAAACCAATTTCGTATCAAAATGTATCTGTATGAATCTAGTAACATGTTGTAAGATTTGTTTTGACACTTTGGTCGGTCTTTATAGTCCACACATTTTGTATTCCACAAACATGGAAAACCTTGCCAAAGCTTTATAAACTTCATCGTGTCTACTTTGGACCACTCTATGTTTCGATATAAACACGGGATGTTTACCACCATATTCGGATAACACTAAACATCAAGCAATAGACAAGTTGCGAGACATAATTTGACATAAACAAACAACAGTGCGAATGCAAACGTTACAAATCTCTATACAAAACATGTCTATTGTGTATGTTTCTAGACAGTGCGAACGCAGTTTACAACAAATCTTGAGATCTTTCTTATGACTTACTCATGTTACCGTGCGTTTGCACTGGCGAAACATTCACATAAAAACATGTTGAAATCTCTGTTTTCTGTCAGTGTATCGACTCGCGTTCGCATTGTCACGCAACTTGTTGAAGCGAAACATGTTTGACGTTTCATATCACTCGACATGTTTTGCCACATGTCTTTACAAACCAATTTCGTATCAAAATGTATCTGTATGAATCTAGTAACATGTTGTTAGATTTGTTTTTAAATTTTGGTCAGTTATTTATAGTCCACACATTTTGTATTCCACAAACATGGAAAACCTTGCCAAAGCTCAATAAACTTCATCGTGTCTACTTTGGACCACTCTGTTTCGATATAAACACGGGATATTTACCACCATACTCGGATAACACTAAACATCAAGCAATAGACAAGTTGCGAGACATAATTTGACATAAACAAACAACAGTGCGAACGCAAACGTGACAAATCTTTATACAAAACATGTCTATTGTGTATGTTTCTAGACAGTGCGAACGCAGTTAACAACAAATCTTGAGATCTGTCTTAAGACTTACTCATGTTTCGTACAGTGCGAACGCAAGTTCAACAATACAAGTAATGAGATTTGTTTCATGTGACATGTTTCGAAACATCTACATGTTAAATGTTTTCTGGTGCAAACGCATAGTTACGTACAGTGCGAACGCAAGTTCAACAAAACAAGTAATGACATTTCTTTCATGTGACAAGTTTCGAAACATCGACATGTTATTAAATGTTTTCTAGTGCAAACGCATAGTAAGTAGTCTGTGCACCAGTGGTAAAAATGGATTGTAACAGGTTAAACACGACATCTGTTCTCAGTATCACTGTTACTGTTACAAAAAAATAATAGTTCCAAATATCTGTTATTAAATAACAGCCTGTTATTTTTGTACGGACGATAAATACGTATTTAAATCTCAATTGAATATCTTCCATTCTTTAATGAGGAAGAGAGAGAAATTGATAACCTTGCTATATTCCTTCCTTTGTGTCAGTGTGTATGTAACAGCCGTGTTAACAGTTTGTGTGGGGATTGTTATAATGTATTAACAGTAACAGCCGCGGTAACAGTCTTGAGAGTCTGTTATTAATTAATTAGTAACGAGTTTTTTTTATTGTTAGGAACAAATTGAAATTTGTTATTTTTTAATATCTGTTATTTTTATCTGGTAGGTACGTCTTACGATATATATACGCCTTACCCCTAGCCTGTGATCAAATGTGTGAGCAAAGTCTATCGCAGTGTTTGATCAAATATGTGACTTTGTCTAGCCGGTCTTTTCAAACAAGTGTTCATATGTGTGTGCAAAGTCTATCGAATATGTTTGATCAAATATGTGACTATGTCTGGCGCCGGCTTAAGCCTGTGTCTAAAAGGATAAGATAAATTCGCTTAGACACTTACTTTGTTTTCCGCAAAAATCTTTGGTTACACATTTCAAATATGTGCTTGGTTTTATTGATACGTAATATCAATAAAACCAAGCACATATTTGAAATGTTTGCTTACAAAACAGGAATAAAGAACGAAGGATAGGTACCTACGTCAAACTTGTGGACGGGTTCGATTCCTGGCTGAACCTTTATTGCGAAATATACCATCCTGCATTCGTTATTGCACCGATGTGACACGGTATAATTCCATTATACGTTATACCGTACAAAAAGTAGCCATTATGCCATTATCGCGGGATGGATAGTAGGATTTGCTTTGGGGATTCGTATAAGGTTTGTATCGCTAGACTCTAGAAGTCAAGATGAACAGATTTTGTACGGAGCGAACTATATCGGCTGTTCCAGGTTCCTATAAGATGACTATCCAACATCATTTACTTTGGAATAGGTATTTACCTACATATTTTCCGAGTACAGTAGTACACACTGCTGATGCTGCGATAATAACGCCGCTATACGAGTAGGACGCGCGTTTCTCCGTCCTGCGATATTCCGATAAGTATTCTTAGAACATTTTGTATCAGGACGCATGCGATCTGACACACCTGCGTTATTATTCGCTCTGGTTGCTAGTGGGGCTAGTGACTAGTGGTAACGGCTGGCGGCGCGGGCGGCTACGACTTACGTGTCGTAGCGTCGTAGGTCGTGGGTTCGAACCAGAGACGTTGCGGATGCAGATTTTTTCACATCCGCGGATGCGGGTGCGGATATTTGAAGGCTCACATCCGCGGATGCGGATGATATGATAATTTTTTTTCCAAATGTCACTTTGCGCCGGTGGTGGCATTCTCTTTTTAAATAATCTATCAGCTGCAGAAATTTCGCTTAACACACAATGCTCACTGTATATTCACAATTTCGCGAAAACAGAAATGTTCAGTATTGCTACGGCTACACTTCGCGTTATCGCGAACTTTTCTTCGTGCGCCCTCTGTTGCTCAGCGAGTAATCGAGGGGTGTGCGAGAGAGAGCGCACGAAGAAAAGTTCGCGATAACGCGAAGTGTAGCCGTAGCATAAGTGCAACTAAACACGTTATGACTAATTTACGAGAAACAATGTTGTCACCGAACGAAATCTACGCTCCTATTGGTCAATGAGCACGTGTGTACGGCAAGCGCTAGCCCGCCTTTTCTTTCTTGTCGCGACCTGTGCTACATCCACATCCGCATTAAATTATTGCGGATGCGGATGCAGAAGTCCAAATCGATACGGAAGCTCTGCAGTTGCGGATATCCACCCACGCCCTGGTTCGAACTACTTCGAACCGCACCCAGGCGCGGTCGCAGCCCAAGATTTTGGGGGGGGGGGGGGGGTCACCATTGGTGCCGAGGAATATTTTTAGGGAAATGGTTAATTGATAATTACGTAAATCATTCAGTCTCTCGACAGCCTGAATGATTATGGTCCCAGGACCCCCCTCGGACCGCGCCTGACCGCGCCGCAGGGAGGCACCATTATTTTGTGTTAGGCATTCATTTCATGACCAATACCTACTCTCAAAACGGTGAAGGGAGACATCGCATCGTAAAGAAACGCAGCTTACTGTGCGTTATGCGTTTGCACTGGCAAAACATTCATAACAAAACATGTTGAAATCTCTAGTTCCTGTCAAAAATTGTATGGAACTTTGACAGAAAATAGAGATTTCAACATGTTTTGTCGTAAATGTTTCGCCAGTGCAAACGCACGGTAACTGTGGCGTATACAACCTCAACCATGAATTAGGTAGGTACCTACGGTGTTTACCTACGGCTTTTTAGTAGTACCTACTAGTAATTCTGATATAAAATGTATTTAGACTTTCATTAGGTTAATATTCGTTTACGAGGAAATATGTAACATCTATTGTAAATAGAGATTTGAGTTTTGAATAATTACTGTAAAAACCATTGCTACGTTTTTAACCTTTCGTCAATCACCACAAGTTGAGAACGCATTATTTATCTGATATCATCTAACACCAGTCAATTATCTACCAATCAATAATTTGGGATTCGGAAAACAACATAATCGCACTAAGTATCTACCTACCTACATACCCGACTTAGATCATAACCCCTGATTTGTACTTAGGTACCTCTAAAAGGTGTTTAAACAGGTCATCCAGTCGGTATCACGGGATCCACTACGTACCTACTTAGTTAGCCACACCCAATCCCAGTTTTAAAAGATACAAATAGATACAAATAGCTACAAAGCACAAAATTTTATTGAAATCGTCCAGCCGTAGGTATTCACGTGAAGCTGTGGCAAAATAGGCGCGACAAGATATTTTGAAGACGATTGATTTGAGCCAGTTTTCTTGAACTTACCTTCAAGTTTCTTTGAAAACTTTGATTAACCTACTAAAGGTACCTACTATGTAGGTAGGTCTACTTAGAACAAGCATTCTGAATTGATTTTTCGCACAATACATACGGGTATCATAAGGCAGCTAAATGGAGGTCGTGGTCTCATTAATTAGGTAGGTAGCAGTTCAAGTTTTTATTCAGCTGTAATGTCGGTAGTTACCTACTCTACGATAATAAAGTCACTAAATAAACTATTACACTTATTAACACGATCCTTGCAAATAATCAATAATCGTAAAGTCGTTTATGTTATTTAGGTAAATACCCATTTAGGAGCCCATGTTTTTTTAACATTAGCTTGATAGGTACTTTAGGTTGATAAGTTGTAAAGGAGTAAGTAGGTACTACAACCGAAACAAATGTAAATATTTCCAACTTTCCGCCATGTATACCAAACCAATAAAAATAACTAATGTAAATGACTACAAACGATGCTTAGCATAACAACAGTCTCCATCGTCAAGGTTACAGCAGCGTTAAGATATTCGCGCGCTCGCGTTTAAGTCGTTATTGTCCACATTGCCCTGCGCGGTTGTTAAATCTTACTGTACGCGAGACATCGTCCGATTATGTTAACGAGTCACGATTTATGTAATAGTAGTACCTACTACTACAATATTCAAATACTAGAAGATAAGTAAAGTACGCGACTACTAATGAGATTTCTCCTTTGCACAATATTTCGATCCCTTTAGGCGCCTGCTTGCTAGCATAATCTTATCTGAATACCTACATATTTCTATTTAGTGTTTTGATGTTTTGTATTTATTGCGAAGGACGTATTGAAACCATAATATTATGGAGCTCAATGTTAATATATTTTAAGGATAAAACAACACTTCCCATGATTAGTACAAAATAAAATTAAATATATTGTTAGTTTTTTACATAGGTAAAATTTATTTAAAAGTACAGAACATATGAAGGACTACACACTGAATTGAGATAAAATACTTAGTACTGACTTTGAAAATGATGTAAGCCACTTTTAGTATTCACAATATGAACTTATTGCATCAATTAATGATTATTTGGCAGACCAAAAGAGATTTTCCAACAGTGCACAGGTCATTAAACCTTATTTTTATTATATTTTATAAGTGAAATTTGGAATAGAAGCTGTAAGAAAATCTGCAATTAGACCAGCCACTACACCTTATATACCGAAACATTATGGCTAAGAAACTTTAATATGTGATGTTCCAGCATACAAGTTCAGCTGCATGCAGGCAACAAGGGGCCAGCATACACCCAAATATATTATTATAAATTAATTTTAAGTAATATTTCATAGATAGTAAATTTAATATATTTTGTACAATAAAATACAATTAAGTACAACTTGTAGCAAAGATATTAAAGAGAGTAATATTTATCTCAAGTGTTAAAGCTGCAATAACGTGTGTGTACGCACAAGGCATATTTACACAGCACACACGCACGGCAACAACACACAATGTGCTGCACACTATAGTACATAATTAATTTTATTACTTAATAGAATATAAAGACACGCCCAAGCTGAGAACTTCTCCACTTATTTTACAGATTTCAATGCATGATTAGCCAATGAACATGCCTGTACTCCACTAGCAGATTGCTATTAAATAATACATTGATCGTCGCTTAATATCACAGCTAATTATGCTTTGAAAATTATAGACATGTCTAATTTTCACTAATGTAGATAACAATGTAGAGTATAAGTAGACAATCTGAATTAATTTACATTACAATATCATGTCTTTTCATATGAAAAATTTAAAATTACATTACCAAAAATTAAACAGTGCAGCGCATTATAAATAAATGTGCATACCTTAATATTTAATTGACTAAATAAATTTGTTGCCTGCAGATCTGACATATTATTTTATTTAAATATCGAGAGGTAATATCTTAAGAGAAATTTTAACTTCAACTATTGAAAAAAAGTTAAATCCAAATTTAAAAATATTTTGTATTTATTACGACAATTCCCTTCAAATCCACCTAGTTATTATGAATGTGAAATATCATTCCAAAAGCTGAGTCTCCGTCACACATATTTCACTACCACTATAATTGTGGATCAAAATGTAAGGATCGAAGAGAAGTAGAAGCTAGCACTTCACGAATGTGCGTTGCTGTTTACATGCGACTTCTTTTCCTGTGCATCTGGCGTACGCTGGCCGTCACGCCTTGGAGGCATGCGCTCATTGATGGCATCCAGCCCCTTTGCCTCAGCAAAAGAAGTTATCTTATGATTTGGAGAGAAGCCCTGCAGGGCGTTCTTGAGAGAAGTTTTACCACCAGAAAGAGCACCCAATGGCAAAGCACCAGTGGGAGTGAGCCCTTTCAGCTGTAGCACAGATTCACTTTCCTCACGAAGCACAGAGAACACATGAGCCATTTTGCCAATAGCACGAATCTTATTACGGATAACTTCTTTCCTGAGATTTGCTTCCTCCAATGCATCATCTCCTTCAGACATCAATTCATCATCAGAGCAAATGTTTAGCACATTGACCAGCATTTCTGTAACCTTCTCGCCCACAAATGGAAGAGACCAGGTAAAGACATCCATGAAGTTGGGCAGCCAGTATGGGTGGGGAGAGCAGTTAAACTGTCTAATGTTCATCACATTGTTCTCATACTTTAGAACAGCAGCCTTGTTATTATAGACATCCAAGTAGTTAGGTGCAGAAAAAATTGTGATGAGACTGGGAAATCCTGTGGTCTGGCTTTTACGATACATCCGGTAGCCAGCATCTTGAGCTTCATGAGCACGTATGATGGAAAGTAAATTGTTTCTTTGTAGAAAATCACAACAAGCCGCATAGCTATAGAAGTATGAACAACCTCTGACTGAGTTGTGCGAAAAGTGTTCTGCATTTTTTTCATTTCCAAAGTCTTCCAATGGATCAGACCAAAGCAGGTCACACATAGCTCCAAATGCAGGTGGTTCTTTGAATCTATCTAGTTTACGAATATCATCTAAGCTGTTGATCTCAGGAGAAAGCCCTCCATGCACACATAGGAACTGCTGGTTCATAAGAGCAGCAAGAGGTAAGCAGTCAAACGCGTCCATACATGCATCATACACCTTCTCAGAATATTTGATTTTGCATTCTTGTTTGAAAGTGAAATACTCTGTCAAATGTCGGCATTCATGATTACCGCGTAATAGGAATAACGTCTTCGGATAACACAACTTCAAAGCCCAGAGGTAGAGAACACATTCTATACTGAAATAACCTCGGTCGACATAATCACCTAAGAATAAATACTTGGTACAAGAAGGAGAGCCTCCCACCTCGAACAATTTCATCAAATCATAAAACTGACCATGGACGTCTCCGCACACAGTCACCGGTGAATCGATCTCGATCATAGTTTTTTCTGATCGTAATAAGGTGGCACCATCTTGGATGATTCGTAAAGCTGCATTTTCCTCGATCCGACCTTCTAAGATAAAATGTTGCTTCAACACCTCAGGTAGAGGCTTTCCACTTTTTTCTTCGAATACTTCCGATACAGTGAGCTTGCGACTGGGAGGGAAAGCAACACTTTGAATCATACGCTGCGTAGTCGACACTTTATCATTGCTCCCGGACATATTTGTCACATAAAAAACACTAGGTCTAATCCATACACGCCACTATTTTCAAAATGGCAGAATAGATATAATACTAAAACAGAATCCCGATTTCACGACAGAGAAACTACTGCGCACTGGAAAACAATGCGCAAACATCTGGCGAGTGGTCAATAAAATAAACAGGGATATCGAGCGCGTTTTATTACTTTTGAAAATATCATTAAATAGTAACACTGGCAATTTAAGGAACAGTTGCCAGTATGGTCTTTAAATAAACCATTACAGCACGTGTGTTTATGTAACACACCACTAACAAATTCGATAAATAATAAAGGAACCAAGATTTAGTAACTAATCATTATCATTATTATAATTTTTGATTTGAAAAAAAAACCAATGCATTCATTATGCTAGTATTTTAGTTTTTTTGTTATATTATAGTAATCTAGCATTACTTGTCACGAATATTAATTCGAATATTTTGGCATTCCAGTGGAAAACATGAGTATTATTTTATGCTATTATTTCAATTGGACCCAAAACAAAAGTAGAAATATTATATAAAGATGCAGCCAGACCGCAGTCGGTCCAGTCGACCGTCCTCAACGAACATATAACATAACTGACCCGGTGGCTGAAAAAAGAACTAACTAAATCAGTAAAGGGACAAGATCTGTGAGTTTTTGTTTACCGACAGCGCCGCGCGTATTCACCATCATCGGGCTACATGTCATAGTGGGACTGTACCCGACTGTACCTATCACAAGACGCACAATAGTTATGTCGCACACAATGTCGTCGATCGACTGCGGTGTGGTGGTACCTTAATGCAGCGGCGGCTACACGCAGTTCACAATTAGCCTGGTCATTTTGAAATGAGGCCATTGTATGTTATGCTTAGAAAACATAGGCCATTGTTTTGCTGCTAAGTGTGTATTTAAAAAAATAAATTACCTACTTTTTTTCGGTTCGGTCGTGTCTTGCTACGGGTTCGCGAACCACTGAACGTCAAAAATGTAGGAATTGCACAGGACCACCATTATTGTTTGCTATGTATATCTAGTATGTGTGTTCAGCTGGAAATTCCATTGGGAAAACATTGATTCCTCATGGATCTGACTGATTACCTACTTATCATTTTGGTGGCATGGCCTAAGTAGTGAGGAGTGGTGGAGCACAGACGACGCGATGCCGTCTCTGAGGCAGGGTTAGAAAACGCTGACGAAATGAATGGGATGCCTGTGAAAAATTAGCCAGAGCAACAAAACAAAGTGGGAAAGGATATGCAGGAAAACTTTGCCCTAACTTGGGGAAAAACCTTAGAGAAAAACGGAATGAGAGGTAAAATATAATCTACGTGGGGTGTTTCATATATAGCCTTCTTTCTATTTTTGCGGAATTTTTAGAGCATGATGGGTTAGAAGTTATATATTCTAACGAATTGACTTGTTCTTATTATTTGTATAGCATCATGCTGAATAGAAGTCTTCTTGTCCCAGTCATGACCTGCAGCTGCCAACTGTATATATGTAGGTACTCCTGATCTCATATTTCTATGATTTATAATATGATTGAAGTAGGTAGGTACTGTTATCTTTTTGTATGCACGTATTTCGTGGCTTTATTTGTCACAACAAATAAAGCTATTATCTTTCTTTCTTTATTAGCAGAATACGTGAAATCGAATGAAGCACAAGGCAAAGCTATTTAAATGTTTGGCAGATAAGGGCTTCATAGTTCTGCTAAGTACCTATTTCGGAGAAGTAACTAACTATGAAGCATTTCAGAAATGAAACTAGTAAATTAAAAATAACTAGGTACTTATTGTATAGGATACTTACTCGACGGTCCCTATAAATATTTTCTAATGAGTCACATTTACCACCATTCGATAAAATGGTTGCTGGTCAGAAGATTGGCACTTCAGGCCAGCAAACTTTTTGGCTATTGGGCCTGCCACAGAAAATTATTACTCCTAGCGCTGAAGGGTTTTTCGGATGTAAAATAAGGTAAATATTTAATACACTCAAATCGCTCAAGATTTTTAGGGGTCCGTAGTCAACAAGAAACCCTTATTTATCTTTGACTACAAATTTAGATTAGGCTGTTGACTGAACCCCCTAATCCAATTCTGATTTTTCTGCATTTTTTTTCAGCTTCACATTATAAATTATGCTATGCGCGGTATTCAGTAATGTTACATCTATGGTTAATCATCCTCTGACCTCAGAATATGTAACTCGAACTCTCCTCTCATTCCAACACTCTCGGCAACGCCCTTGGACCTTAGTGTTGCTATTCCAGAAATTTCATATGGTCCGATAAAAGAAAAATTCTTCACACATTTGAGGTGAGTATAATTATGTTCCTTGCACATTTGCCCTGGATTACTTACTAGACAAAATTGGACATATGAAATTTTTTAACAGCTGAATTTTCGTTCGTATATTTTGTATATCTTACTGAATCATTACCTACATTACTTATAGCTCCACGACCCTCCTCCGATTACAATCTGAGATAAACAGGATTTCAGCGTGAACTTCGACGATATGGTGTTTGATCAAAATTCATATTTACAGGGTAAACATCTGCCCCTTCGGGGAAACAAGGCGTGTAGTGAAGTACCCACAGACTAATTAGTCTTGAAGTACCTATATGTGTGTGTGTCATATTTAAACTTTTTTATGAACAACAACGTCTATTTTTCAACAACAACAACAGTGAAAAACATAAAAATCAAATACCTAACCGAAACATTTATTATTGTGATTAGGTTAGGTCTAGGTACATTCTGGGCGGCTGACCTGACGGCCGGTAGTATCGCAGTCCTGCGCAAGCCGCAGAGAGCTATGGCCGTCAGAGTCATCAGGGGGTATCGCACGATCTCCTACGAGGCGGCTTGTGCACTGGCCGGATCCCCGCCCTGGGACCTCGAGGCGAAAGTACTCGCGTCATCGTATCGGTGGCGCGAGGAAGCGAGGGCGCGGGGTGAGCAACCGATGCAGCGACACATAGAGCTGCATCGGTCTCAGCTTCGCGAGGTCCTGGTGGCGGAATGGCGGGACAGGCTTTCACGCCCTACCGCCGGCCTCGACATCATCGAGGCGGTCCGGCCGGTGCTCGAGCGCTGGCTCGGGAGGAGGCACGGCTCCCTGTCGTTTCGGGTGACGCAGGTGCTCTCGGTGCATGGTTGCTTCGGGAAGTATCTGTGTCGCATAAACAGGGAGCCGGACGCTCGGTGTCACCACTGCGTCGACTGCCGGGAGGACACGGCGCGGCATACGCTGGCAGAGTGTGCCGCTTGGGAGGAGCCGCGCCGTGCCCTCATCTCAGAAGTAGGCCGGCACCAGTCGGGGGTTGCGGAAGATTTTTACGTTCCCGCGACCCCCGGCGTAGGTGTGAGTCGGAACACCGGGGTGGTTTTTAGTCAGTAAGAGTCTGACAGACCCCTCCGCCCGCTCCAGGGCGGAGGACATCTATGAGGATTTTCCAACCCGGAAAAAAAAAAAAAAAAGGTCTAGGTACATACCTAATTAAAAAGATTCAGCATCCATGAGAGCAGGCGACCGATAGGTTCGTGGAAATTGTCCCACCATACGGTCGGGTCTGAAATCTTCAAGACCCGTCGTGCACATAGAGATAAGAAACTCTCCGATCCTACTCGCGGAGAAGCGCGAGATGGTCCTGCAGTCTTCAGATGTTAGGCACGCGCAAGGACCGGCAAGTCAATAACCGTTTCGTGTAAAGTACTTGAAAACGATTCGACCTTCACCGCTTTACTGAACGTATAATAAGAACGGGATATAGCGTAACAAGGGCTCCGAGGTCATTGCATTTCAGTGTTAGATTGACCCGACACTATACCGAAGACATCTTGGACATCAGCCTGATCCGAGTCGCCGGGCGATGATGGAATTACAGCCGACTCGTGACGCCAGTGGAATACTGGTTATTAAGGCCCTGTTTGAACCTATCTCTGCTTAGCGTAGGTATGTGGACTACGAGAAAGCCTTCGGTTCGATCGAAACTTGGGCTGTACAGTGTACTGCAGTCCCTTAAACGGTGCCAGATTGACTGTCGGAACATCGAAGTGCCTGTATGAAAACGCACCTATCCTTCTGCAGCAATCTATGAGGAACTTGGACAAACAGTCCAGTTAGGTAGGTCCATCTTCGAGAAAGACGTTAATCGTAGATCCTGGCTAGGCTGGGCAGCGTTCGGGAAGCTAAGCAATATCTTCTCGTCTCACATCAAGAGTCTTGGTCAAAGACTTTCGTCTTGATTCAAGACGAAAGTCTTTGACCAGTGAGTGTTACCAGGGATAACTGTGTCCAAATAAACGTTATTCTTTCTAACTTAAATTATGGCACTGAAACGTAGTCTCCCACAAAGGTCCTCATTAGAAGGCTGAAAGTCATCCACAGCACAGGGCAATGAAGGGACCTGCCAGGGTTGCGGGATAGTCCGAACGGGATACCGGGACCTTGGCAACAGGCAACTGAAGGAACAAGGGTGGGTTTTTAAAATTAAAATGCTGAAAGTCATCCACAGCACAGGGAAATGAAGGGACCTGCCAGGGTTGCGGGTTAGTCCGAAAGGGATACCGGGACCTTGGCAACAGGCAACTGAAGGAAAAAGGTTGGGTTTAAAAAAAAAGGGCGGAGCGCGAGGGCGTGTCAGACTTTTACTGACTAAAACCCACCCGTGTTCCTTCAGTTGCCTATAGCCAAGATCCCGGTATCTTAAAGTTTCCTTGCGTGATCATATCAGAAATCAACAGATCTGCAGGAATACGCTGGATGCGAGAAGCACAGGATCGGTCGATGTAGCGACGCTTGGGGACGCCGTAACCAGCGGACGTATTTCGGCTGATGATGATGAAGATTCCACATTAAACATTCATCTATCTCGAGACGCAAGCAGCGGTGGCGGGGAGTTTTGGCACATTAATCTGAATGCAGCAAATTGGTTGCTTCAAGGATTTCATTTCCCACCCACCTAAAATCCTGGGCAAGTAATAAGTGGGTGTTACTTTCAAATAAGTATTGGGATAACAGGAAAAGCTTTTTATGCAGATTGTTATCGACTATGGATTTTTTATTACCTAAGTCCTACTTGCTTCCTGCATGCCCGCCCGCCACAAGCCCTTCAGATAAACTCTGTTGCCCAATGCTGTAGAAGACTGGACGCTTGTATTGAGTGTAGGAAGTAAGTTTGCCTCAATAGTTAGGTATACGGTGACAGGTTCGAACTCTCGATCTTTGTTTCGCCAGTCTTAACTCTTTCCTTCCAACTTCTTCACATGTAGGTAAAAACAACTCACGTCTCTCTCATGGCTAATATTAGGAGTAAGCATACGAACCAACAATAACTTGCTTGGTTGTAATAGAAGTTGGTCATTGCATGGTTCAATATTGTTAATAGTAATACTTACAATCGGTTAAGTAACAGTTATCACTAATAACTTTATCTATGTTGGTACCTATATTTAAAAAACAAATAGATGTGACTGTTGATGCTGAATCTCTAATAATGTGGGTCAGTCGTAAGTAATGAGAACTATAGTTAGTTAGTTATCGGGCTGATGCCCAAACAACAGATACGTACCTACCTACTAGCATTATTTTTGTCGCTGTAGCGACTATTTTTAAATTTTATTTCAGGGGTATGTAAAATAGGTATTGCATGTACCTAACGAACAATTGTTTGGTATTATTAACTGTCAAATGTCTATTCTTGTCACTATACTGGGATGATACTGGGTTACGATATTATGCTAAAATTAGATGGGCATGCTGGATAGCACCGTAAATAATTATAACTACCATGATAACGTTATGTGTAGTTATTTCTGGACATTGTTTCCTAGACGTGTAGTGTGTCAGGTTTGATTAGGGCTGACTTCATTGGACTAGAATGCCTGACGACGAACCTGAAAATGAATGGTAGGTAATCTGTTTAAAGTGTAGGTATAAATTTTTGACAGTGGAGTCGACTTTGCAAATAGGCATGTAAGCAGAAAGTCAGTGCTGCTACTTAATGTATGAAATGAATAAAATATTATGGTCATTATGGTATGGTACCTAAATATGGTAGAGGTGGGGATGTGTGGTGTGGTGGTGGTATGGTATGGGTGTGGTGGTATGGTACCTATGGTTACGGTGGATATTTTTTTGTACTTTTGAAATGGCTCTAGCGGAGATACCGAGCAGGGTTTGGGAATGGGACCAAAAATACGCGGTCCTTTGGCTCGTGGAAATTTAGCTTCGCTAAATTTTAATTAAGCTTCGCTAAATTTTAATTAAGCTTCGCTAAATTTTAATTAAGCTTCGCTAAATTTTAATTAAGCTTCCCTGAATTGTTTTATTAAAGAATAACGCGAGGTGTAAAACCCTTTTATGAAAACAATTATTTCTACATGGCTTATTTAAGGCCGGTTTATGAATTATCTACACAGCAGTACCTATAGAAGGGCTCAAGTGATAAGAGTAGGACCATCCACTTAAAATAGGTAGGTATGTATACAGAGCGGTCAAGAAGACACGGAGCAGAGACCTAAGACAATGTCACGGATGTTCACGCGTCTGGAGTCGGTACCTACCTAGTCTGAACGAGACTATCCGATTGAGGACGCACTTTCATAATTATGCTCAGGCGATACTACATTTAATTTCAAGAAAAAATCGTGGACTACGGTCCATTAGCACGTTAACTGTCCCTATAGGTACTTACATAATTTTTCGATAATCCAAAATGTCTAAATAAAGGAGAATGGGCCCCTGCTTATGGGGTTCTGCCCTGAAGCCCAATAAGACATAGTTTTAGTAAAAATAAGATATAGTTTTCATGGCCTCGGATTGTAGGGGTCGATTGTCCTAGGATTGAATTTCACGAGGTCGAACTGTCGACAGCGACAATAATCTAACTTTTGGTGAAATTCTTAGTGGTAGCCATCATGCCTCTACCTCTTGTCAAAGGAACCATGACCTCAATTTTGGAGTAAAATACCTGACTTAATTTTTGTAAAAAGCTTCTGTCTGAGCCAGGAATCGAACCCAGTTTTTGAGATATATTACAACCGCAGAAGAAAATTTGTTTTTCACCGCGTTGACGAATACACTTTTCTCGCCGCCCTAGTTGATAAAAATTAAATTTAAAATTTAAAAAACCCCCGACTAAAACAAAGCGTCTAAAAAGTAAAAAAAATAATATCATAAAAGTTGTAGGTAATATTTTGATCCAAGCGTCGTCATGTCGGGGGACGGCTAATGAAAATAGGAAGTATAGCTCAAGTTTACTACATACAGTATGTTAACTAACAAAGGGCGTTCCCGTTAACCTGAAATAGTATAGCGTGTATACATGCAAAAAAAAATATTATCACTCCCAAAAAAAAAAATTTTTTTTTTATTTGTGTCGTGAAATGTTCACAAAACGATTAAATTTAAACGTAATAGAAACACTCTGTACACGCACACTTGTATTTCAACGTAGAAAAACAAGTGTGACAAGCGGGCGTGTACAGAGAGTTTATTTTCCGTAACAATTTAATATTTTTTGTGAATATTTTACCATACAAAAACAAAAAAAGACATATTTTTTTTTAATGGTCATATTTTTTTTTGCATGTATGGACGCTATACTATTGCAGGTTAACGGGAACGCCCTTTGTTAGTTAACATACTGTATATTCTTTTCATATCATTGAAATAAGAGAATTCTAAATTTCCAATCGATTAGACCTGTGGAAGATGCTCACATCCATTCATCAACTAGAAAAGAGCTGATAATTTGAAACGGCTGAACCGATTTTCTTGAATCATAGCTAAGAACACTCTCGATTAAGTCACCTTTCAAACAAAACCCAAAAAATCAAAATCGGTTCAGCCGTTTGGCAGCTACGATGGCGCAGACAGACACACAGATACACACGTTAAACTTATAACACCCCTCTTTTTCCACCGGGGGTTAAATATCACAAGTGGTACATGGTGTATAATATTAGCGGTGTGACCGCGAGTCCAGACTCCAGGAAAATCATTGTTGTTAGTCACACTGGTGTGACCACGAGCCCGCACCCGAATAATATATTATTTTTGCTGTCCATATACCTAATCAATATTGTGTAAGTGTCTTTTATATTCAGGCCGACTACGGAAACCTTCACTGTGCGTGGTAAGACACGCAATTGGCCACTTTTGATTAATTTATTGGAATTTATGGTGGGTACTGGGTACAAAAGGGTTATCTAAGTGTAACATCTACAGAAATCTAAGTTTTAATTAATAAAGTTCTATCGTAAAAAACATATTTGCAATTGTCAAACCATTTACTTAACTTATAATAAAAATAACTTAAACATGAGGAAACATACAATAAAAACTGTATTTCTAGAAATATTTGCATACAACAGTTTTTAAGTTAATTAAACTAAGACTCTTCCAGGTTCTTATTTTATACACAAACGTATATCGTCAGTTCACAGTAATAGTAGAATCAACAGTTTTGTACTTTGGTTTGCTATGAGTAAAAGGTAGATACCGGTACTTGATCATATGCTGTGGAAAGAAAAAAAAACATGTAAATTAATGCACTTATCTATACTAATATTATAAAGCTGAAGAGTTTGTTTGTTTGAACGCGCTAATCTCAGGAACTACTGATTGGAATTGAAAAAATCTTTTTGTGTTGGATAGTATATTTATCGAGGAAGGTTATAGGCTATATAACATCACGCTACGACCAATAGGAGCGGAGCATAAATGAAAAATGTTGCAAAAACGGGAAACATTATTCCTTTTTGAGAGCTTTCGTTGCGTGCGCTGCGTAAACGGTTTAAGTTACGCAAATATCATGTATGACGGAATTGTTCCTCTTTAAAAGTTCTAAAAAAAAGTCCACGACAGCATATGTCTATCTTTTAAGACTGACTCACTATAACCTTTTTTATGGTAATCAAATTTGTTCGAAATGAATGCATTATTTGCGAAGGAGTTTTATCAACATAATATTAATTCTTAGGGCTGATTTCATCAAAGTCAGATATCTTTTATCCGTGGAATAAAATTGTCGTCTGACAGTTTTTATATGGAAAAACTGTCAAAAATTCAAAATTTGTTCGCAGGATAAGACTTATACTCGGTTTAAAAGTTTGGTGAAATTCGCCCTTATTCAAATAAATAGTTTTAACATCAAGGGTATTTATGTAGCAGTAAAATACTTTTTAATTCATTCGAATCGGACATTTAATTTCGAAGTTATCACGAGTATAAAAAAATGCAATACGCGAACCGTTCGACGCCGGCGCCGCGCCGCCGCGACTTTCCCTACTCTAGAGAGGAGAGGATGGGCACACGGGTAGACCATGACCTGGAATAGGACATAGGATAAGTTTTATCCCTATATTCCCACGGGATCGAGACCTACGCGAGTGAAACCGCGGGGCACAGCTAGTTAACATAATAAAATGTTATAACGTGTTGTACGTGATATTTTAGTTGTAATTTGCGGAGCATCCGCCTTACACAGAGGAATAAAATGATGCCTAATTCTCCATAATACCTACTATAATAGGTAGTTTTTCGTCTCTCGACTTTTCTCGGGACCCTGAGGTCCCGGACTTTTGGAAAGTGTACGAACCGACGAAGGCAACTCGCAGAGGGGCTCGCAGTTTTCTAGTAGGTACCTACAGTCTCTGAGCTAAGCTACAGACAGACAGATGGACACACTCAATAATGGCCCCCAGAAAAATATCGCTAGCACCTACCACATAGTGACTTAACGACTAGGAGGCAACATATGCTGAGGAGCTTGAGGAATGGAGAGGTATTTCAAGGCTATCAGGTCAATCTCGGAAGTACGGTCAAGATCCCTACCAGCATCTTACTGAATAATGGGAATACTTTCTTCCTCCGAGCACGTTAGCTCTTGCGAATAACAATAAGATGGTGGGATTAGGTCGTGGAGCTCTTGGCATACTCTTCGAAGTACCTGTAGAAGACCGATAGACTAGCAACATTTCGCTGATGAGTCCGGCTGGATTAAAATCAATTGCGACATTTTTGGAAGACAAAATACGCAAATATCAAATCAATCAATCTGCCTAGCCTTTTCCCAACTGGTGGGGTGGGCTTCAAGTCTAACCGGATGCAGCTGAATACCATACCAGTATTTTACATGGAGCGACTGCCTATCTCACCTTCACAACCCAGACTGGGTAATACGATACCCCTTGGTAAGACTGGTTGTCAGATTTTCAGGCTTCTGACGACCCGTAACGACTGTCAAAGATTCACGAATGACAGTCGGGACCAACGGCTTAACGTGCTTTCCGAGACACGGTGGAGTCTCAGTATATAAAGATGGTCACCCATCCACGGAACAACCCCGGCAAGCGTAGCTTAACCTGATTTCTACCCGTGCTTATTATTACTTAGCCACGACCTCTCATATGCAATCATGAGTATTTTAGATTGACTAAATGATAACATTCAGTTATATCACAGAGCACGGACACGCCTCGGCGGCCGCTGCTAGAGAAGCATTGCTAACATTTTACACACACTGCGGCATTGTTAATACTTTACAGTGGCGGGGCAAGATATAAATTTAATGTGGGCAAAGTACATTTTGCGAGGTGGAGCAAGAAGACAAATAAAAAAACAGTAGAGACTATCATATTTTTAGGTATAGGTCGCGATATAGGCAATCGCGGACTAACCCCGAAGCCTGTCGGGGGCCCGGGGCGGCAAACGAAATGGTGTGCAGAAAACTTTGAGAACTACGAAGAACGTAGAATTTACTGCCTCTGACACTTTCCATACAAATCGAGGTAGGGTGTCAATGTTTACTCGACACAAATGATGTACTGAAATGTACTGAATGTACTGAAATACTCAATAGCGTTATTGCTTTACCATTGTGTACTTAGGTGTTATTTAGATATTGGGACATTGTGTATTTAGATCACAATGGACCCTGTAGGGCACAGCAAAAGGGTAGGAGAGAGGAAGCCCTGTTTTAGGAGATCATTAAGTTGTTATTGTGGGAACAAGTTTTAACTTACATATAATCAAAATCAGGATATACTATCATTTCACTTCTAATCTAAAATGCGTAGTATGTAGAAACTGAAGGCTGTGTGTTTATCGCACCTTTAGCGCCACAAATGTCATTAGTACTGGCGTCTCTAGACGCTGCCAGTGCGACGATTCAGTAGTTGGTGAAATTTAGTTCTATGTAAAATAGTATTTATAAAAATTCTTACCTTGATTTGTCTCTTCATAGTAATACAGAACAGGGTTATAAAATACATAACTAATATTGGCCAAAATACTGGAATATTAAAAGCATCTATGAATGTACAGCAGAAACCTATCAATGTGCTCTTGGTAACAGAAAGCCAAAATTTGAATTCTGGCAATCTTCGGATAAATGGTCTGAATTCTTCAGTAGCTCTGGTTGGCAAAGCAGGACCATTATCATCATCACCTAGAACATTGCCAAATTATTAATTACACTGTGCATGTAAAACCAACACCATGTAGTGTTGGTTTAACATACAGTGACATTTTGATTAATTTCATCCTGCAGTTTGATTACTTTATTTCAGTTTAAATACTGACAAATAAAAATAAACTAATATTATTATTTTTAACCCTTCCAACGAAGCTAAATAAAAGCTTGTGCAAGGCCAAGGCGAAGGTTCACATTAACAAGGACAGTGAGATGTTTGAGGTTGATATCAAAACCTCACCCTTGGAAGTCCATAAAACCTGTATGTACACAAACTTTTGACAGTTCAAAGTACAACAACAAATGAAAAATCTTACCATCAAAGTCCATAGCAGGATCAATCTTCGGTGTCAGGAATGCAATAAACAAGTTTAAATGATAAATACCCAAGGCATATGTGACTATATACCACCCCTGGAAAATATAGAAAATATGTATATTACATTATGTATATAAATTCAAATAAAATCTGGATTAATCCCTTGGCCAAGATGGCTTTTGAGTTGAAATCTTATCAGAATCAAAATTTTGCATGTTATGTATTATATACTTAATTATTTTTCAATATTTAACAAAAATTAAAAATTATAATTATCAAAACCTTAAATTAATAAAAATATTACTTTAGGTTTCGATACTAATAATTTTACACTAACCAAAGTTAGCACTGTTATCTCTATTCATCCTGCTGACAAAAGTCAGCAGCATAATAAATAATATTGAGATATTGATATGGTTACTAAACAAATCTTTAAATTGATAAATGTATGTGCCCAATGGCCTCATTGCTAGTCTTAATAAGGCAATGAGTGAGCCCATACATTTCATTACTATGGGCTTTATTTTGTTATCAATCAATTACTAACTAAATTGAGCAATAGAACAGAACAAGTTGTTGAGTGTAATGGAAATCACTGTATATGTTTTTCGTAGCCACATCTCCAAAATGACATATTATATTATTAAAAAAATAACATGACACTAAGGATTTCCTTATTACAATGACATCACATTTATCAGCATTGGTTGGCTGGTTCATGTTGAAACAGTACTACACAGAGACTGATAAGATAGGCATAACTTACTTGCTTTGTGAATATTCTAAGCATAAACAACAGTAGGAGAACAAAACTTCCAACCCATCGAGACCTGGTGTGGGGCGTCCATCTGTCTAGTGTACCTTGGTAAACCTGTAATGACAAGGAAAATATTATTTTTCACCAGTACTATTTACATATTTATGAAATAATTTATGTAAGTATTAAAAAAAATATTGGCTCCTGTGTAATCTTGGTAAGGATGGCATAATATTTAGAAGAGTTCCAGCTTTTTAGCTTGGTACTAAGATTCAATGTCACTCAAATTATGGTCTCAGGGGTGATCTAGATTTTGTAAGTAAAAAGACAATCCTATGAGTATTGAGAACATTACAATTACATATTCAAATTCTTAGACATTTTTGTAATTGGCGGCATACAGACATGACAACTCACGAAAAGATTGGTGTACTTGTAAGAGTGTACTGTCATCATCTACTCAAATAGTAGGTACCATTCAGATAATAACCCCAAAAATGAAATTTACCTGAGAAATCCGCGTCCACGCTTGTGAAATAATACCTCTTCTTGAAGGTTCAGTAACTAAATCATTTCCGTCCATCATTTTATATTCGTGAATTTCCTCTATCGTAAACTGTTTCTAATACTCGATGAACATTACTGACACGTTAAATTAAAAGCGAGTAGGATGATAATATATACACGTAATGATAATATACAAGTTGTATTTACAACTCAAACTTGTATTTTAGCAATAAATAAGTTTCCTTTTTTTTCTATCAAAAGTTAGAATAGAAAAGACTAGTTGGAACCCAGTTTTTTCTCTGTGGCCAATAAGGATGGGCCTTGTATGAAAAGAATCGATATTTGTTATAAACTTAAATCGAGTCGAGCGGAGTCTTCGTATTATATGAGTTATAATGTGTGCTGGTGGTAAACAGACATTAACCTTTAATTTATATAATTTGTTTAAAATGCTGTATTTGAGTACTACCGCTACCGGCTTTGCCATGTCTCAGTTTGTATTTATATAAGTGTGATAAGACGTTGTCTAATAAGGGCTATGTGATAAGTGATAACGCAATTTAATTTTAGCCGGCCACATACCTACATACGGAATTCCGAAAAATATCGATTCGGAATTTTGAAGGCAGCAAATCCATAATTTAAAAAATCAAGGATTTATTACACACATATACTACAGTAGTAAATATTCTTCGATTCGAAATTCCGAAACGGATTTCCGTCTGTATGTGGGTGGCCATAAACAGGTTTTGATAACTGATTTGTCACCAGCGATGTTAAAATCTCTGTGTGGACGTGAGATTATAAAGATCACCATTGACTCGCCGTCGACTAAAGTTACTGCGAGTGTAGAACCCACCTCCAAAAGAAACACTTCAAAGTGAAAAATAATTTCGAATAATAATATTAATTTTAGTGGGAAAACTACGTATTATTGAAGCTTACTCAAAAACAAGTAGTTTTTGAGTAAGCTTCTATAATACGTACGAACAGAGTTAATAAAATTTATACGGGGCCACCGCGCAAGCTTCCTATGCCAAATCAAAAAAATACATTAGACTCGCGACAATCTAATAAGTCCGTTTTGACAGCTACAAAAATCCTTTGTGAAGTTATGAAAAAAAAAATTAGTTTCTTATATACTGATTATCAAGACATATCGATTAAACATACTCAGAGAGTTTGTAATCGACGACTTATCTACATTGCTTAAAACTGATTCTCAAGGTTTATCGTTTTATTACAAGTACGAGAACGAAACGTCAAAACGGACTTCTTAGATTGTCGCGAGTGTAAGGCGAACATAGAACCTCTTCCTTTTTGGAAGTCGGTTTAAAATTGTTTTGAGGAGTGACCCTTTAGTTTATTTAATTTTAACGGTTTCCCAAAAAAACTAGAAGTTATTTTTGTGAAAGAAGCGATTAATTATTTAGGTATCTTGATTTTATTTTAAAGTTTTTTCGTAATGCAGCATGGCACCAACACTATTTGTTAAACGCCTTGACGTCGACAGATTCGATTTGAGATGGGAAGACATATGATCTTTAGTGTTGCCATGATACAAATTTATCTTGTTATAAGGGAGACTGTAGACGATCAATCTGGTCTAAAATATTTTCCTGATCTTTCGTCTCCTGAGGTGCGGAACATACACAAGTGCTTGCTTGACGGTCAAATAAGTGGACTTTGGTAAAGGAGGATGGGCAAAAATGTATGGGGACGGGGGACGCGTCCCCATACATTTTTGCCCATCACTAGTGACCAATAAAAAAACTGAACCACAAAGTTATCACTGCGGTAGTAACTTGTGACGGAAAAGATCCTGTACCTCTTAAGTTATTGACATAATATAAAAAAGTCACATTTCTCCATCATGCATAATCTTTTTAACTATGGGATCCAAAGATATCCCAGATGTGTATGTGCAATGATTTTTTTTTTCATCCCCATCATTTACATGTATGGGGAGCGGGAAGTCACTATTAATGTTTTTTTCTGCTGTTAAAATTAGGCAGCTGTGAACATAGGAGCATAAAACTTTCGCGAATGTTCTCTCACTCCTCACTCACACTCGCCTCATGTCATCATTTGGTTCCTAAAAAATGTTACTGCGCAGCCCACTGCGCGAAGTTCGGAACTGCCAAGTTATATCCGTCCGCCCGTATTGTACTGATACATCTAAAATTACATTCTCTGTTGATACGTCTCGAACGATACCTCATACATCAAAATCCGTTCAGTAATTTAAAAGTTATGGTGGATTAAAGAAACTCACATCTATACATACATGAACCCTGAAAACATTACACTCCTTTTTGGGCAGTCGTGCAAAAAACCGGCCGCACAATGAGGGTTTTGTAGTTGGGATGAATTTATCCCAGGAACAAACTTAACAATATTATAGTTGCAAAACTTCATAAGTTCTGTATGGGAGAACATGTTTTTGGAACTGCAAATGTGAGTTGGTCGATTATTAGGTACATAGCTTGTAGAGCCTATTTAGCTATGATACCTACTTAGCTGTGTTGGCGTGATTTACGTACCTTTAAGCCAGTGTTACCAGGTGCACGGTAATTACCGTAGAAGTACGGTATTTCTGACCAATACACGTAGGGGTATCGTATTACCCAGTTACTGGGTTGTGGAGGTCAGATAGGCAGTCGCTCCATGTAAAATACTGGTATTCAGCTGCATCCGGTTAGACTGAAAGCCGACCCCAACATAGTTGGGAAAAGGCTAGGCAGATTGATTGACACGGTCTACGGTAATGATTCCCTACCGTGTAATTTTCTATGATAATTTTAAATATTAAATACCGTGTAATTTATGTAACTGTAACTTAATAAAATTAAAGCCAATACGTAAAACAAAAAGCATTTTTAGTTTTTGTCGCTTTGCATACTACGCTACGCCGCCGCGTGGTCATTCCCAAAAATATTGTACACACGTAATCTTAATACGACTAAATACAAAAAGGTTTCTATAATGTCCGTTTGTCTAACTATGATCAAAATTAAAATCAATATTAAAATAAAAAAATAAGAAAGTAATTATAATTTTGAATACAAATATTGAATATTCATGGTTCTTTCTTTTGTTTTTTACACGATAATTTACACGGTATTTTTCAAATATATCTACGGTATTATTGGTCTGAAACACGGTATTTTTAATCCATCAACACGGTAGTTTTGTTTTTTCATCTGGTAACACTGCTTTAAGCACCCATACTAAATTACATTTCTAGTACTCAAAGTCTCTGAGCTAAGCCGCGGACAGACAGACAGACAGACAGACGGACATGGCGAAACTATATGGGTTCTTTGTTTGAATTTTTTAGGGTTCCGTAGAACCCTAAAAAAAAAATAGCACTCATTAATTAAAGTGTAGCAGCGTCAACGTTCATCTTGAAATCATGCAAGCACATTACCGCCAATTATCGCGTTGTTTAAGGCGATGATGGGCATTGATGTTGACCGTAGTGTGGCCAATAACGCAATAATTCTCCCAGTAAATCTCTTTGATCTTGCCTATAAAATACTGCCACCAGAGTTATCGCCCAACGTCAAACGCCAATGTGAATGCCGTTATCAAATTCCCGCGGTAAGTTGTGGCTACACCTACGGTTAACGTCCATTATCGCGATAACCAACGGCGTATCCCGTTGTGTGACCGCGTGGCCTTTGAATTTACCGCAATAATTATCGGAAGAAGGTACCGCGTTGTTGGGCATTGACGTTGACCGTAGTGTGGCCCCAGCATGACCTATCTGAATGAAGTTAGCCAGCTAGACAATAGACTGCTAGCAGTAGCTCTGGTAATTCTGAATTCTGGTATTCAGTCAAAGACCTTACAGATTAAGTACCTATGGTTGCAGGGGATTTCAGGTGCATGATTATTTGAAAGGTGATGATGTTAGTGAACATAATAAAAAAAGCAGTATCTATGCTGTTTAAGAAATTTAATGGAATCACTTTTCTAATTACAATTTATACATTGTTATATTTTACATTTTTTAATATAACTTTTATCTAAATAAGGTAGTTCTAATGAGACTACTAAATAAATAACATGAAAAAAAAAAGCCTTAAGTAGTCTCTACGTCTACGTCTATTATTGCGAGTGTTTATTTACAATTACATCACTATAATATATCATAAGGTATTGGACATACAATTTGATACAATAAAACATATATTTTATCTTAAAATATTATCATCGCTTTGAATATAAAGAAAATTTTGGTCCAGCTAAATCCTATCATACTAAACGCAACTCCTAGAGAAATGGGTAAATATTGCTATTAGGTTCATAGTTAGAAATTTACAATGCAATAAAGTATTAAATGTAACTTGCTAATTATAACCATAGTGTATTTACTAAGTTTACGAAAAATACGATACAATCGCAAAATTTATCGTCAATATCCATATAACAATTAGGTATTATAACTTCACCCATGCCATAATAGGTGCTAATTTCCGAATCTAAATCGGCGTTCGCTCTATAGCCTCAATTTATTGTGACGACGATTCCATTTAAACATTTTACAAGAAGAATAAATGCTATATTTAAAAATAATAATTGAATAATCCTGCAAATTAATAAACAAGTTTATTTAATAAAAATGCACCGCCTTCTGGATGTCCGAGCGACTTATTTAATTTACACTAATATTTTAGAATAAGTATGAAATTAATGGAAGTATTTTTAGCACTCATCAATGACCGTTATTGCATTCAATTCATAATATCGATCTATTTTAATGTAAGAGCATAATTTATGAAACATAGTCCTAACTAACAGTCCTTAAATATGAATATTTCGGGTAACAACCGAAATATTTTCGGTAGTTTAAAAAATATTTTACACTTTACTACATTGTGCTTTGTACTTCACAGCAGTACTTTATTGAAAAAGATACCTTGTGAAGAGATTTATAACGAGAATATATAACAATGTAGAGCTAAATTTAAATGAGGTGGGATTTTGCATTCTTTATTCCTGGACTATTCAACACAGTACTGCTCATGAGTGTTACCAGAAATTAATGTGTGTTTCATAATATATGTATATATTTCCTTAAATTAATAAGTAATATAATTATTGCTGGCGTACCAAAATTCCACTACTCCGAATGGAAATGAATTTATTATAGATAAGTAAATAATAAGTTCTACTGAGTTTAGCAAAAATTAATTAATAGTAAAAATGTACAAAACATAACTTAGAAAAACTGCTCCAAATGAATGTATGTTAATAACAGATGGATCTTAGAATTGTATCACAAAATATAAAATTAATAATACGCTTAAACAATAAATTCAAGATTCATAAAGAGTAAAGATTTATTCCGAAGTTACTAGAGTGGATTTATTAAATTTGATATGTACCTATATAGTTACGTTGTTTATTTCACTGCTGAGAAATTTTGAATTTGGTTACTGTTATTGGATGCCACCCACGAGCTGAAGACGTCTCTGGAAGTTACAAAGTAAATTAAGTTAAAGTAGAAAGCAAATAAAATGTTATAACAAAGAGCTTTTGAGCAAATCTAGCGACGCGTTGCATCATCTTTTATTTTTTGAACTAATGTTTTAAGTCAACAGATTGATAATTTTTATCAGTAATTTCCTTGTAATTTAATCTGAAGCTATCAAGTGACCCTCCATAAGAAATAAATAATATTACCTGCAATGGCTAACAACACATTCATTGGAGCAGTATTCGTCTTCCCATTCACTGTTAGCTATAGCCGGGTTTGTGCACCCCTGCCGGATGCATGATGGTGTACTTCGGTTTTCATTTTGCTGTAATCACATATTTCTGTTAATTCAAAGTGAATATTTTTCCCCATCATTTGAAAATAACCCTATACCGATAATACTTTTCGTGTTTATGATGATAATATTTTGATTCTAGAAATGGATTGTGTTGGCAGTTTCTGTTCAGAGCTTTAGGCAATAAAAGTCACTTTAGTGACATTATGTATAAAAATAGTTGGTGCAATTTGCTATTGGATAATAATTAGAATTAACTGTTACATATAAACCCGTGTTAAGAGAAAGTTATTTACATCAGATGATTGTTGTGGAACACCAGAGTTTCCATTGCTGTTAGGAGACTGTTGCTCATTTTTTGAAATTTGATTCTGCTGCTGTGTTGGTTGCTGTGACTGCTGCTGCTGTTGTTGTTGCTGCTGTTGTTGCTGCTGCTGTTGTTGCTGCTGTTGTTGTTGTTGCTGCTGTTGGTGAAGTTGCTGCTGCTGCTGCTGTTGTTGTTGCTGCTGCTGTTGTTGCTGCTGCTGCTGTTGGTATTGCTGCACTTGGTGCGCCTGTTGCATTTGTTGATGAGTTTGCTGCATGTGCTAAAAATTAATAAAAGTACTTACATCAAATGCTACATTTAATTAGTAAGAACATTATAATAAACTAGTGACCCGCCCCTGCTTCGCACGATATTACCATTTGACAAAATCTCGAATTTCTTCATTACAAATTTCGTTTTAATATTGATGTTTTATATACCAAATAAACTTTCCAGAATGAATTCTCTAAATAATGGTGAAAACCCCATCAAATCTGTTGCATAGTTTGACAACGCGGTCACACAAATAGAAACGAAAAGCGAGTTTAATTTCTAATACATATTATTATAGATGATTAATGGAGGTTGAGTGAACACCTTGAACTATTTATGGTATAAATGAGTCCATTAAGTTTTTACATTTTAGAATAGGCTACATTTGGGCAGTCAGTCAGCTACATACCTGCTGTGAGTGATGGTACTGCATTGCAGCATGCACTGGGCCCATTGGAGGCGACTGAGACTGCACTTGTCTATATCCAGGAGGTGATAAGGCTGAGTTAGCAGTGTAATTAGTAGGGGATTGTGTAGGCTGGTAGTTCCTTGGTGACTGGGCAAGATTAGGCTGGCAACCTTGAGGTGAAGTGGATGGGTTCACTTGGTATCCTTGTGGGGATTGACCTGGCACACCCTGCTGAAGACAAAACATGATTAATTAATTGAAACAATAAATAATTGACTGTCACAAATTATATACTATATTGAATAATATTCTGTATCTTATAATTTTGAGAATGTGTAGATAGTAATTGAATTAACTATAAAAAGAAATCTGAAGGTTTACCATTATATGAGAAACATTAACTATAACAAACATTCTTTTGTACTAGTTATTTTTATTAAAAATGGTAAAAAATAAACTAACTAACTAATAAATAATAATTTAATAAGTTTACTTAAAATATGTCTGCTTACCTGATATGTTTGAGGTGTCATAGCCATATTGCCCTGATAATTTTGAGGAGACTGTTGAGGGTTAGGTGGGTAACCCTGTGGTGTCTGAGCAGGATAAGGGGATTGATTCTGGTTTCCTGAGTAGTTTTGTGGAGAGTATCCTTGTGGCGCAGGGTTTGGCACATATCCTTGAGGTGAATGCCCATTACCATATGTTTGTCCTTGGTAATAATTACCATAGGATGAATTGGCACTATTGGTGTGATTATACATTGGTTGGCTCTCCTGTTCTCCTCCCTAAAAATGAGTATGTTTGTATAATACCAACATAAAACAAAAACAATAATACTGATTAAATAAAATTAGTGAATTATGGGATGGGAAGACTACTGCTATCAGTCATGAAATAACAGCAATAAATCAATGACCTTACTCCCTCATCTTGAAGAACTTTCAAAACCTTGAAAACATTGTGTACACTAAAATGTAATTAACATGAAATTTAAAAGGTAAAATAAAGTCAAATTATGTTTGCCTTTGATAATTTAAATGTTGTTTAAATTTAAATAATGTTGTATCTCTGTACGCTAAAAACCTTTGTATACAAATAAGCTCTCCTTGCAAGTACCTAACCTCAAAAGAAACATCGTAAGCTCTGGGGTGCTAGTAAACGATTCTTACCAAACTTGAATGAAAATTATGCGACATTATAGCCCACTGTAGTTTTTAATACTATATGAAGAAGATATATGACTAATAATTAGGGTAAGGAGCCAAAATACGAGTTTAATATTTTATCCGCACTACGAAAGCTATCCAATAAAAAGCTCAGCTCGACTAACTGTCAACTTGGTGTGACATGTGTGTTTGGAACAGCGCCATCTACATGAAAATGTTTGTACTAAAGGTAAAAGTTTACAGTCGACTGTTATTGATATATGATATATGTTATTGATACTGGAAATAGTTAACATTGTTTTTATTAAAATGTAGAAACATGATTTGACTATCTACATAGTTTTGCTATTTCTTTTATTTATTGTTCGAATTTGTTATAATGGTCTGCTCTGCGCCGCTTGAGCGAGAAGACTCGAGGCGTAAACACTTGTTCGGGTCTGTATTAATCGACACAGTTGAATTAATAATCGACCTAGAAAGCGATGTTGTCGTATCTCGAAAAGTGGATCTTTTCACCAGAGCCAAAACGTTTAAATTCATTACTCGTAAAGTAGCAGAAAGTTGTTTTTGAAACACAAATTATTTTTAATGAATCATATCTCGGTGCCAAATTTTGTATGGAAAGTCTGTCAAAGACTCAAAATGACAATGGAGACCATTGCAATGTTTTTAAATTAGTAGAATTGGGCCGCGTCCTAACCAAAAGCGATCTTGGCGCTAGTACACGATCGAATGTAGTATTTATAAAATGTAGCTTCGGATCGGCTTTATTGTTCAACAAAATACTGCCGAATCGAATGTATGTGGCTTGCCTCAGCAATCCTTTCAATGATTATATTATCTACAACTACACTGCTTAAAATTTAAATACCAGATATTTATTTTTGCAAAGAATAGCTTTGTATATTATATTGCTGTTGATTGTTATACAAATCTTCGTGTTTGTCCTTTATCTATGAATACGAAAATAATAAATAAAGTTAAAATTACCTTAGATACTAAGCTAGCTCTGTAGGCAGCAAGTGCTTTCAGATATTCTTTCTTGGCTACTTCAGTTTTTTGTTTATAGACCTGTAATAAAATGTTTATTTAAGGTGTTGCAATTTCACAACTTATTGAACAAGAACATTAAAATATTGATAACAGAATACTTACACTTTTATGTTCAGAGTCTAATCCATCCCACATGGACGCTACGATTTTAGACACTTCACCAAAGCTTGCATTTGGGTTTTGCCCTTTAATTGCAGCTTGGGTGTCCCGAAAGAACAACGCGTACGCTGATACAGGCCTGTAATATACACTTGAGTTTAATACAACTATATTTTACTGGTTATTTTTTTACGACTTTGTATCAAAATCAAAATAATTTATTTCAAATAAACCTACATGGGCACTTATAAAACGTCAGAAGCTAGGTGCATGGTTCCAATTGTTTTTTTCCTATCGAAACAGCCGCCAAGAAACTCCTTTAGGTTGTATGCTTAAGTAAGTACTATCTATATGTTGTATCCTTATAAAATCTGTAATTAATTTAAAGCAAACTTACTTTTGAGGTTCATTAGGATCTCGTTTTTTCTTCTTTTTCTGAACTTTAGGCTTTTTTTGCATCTGCCCACGATTCATACCATTGTCTATGGGTTCAGGTGATGACCTTTTTACGGCCATGTTGCCAACGCCCATCTATAACAACAGATTGAGTTATATTTTCGTTCATTACTCCAAAGTGATAAAATATTATTATTCTAAAATACAGTTCATTGGCAACATAAATATGTAGGTAACAAAAGTGTGAATATGTTCCTAAGGATATGTAGGTTATGTAAAGCGATAAAATTTGCCTATACCTGATGAAGCGTAGTTTGTTGCTGCCGGCTCGCTGAGCAATAATGGATAGGCAGAAGGCTTTCCGCATCACCAGGCAACTACCAACAAACAACCAATTCATTAGAATTTTATACTAGTATTACTACTGTATCATTTGTTTATTTTTAACTACAAATTAAAAAAAAAATGCCAATGAACTATATTTCTATGAAATAGACTACACTATATCGACAAAAACACTTGTTTAGGTAAAAAGTATAGTCAATGCATTGTATAGCAATTAAGAATGCATTTGCAACATTGAGAGTTAAAAAATAATGTAAAATGATTTTGTTTCAAGATCTATAATTTTTTTTAGTCATTATGTCGTTTTTTTAAATCTTTTACTATCAAATCATAGTTCAAGCCCTTGTAATTATAAATTATGGGAATCAAGTAATTTTTATGAAGATGAAATTTCATCTCCTATATATCTTTCATATATTTATCATGGAGGGGTTATTGCTTGGACTTCAGCTTACCCCATAGAAATTGTTATAGAACATACAATTAGCACATACAAATTGTTTACATTTTCACATGCACATGCTTTATTTGTTAGAATAAGTATAAGCATTTCTGTACTACTATTGGATGATGGATGAGGCAACAAAAAGTTTTAAAAATGCACACAACATTATATAGGCAATCAATCAATTGCTTATTTAGATTGCAATTGTTTATGAGGTTTTATGAAAATTATATATTAATACATAAACAATCCATCTAAATAATCAATCAATTCATTAAAAGATATTTTATGAACTAGCAACATTACCAACAACTACAAAAACAATCTATTCTACCTATTAATACTTGAGAAATATATGTCTAAAGCAAAAATACTATAAATGCTATGAGGATTATTTACCTGCGAATGATGTGAAGGAACACTATCATCAGAATCGTCACTAGTGGTGCCAGGGGGTGAGGCTCGCTGTGGTGAGCCATACACGGGGCCCGAAGGCGCCGTGGGCGTGCTGGGGGTCGGTGGGCCACTCATGACTTGAGTTGGTTGTAGCATCAATAGCCTCTGCTGTCCTCCAGGTTGTTGCTGGATCATGTAATTACCAGCTGGTGCACCTGCCCCACTGCAATCAAATATTTTTGTTATAATTTTGTATGAAATTTGAGTCAAATTGGATTATTTATTTTAATTCAAATAAGTAGTATTTATGAAAGTCTGTAAACTTACATTTTAATCATGACATTGTCTGTGTGTTTCCATGCAGATCTGGGAATTAAAGAAAAAACAGTGTACCCGATACATAATTATATAGTTTCCATGGTAAACAGATGTCATAATAAAATATTTTGCATAAGGATAATATTGTGATAGATCTTTAGAGGGTAGTAGAAGTTTCAGTCCAATGACTAAATGACATTGCGGGAAGTATACAAAGATTGCATGATTTTAGAGAAAAGGGGTAATTATTGAGAGAAAGGTAAAACACAAATAGATTTTCTACTACTAATATAATTAAAATTTAAAAATAACAGCAGCAAGGATTTTAAATTGTCCTACTTTATTCACACCTATATAACTGCCTGGTTAAAAAGTAACAAGTAGACACTATTGCTTCGGTTTAAGTCGAGCAAGCCTAATCAATGACGAAGTTAATTGTTCCTTAACCAACTTAAATAATATTAGGTGTAAGTGGACAAATTAAATTAGTGAAATAATAATATGAGGCCATTGTAGCACTACATAACACAGAAACAAGAATAATATTGCTAAAATGTAATAAATAGTGAAGAAGTTTAGTGTCCCAGGTGTCCATGAATCTGATAAGTATTCATTAGACTTCCTTCTATCTATGATTTTCTTTAAGTCCCAGATCAGAATGGTAATGTGCATGGTTTATAAATATGACTTTGATGCATAGAATGTAGTCAAATCCATAGGAATAAATAGATAAAATAAAAACAAACAATGTAAAATGGCTTATGCATGTACATTTTTTTAATGTTACATTGCTCTATATTTCCTTTACTGTGCTTTGATAGACTAAACTGAGCTTCGTTTATATTCATAGGTTTACTTTATGATTTGCACATAACTTTTAGGAATAAAAAGTAAATATAAAATACTCACCTATGTGATGTGACTGGGGTATGCGGTTCTTGTAAATAAAGCGGCTGTTGGTAAGAAGGAGCTCCGCCGGGTGGTGCTAAGCCATCTTGTGCTGGGTTCATCATACCAACCTAAGATAAACAATGTGTTTTATCATCTCTCCTGAATTTAACATTTTTCTTGGTTACAGTTGACAGTCCTCCAAAAATAAATACTTGATTGCTTTCACAGTCATTCAGTGTTCGAAGTTAAAACTATTGTTACAATAATGTAAAATAATTGGAACAATGGCAACGTGCACACGGATAGGATTGGTTATTCTTTAAGGAAGACGTAAGTTTCTAAAGTATATTGAAGCACTTATGATAAAATATAGTTTGTTCTAAACGAAATCAAGTTTAATTAACAAGAAGAACAATAAAAAAGGAACAGAAAAGAAAATTGTAGCAGAAGAAAGACAAAATCCGTCTAAATCGAAAAAGACAGCATCTTTACTTCTGTCACTGTCAGTGTCATGTCATGATGTCAACCGTGCCATATTTTCGGTCATTCATTCATTTTTGTCTGCGTTCTCTAGTGATGTCCATAATAGTCTCTGAAGACACGCGGATTCATGTCCGCTTCGTTTAAATTGGTTAATGCATCCAACACACAGATTCCTTACATAGAAAGGGATTAAGGGGTCCTCGAAACGATCAATTGCGATTGATCGATTGCCATCAATTTCTATTGTAACTAGTAATATTGTAAATCGCTTCAATGGCATTTGGTCAATCAATTTGCTCATTAATGTTTATCAATCACATAAAAAAATGACGATTACAATTGATCACTTCGGGGATTTTTAATGCACATTCAGCCCTATTAGTAACAATACGAAACCACTTCACAAGTTTACTTTAGCTACATGAAATGGCAACCCCATTCATAAGGCGGCAACTTTGAAAATCAGAATTATGAAATATTCGTAAATTGTGGTGCAAATAATTTATTTTTGTTGTATATTTTTGAGCTGGGTCTACAAGGAAGGACGACTATAAAGGCCAACGCAGACCGGGACGGGATGGCAAAGGATTTTGCCATCAGTCAGCGCACACTAGCCGCTTAGATACCGCGGCATTCCTGCGCCTTGCCACTGCGCGGGCGCACCGCGGTATATCACAACCAGCACCGGCGTCCTCGGCATGCCGTTGCCTACCGCAGTACGCCGCGGCATCCCGCCGCGGGAACCCGTGGCGCGCCTTTCAATGCCGTGCAATGAAATCCCTTTCGATGCAATTTATGTCGTATTTCTAAATCGATACGGTATTGGTAAAAATTTAAATCCCCTGCCATGCCGTCCTGGTCTGCGTAGGCTTTAAGTAACCGGTATTATGTAAGTTACGGTATCGTGTTTGGTTCTTCAACAGCTTTTCACCGAACTTTTCGTGTAACTAAGTATTTAATTAATGGACATCTGTTATCTATATAATACACTAGCTTCTGCCCACGACTTCGTCCGCGTGAAATTTCTTGTTCCCCTGGCCCATCACGTCGCATCGCATCGCTCATTAAGGTGGAAGCGCTAAGGTAGCCCGCAAAATTCAAATTTTCTTACTTTTTTTGCAATTTGCAGGTCAGTATCAGGTTGTATGTAACGAATTCAATGTTGTAGTAGTGTAACATTTCAAACAGAACTTGAGGGGTTAGAAAATAATAGGTACTGACGCTATGTGTAAATAGGTTCTTAGTAAAAAACGCATACCTACATTAGGAAAACTATCGTAAGCCTGTTTAGTTGCTATGTTATCAAGTTTATGAGGCACGAAAAAATCGCTACCGATAACAAGTTTTATGTTAACGTAGCTAATTGACAATATAAAATTATATGTTCGGCGATACTGATATAATTTGATAAATCCTAATTAATTAAGTACTGCTTGATTGATGGCGATAAGGAAAGACTACTAAGTAGCAGTGGCGGATTAAATAAATGTCGAGAGCTCCCTAGGCAAGCACCTCATCGACGCCCCCTCCCCCTAGCGGCCATACATATATATATTTTTTTTTTGTGTCGGTCTATCTACCTACGTGCCAAGTTTCATCACAATCGGTTCAGTAGTTTATTGCATAAAGAAGTAAGATATACCATAAACACACGAACACACTTTCTTAGTTATAATATTAGTAGGGATAATTAGGTAGGTAAGCCAGGGAATATTTCGTGTATTCCCGTTCGTCCCACTGGCGTCCCATTGTGATGAAAGTCAAGAAAGCAAGAGCACAGATATTATAATACTACGTAGAGGGACCAAACGAACATGGAAATCCATCATGCCTCTCTGGGAAACAGATCTGACTTGTGTGTGTGTTGACAGAGATTATCGTTTGTTAACATTAATTTAGTAATCTTAATCTTAGCCACTTCTTCTATTTATAAAATCAGGCGATGTAGGAATAATAAAAGGAAGACCATGAAATTTTAACATTTGATGTGAAAGAAAAGAGTGCGACTTTGTATTCAACAGGAAGGGACTCATTTTGAGCAATTGATATTTGCTTAATTTTGTGTTAAAAATGTTAAAAATCATGGTCTTCCTTTTATTTGTGACACTATGTTATTTAGCAAAAAATAATCCTGATGAAGCCTTTCAATCAGTATGATAAAGCTCATCATCTGCCTAGCCTTTTCCCAACTATGTTGGGGTCGGCTTCCAGTCTAACCGGATGCAGCTGAGTACCAGAATTTTACATGGGGCGACTGCCTATCTGACCTCCACAACCCAGTAACTGGGTAATACGATACCCCTTGGTTAGACTGGTTGTCAGACTTTCGTGCTTCTGACGACTCGTAACGACTGCCAAAGATCCACAAATGACAGCCGGGACCAACGGCTTAACGTGCTCTTATCTATCGCATAAAGTAAGCAATAATATACTAGTAGTAGCTTACCACGGTCTAGTGGCGCCAATTTTAAGATTTGGAGTAATATTCTGGGGCAATTCCAGTGAGAGGGAACAGATTTTTAGAGCCCAAAAACGTTGCATAAGATCTATGTTAAATCTGAAAACTACAGATAGCTGTGTACCTGTGTTTAAGTCGCTGAAAGTACTCACCTTCCCATCACTGTACATTTTAGAGGTCGCAATTTTTGTTAAAACTAATTTAGATTTATTTCCATCGCTAGCCGATATTAGAATGCGGTCAGGTCCAATGAGACTACAATATAAAAACTTATTATATACAGGCCATTACAGAACAGCACTACTAAGGAAAAATATTATGTCGATGGGACCTATCATATACCTACAATAAAATTCCGCACAGTTTCAAAGAACACCCTATTCGAACATTTAAATCTAAGCTCACTGCATTATTATTGGATAAATGTTATTATTGTATCAATGACTTTTTAAATGATAAAGAAATTTGACAATAAAATTTGTAAATGACATTATGTTTGTAAAATAATATTTCACTTAATTATAATTCCAAGATAATGAAATTCATTTTATTGACAAGATTTATTTATGTGCAATTGACTATTTGATGATTATTATTATTTTATTATTATTTCCTTTTTTATGTTTGTTAGTGTTAATTAGAATGACATGTTAGTTGTTAATTTATAATAATATTGCATGTAATTTATTAGTTTCTACGAATTTGCATGCCGTAAGGTAGAATGTAGCGGTACCAGCTATTTGTATCATCTTAAACTTGTACCTACATTGATGGCAAATAAATAAATAAATCTAAATCTAAATCTTCCGAGGCACGGAGGAGTCTCGATATGTGAAAATGGTCACCCATCCACGGACCAACCCCGGCAAGCGTAGCTTAACCTGATGTATCGACCCGAGCGGCTGTTATTACTTAGCCACGAGCTCCTCAGTATGATAAAGCTACAGGTGATTATTTTTCTCATGTAACGGGTTCGATTCCCGGTTCAACCATGTAATTATTTAAATATCTATGAATGCAGTTTAAATTGTTTTTAAAATTCAAATAATGTCTTCTTTCAGTAAAATGTTCCATCTACAATATTCAAGGTACTTTCCCTCCATGTGGCATATCCGTGCGACGCTCTGTATATCAATATTGACTGACGTATTTCTTTTCGTGGTATTATGATCTTTACCTACTTGTATGAAGCTTTAGCTAGACTACCTAGCTATATCTAAACAGTATAAAAAATTGTGCCAATTCTCTTGTCACAAAATTCTCTAAACTAGACCAAAAATCACTATAAAGTTTATTCCTGTCAAACGACGATTTCCCATTCTGACATAGACTTTAGTAGTAGATTTTAGTTTGACAGCACTAAGATGGCACTGAGATAATAGTTTAATTAAAATGGCAATTTTGCTATTCTGAATTCGACGTTTTTCACCAATCTGACTATTTTTAATCGCGATTACAAAGATGTGGAGTAAAATTAGATAATATCATGAACTAAAATTCAAACCAACACCTCGATTTTATTTGCAAAACAGTACTGTACTTTTTTATTTTATTTCGACCCCCTCTATAAACCCAAACCCGTAATATTCAACATGTATATAAGTTTTTTTTTTTCATATTTTCAGACAAAAAGTGAAAAATTTCATACAAAACACGTCGAGGCGGCCGGAGGCCAAAAATGCGCGCTTTCGGCTCAAAAAAAATTCACGGGGTAACGCAAACAAGTACGTACCAATAATTCTCATAGTAAAAAGTAAGGAATTTTAGTGATAGTTTAGTTCGGTGTACAAGAGAATCGGCACCAATTACTGATTTTTGAGTCGATTCTATTTGTAAAATGTAGAGTGGTACCTAAAGTGTAGGTACTCTATCCACTGACAGGCAATTCAATAAAACCAATCTAAAAAGTAGGACAGATATCGAACGTTGAGTAACTTGCGGGTTCTATGTGCTTCGAAAATATTAGATTTATTTTTTATTCATATGCCGTGCTATCTACACGATAATTTATAATTTTATGAACGATCAGGACTTTTTTATTTTTAAACAAGCATTATATAGGTTTAGAGTGTATGTTTTAAACAGATTATTTGTATTTTTTGGTGGTACCTATACCTTTTGATTAAATAGAGAACACTGCAGTCCATCCTCTCATCTTCTGCCTGAAGATGAGATGATCGGCTGCAGCCTGCAGTATTCTCTCCTGTTTTAAGTAAGGTTACAGCAGAACATGTTGCTGTTCATCCTTTGGATGCTATCCCGTTGCTGTGTAGGTACATCTCCCAGTGGGAGACTGGACAATCTATTCTAGTATTCTAACTTTACCAAAACTGCGATTGCCAATCAGAGGTCCTAGTTTCTAGCACTAGGATCTAATATAGGCCGATATGGTTAATTGGTAACATTACAAATACCTATTAGGTATAAGGATCCACATTCGACAATTTGCTTTTAATTTCATTCAAGTAGGTACTCTACTTCATTCTATAGCCAGGCTTGATAGGTATCCAGACTGTTGTCACCATTGCCTTGTCTTCTGAAGAAAAAACTTAGGTACTAACCTGAGGAGCAGAATGGTGTAATTGCGTATACTGTATATGTGAGTTTTGCACGCCGGCGTTTGTGCTATGCTGCCCATGAATTAGTGGAATGTCAAACTCTTCGTCGCCAAAGGATGGTGTGTGAAATGTCTGAAACAAAGAACGAACACATTCATGAGTTATTATGACTGATATTGCACTCTTTCAGTTTTGAACTAATCTACTGCCAAAATAATGGACCACTATAAATATTTAAATCAACTGCATCAAATCAAATTAAACAAGTACCATTTTTGGGTAAAACTGTCTACATTCATTTAGTTCGGTTTGCGAAGTCGTTCTTATTGAATATCATGAATGATTCTAATAAATGCATTTCACACATCAGTATACGCAAATACACACTTATTGTTTTATCTTCCTATAACTAGATATAATTTCTGCACTGACACTGGTGCACAAATTCCACTCTAGGCTTCTTGAATTTGTTTATTGAGTCTGCATTCGTAAACTGTAACGTTTGCCGTTCGCCGTAGGATGCTTTTGATTGACGACCAGATTTGTCCTGGTATGATTTAAGACTAGTTGGTTCCTCCAGAACATGAAGAAGCTATCTTCTTGTTGTGTGTGTTTGACAAGATCTTTTTAAGGGATAGAGAATTAATACGATAAGGTCGACGCTCTTTACCTCCAGCTTGCGAAAGTTCGTTGACTTTTCCTTTAGTTTTGATAACTGCGTGCTATGCACCAATTTAAAAATAATAACGTTGTTTTATTTTTGATCAGGTTACTGAAAACTTCTTTTTAGTAAAGTTGTTTTCAGAATAAATAGTAAAGTAAGTAATATGATGTGATTTCTATGTTCTTTTATTAAATACACGTATATGGGTAGGTAACTACCACCCGCGTACTTACCTATTACTTTTAAATAAGGCAGATTATTAGAACGTACCTACCTTGAACTAGAAGGTAAGAAATTGACAGAATGCGTTATTTGGGTTCCCTAACTTGTCCTTGAAATATTCGCAAACTTTATGGCTGTTTCCAAAACGAATAAAACGTTATTGCTTTGCCTTCGTAACTTAAAGGCTGGTGGTTCACCTGTGCGGGACAGAAGAGTAGGTAAGTAGTGGATTGGATCAAATCTAAAGAAATCGCTGCCTATTGGTGGTTTCAAGCAAAACACAGAACGAGCTTGGGAACCTGAAAAAGGTCCGAGGAATAGGTTCGTATGCGGAGATGCAGTTAAAAGTGAACGATAACGATAAGTTAAGGAAAGCATCGCGCGAGCAGTACTACATTCATCATCCCTGTTAGTTCTAGTGGACTAACCGAGCGCTATGTTTCGCTGTTTACGTAAATGAAATTAATAATCGAAGATTACGTAGAGGTACTCTAGAATTTAGCAGGTTAAAACAAAACACACAATTGGCTTCATTTTGCTTATGTTGGCGCGCATAATGCAATAATTTGTAACAAATTTCTACCTTATTGACACGAGTTTATCTTATAATATTCAATACCTAGTTGAACATTGTAAGAAAGTCTCTGAGAATAACAGAAGGCAACAAGAAGTTTCCATACAATGTTAATGACTATAAAAAGCTCTCAGTGTAATTGTACCATTGTATGGAGTTCTCTTGTCGTCGTGACTCGTTGTGTTGTTTGTGTATTATACTAAGTATAGGTAATAATTATTTTAATGTTTTATGTGTGTACTATGACAAAATAAATATTTTATACGTAATGACGTATAAAATATTAATTACCTAATGAGGTAATTAATAATTTATGACGATCTTTTTATATATTTTTTTGTTTTTTTTTAATTAATTACATACTTAGGTAGCTATTCAAAAAGTTGGTATATAGAAGTTAAAATTGGACTTTTATACAGATACCTAGTTTAAAATCTAAGTCGCAGTAAGACCACCGAAATATATTTATATCCATAGGGATAAAGCTATATACCTACCGTAATATAGTTATATGAAAGCGGTTCATAAACTGTCTTACTAGGAATATAACTATGATACGAGCACAATCTAGTAATATAACTACAAGGGCACTGCGACCAAATAGGTTAGGTTAGGTTAGAATTGTGACCGCATGAGCTGTGCGAGAGAGGGAAGGGAGCGTAGCCGCGACAGCGGCCGGCGAGCGATACAACTGGTCAAAATTGGTCGCAGTAACAAAATTAGGGCACTCCGACAGTTATGAATGAACTATGAATAACTATATCCCTAGGAATATAACTATATATCTTACTGCGACATATAAGTAAGTACATATTATATATTAAGGTCGCTTTTCGTGTCTGTGTGACCACGGTGTTCTTCTAAAGTTCTTCTAAGCAACGGATTGATGCGGTTCTCACCATAATTTAGAGAATTTATTCCGGAAGGTTTATGTGTATAAACCATGAATATTAAACTTACATATAATAAAGAAATCGAGATGTTTTGTTAAGTCGTAAAATCGTGCGAAGTAGGGGCTGGTCGCGATTAAATTATAATAACGACCAGATAGAATTGACGTAAAGCTAAAAACTTTCATTTTATACTCCGCTCCAGTGTTTAGACACAATATAATTATATTGGTTAATATTGACCACATCTCCGCTCCTCTCCTCTCTCATTCGCTCCAGTGGACAGGCAGCCTGGGCCATAAAAAGCGGCCTGATGCGGTCATGGGGTCGCTTTTTTTCATGTTATGGTGATATAAAAAAATCTCCTGAGATCGGCAAACCTATATGCATCGATTATGTAACACATATTTTACTGAAAAGTTCACATGAAAAATTAAAGGACCCTAATTGCGTAACACACGATAAATCAGAATCTGTTTCATTTTGACAGTTCAACATTCATTATGTTATTTACGTTGGAGCAGACAAATTTTTCGAAAAAAAATCAAGTAATAAAAACTAAAACCCAACTACGACTTAAAAGGTATAAACAAGACACCACAGACAGACAAATTAAAAATCCGGAGTCACACGTAATCTGTTCGATTTATGCCCTAACACGTGTGACTCCGGATTTTTAATTTGTCTGTCTGTGGTGTCTTGTTTATACCTTTTAAGTCGTAGTGGGGTTTTAGTTTTTATTACTTGATTTTTTTTTTAAATTCTTTTGGGGTTATAATATATATATATTTTGAAATGTGCTCATTAAGCCCTTTCATTTGATACCCAACATGGTACGATTAAACCATTTTTTTTTTTAAGTTCCTCACTTTATTTCCTCTAGAAGGCGCCATTTTTAATTTAATGTGACCCTCCTTTTTTCTTCGCCGTAGTCGGGTAAAAATATAAAGTAATAGATTAGCAATATCCTTCAAAATGATTCGGATTGTGATTGATCGTGTGTTACGCAATTAGTGTGTAAAATATAAATAAGTAAATGCTACGATTGGAGATAAAAAAACATGGACCTGATTCAGAAACTGTTAACCCACCTGATCATTCATAATGTAGATGCTGTTCTTTGCGTCGCGAGGAACAGGCAGCGGAGATTCAAGGTTTTCTGGTCTCTGAAACAATAGAAAGTACAGATGTAGTAATAATATATTATTAAGAAAATAAGGTTGATACATTAGGTACCTACACTTTTAGAAAAAGTTTCTGATAACTTTCACATTTTATACTTACTCGTAGTATAGGTAGGCTTAGAGAAAACTAGAACGGTCGACATGATTATTTGTAATAAGTTTAATTTAGTAATACCTGTAAATATGTTTCGATATCGAATATTAAAATGAGGAATATAGCCTTCAATCCATAGTACCTACTCTTAGAAATCTTAATCCTAACTAATATTATAAATGCGAAAGTGAGTTAGTTTCTTTGTTACGTTTTTACGCTTAAACGGCTGAATGGATTTGGATGAAATTTGGCACACAGATAAGTAGACCTGGGTAAGGACATAGGCTACTTTCATCCTGGATCGCAGACGAAGTCGCGGGCAACAGAAAGTATTTCATATTTAAAAATATATAAAATAATAAAATCTATCCGTTTATTGAATCTTCAATCAACTGTGATTTATGTAGTGACCTAAACGCATAAGCTGTCTTGTGTTTGTATGGGTCCTACATTATCATTCAGTTTGACTTGTCTAGGAAGGTTCTAATAATAATTTATCGTAATTATAATAGGCAAGTATGTTGTTAGACATGGCCTCAAGAGATGTTTCCTGTGCTATGATGAGCGGGGCGGGTACAATTTCGCGATCACAAGTCTAATACCAATAACCGTGGTGCACAACAACCTCGTTAGCTTCCCAACATGATAGTTACGATCAATTTTATTGCTTTTTACTTTTTACACAAAATTAAGTTTCCTGCGGCCCCTATTGGGTAAATTGTTGATTATAATCTGTATGGGTTCAGGAAAGTAAATTATTCTAAGCTTAGATTGTGGTGTAGCTCAGTTAAAATTCCTCGTAGAATATTATGTAACCAACTCAACTCGATCTCAATTACCTAGAGGGGTAAGAACTGAAACATTTTACAATTTATGATATCATTTTTAATAGCTTTTTCTATTAAGTTCTTTTTTTATTACATTCTGCCTCAAGTTCTCCGTTTAAAAAGTAGTAATAATATTTATTTCGTATTACTTATTGCAAGTCGGTGCGCCAATTCTTGATCCAGTTACTATTTCTTAACATTGCGATATTGAATGGCGAGAGTTGCGCACACAAATGGCATTCTCGAACTGTACCACAGTACCACCCATTAATTAATTTACAGCGCTTTTATCTCATTGTATTATTCTATTTAAAAAAAATACCAACTATCTGTGTAAGATTATTACCTGGACGACCTAAGATAGATCGCGATTTAGACTAGGCAATAATAGTACTTAAGAATGGATGGTTTCACAAGATATTGTGTATGGACTATACATTTTTCTCATTTAAGTACTTTTTTAAATATATTTTGGCTACCATTTTAAAATTGATCTATAGTGACGCCGGAACCACGTGTTCAGAATGTAAGAATAATTAAGTAGGTATGTTGACCACAAGAAAATAAGAGTACTGAAGTGGCAAGAATCATATAAACGTTTCGTTGACTGAGTCGAACGCTTTAGACGAGTCGATAATGTAGCTTTTGGCATGCTGCCTTGGGGAACCCTTGAACTTTTTAGATGTACATATATTAGCGCACTGTCAGGATTTTATCAGGATAACTTTAACGGAGCTGGGGCATTTTGGGTCGATTACTGGGTGGAGTATATAATAGCATCAATCTGCCTTTTCCCAACTATGTTGGAGTCGGCATTAAGCGTTGCTTTTTCAAGATATTAGATATCTACGTTTTGGAACGGGTATGCCGCATACTTCAACTTTCTGACTAACTAACTGACTCCTTGGCAGTTCAAAAGTCATGATTATATTGAAATTAATATTTGCGTTTGAGTGTAAAGAGATTTACATTTATTGTTTGTCTTGAACGAACCGATAATAGGAATAAAATGATAACAATTAGATTTCCGGTTATACCTACTTAATAAATTAATTAAATCAAAGGAATTTATCATCAGATTGGAATCTCTTTTTTGAATATGTAACTATTCTTAGTATGAGAACCGTTTTAATCGTTGTTCCAAAATGCGATTGATCAACATTGTAATAGTACCTTGAGCCACAAGTCGGTCTCATGCCTCTCGGACCGGTTCTGTAGCACACCGGCTGCGGTCCCATTGGGCCTTTAGACACACACCACTATCAACAAGTAAGTGAAAGGACACGCCGATAATTGCTTTCTGTACAATTCGATTTTGTAACAACTTAGTAGTTAGTATCAATAAAATATTAATGAATACTACCAACAGATGACAATACCCTGCTGCCAAACTATTTTGCATCTTTACGATCATAAATATCGTAAAAATTAAATTCACTTCCAAAACTAAATATTTACTTTCAATTATCTCATTAAAGGTGAAACATAAATACCAATAAACAATTTTCTATCTGATAAATCTTAGTAATGGTCGATTATAATGTGGCATCCATAACGATACGATGTTTCTAATATGTTTTTAGAGCGTGGAAAGTAGAAAGTTTTAAAAGTAGGCAAGAAGTTAATACAGTTCGGAAAGTACCTACTTATCTGGTATATTTGTTTTAAATATTTCATAACTTAACAGGATCTTAAACAGATTTAGTTTTTTTTTAAGACTACATAACTTTTTATATTTTGACAAAATACTGATAAAACGACTACTTGTCTACCTACTTATTTACCACGATGTACTCATTGTAGGTATCCTTTTATATTTCGAATTTGGAAAAATAAATATTACGTTACCTACTAGAGCAACAATTGTAACATTATGATACTAAGATTTGAATCCATTACCTACTGTTGTGGAATGGACGAGTCTCTAGGAGGACGTAATTGCCGGTCAGTGACCTCGTTTTGTTCCTTCCACTAAAATAGCATTAAATCAATTGATGTTATTACAATTGGAATACAACTCTCAACTCTCACCATAACTTACAATTTGTGGGGGAGACACGTCTTAAAATAAAAGAGCAGGTGGTTGTTTTTTGATAGTCTTTTTATAGAAATATGTAGTGTTTGGTTCCGGTTATTTTTTTATTCTAAGCACCCGTCTGTTATCTAAAAATCGATTTTGTAAAATATGCATCAATTTTCATCATATCAATCGTTTATAAGTAATATTAATAATCCTTCAAAGTTCTTGGCGTTCTTAAACTATTTTTATTTATCATTGGCCTGTAAATTGCCGTTATTTGACTCGCTGACGATGCCTTCATAAGGTTTCACCATCGTCGTTCATTGCTCTTGTTTTTAGGGCAACTTACTGCTCTGTATGTTTTATAAAGCATTTTTGTTTCTTTAGCTACATCGAGTAAGGTAGTAACCGTCGTCTATGATTAATCATACAACGTTAACAAAAAAAGTGAGCGGTTATGAAAGAAATAGAACTATTGTATTTTCTTACATTAGAATAAATTAACAATTATTGAAATGATTTTCAGAGGTTTAAAAATAGGTATACTTACTATTTTAAACTTTTTTCTCGTTATCTTCTGTTGAAAAGTGGTACCTTCCCTTTATTATTACCTACTTGAGGCTTTGTCGTTGATGTTTCTAATCTCTTAATAAGGATATTGACATGCTTTTCGTCATTTCGGACTGTCACTAACACGCTTGTACGTACACATTTGTCTTCTCTTACATTAGGTGTGTATTTTAGAGTTGGTCAAATTACGAAACAATGTATCTTGCTTCTTCTTTTATTTAAGTAAGTATCTACTTAGTTTATATTTACAGAATCTGATAAACCAGAGTAAAAGGATCTAACATGGTGAATGCGGCGAAAGATATACATATAGGTACCTAATATTTATTAAGCCCGATTCCTGTTTTTTGCTGCGGGCCGATCTGTTTTTAGGGATTGGTCGACTACAAAACTTGGAGGTGACGTTTTTTGTCTTTATGTTTTATTCCAGTCAACTCTCTAACGTAATTTATGCTTGTTAGAGGTTTGTGCTTTGTGCAAACAAGTCTTCCATCTTTTCATTTCTCGGACAAGAGTTTATTTCAGAAGACTGTTTATTTCCGATACTTAAAATTTTAATTAAGTAGATATGTTTACTTTCGTTGCACCTATTTTATAATAATATGAATATAGAATGGGTGTCGTTCAAACTTACATGAAAGGTGCAAAACTTGTGTCTGCTTCAGAAGTTAATGAAACCAATATTATTAGCAATACAATGTAAAACAACAAACAGTAATAGTATTAAAACAGTTTTAATAAAAATAAAAGAATTAATGGTATGTAAAACAAGCAGCCAGCGGGCATGACTGCTGCACTTGGTAGGTTTTAACATCACGTTATAAATAAAATTGTGATAGGTAGGTAATCAAATCTACATGTAACGTTAATATTAACGTAGACAGATATCTGCTGTAAAAGAAGGTCGCTAATGTCTTCGCTTTTCTATTTCAATGACCCACTTAAAAAAAGTAGGATTCCAACATTATTGTCTGGGTGCCTGAAATCTCAACAATTCTCTTTGTGCCTATCAGATTCGTCACGTTTACCAATTTTTTTTTGTTATGATTTAGGAAGTACGCCATCTGTCGGTCAACGGGAGAGGGCTCACCGAGTGAAGTTAGGTGGGCGGGGAGATTGAATTTTGTAGACGTTCCTCTATCGGGTGATATCGAACATTTTGAGTACCGAATAAGCAATTCCAATCATAGAGCTCTATCATTTTTTTTTAATCTTAGTTAACGTACCTTGCAGGCAAGTCGGTAATGCAAAAAATGTTATTTATGGGAAGGAATCGCTTATATAAGGATCCAATTTATAAGGGTACCTATTGGTTAGTTATTAATTTTGGTTATTAGTTTTTGGGTCAAACTCCCAATTCAACTCAATTGTATCTAGGACCTTAAGGTACGCAACCAGTTATGCTCTACATTTGTAGCACAATACGGTAAGCCCGTCGTAAATCCGGCAAATCTGCAATGTTACTCATTATTACAGTAGGTGCTTAAGTAGTAAACATAGTAAAACTGCTGATCCTTTGCCTTACGGGACTAACCTTGATTTTCTCCGTAAACGCTTAAATATTACGCAGAAAAGCTGCATTCAGAACCTTATTGCTGCTGTAAAATTATAAAACGAATCTGAAATAACTACTGTACGTCATTTAAAATAAATGGAGGTAATAGAATAATTACATGTCAAACAATTATGGAATCATAATAACCCTACGCCTCTATCTTATCATTATATCAATATCTATGTTCCAGTTTGCTACAGAATTACAGATAGTGTAAAATTTATCAACCACGCAATAGAATAAATATTATGAATTGAACGATAAATTATCATTAAAATGTATTACGACCGATTATCAAAAAATAACGTCAGTAACGTAAATGACACAGCACAATCTCATTTTATAATATTTTCAAAGGTGAAAATTATAAGAGTAGGTATACATAAATGTAATCCACTCTCACAACTAAAATATTCGCCACTATTTATGATATTTGTCCAGGAAGAACTTCTAGTTAGAACGGCAAACAAACTCTCTTTTTCGTAATCGGGTTATTCTAAAACAGGCTTCGCTGGGTCTGATTGTATCAGATTTGAAATTACTTCCGCAATCATTTAAATAATTATGTAGGTCTACTACAAACGTACGATGCGATGTAGCAATTTCAATTTTCTTAAATAACAATAAGGCACACTTAGGCAATATTCACTAATCAAATCAATGCTAACGACAAGACAAGAGTAACATCTTTAGAGATATTAAATACAGTACTGAAAATCCAATTCTGACTTTCAATCATAGTTATAAATAAGTTATAAATTTATACAAGTATGTACAGAAAGTTTGTACCCACCATTTAAATATTTAATTAGCTGCCATAGAGATATTCCATCCAACGAGACGAATTAGGTTTAGTGAACATACATTAATTTATACGTTCCGGTCCCATGTAAGATCTAATTAATCTACGGAGGAAATAAAAAATAATACAATTTCAACTTTAATTGATAGAGCACTGAAGTCATTCATTACACAGTAGGTACAAGTTAAACTACCGGAACGCCAGATTGGACTGCTCTGGTCCTGCACGAAATAGAAACACAATCAATTTCTGTTAATATTAATTTGTTCCACTTGAATATAGACCTATTTCGAGTTCGTACGGAAACATTTAGTAGAAGCACGATAGAAAGGCACGCTAGACGCACGTGCGGACCGCGCGGGAAGACTGCGTGGCGGTCGTGGCGCGCGCTGCGGTGGGGCGTCGCGCCGCGCCTCGCCTCCGCCTAGTACAGACAACCGCCGCAACATGCCGATGGCGCTATGTTCATTCTATTCCTAAAAAAACATTGCTTTTTGCCTTTTACTGACATACAGAACCACAAGAGCTCAGATTCTTCCACCATTTAATTTTGGATGCCATGCGAAAATCGAAATGTATTATCAAAATGGTCTCTACAACGGTTAAGAGGGTTAAAAATGCTGTGGTGCTTTATGCTATATTGTTGTATAGTCTGGGACTATAAAAAATCCAAAGATATGTTATAACTAACAAAAAAATCATTTAATTCAGTTGTCAACATTTCAGAAGCTGATTCCCGAATAGAACTAAAACATATTAAACTTTTTAAATAATTAGCTATGAGCCCGCCACCTATAGATATCACATTCATTGCGATCCATATCAAAATTGTTGGTAATGTGGAGATAGAGGGCGTACCTTTCGGGGAAGTAAGAGTGCACCCTTTTGTATCTACGCTACGGCTAATGAAGAAACACTGTTTACCCAAAAGTTCTACATGGTCTTGTAAGGGTTCAATGGGACATGGTAAAACCATTCTTGAGAACTAGAATGGTTTTACCATAGAACTAAAGTGCTATTAAAAACTAAAGTGCTATTAAAAATTGGTTGAAGGCATTCGTGAGGACCAAGATAGATCTAGATTGTATTAGTTTCATTCTTCTTTAAGAATCAGTTACTCATGAAAACGACCTGAATAATATTGGTACATCAATGGATTTGAGTCGGATAGGATGTATTTGCATAGTATTTGACTTTGTTGGATGTATTAGCCAACTTGGTATTAAGATTTACTATTTTTTAGGAGAGTATTTTCTGTAATTTGTTTAAGGCTTTTGATTGTGTATCGACAAAAAAAATATCTTTGTGACGTTCCGAAAGAGTATTTGAAGTATCTTGCTTTTTATTCAAACACTAGTAGGTACTTATCAGAGGCCGTCACACGTTAAAGAGAACTCCACAATTCATGGAGGAAAACGGAGTGCCACAAGGCTCAATTTTCGGCCCCTTCCAGATTTTTTACCTTAAGCCAGATAAATGCGAGGAAATGTAGTGCATATGGGAATAGATTTGTTTTCATTTGATGTTGGAGTTAAAAACTTTGATGTAAAATCTTGTGAATCAGGTCTAAATCCATGCAACGTACCTTGCATAGTATCTTAAGGTTGAGATTAAGCTTTATGCTTGGGTGAGGTGCACTACCACTGTTGCATATTACCCAGGCTTTAAAACTTAGTCTTCTCCAATCACTCGCCATCTTATTCAATCTCCACCATCTTATTCAATCTCCATCAATGTTGTTGGCACTTTTTCCATATATCTCCCTTCTACCCTAGCCGTATGCTTCTAGCGACTTTATTGCTATAAGACTTCTCATACGTCATTGTCAGTGATATACATTTACCAAGGGAATATGTGACGAAGCTACAATAACCAATACTTTTTATGTAGCCCCAAAGCAGATTATAGAAAATTAAATGCTGTCGTTGATTTTTGCTGAAGAAATTAAAAAATATGTTAGCATAGCTTTTTGATTCATTTGTTCTCCGACTTCTTTTTTATTGTCAATATTTTCGAAAGTAGTATCATAGTGACTGAGAAAAAGATGTAAATAAATATTCTCTAAGAATATATATTGTCTCACTGCAAATGTCTGCATTCCTTTCTTCCACCGTTCCCAGTCTTTCGCAGTTTGTGTGACACCTAAATCTTTTGTTGTCGTGTTCTGGCTGTTTTGTATCTACTCTGTGATGGATCTTAGCTATTGCACCTGAAACATGCGGGGCAGGTGGAGGGTTTCATGTTAACTTACCTTACCAGTCGCGTGGCCTACATCAGCGTTGGGTTTTGAAACGGAGACGAACGACGATCTGTAAGCTCATGCTACTTGTATTCTAATAAACAATAATTGTAATTTGAAAAATATTTTTGAGTCGACTATTTGTAGATAAGTAAATAGCGTATTTTGGTTTCATATCTTCATTAACTTTGCAAATTATGTGTTTTCATTATTAAAACTTTTTCTAAGATCAAATCTTTACACAACTGTAATGCAAGTATTTATAGTATGCTGACTGAGACTAAAACAAGTTTAATTTTTTGGCCGTCCGCAAAAAAAATTAAACACGTAGCAGTAGAATGAAGATCTTACTTTATGATAATGACAAATTAATAATACAAAATGTAGAGACACAATAAAAAGACGACTGTACTGTCTACTTACATTATATTACGTCATGTAAGATTGATACTTAAATTAGTTTTTATGAAATTAGAATTATAATAACGTCCAGAGAAGAACTCTGACTTTCTTTTTTTTAAAAGTTATTTATTGATTTATGTTACCTTATTAATTTATGACAAGATTCATTTTACAGTGTAGGTACACTACTTTAAGGGTATATTTTCCCTTGCAATCTGAACCATCTCTCAAGGCAATATTGCCTTTAGAGATGGTCAAAGTTGCCTTTAGAGACGCCTTTTTGGTCTCTATACCTATATGGATGGAATCTATACCTATATAGGTATAGATTTATTAGCCGGCCTGGAAATGTCACACTAATGGGCAAAGGTTTCTTCATATAGAGAAAAAGGACGAACAATCAGCATCCCTGTAATGGGGTGGCGATTTGAGATGAACGCTATAAATAAACGCTAAGGTTTACTTTACCGTTGTGAATGATGATGAAGATTAAATTAGATAGTACATAACATGAAATAGAAATATTTTCGTAGGTGCATGGTGCGTTCGTATCTCTATCTTCGTGCACGAGAAGCGCTTCCCTTAACTCCTGGGGAGAGCTTAATACTAGTAAGATTTACTGATTTTGATGTTGCATAAATAGACTTGAAAGAATACGATTTATAGCCTCCTTAATCACATTTAGAGGCCTGGATTTTAGACTTGCGAACGAGATCGCAGACTACCTACACCTAGAAGTAATAGTGGTGCCTTTCCTTTCTAATCCCGCCCAATAAAGTTACTAGCTAAAGGATTTTCATGGTAAAATCGAAACAGTTTCAAGAGATTTGGGGATCAAACGCGAGTCTGGAAAATGTCCCTGACCCGACACCATGTTTTTAACGCGTCATTGAAACGTTATTTTAGCGTGTATTTTTAGGCATGTTAATCGTTTTATGATGGCCAATTAAAAGTCCTGTATAAAATAAAATTACAAAAATATAAACTAGTTACGTTCTTACCAGGAAGGTCTTGGATTCAATAGGGTCTAGGTTATCAATTCTAGAATTTACTTGCACGAGAGGTCATCAAGGATCACGAGATCTAGACCTTGATTGACATTGACACGGACAAGCATTCAGGTTTTAAAAAGTCATCATATCAAACCAATCACTATAATCATGTTTTATTAAAGCCCATGAAAACAAAAACTTCAGCAAGAAGCTCTAGGTAAGTAAATTACCAGCAAGATAATAGTGCAGACAAGTAACAAGTAACCTGCATAGTTTGTTTGGAAAGCTTACCTTGTACATACTGTAGAGTTTGTAAGCTCTTTCTTGATCGTCCGGTGTAGCTTGGACTGACTCCATGCTGTCTCATCGACTGCGTAATCGGGCACTAAATCCAAAACCTTATTATGACGGTCCATTTACTGCTTTAAACAGATTACAGTTCTTGCACTATAAGTCTCGGTCTTGTCGTTCTGAAGTATTCTTATAACATTATTTATTGTTGACAATCAATACGACTATTAAGTCTTAAAGGCCTTTAATAATAAAATCATGATTGCTCTTGCGTTAGTTAAATTATGTTATTTTTTATTGTGATTGGTGTGAATTAGGTAATTATATAATTCATACTTATTATAAGTATGCATCCATATAAATATAATAAATATCTAAACAATATAATCTTAACTAGGTATCTTATATATTTATTGATTGTGTACAAACCAATAATATTAATTTAAAAAAAGTTAATTAGTATTCGTAAAATAATATTATATACAGATACAAAACTGTGCTATAACTATTTAAAAATAAGGTAGCTATATCCTCATCAAACTACTTACCTACCCTTTTTCCTCTTTTAAATATTCTCCAAATACTAGCTTTTTAAATCCAGGTAGTGCTAGTGCCCTTTTAAGATTTGCAAAGTAAGATTCGCTTTACATTGCCGACGGCAACTTTCCCGACCTTATCCACTGTGGTAAATAGTTCAATGGTATGGACCAATTCCTCATACGAATTAATATCATTTAGCTGGGGATCATGTAAACAAACCACTTTTTTTTTTAGGGGATGAAACTGTGCTGATGTTTACATTAAGTTTAAAAGCTGTCGTTATAACGGGACTCTTTTCTTGACGACTGTTAATGTTTAATGAGGACTATACAGAAAGAAGGGACTATAGCACTATTATATAATTAAAATATTACGTAATCTTAACTATCTTATTTTTAATTTATAAATAAAAAGTGCACTTAAGTACAAAAAGTGTGGTTTACTTTAATAGCCGATACTTAATTAGAAGTATTTTATCAATGGAGTGCGCGTAAAAAAGCGGGGTGTCGCCAGTAGGTGAGCGGAGGCCACGTGGCCGGCACGCGGGCCCGGCGCGGCGGGATACACTTGCGAATCCGCGAGGGAGCACCCGCCGGAAACCGAGGTGTACCGGGGCTCCTCGAGTACAGAGAAGTGGCGGCCCGCGGCGCGCCTGCCCGCGCCCGCGCCCCGCGCACCCCCGTGCCACACACCCGCACATGCACTGACTCCGCAGCCTTCGTCTCCACACCACCACTCACCCCGCGCACTATGTTTGCCTTAATCGCGAATTAAGGTTCCAGTAATGTTTTCTGTTAAGCTTAGAGCTTAATTTGACGTCATTCATTAGAGATCCCGTTTGTGAAACAGACGAAGGGATTGCGGTACCCACCGAATGTATGTTCATGTCTCTCTTCTAATGCAAGATGATGAAACATTTTTTATTCATGAATGTTTCACTACGCATGAAATATGCCAGAGAGGTAATTTTTTAAAAGACTTTAAAAAATCATAAATCTAACCTGATTAGTAATGGCATGTTAAAAGTTCAAGGTTCTGAAAAGGATGACGAATGCGAAATATTTCTATCACATATTTTAGGTTGTTGCATTGTTTCAGGTTCCTTTAAGAAATGATTCAGTCATTGTTGAAACAGGATTTGAATCAGATGGGCTGAAAGAATAAGTTGAACCAGCAAAATATTGCTCCATATATGTGTCTCTATTATGTATGATTTAGAAATATATAAACTATTAGAAGATAAAAGAAATTAGCAACAAAACACAGGTTTATAAATAATGCCTGTCCCTGAAAGGAAACAAGGACAGGCATTATGTGGTCAGGAATTGTTCGTTTAGTTAAACTTAATGCTGAAATTTTCAAGAGCTGTGGCAAATTTCCGTACTTAGATTGGAAATTAAGGAGTTCCTTTGAAAAAAATGATCTTTTTATTCGATTTGTATCCATTTCGTAGTAACTTTGTTTAATTGATATTTAAGCGAATTCATTTGTTTATACTGAAGTGTGGAAATAGTGACGCAAATAGCTTGTTACGATCTGTCATCATCATTATATTGAACCACATTGAGCAATAAACTTCCGATAAAACTCGGATATTAGAATGATGTGCTTAGTAATATGAAAGTGACTGAAAATTTTCATTTGAAGCATGAAAAGAATATTACCTAAGAAAGTAACGAAACGTTAAGAGCATTGAAGAAAATTAATTTCCCACGGGCATAAAGCATGTAATTATGTAGTCTTATCAAGTATATTATATTATCAGGATTTCTTATTTATTTTAGTACGAGCACTTTTTCATTTGTAGAAGTGAATAAAACCTATGTGCCTTTAGCTACACCTATGTATGATACTCGTTAGGTAGTTTTGGTTGTCAAGGGCCAAAATAAGATTATTATTAGTATTTACCGTCTCTAATTGTGGCATGATAAAATCAGGTTTTAATATTATATTAAAGAGATCAAGATCCTATTGCTGAAAATGTGTAATGTGTCCATGTAGGTATCCTGCAATGGTTCCATACATGGCTTGTCTTGATAACTCTTCAGGGCGGTGCGGTGTTACGCGAACTTATATAAACTATGCTGGGAAATATTATGAGTAATAAGATGGACGTTGCGTAAAATTGATCTTACATAACAATGAAATCATGCTTAGGAGACCAGCATAACTTTAGATTTTTGTCGAAATTGACTGTTGTACAAATTCAAGCGAGCAACTTAAAATGTTGTTTAATCACGCTGCAGTGTGGAACAAGTGTGTCCTGTCTCCTACGCCAAAAAAACTTGTCGTGCGTATGCCGGCGCCATAGTGGGCTCGTGTCGAGTTGTTGCGGTAGATCACAGTGGTGTAGAGTAGGTCGGTCTATTTGTGGTGACAGGAGAGGCGTGGGTGCCGCGTGTACTGAGCTGGAGTGGCAATGACCTTGACACTAAGCGAGTGGCCTTGGGTAGCACGTGGCGGCTGACACCCGCTGTCTGTTGTCGGAACGCCGCCGCCGCCTTTCCCAGGGGAGCCTATTGTGGACATGCCCTGTAACAAATACCGTTATTTGCTACTGGTTTTGAGTGCATCTTTTAGCATAGTTTTCTTCGTTCAAAGCTTTAGTAGTAACCGGAATTAAATTTAGGATGTTTTTGCTCTTTGCATGTTTAAAATCTGGAACGTGCGGATCGGCACAAGAAAAGAGAGCCCCAAGCTCAACAGTCAGCAGTGGGTGAAGTCAGGCTGTGGATGATGATGATGTTTACAATCATGTGTAAATGTCAAACTACTTAGTTTTTAATTAGCCTGAAATTCATTTTTGTCTAAAGACACGAATGACTAAACTGATACCTAAACTACTTTTTGAAACAATAGGAGAAGAAGATCGATTCGACGATCGATCGGTAAATCTGTCCGTCAGTGTTGGTAAATTTTCAAATAGAATATTAATTTTTATTATTTCCTCATTTATAAGAGTTCTTGCAGAGCGGCGAAGTTAAAGCCGTCACACAAATTAGAAATTAGTAAATATCTAGTCGGCATATCCACAGTAAGATAGCGTATGAATGGGTGCGATTCAGAGCGTCGGCGACGTGCGGCAGCGTGTCGAGTGCGGTCGCCGCGGGGCGGCGGCGGCGGTGGCGGCGAGCGTTCAGTAGCCCCCGCCTGGCCGATACGTTTACGAGCCGACACTAACTTTAAGTGACCCTGCCCGCACTCGTGCGCCACAGCCTTGTTTATATCCCATCTCAATGAAAATAAAAGCGACGTCATTTCCTTGACTTTTCGTAACACCGCGAGATTTGACGACATCCATCAAGCTTTTTCAAAACAGCTACGAAAGCGATGGAGCTTCCCATTTTTCTACATTCCGTGCACACTATGATCTTTCAGAACGAGCATCCATAACCATAATAATATCCTAATGGCTTGTAAATTCATGTTTATATACCTAATCATTCCATTAAAAAACGAAATTTATGCTAAAACATGATAAAACAATTCATAAATATTCTGTATGCATATCAATATGCATTCCGTGACACAGAGTTACAGAATATTTATCGAACTATTTGTTAGTCTTTTAATTTATGTTACCTAGTGTAAATACATAGCTGTGTTAAATATTGTAAAAGATTACACATTGGCTTTATTTAGTTCTGTAATGATATAGGCAATAAATTAAGGGATTAACTAATCGTAATGTATGTAACTGATACCTACTGCAAATAAACGTCAAATAAGATACTTAAATATTTTGTGACGCACCTTAGCAACTCAAACTCGACATACGCCGACGGGTTTTCATCATTGAATAGTGAACAAATATTCCAGCGGGTAGTGGCATTTGTCGGAAAGAATGCAAAGGTAATCGACGAGGTAACAGTTGTCAAAGAATGCGTGTGACGTGACACGATCTGTGTGCAGGCGATGACGCCGGCACGCAGTGCCAGCCGCTCCGAACATGAATGAACGCGCTAAGTTGCTTTTTATCGCCATTTTCTCGTGCCGAAAGTGACGGTTCAGCTTCGGACACCTGTAATTTGCTTGTTTGTATATGCCAATCATTTTGATTGACTACTACTGTCGGTAATTAAGGCGTGAAGCAGTCTGTTTATTTATAACAAAAATACATCGATAGTAGTAGGTATGTTTATCTATTTTAATGTTAAATAAGTACATAATTATTATTATTAATATCAACACGTGGTTGAAGTTATTATATCCATTCATAGTTTTGGTTAGTATTGTCATATAAATTAGAAAATGTTTTGCGACAAGTTTTTGTTGAACATTTTAAAAATATGATTAAATATTATAAACAATCACAAATCATATTATGAAGAGGAATTTAAATTCGTGGTGACAAATGTGACAATCTAGATAAAGATCTCAACTATTAATTAAGCACAGAAATTATAATCATATATGCAACGCAACAGCTGCGTAATTCTGGCTCTACGCCGAGTGCTACGAATTTGCTACGGCGTAGTACGGTGAAATGCTTATTTATTATGATTTCTTTTTTATTAAAACTTATAACACTACGTGACATTTCACGTAGTATTTCACGTATTTTTTCACGAATTTCTATAAATAGTATAAAAAGTCGCTTCTAGTGACTGTATGTGTGACTGCGTTGATCTTTTAAACTACGCAACGGATTTTGAAGCGGTTTTCAAAATCATTTAGAGAATTTAGTTCGAAAGGTTTATGTGGTTTATATATTACGTTAATATTAAACTTACATTTAATATATAAATCTCAATGTTTCTTCAAGTTGTAAAAACCTTGTGAAGCAGGGGTGGGTTGCTAGTTTACTACTTTTTAGAGTATTAGAAACGCTATCAGAATTGAATTGGTATATCAATTTGCAACAGCAATAGCCTAGCGATGGCTGATTCACGCGGATTTTTTTTAGTTTTTTCAATCTTTTTAAGTAACATAATATCACGCCTATTTTCCCCGTAGCGTTAGGCAGAGGTGTGCCTATAGAATATCCACATTTCGCCAGTTATGTTTGTTTAAATCTTTCAATTGTATGTTTTGGTTACGCGTTTTGGTTAAGAAAAAATACATGCTTATCGAATATAAATATGTAATTTATATTCGATAAGCATGTATTTTTTCTTGCTTTTTAAAGACATGTGAATGATGTGTTGATAATGTATGAAAACACATGTCCACCGATACCTATACTACAAGTATAGTGAATAAATATTTATAAACGCTAGATTGAACCAGTCAGTGTCTTTGTCCATCTCAGAGTTGACCGGTTTTATTATCACAAGCGTTTTATAGCCTGTCTCACTTGATGACGTTATGACAGCTTTTTTCAATTTTGTTCCTAGGGGAATAAAAAGTGGTGTGCATCGGAATTCTTTACAAGATTTGTGTTCGATTGGAATATGCACACAGTTTATGGTCTACGGCTTGAAAGATTTTATTAGGTTGGGATATCATTATTGTTATAACGATTACGATGATATAAACTAACGTGGATATAACATTTTCTATGGACAACAGCTTCAGCAGACCTCTGCAACAACAACAAAAAACGGTCTTCATCAAGACCGTTTTGGCAATAAAGAGCGTTCTCTAATATCGATCAACTCAGAGTGTAATAGGCAATTGGCCACTTTGGGATAGCCTGGCTTCTTCGTTCTTTCGAACTTGGTGACGGCCATGCATCCACAATATTTTGGACAACTGGTCCAGCAGCTCCTTGCACGATTGACGTAAACTATTCCTCGCACATATTTAGCTTAGTCAGAAGGGTTTCCGCAGGAAAGTGGAATCCATCACAATACAACACTTTCGTTATGATGATGTAAGCGGCAAAGCGAAGACGTGGGATGTGTTGACCGTCCATGTTTAATATGGAGGTGGTTTTATTGGGACCGAGTCGGAGGTTTTAAACTAATCTGATGTTCCAACCTTTCAGAGTTGGAATGGCAGCTTCGAAACGTACTACCGTAACTCGAATGCCAGTGAAGCTCCCGGTCGGCATGATTTTTTGTAGGATTCTGTAGTTTCTGTCTACCCCCATGGGGAAAAAGGCGTGACTTTATGTATGTGTATATAACGTGAAAATAAACTGTTAGTTAATTCACAAATATATTATAATAAGTTACATAATAAACTTAAACTGGTAATAGATCTTTACTTTTGGATTTGTAATTTTGTATAATAAAATTGGATGTGTATTGGTTGTGTTTGGTTGATTGTCATACGGCACTGTTTGCCACTTGGTTGGCGCGTCTACGGATTTTGGTCGGTTAGGAATGTTGGTAGCCAATGCTTCATGTTAATCTTTTTGTAAGCTTTGAGTGAGTGTTGTTGTAATTCAGACGTACAATATTTGATTGTAGCTTGTAGCAGTTTGTATGTAAAAATACAAAAAATCTCACTATATTTGCAAGGTGTTGTATTCTGTGGAAAATGGTGTTGTTAAAGTAATTTCGCCATTTAACAATATTTTTTTGGAAATGGTAAAGTATTATTAATATTTATTTTTCCCTTTAAAATTGTTAAGGGTACCGGCGTCATTTTTATCTGGCCGACTTTAACTTTTGATTATTGTATGACAATAGTGTCATTTTCGGAAATTAATATTTAAAGGAAATATCTGCATAAAGTTAATTTCACGATTTTATATAAAAAAGATGTTTAATTTCATGTTATGTGGACCTTGCTACGCAACACCTACGACGGCGTAGAGGCTCCCTAATTCACTCAACGTAAATGATATGCATGGAAATGTATGAAATTCAGAAAAATATATCTTGCTTCCTTATTTACACATAAGTTAAAATTATAATGTTTGAAATATCCAATGTTAATTTTTAGATATCGGAGGAGCTCGTGGCTAAGTAATAACAGCCGCTCGGGCCGATCCATCAGGTTAAGCTACGCTTGCCGGGGTTGGTCCGTGGATGGGTGACAATTTTCACATATCGAGACTCCTCCGTGCCTCGGAAAGGACGTTAAGCCGTTGGTCCCGGCTGTCATTTGTGGATCTTTGACAGTCGTTACGAGTCGTCAGAAGCACAAAAGTCTGACAACTAGTCTAACCAAGGGGTATCGTATTACCCAGTTACTGGGTTGTGGAGGTCAGATAGGCAGTCGCTCTATGTAAAATACTGGTATTCAGCTGCATCCGGTTAGACTGGAAGCCGACCCCAACATAGTTGGGAAACGGCTAGGCAGATGATGAATTTTTAGATATCACGTTTAGTAAACTAATATGGGATTTTATTTAGTAAAACTTGAATGGCGCGGTAGCAAACTGATAATGCTTTTTGCACAGTATGAGAAGAGTCCTTTGCCATGCAGTGGGACAATAACAGGCTGGTATTATTAATTTATTAGCATAGTACAACGGGTTGTGTTCGAACTTATGATCTCTCACTCGATAGTCTGAGGCTTTAATCGTTGGGTTTTTGTTTTTAAATTCTACATATTTTCCGTAATTTAAATATTTGCTTATTAAAGGTATTTTTAATCGATTATTTCATTCGTAGGATTCATATCCTAGACTATCCTATTCGGCTCGCGATTGATTATCAGACACCGAACAAACCCTTCAAGTTCGCTTTTAGTCGCGCCCCTTCACCTCTACACAATGTGTTCGGAATTTAAATTATGATTTTTTAGGAATTCCACAATATGGAATAGATCGAATCTTATCTAGAATGCGTTGAAGGCAAAATGAATTGATGCTAGTTGCGCTTGGTTTTGGATATTATTGAAAAAACACCCGTACACGAGACGATCAGCCAATACAACTATATTTGGTTATATGCGTATGTTTTCAAAGAATTTTTATCCGACTACGGTGAAGCAAAACGGAGGGTTATGATTTTGATCGGTAGGTATGTATGTATGCATGTTCCCTCAAAAAAATCATAATTTGAAATTTTCCAAACTATATCATAATTTGAGGTATCGTTAGAAACGTTTTAATCGTCCGCTGGGGTTGTGACGTCACATTCAATTGAATATGGCACCCTCTAGATGACATAAAGTCATGAACTAATTTTTTTTTAATGATGCCACGTTTAATATCAAAAGAAAGGGCTTAATTAGCACATTTCAAAAATATACCTATACACGGCTATCCTCTGAACATCACTATGAATTTGTATTTAATTACTTAAATACCTACGTTTATTTATTTATTTATTTATTTAAACTTTTCGCACAAAAAAAAGGTACAAAGGCGGACTTAATGCCTACGTTAAAATAAATATTAAGTGTAAATTGTTTATTTGATAGACGATAAATGAAAATAGTTTGTACATAACAATCAGATTTTTGTGTTGCATACTTTTTCAGTAGTCGGGTTTTAGTTTTAGAACTTACCTTTTGTAGCTGTATGGATATAGTAGATAGTTTTAATTGCTGTGTATATTTTTCTAAAAGGCATGAATTGTAAACGGTATAATCCTGGATACACGTTTAATAATTAACATAAGAGACACCGCCAGACGTTTTAAAGAAATGGTTGGTACATACTACCTAGTTTAACTGCACAAAACGTTCGCCGATATGGGTAATTTACATTTGTAAATAGTAGAAGACAGAAATATTTTTATAATTTGTTTAGGTGCCTATTTGTGTGGCTAATGTTTGACCTTATGTCCTCATTAACAGTAATTAGTCTAAAAAGCGCTTTCAACTGAAAGAGAAACTTACAAGTCGCTCTTAATCCTAGTGATTCGAAAGTTTTGATGGATATTGGCTTCCTAAAACTTTGGAGCTACGCTATGCTGTTCTAGTAGGTTCCTACCTCCTACAAAGCTTACTCGTGATATTAAAGTAGAAAGATATTTAAAAAAATAGTTTAATACTTTAAGCCAAACTGAATGTTTGAATTCCAAACCAATTCCAAAAAGGTTTGTAGAAAACTGTCTATTTCTCATGAAGTATTGATGTAATCCACAATATCACTTGCGAGAAAATGATTACCATCAGAAGCAACATCGTCAGGAAACGATAAGCTATGATGATTGATATTAAATTATTATGGTTCAAAAAATATTTAATGAGTTCTATAAAACGTAACAACAACATAAACACACTTATAAAAATATAAGAACTTGTTCCTTTCATCTAAATATTTTGTTACGAACTTCCTCTCGACTGAAGTCGGAAAATTGTGATCTTTGCAATGCAATTGAGTTTAATATTATTTCCCTCCACGTTGAGAGCTTTAAATTTAATTACATGGGGACAACAGCGATAACGCAGACTTGGCAGAAGCAGACAAACTTCTGTTATATTTACCTAACGGGGATTTATACAAAATAATCGTTATAACGTAATAGGTCCCTCATTACAGAGAATATTTTAATCTAATCAATGCTAAGTACGTCATTAGAACGAATTGAATTCCATACAAACACATAGTTGCCTTCTACCTACGTGTTCATACAGCGATACTCATACAGAGCACTCTAAATGTGATACAGATAATATAATAAAATAAAATTGCGATACGAATTCGTGAGAAAATTTAAATAAATGACTTTTCTGTTTGCACATAAAAAGAAATATATTGCGGCACAATGAATGTTGGGGGTGGTGTGGGTAGTGGGGACAGTCGCGAGGCGGACGAGAGACGGCGCAGGGGCCGGGGGTCGGGCCGCTCGCCCCCGCTAGGGGGTGACCCACTTTAACGGGACAAGTAATATTACTTTTTACTTTTAGGCAACTATTTCATGTTTTATCGCGATAATAACATATATTACCTATTGTATAACCTTACCCTTTCTTATGTATATAACATCGCGTTACAAACATCACATGAACGACTGGAAATATCGAACAAAATGTGTTTCCGGTTTTCATAACCGTAAATTGTGTTCAAATATCTTTTAACTTTTTCAATTAGTCCTATAAGTCTGTGTTATGGAAAAGGCAGTGTTTAATATTATAAAAACAGATAGTCTCTACAAGAGGGTATTTCAATTATTATCAAACCAAGCAATCAAAAATCGAAACTAGCAATGCGCAGGAAATATAAGAAAGCATTGAAAGCAATCGTACGTGTGATCTAAACGAACACAATGCCTATACAAATTGTGTGCTTACTTATATGAGCTTGTGTGTTATTGACGTAGCTTGTTTTCATACACACGAACGTAGTATAAGTGTATGTATGTTGGTTATTCCACACTCTCTTGTTTCGCGTAACAGGATGAATATTTGTTTGAATTAATTAATATCAATTATAACGATCGCCCACGCTTCCGCCCGCGGTACATTGTAGATTTAGCTTGCTGAAGAATTGGAACTTGCGTTGAATTGCGTTTAGGAAGGAAATAGAAAAGCTTCCTAGGAGAAAATATTTGCTAAATTAACACCTTACTACCATAAATTACAAACGGTTTTTATGTAACATCTTTATTTAATCAACAAAATCACACGTTTCATAAATTCAGTTAATGTACACTAAAGTCTTGCATTCGTGTAATGGATTCAAAGAGGGTTCCCTTGCGCCTAATCTGAGAGTCGGGACTTAAAGCAGCTTTTTAATTTTCTAACATTTTTGATGAACGAAACTTTTTAAGGGTCACGAAAATATTTTGATTTCATTTGATTATTATTTTTTTGTTTTTACACAGCTTTTAATACAATGTAAAGAGAATCAAGTGTATAGTGATTAGTTTTCATGTAAAATACGTAAAAGAAGTTATTAAGTTATTAGAAGCCATATAGGTAAGTATGAGGCTGTATATACCTCCGCAAAATCAATTACTGGGCGATTCAAATATCCTAGACAGAGTTTCGGCCTTCGGGCTTCTGACTGCTATTACCAATTGCTATTCGCAGGGCAATACGCCATGTTCACAACACAACTGAGTAGACTTGATGTCGGAAGGTTATCAATCCAAAACTCGTGTTCAGGGAGATGCTTAACCATTTGGTTTTCAGATCGTCCTTCAAAGTAAACCAATATTTGCCTACCTGAACCGTTGATTTATTCAGTTTGTATTTGTTAGTCTTATGGCTACAAATTCATTATCTGATTAAGCTTGTAGTTTTAACATTTCTATTAAAGAACTTTTACTTGGAACCGTTATTCCCAAATCATATGCTACTGCTACACAAAAACTTCAACTACGAGGTGAGTTTTGAGAATTCTCGATCAGATTTCGTATCAATACTGATTGTATGTTTAGTTTGCTAGCTAAATACTACATATATAAACGGACGTTAAAAGTTACATAGATTAAAACAAAAACCTACTTCCGAAGTGTACTGGTATCACAAGGTCAACCCTTAGTAGCAGACCAGTATAATTATGTTTTATAAAGAATCTACTTTTGCAGGTATACATATAATGTAGTTATATCAAAGTGAAAACCAAACTTTTCCATCGAATAAGTATTACATTACTAGAAAGATTCTGTCCTCAAACCACTTGTGGCGGTATCTACATCGCCACATGCGAACTACGCATCGAAGACCTGACGTCACATAAATCCTGCATCGCGCAGTTAGAGTTTACCGTGCAGTGAACATATATACAAAAACCCAATATCAATCATTGGGCAGTTGCCCGCCAGACACAACACCCGTCTGGTAAATTGGTGACCCCGAATATGAACGTCAACGCAGCCTTCGTGCAACTACTCCAGCGTGACGTCATCATCATCACTCCCGCAAGCGTTCAGTGAGGCGAGTCACACAGCCAAGCCAACACCCGAGGCGTCAACGGGTATCTTGACCACCAGCATGCAGCGATCGCGCATTCCTGGTCATCACCCTCAGCCTCATCACCCCGACCCACTGGGGAATCACATCAATCACCTCAACCTCATCACCCTGAGCCACTCGGGAATCACCGCAAACAGTTCCGACCCACCGCGAACAATGCGGCACCCGGTTCCGACTCACTGGAACCACAACTGGCACTGGCAAGCATCGCAAGATACAAGACTTAGCCCACTATCGACCTCCGGTCTCCGGAGGGGAGTGATGTGGCGGTATCTACATCGCCACATGCGAACTACGCATCGAAGACCTGACGTCACATAAATCCTGCATCGCGCAGTTAGAGTTTACCGTGCAGTGAACATATATACAAAAACCCAATATCAATCATTGGGCAGTTGCCCGCCAGACACAACACCCGTCTGGTAGGAGGATCCTCCCTTTTCTATGGTGGATGAGTGAACTTTACACCCTGTTCCTCATACGCCTAAACACTTAAGAAATATAGACAGTCCGCAGCTAAACCGCCTATCGCTATAGGTAATATAATTTTATTTTATTTCTTCCCTTATTCCTTCATACTGGGCTAAGCGTTTAAGCTTTCGATATTATAGTAATACATATAGTTTGCCTTAGGGCTTTATTAGGTTTACTGAAATTATATGGTGCACTGTGTTTTGTAAAAATTATAGGGCCGCGAAACGGATTGCATGGTCGCGCGGATGTCCGGTGGTCGTGTCCACGTGTGTTGGGTCGTTTGATGCCAACCTTTTTAATTGATCCAATCAAAGCGAATAAAATGTATTCGAGTAGGTAGTGTTGTGAACTTGTGAGCTCGTGCAGTCTTTACGCTTTGCTTTGTATATTTTTATTGACTATTTTCAAGATACGAGACTTTATCCTCAAAAATATAAGATATATCGTCAGAAATTGATAGTAGGTACCTGTCGCATTATGTAATACTTATTATCTTGTAATTATACTATATCTACATACACACAGCCAAGGATAGACCGCCGTATTGCGACAGCTTTTGTATTGTCGCACAGTTGACCTTTTTTAATTAATTCCACTCAGCTCGATTAATGAGATCAAAGGGTTCCTGCTATCAGATAATCGACACCAAAGTAAAGCAGTATATTTTGTTAGTACGACAATGTTTTATTTATCGTGTGCCTGCTATAATTGCTGCTCTGAATACTCGGATCATTATCTCACTAATAGAATTTGTATCTATGTGTAATACGTACCTACTACGTTACATTATAATTTTTCCTTGCTAGATAATACCGGAGATATTTTAATTATTTTATCAATTACAAATCACCTCTTAGGTTTCTAGGGGGGGTCTAAACTTACCATATATTAAAAACTAAAATAACATTGTTAAGAACTTATTAAAAAAAACAATAAAGAGTCAAATTAAATAGAAACCCTATTTATAACGAACTCTGAGTTTATAATACAAAAAAAATCTTATCTAAAAGTCAACAGACCCCTAGTTTGTTCTGCAAGGGGAAGAGTTTGCTCACCGAGAAAAAAGGATTAACCTACTAAATGTCAGCTTTTTATGCTTAATTATTTTTTGACTGTTAACTGTGTTTGCTGACCAGTTTTATATTATCTTCAGGATGAAGTAATTTAATATCTGCTTCATAAATTACAAATAATTAAACTTAGAATGTAGTAGATATCTTAGAATTCTCCGCTATTTAGATAGTACCGGAACACATAGAATAACGTTGCTCTCCTGTTGAAGGATACAGAAATTATCAATAAACTAAACATAAACTATAGAACATGAAAATCCAAAATAGTGTGGAAAACACAATGACGTGCCACATAGATATAAGTATATCTACGGTGCGTAGACAGTTTAACTCTTACGTTTTTGTCGCTTGTACACTGGAATTTTAATGAAAACTAAACTCGTATACTTGAGCAATTTCAGGAATGAAACGAAGACGAGTGCTCGTTTATAAGCGTGATTTAACAACTCCAGCATATTGATTTTTACGTCGCCGTGGGCCCACCCCCTCCCCCGCGGGAAGAGTTGTGCACGGGGGTAATGCTAAAATGCTTGTTCCCCTATTTGAGAGTACATGCTGGAGGGACGTTCAACTGCGACCGCGATAATGTTCAGTTTTTCTTATTAATTTAATACATCGTTTTTACTTTATCGTGAATTCTTTACGTAAGATTTACGACCGGATGCGTCTTCATTGGAACGTGAATGTGACACACTTTCTATCGTACACTCTTATCTGTATTGTAGTTTAACAACTAGTTTAGTGGCGCTATTGTAATACTTTGTTTTTACAATAACTGTATTTTGAAAGAATACTCAAATCGCTATTAACATTGTTATTAGCATGGCTATACAACATTTGAATGTGTTAATGACACAAATTGCTGAAAAGAGACTTATTTTATCTTTTAGCCGAGTAAAGTAACTAAAAATTTCAGTACAGAGTTTTCGTTTCTGTTTTAAGTACAGTTATTTTCTATATCATTTATGTTTTTTATAACCTCACAGATCATTAGATCAGTGTTATTATAGCAAAAAATGATTGACATGATTTACAAGCAACACTTTTTACACCACTAGCTCTTCCTTTTACATTTGCATGATATTTCGTATTGATTGAAAGTGTATAAGATATTTGAAAGTCGGCGGCCGCAGTTGTATGTCCCCGCGAGTTTGTTCAGCCCCACCCGCGCACTTTTCAGTGGGCCGCCCCGCGCCGCACCCTTCACTGCACCCCATGTGTTATTCTCCACTCCGTCCCGCGCCGGGACGCTCCTTCATTTTACTCCAATTTACAACCAAAAAATTCAAACAAACATTCCCTAAATTAAATTTAATATTAGGCCTGGGATTGAATCCGACGTTCTACGATACTTAAACGTAGTGTTAAGTTAGATTGGAGTATTTCTTGAAAGCCTCCTTATCTGTAGTCTTTCAGGCGTAACTAATTACTGGCGCTGTCAAACAACATTTCGTTCCGTCAGTAGGTACATATGCTTGTAATTTGTTACCACATTTGCGACACTTGCGGGATTTATGTCAAGTTATAAAGTTGTCCAGCGTTTTCTGGTTGGCCTTTTATTTAGTACTATTTCAGTGTTCTGTATTTTACTGAAATGGTTACCGTTTGCTTTTATAGTCATCGTCTTGTAAAACTGAACGGTTTTCACATTTTACTTTTAGTGCCTCGCATTTATTGAAGCTATCGTTTTATTATTTCATAAGGAGTTCAAGCAGAGGGTCTCTTTAATTTTATCAACCTAAATATGTATAACACGGAATGCAAAACGTAAAATATCACAGATATACCTAACTACAACGTATAAGTACTCAGAATGGAATATATTTTAGTTTGGTAGGTATAATAATTGAGGGGCGCCACCCCAACCCTACCGAGTTTGAAAAGGAAAGCTTTTAAGAGCTTTTTGTTTTGTAATTAATTATGTTTTTTATTTATTTATAATGTTTTAGTACAATTTTATTGGGAACATTTCTCAAAAACCTTGAAATTATTAAGATGACTTAATATTCCTTAAACAATATTACAATAAATATTATGTTACGGCATTTTATTAAAGAAAAATTGAGATAATAAAGTTCAAGTGCAGATAGAAGTATCATTATTGGGAATCAGACAAATTGCGATTATTCCAGTTCAATGCATTGGTGGAAAGATTGCTAAACAAATTACTTATTGATGTTTGAACGTGCGTCCAGTGTCACAGCCCTCTATACACCTTGCTTAACAACATTTCAATCTTGTGATCGGTTTTTCACCCATAATTAAAATAACATAACATAAAAATTGACTGCCTCGTTGGTCTAGTGGTCACACCCGCGACTGCTTTGGGTTCAGCGGGGGGGTAATTGCGTAACACACATAAAATCACAATTGATTGCATTTCCTTTCATTTAAACAGTTCAGCCAAGTTCATTGCGTTATTTACGATCTGGAGTAGACTCATTTAAAGCAAGCCTTGAAGCAATGGATTACACATATCCTTCAAAACTCTCAGATTGTGATTGAAATTGTGTTTTCCCGACTACGGCGAAGCAAAAAGGCGGGTTATGTATTTGACCGGTATATGTATGTATGTATGTAGGTATGTTCATATGTTCCCTCATAAGTTCTAAACTACGCTGGTTATAGGCTTTGTGAACTCATATTAAATTGAATATGGCGCCCTTTAGAGCAGCGTTTCTCAAATTTTTTTGGCGACGAAACCCTTTTGGAAAACGAAATTTTTGACAGAACCTTAGAATAATCAAAACCGTTCGTCGTTTTATTTTTTTAGGCGTAGGAGCAGTATCGCGTACAAAAAGTAAAGCGCCTGCTTGTAGTTCCATTGTATCCTGCATATACACGTGACTAAGCAAAATCCCAAAGCAAAAGCCAAATCTAAAATTAGTTCTTGAGGAAACTGGGCTCCTCAAAGCCTCTGTGGGTGTTTCTCTCCGCGAAGATACTGGATCATTATGACCAGTAATTTCGCGGAGCCCCCACAAAGTCTTTGTGGAGCCCAGGGGCTCCGCGGAGCACACTTTGAGTAACACTGCTCTAGAGGATAAAAAGTACCTATCCTATGTCCTATTCCAGGTCATGGTCTACCCATGTGCCAAATTCCATCCAAATCCGTTCAGCCATTTTAGCGTGAACGCGTAAAAACAAATAAACAAACAAACAAACTCACTTTCACATTATATAGTATATTAGTTAGGATTAGGATTTTTTATCATATAAGTAATTATGGAAGTGGCAACCTATCAGTCTTGGCCTTTTTAGGATTCCGCAAAGATACCGCCAACTGGACGGTACTAAACCTATGTACGCCGTCTGACTGTCTGGTAAAGGCCTGTATCTTTTGAACCGTAATTAAGTTGGAAAGAACATTGCTGTAAGCGTCCTATCAGGCAACACGTATGAAATATGTATGATATAATTTCTAATTTAGGTATCATAAATAATCGCACGGACACTTCAAAAACTCATACACCTTTTAAGGAGTGGTACCACGATTTTATTCTTAATATTGTTTTTTTTGTGTTTTTGTATATGGACGAATGAAAAATAAAAAACTCGGCACTTTCCGCGCTTATTTAATTACTTAGATTTTTTTTGTTGCAAACAGATGCATGTTGTGGTAAAGCGCTCGAGAGCGCTGACCGAAGTTAATACGGGTGACACTAGCCAGAATCCACTGTCAAGCCAATGCAAATTACTCATGATAATAGCACATACTATATGCTCCTTGATCTTACTTTGTTCGATCTTGAATAAAGTACGATACTACCTACCGATACCTACAGGGTACCTAATGACCGTTTACTATAACTTGTTCCTTGCCGTCATGATGGCACCATTGCATAACAAGCTTAGTTTCAATACCGATAGAGTTCAAAATGGCGACTGACAGAAAGGTGATACCAGTCGCGCCAACGGGTCAAGTTATAATGAACGCACTGTAACTGCACTGCACTGTCTGTACTTAATAATTCCATACTTGACAGTTGATGCCGGTGACGGGTGACATTTTGTATGATAACCAAGGAACCTACACTCATCTACGGTGAGATAATAACTCGCTCTCTTTCATAAGGCGAACCAACTTGAAATCCTAAATTATTTTGGATATTTAACTATTCTCCGGTGTGTCAGTGCTTTTAAATTAATTTCAGTCGATTGTACTCGTAATTTATAACACACAAAGTAGGTAATTAGACGAGGTAGAGCAATCTCCTTTAACATACGTGGCCTCTGTCATGGCAAAAAGAAGGGCAACTGTTACAGTTTTTGTGGTACGGATCATGAATGTGCGAGACTGACTCGCACTTGGTCGGATTTTAGTAAGTCACTAATCAAAGGGTGATGGGCTGCACGTGGAAAATCACTTAGGATTGAAAGCTACTACTTTTAGCTAATCTTTTTAAGACACATATTACCTGCTCACGATGGTGCTGGTTTAAAGGTAGCGAATGTGGAGGAGGCTTCTCCGCCTTATGTCCAGTTTCACTGCATATTTCGTAGTGAAGTAACTAGAAGCGCCCTATCTTATCTAGATCATTTTAGTTCTTGAATGTGCTAGTGAAGAAATGTACCATGATGAAACGAAGAGGAGGTGATCGCTTATTAGATGGGACAGGACCTTACTGATGAAATCTGCTGAGTGGTCCACCGAGATTGTCCAAGAAAAATAAAATCTTACTTTACATGGCAAAACTACAAAGATTTAGAAAGGATGATTACAAAACATCCGTTGTGTAGGTAAAACCCTGTATCTAAGGGGATTAGCTAAAAGGAGTAGCTACGAATCAGTTGTACATGCTGAGGGGGATCTGAATCCGCAGTTTTTTTTTTTACTAGCTACCGATCGATAAAAAGTAGCCTATGTCCTTTCTCAGGCTCTAGACTATCTGTGTACCAAATTTCATTGAAATCGGTTCAGTAGTTTTGGCGTGAAAGCGCGACAGACAGACAGATAGAGTTACTTTCGCATTTATAATATAAGTAAGAGTTTTAAAACACATACAACTATATATAATCACAGGCTTACCCTAATACAATAGTGTAGTAATTTTTAATAATTAGACTAACAATTGTTTAGCGACCGCCGCTCCTGCTTTGCAACCCAGAGCTTCTTTCATCCTAAGGTCATCTGACAATCAAGGTAAATTAAACCTTATCATACGTTGATAATAGCATATTACATTGTTGTGGACGTACTGCTACTGCCTTTACAAGTTACGTTTATTATATGTTCGTTTTTTGATCAAACAAACTGATGTAAGTACTACCCTTTTTTTTTTTTTTTTTTTTTTGATGGTGGGAAATCATCCAATGACTTCTCCCGCTCTGGGTGGAGCGGAAGGGCGTGTCAGACTTCTACTGACTAAAACCCACCCGTGTTCCTTCAGTTGCCTGTTACCAAGGTCCCGGTATCCCTTTCGGACTAACCCGCAACCCTGGCAGGATGTAAGTACTACCCTACTGTTGTGAATTTGTAAAAATACCAAGGAGTTCTATATAGACGGTCGTGTACGTAGACCACAAGGCTAGAAGGTTTTCAACTCCTTTGAAACTGGACTATAGAAGCTATTCAAATAAGTCACAGTGTCTGTTAGATATGGTACTCTATGAACACTGAATGAACACTGAAGCTATAATAGGAGATCATGCCACAGTCACTATTGGTAGTGGTAATAGGCAGAAGTAGATAGCCAATCAGGCAGGAAAAAACCCATGATATTTAGGACCTCTCTAAGCTCTCTTACCTTCAGATTCTTCAAATTCATCTTTACGTTTTTTTAAGAGAAATAAACTTACGAACTTATTTACTTAGCAGCACAGACACATTTCTATTCCCGGTACTGTGGTCCATTTGGTGTTAGGAAATTCTTTTATTCGGTAAAGGGTATCAATTATACAACTCTATGCTGCGTGTTAGTATCGTATATGGAAGTTATAAGTTTCATAATTTATTAATCAAGTTTCAATTCAATTTAAGTTGAATTAACTTGCACAGTACCTCTACGTCGTGTTCCTAGAGGCTTCGTATTATTTTCCTTCGACCGACGTCAAGGCTAACGCAGTACGCTGCTACCTATATTAATGTAATATTTTCTATAAGCTCGTTATTTTAACCTTGCAGTGTTATGTATAGTTATTATTAAAGTGACTATTTTGTCTACTTCTTTAATCTGGTACCACTTAACAACTTAAGTGATAATTTTAAATTATGCAATCGACTTTACCTCAGATAATTATCTCAAACCATTATTTAAAAAGCATTACAATTTATGAGTAATAATAACATAGCATGTTTAGTAGGTAGTTATGAAATAATCTGGTATCAAAAAGGTTTCTCAAAACCACTTTACTTCAATTACATTATGATAATCAAATACACAGAATATTAAATTAGAAACATTAAAAGCATTCTGGGCAAGCACAAGCAGTAACTTTATAATAGCATAAGAACATTTCCATTCATCATGAATCGCTCATGGGCCGTCTGAAGAAAGGGTTTTAAATTGTTTCTCGATGTTAATAAATTTTAAACAGATAAACCTGTACATCTCGAGCTCGCGCCTTAAAAAACGAGTATCGTGAGTATAGAATCCAGACGAAAAAAGTAGTCGTGCAACATTTCACAAGGCACAACGGCCCGCTGCACTCGCATTGTGTGCCTTAACAATATCCACAGGCCCACAGAACACTACACAATAAATACAACACGTCTACGACGTCATTTCAACAAATCAAATACCCTACGCAAACAAACTCAAATCGACAATTCCAGCCAATTTAAATTTTATGCCCTCCCTATAAGCAGGCACGGCGACGGGAATAACATGTTCATATACAGATATAGTCGGACATTTTGAAATATACATATATTTGTATCAATACAATAACATTCGGTAAATCCTCTGTATGTACAGACAGGGTAAACTTATTGGTCTTCATGAAATTGCTACGACATGTCACTGTAGCAAATTGTGAGGTAAGAAGTGGACGCTTCTCCGCGTGATAACGAATGAGTAGGTAACTATTGTTATGTGAGCATTATAGACTTAGATAGTAGGTATACCTGTGTGTATTAGTTTTAAGTGCGAAGGTTTATAAATGCCAAACAAAATACATTCTTAGATTGTTGGGTTAGTTTTAAAAGGCATCTAACTATCATCTTGAAAAATAATGTCCGTACAATAACTAATTATAATGTAATGTATGTAACTTAACCTAGGTGTTGTTGTACTTTTTTTATTGTTTTTGTGGTATGTATAAAGAGGCTTCAAAATAACTGATTATTTTGATTGTTCACCAGTTGGAGCCCGGGTCACTAGAGTACACGGAGCGCCCGCGGTCCCGCAGGGAGGGGTCGCAAACAGGTTATGACCCCGACAAGTTACTTGTTCGAAGCCTCGAATGTAGCCACGTTTAAAAAGCTCCTGCGTCTGTTGAAACATCCCCGACGACGTCCGCGGAAGGCGGACCACGCGGGGAGCGGGCGCTCCGTCTAACCTGGCCGCAGCCACCGACTGCGATCCTTTCTGTCCCAAACCAGGATAAGATAAAAAATATCGTGACGTTAAGTGTTGATTTCTGTCACACGTACCTTTGATTAAACAATTAGCCACTTCAGTTTACATTTATACATGTGTGTGCATTGTTTAAGACATATTTCCCTCCATTTTATACGTATATAAAAGCTCTATATCGCGGATGACGATCGGTTGGATGAAATTTTATCAAAAATGAATAATGGTTTGCAACAAAGGTATATTTGTTGATACGCATTATTCACATGTATATGGTCTCGACCCTGTGGAGTATAACAATGCTGCGATTTGTTTAGATACTTTTTTCCACGCATAAGCAAACGAATATATTTCTAATATTACCACATAATACTCCATTGTTCTCCAGTTCGTTGATATTTCTCCAGCATTTCCAACGCTTGGACGCTATTTAAGTGATACACATACCTAGCGAAGCATGAATACCATAAAACAATATTACGGTGTGTAATTAAATGTCTGACCATCGTTTTACGAGTACGCGGCTATTAGCAAGTTTTTACGTAGATTGGAATTATTATAATAATTGATTAAATGTTCGGCTTTATATGACTTGTAGGTAATATTTGTTTTGTCATTTACAATTCGGCATCATTACTACTCCATATTTTAGTGTGCAATCAAACCACATTGTGTTGCCCGTAAAAGTGTTCTATATTCAAGTTGATCTTATTCGCATTAGAGATCTCTTACTTCGCGATAGTAAACGAGTATTATATAATAGGGCTGGTTTAACTACATATTTCCGTTTATATAACATCAGAAACATTGGTTCAGAATAATAATGTAGGTTACTTTTGTTAGCTTTGCAAATTATATAGAGATTGGGTGGAGTTATTAAATTAGAATAAAGGAATACACGTATTTCGGTTTCAAGTACATAATCTTGCTGCAGGGAAGTTACAGGCTTATAAACAGCCTGATGAGTTTCTATGAATAGATAAAAAGTAGCCTTCTAGGCAGCTAGGCTTAAACAATATTATTTGTGTAAAAACTATGTAATTTCTTTTAACATTTTAATTTTATCAATTTGTTTTTCAGTTTACTTATGTACCTATCATCTAACAATCCATGTAAGTTTGTATGTGATAAGTTTTGGTGACGAAACTCTATGATATTCGTTAAATATACCTTAGTCCGTATCTAAGGTATCCAACTTGTATCATAGAGTTTAGTTTATATCCTTTACGATGAGTTTTTTGGGACCGGTCGAAGTGGCGGTGCTTGGGGGAGGCCTATGTCCAGCAGTGGATGTTTTTCAGCTGAAATGATGATGATGATGTTATTGGAATTTAGCATTACAACTTGATCGTGTTATTTCGCTATCTGCCAATTCAATCTATCAATAATTTATCTAAACTAAATCATCATTCAATACAAAAGCATTGTGCAAGAATCTGGAACACGTCACGAAATTTAGTAAGTCCATCAGCAGGTCAGAAGACACTCTCACATGCCGGAGAATGCGTTGGTTGGACATTCAAACTTCAAATACTGGCGCGTACCTACTAACCAAGCGTGCTCTAAAGAAAAATTTTTATTTTCGAAGAAAAGAACGCTTGCTTCAATTACTCTGATCTCCTCTCCTAAATTTACACCTAACTGACCTAATTATTGGATGATTTGCTGTGGAATATCGTACTCATCCGCATCATTCAGATGTAATGTAACAGCTCGAGTTTGAACTTTACTGACTGCGCTGACTTGAAGTGTTACAATTTTGAAGATAGCAATGGCAATTGTGAGTAAGTACGTTTAACCAAGCAATACAGTGCGCACCACTTTTAACACGACGATGTCCATCAGTAGATCACTCGTCTTATTTATTGGCCTACGAATATTTGCAGTTTGTGACAAGACAAGAGCTCAGTGTCGTCGACAGTTTACAAAGTCAGTGCTAAAAAAAAGCTCTTTAGTGAGCGCTTTCCTTATTAGTAAAACAATTATATAGGTATACCTTTGTTCAAATGTGATGAGTGACTACGGAGTCAATTTAACACTTTTATGGTTGAGGTTTCCCTTCTTTGCAGTGAGGTAAAAACGTGACATTATAATATTATCTTTTGAAATGGACTAGATTTCATTATGCCAAATAAAGTTAGTAAGACCTTTGTTCAATTTCATTATGTTATGCAATTGTGCAAGTGTGCGATCTGTTCTCCTTGGCGATGTTTTATAATCTTTCAAGTTTTAAAACCTTGAAGCGAGCTTTTGGCTGAAATCACCAACGATTACTGAATTGCTACTAGGAGTTCCACAGGGAAGTATTTTGGGACCAATATAATTTTTTCTACCGACTTATCAAGGATCACTTCATAAATATTTTCGCACGATGTTTAGTAAACTGTGTTTTAAGTGAATAAAAAATGAAATCAATAAGTGTTTATGCAGTATAATTCTGTGGTTGGAGGATAATGCGAATGATTGTATATACAGTGTTACAACATATTTAAATAGTTTCTACAAGTTTTGATTTTGCAATGTGCTTGTCTCGAATCTTTAAAGGAATTCGAATTCGAATCTTTTAACCAGCATGTTAAATTCCGGAAAGATCTACCTACAAGGTCAAATTAAATTAGCTATAGAAACTCCGCAGACGTGATGGTTATCGATATCTAAACATAATAAAACAAAAAAATACAAATTTCCTCAACTCATACTTCAAGTAACAAGAGTTTCGCTAGCTAATTTTATTTGACCCTACATATTTCTAAAGTAGATTTTTATTATATATTCTATTTTCGTTTTCAGAACTTTCATATAACAATAACTATAAAATATTAAATGAAATTTCATTTAGTTTCATAATATGTAAATGTAAACTGTTTAAAAGTATAATTATCTTTTCTTCGATTGCCTGTGTTTCATCGGGAAAACCCCACAACAATCTTAACGACTACATTTGTGTAAATTGTGGGACTATTTACAGTCTGTGTGTGTGTAGAATTCCATAGCGAGAGAAGAGGGTGCCATGTTTATAGCTGTTAAGAAATGAAACCATACAGTATCCACGGCGTGAACACACTGAACACTATAGCACGCCATCTGGTGGCCATCAACCAATCCACAAAAAATAAACTTTGAGTAAAAATAAATAAACGCCGTAGGTATCATAAATAGACAGAGTTGTTGAATTTAAACAATTTCTATATATTGAATTATTACAAGACATGTATGGGCATGGTAGACAGGAAGATGTGCTTTGATAAAACGATAGATGTGCTTTACTAGCAGGCAGTTCAATAAAAAACATAATTGTTGATTCATGTCTTTATTGAAAAAAGACTTTGCACTTTGTATGAATTAAAAGATTTAATAACCATCAATTTATTCAATCTCGAGCAAGGTGTTAAATAATTCATGAACAAGGGGTTTCTACCTATATATATCTGAACTATAGAATTCTATATTGAATCTTGAATGTAGGTTGTAATAAAATGCCTACATTTAAATCAAATTTTAAACTCAATAACATAAAAAATCATATTAAATTATTTCAGTTGACCACGCAGTAAAAGTTAATTCGATGCTGACTCGTATAAACATTGTTTAGTCTCAGCGTCGTGTATACAAAAATGAAAATAAAAAGAGACTAAAAATTGTAGAACCGGTCCCGGGTATCGTGGCTCGGAGAGCGTCGGAGGACTGACCTCACTTGGCCTTGACAGCTGCGCTCACTCCGACCAACGTGAGCCTCTCGGCTGATTCAACCACTAATAACTTCACTATAACATTATAATGCTCTCGATGCAACTATGCGTTACATTATATTACATGCGCTCACATCCTCATACACGCTCGCGACTGAACAGTCAACCTCTCGTCAAAACATGATTTGTTGCTGTTCATTTGTCTTCGCGATAAACTATGGTGTTGTATTGTACTGTAGCGACTGTGCCGAGTACTAGTTCTTATAAGTAAGTCTTTTATCTGACTTGCTGGGCCACGTTTTGTTGTTAATGTTTAGCAGTTTATGTATACATAATTTTTTACTTGTGTTTACATTTTACAGCAGTAAAATAAACCATGGAAAATCACACCAAAAAAATGGCCTACTTAATACTATGTTTAAAAATTTCAAATTTTAAAGTCCTGAAGTCAGTGATTTGATGAATCGGTAAGACCATCTGCGCATACACAAAAAACCTTAACGCTTATTCAAATTGAACTTAAGACCCAAATCTGATAAAGGCGTGTTAGACACTTGCTTTTCTCATCTTTAGCTGTAGACCTTATTTTATTTTTATTTGAGCTTTTAACCATAATAGTCGACAGTCGGAAAAAAATAGTTTAGCACTTAATCAGCAAAACGTTAACCTGACTTGGCTTCGACAAACATGGGCTAACTACAATGTATGTACAACTTACTCAACTACTTGATAGTGTAACAAAATTATTGAATACAACTGAGAGATATTAAGCTAGCAAATAATATGCAGAACGATCAGTCTTTATTAAAGCCAAGAAACTATACACTAATGCGGGCTCGACACGCACTTAGCAATTTTCTTAAATTGTTGTCTGATTACAAAAGGACCGCTAGATAGGAGATAGCCAAAGGTTAATGATGTTTACTTAAAAAATCCATGAAGAATCATATAATTAAAAATATTTTTCCGATGTGCTTTAGTTTTATATTTTTCAGTAATTATAAATGTGTGATGTGCATGATAGAGTGAGTATATATATGTCTTTAAATTTCTTGTTGGGCTGGGTAAAATAACGTTGAACTTTACAAAAATCTTAAACTAAAACGAGTTTACTTGGTTACAATTTAAAGAATGTTTGAATCAATAAAATTCATAGTTCATACAAACAAATGTAGCTATTGACATAAGTGGCTTGGCAATACTTGGCATAACATCATATCGACGGGACAATGGGCATTCCAGCGCGGGCGGGCGAGGGGGCTGACGGCGGGCGGCGCGGAGCGCGGGGCGGGATCGACGTGTCCCGTCCTATCCTATTGTGCAAGTCGACGTTTCCCGGACACCAACTTATTAATTAAGTACATAATGTTAATAACAACAATATCTGCCTTGCTTTATCTCTTGTCCTTACTCAGTGATGGTGATGCAGGTGAAATTCGTAGGAAAGAACGTAGACTACCTCTAACGTAGTGTGTACATAACTAATAAGAGTTTTAAACCGAAATCACCGGTTTAATAGCTAAATATATATATGTTTTTTATTTTAATATAAGCTTCCTAGTACTTAAGTTCCTACCCACGAAAGCACTTTTCCGAACTAGTCTTCAATACCAACGGTGACGATACAGCCAATATTTTGACGTAAACTTTCGATAGATAATTTTTAAATCTGTTTTTGAATTCGGTCCGTTGATGTCGGGATCGCAGCGCAGGTTTCTTGAGAAACTCGTTCAGCGATGTTGGGAACGCGCCCAACTCGTAATAATATGTAGGTAAGTGGGTATTCAACTAGATTGAGTGCGGGCGGTTCATTAGCAAGCAAATTGTCTTTTAAATTCCTATTAGAAATCTATTGAAGGTAAACAAAGATGTACAATGGCTGATATGAAATTTATTGAGCACGTGAGTAGTAGGGTATAATTGGGGGTTCTGCATCACTTGCTCTCGCATGCGCTCGAGCTGCGCGACGCAGAAGCCCCCAATTATACCCTACTAGTGTAGATCATCAAGTGCATATCGTATTCAATCACAAAGGCGTGTACGTATCGGTCGATTCGTAATTGTCGAATCCGATCCGCTAGCGGCTAGAGCGTAGCTAGATGTAGTTAGCTGTTGTGCATCTGATACATAAATGATGAATTAATTTGAGGTTGAAATTTATTATAAATATTGACATTTAATAATTTCTGACATTTTCAATTATTCTGACTTGGTTTTTTTTTTTTTTTTTTGACATTTATAACGAAATAATTCCTCATTTAAATCTGACATCATTCAATTTTTTAAATAATATTATATAATTTTTATGATTTATTCTGTAATTTTAATTATGCATGATTATCAAACATCTGGTTTTTTTAAATTTAAATTCATTTTATTTAGATAGATGCACACCATATTTGTATGTCTCCTGGCATAACATAGCGTTCTGTTCACCAAACTCAAGATCTGTATTCTTTACCTGTGTTAACAAATAAAAGTGATTTGATTTGATTTTGATTTTGATCTGTTTACTTGTAACCTATGCGAAGAAATGCGCAGACAATCGTAACGCTTTGCATACACTTTTCTTTTTGTACCCATGCCTCCTTTAATAAAATTGTCCATTATGTAGTAGTGCGATGCATGTTGCATCCAACGATCAACGTAAATCTCCCAATCATCAAACCGATCCAATATTTTGTAACATTTTCGACGATACGTTTGGCGCATTAATAAAGAGCTCGTCTCGCTGCATCACAATGTAAATAGTAGGCTTATAAACGTGCTGCTACTAAATGCACCAAAGTGTCGCGGGTTCGATTCCCGCACGGAATAAATAAGTATTTGTTCCGGTCTGGTTTTTATTTTTTGCCATTATTTAGTATAAGTACGCCATTATTTGATTTCCTTTCACAAGTAAAACATAGGGACGTCATAATGGAAAGCTCCGAACATGCTCTGTCTGCGGAACATCCTGATGGTTCCAGTCCATGAGCCCCACCACCGCAGAAGTAACAAGCTGCTGCATCACTTTATAGTGGGCCCATCTACTAATAGGTAAAACTGCCTTTAATGTTATCGGTCCCTTGGATAAGGATATATTTTATTTATTTCATTAACAGCGATGGCATAAGTACGAGTACATGCAAATTCCTTTTTAGAATTTCATCTCGGGTAACCGCGACGGTGCGGCGCCGTTTACTAAATTGGGCAAGGAATGAATTTGATGCCACGTGTAAACTGCAATAAATCAATTTGAACTCTATGTACCGAGTACATAGAATTTATTTGGCAGCAAACCTTTCCTATTTGTATGCTGAATAAAATTGAACTTTATTATCTTGTTGCTAGTTTTTATATAAGACTGAAATTAATTTAAAAATCCATTTACTTTGAAACAATTCGTGAGAGCATTTCTGTAAGATAAATAAAATGTCGGTGAGTATTTTTTTTTTAATTTTAATTAATTGTTATACTTAATCATTATGTTATCTTATCGTAAAATATGTACTTATAGGTATATTTTTTTTGTTTCAGGACTCTGAAGATCTCTTTAATTTTATTCCAATTCCCTCAAAAGAGCCAATTGCGAGCGAATCAGCTAAGCTCAATTTAAAGAGAAAAGGGGACACCTCATCCACCTCGCAAAAGCACAAGCGGATCCAAGCATACTCATATACCAAAACGAGGGCTCAAAACACATTTTCTGCACGGTCAAGGACAATCAAAATTGAAATTTATGACGCTGACAATCACCCTGAAAAACCTTGTGAGTGCAGTGCAAATAAATGTGTGCAATTTGTAATAGAAAATATTACAAGTAGTGATATTTACTTAGATTTAGAAAATATAATTGGAAAAATTCACGAAAACATATAGATTAAAAACAATAAAAAATTGTAACAATAAAATTAAAAAAAATGTGTGATTTCATAAACTTTTACAATTGGGAAAATGGAAAAGTTATGTATTATTTTTGAATGTTATTATCTGATTTGTAGGTATGTAGAAATAGATTGTATCTGTATAATTATACCGTACCCTACACTTATATAATAAAATTATAAGCTTAAAAATACATTATAAGTTCTTATGTTAAAATAAGGGTGAATACAGAATATTCAAAAATAAAAAATGCTAAAAGTAATGGTTACAAACGAATTACCTATAATTAATTATTGAAAATATAGGAAATATTTATGAGAACTTTGTAAAATATATAATATTTGGGTTACTAATGTTTTAATAAAATTACTTGTTTGTTTATAATACAAATAAATTGGTTTTATTTTTAATCCTCTGTCGCCGTCGGTTCGTTGCCCATAAATGTATGAGGTCTCATTGAACTGGTTTAATACATGTTTATTGCTAATGACCGAGTTAGTTGACCCCTCATTCCATTTACGATTTTCGCCTCGAATTGCTTGTTGAAGCGCTAATATGGAGAAAATGATGAGTAAACATAATTCCTAATCGGTATCATTCGGGAGTGTTCATACATGAAATTAGTATAAGAAATTAGTATTTATAAAAGTATGCTTTGAGAGCATTTGTCTTATGGACCAAATTCCATGAGCAATATTATATTGTAATTTTTTTACGTTAACTTCTTACATCGAATTTGCATAATGAACACGGCTTAAGTTTAAAGGTTTATAAATGTAGGTCTCTCGCGACTGGGTTATTACTTCTAACTTTTTTTAATGCTTGAGAGCACGTAGTTAATTGCTTTCGCATTGTGTTCGTTATTGTGACAAAATTTTTCCTACAGTGTGATTTTCTGTGATAGAATCCTGCAGTTGCAAAGTATGTAAGTATTAATAATATATTTTTATAAAGTTGCAATTTCACTTCATCTTGACAATCCTACATTCACCGCCTAGTTATTAGTACTTAATTTATTATAATTATGTAGTCTGAAACTTAAGTGGTGTTATTTATTTTATTTAAAAAAAGGCCTAGTCAAGCTTATTATTTAATTTTTAATACATATTAACATTAAAATAAAAAATACACATATTTTTTATTATTAGTGCTGGCCGCTTATATACGTCGGTCTAGCGGTTGCAAGCGGGGCTGTTGAGCATGAGGTCTGAATGATTTGATCTCGAAATCGTATAGTTATCGGGTTTTCTGTTAGGAAATTTCCAACAGCAGTCCGGAGTTTGGCCTGTATCCGGTTTATGGTACCTAATACTCGTAGGTAAAGTATGGATGTAGAACAGTGATGTTTTGTTATAATTTGTGGTTACAACCGTCCAAAGAGGCTCTAGGTTCAATTCCTAGTGTGATAGATTGTTAGTTAGGAATTTTTAGTAACCTTTAGTTTGGATTTATGCCCAACCATGTTAATCATAAGCATGCTTTATCCTGTAGGAATTACAGGTGTGATATAATATTGATACTATTATAATTATTTTTTCAGGGCCCACGTTAACAATCCGTTTTGGCTGCATGAAGAGGACTTGGAGCAGCCTTCAACGGCAGGTAACAGCGGTGGTTCTAAGAAAAAAGCTGAACCGGCGAAGCGGGCTAAAAAGACCCTAAAGAAAAAAGACCTGCCCGTGAAAAATCCATTTGCTGAGCAATCTGATTCCGACAGCGACGCGAAGTGTACTCCCGCACCAGCGGTAAAACGGAAGAAGATTACTGTGCTTCCTGACTCCGAGGTATTTTTTTTTTGTTATACCTAGTTTAAAGTTATTTAGCTCCAATTTCCGAAAATCTATCAATGAACTCAGCTTATTGTAGTCCTAGACATAGGCCTCTCCCTTAAGTACAATGAAGTAAGAAAGTGTTAGAAAGTCTTTGTATAGAATAAATTATTTTTACTTTGTTATGTAGAGTGGTGGATGCCCCACACATGCTGTCGGATTATATTCAGGCCTTATAATATGAGAATTGAACTTGAGCGGTTCTTAGGCTCGACATGTGCTATTACACGCCAAATATACATTGTAATTTAATTGTATTCCAGGATGAATTACCGCAACAGCCAATTCGAGCAGCTACTCTGAGAAGTGCATTCTCTCAGCGCGTAGCTTCGGGATACTCATACCAGTCAGACCCGGCGAAAACAGGGCAATACTACTTCGAATTGAGAGTGTACAACACTCGCGAGGCTGAGCGACTGCAATACAACGAGCGCTGGAAACAAGCTCTCATAACTTTGAAGCTTGCTACTAACCAGAACACTGGCGTTTGGGCTGCATTAACTGGGCTAGTCAATGCTGGTCGGGATGAAATGAGGGAAATTCGTCCGGTTCTGTATACTAATCCGCAATAAATTGCGTATTAACTAAAGTTTTTATTCTTTTTTTTACAGGATTGTATAACTTTTTATATTTTATACTTATTATGGGTTAATCATGTCCTAATATTATGCTGGCTATCATTTTAATTTTATATCTTATGGATAACTAGCAAATATGCTATCTCTTAATATTCGATTATTGGTCATAGATACAGCTCTCATACTATTTTTTTTTTAAACTAACAGTCTTCTAATCTTATTTATGTGTCTTGTCCTACAGCCATTTTTATACAGGAGAAATGAAAACTGAATAAATTACAAATGAGATAATAAACTGATTAAATTTACACATGAGAAAAAGAAAGAGAAATTAAACTGAGTATAATAAACTGATTAAAATTACACATGAGAAAAAGAGAAATTAAACTGAATAAATTACAAATGAGATAATAAACTGATTAAAATTACACATGAGAAAAAGAGAAATTAAACTGAATAAATTACAAATGAGATAATAAACCGATTAAAATTACACATGAGAAAAAGAGAAATTAAACTGAATAAATCACAAATGAGATAATAAACCGATTAAAATTACACATGAGAAAAAGATAAATTAAACTGAATAAATTACAAATGAGATAATAAACCGATTAAAATTACACATGAGAAATTAAAGCAGAATAATTTTGTTTTAAATGAGAAATTTGAGTAATTTTAAATATTATTTTTATTTAAAAATTGGGCTGAATATATTTTAGAAATGTTTTTTTGTAAAGACTGTAATATTTATGTCCCAAAGTTGTCATCGCATAATAGAACGAATATTCATAAATCAAATCGCTTGTCGAGTTCTGAGTTTGATCATGTTCAAGTCATTGCTTCTGCATTTAAAAAAAGGATTATAAGTTATAAAATAAATTCTATTGTTTTCACTATTACTCCTGAGACGTTTTTAAGACAAATTTCGAAAACTGTGTATGATATCATAGAAAATGCTATTAAAAAACATAAAGCAATCAAAGTAAATTTTGAATTATTTGTTTCATACATTTTACCCAAAAATAATGAAATATCTATGAAATCTTTTAACACAAAATTTAATATTTTAGTGCAGAATACTGACATTGCTGATATTTACTTAAAATGTTCTGAGAAATTAATATCAAAATGTTCAGAGTTTGAACTTTCGGAATCAGGTTGGACGATTAATTTTATAAATCATTTGGAAATAAATATAAATAAGTACAATCCTCTAAGAGCTGGAACTTACTTACAATTGCCTGCAGTCATAAGAAATACAAAATCATGTTTAAACATACATAACAATGATAGTCACTGTTTTTTGTGGTGTATTGCAGCCCACATGTATCCGACTGTACAGAATCCTAATCGTGTAAAATCATATCCACACTACACGACGCTGTTTAATATAAATAATTTATCATTTCCGCCAAGTTTTAACGACATTAAAATATTTGAAATAAATAATCAATTTATTAGCGTGAATGTTTATGGTCTTGAAGCTAATAATCAAGTAGCTGGTCCTTTATATGTAACAAGTAAACGAAAGCTTATCCATGCAAACCTATTATACATTTATAAAAACGGAAAAGCACATTTTTGTTTAATAAAAGACTTTAGTCGCCTTCTGCATCGCCAATTAACTAAACACAAGTCCAAAATATTTTTATGTGATGAATGTTTTTTATATTACGACCATATAGATAAATTGATGAATCACAATTGCGGTAGAAAACAAACGATTTTACCTGAAGAAAATAGCAAATTATATTTTATTAATTTTCTAAGAACTCAAAAAATACCTATTGTGATATACGGCGATTTTGAAAGTCTGCTGTGTGTATACTCAGACAAAAATAAATCTATTTTTACTGAAAATGTACAAGCTCATAAAGCTTCCTCATTTGCCTATTACATCTGCTGTAAATCTAATCCAGAACTGAATGATTTTGTTAGTTACAGAGGACCAAATTGTGCACAAAGATTTGTTGAAACAATAAAAAGAGATATAAAAAGGCTTTATAAAATTTTACAAGACGATAAGCCTATGTTACCTCTTACCCTCGAGGAGTTAACTGTCCATAATGAAGCTACAACATGTCATATATGTAAAACTGAGTTTGATAAGAATGATAAAATAGTTAAAGACCATGATCATTTTACGGGTAAATATAGAGGTCCTGCCCATAATACATGTAATTTAAATTTGAAGAAATGTCAGTTTATACCAATAATTTTTCATAATTTATCTGGTTACGATTGTCATTTATTTATTAAAGAATTAACTGGTATTCTTGGTAGAATTAATTTAATTCCAAAATCAAAAGAAAAATATATATCGTTTACAAAGTTCATACCGATTGATAAAACTAATACAGCACAGTTAAAATTTATAGATTCATTTAATTTTTTGAGTACTAGTTTAGATAAATTGGCTCAAACTTTACATTCGGATGATTTTTATAACATGCGACTGTATTTTCCTAATGAGGAATTGTTAAAATTAGTTCGTAGAAAAGGTGTATACTGTTATGACTATATAGATACCTGGGAAAAATATAATGAGACTCAACTGCCCGAGCAATCAAATTTTTTTAACAAACTTACTGGAGAAAATATTTCAACAGATGATTATCAGCATGCTGAAATAGTGTGGAAAGCATTTAAAATCAAAAATTTAGGAGAGTATACGGATCTTTATTTGAAATGTGACGTTCTTTTATTATGTGACATTTTCGAAAAATTTCGAGATATGAGTTTAGTTTATTATAGTTTGGATCCATGCTTTTATGTTTCATCTCCATCATTAAGTTGGGATGCTATGCTTTTATACACTAAAGTTGAGCTTGATTTAATTTCGGATGTGGATATGTACCAAATGTTAGAAGAAGGAATTCGCGGAGGTCTCGCTCAGTGTTCATTGCGATATGCTAAAGCTAATAATAAATATTTATCAACTTACAACAATAAAAAACCTAGCACCTATCTGATTTACCTAGACTGTGTTAATTTATACGGATTTGCGATGATGCAAAAACTGCCTATGCGTAATTTTAAATTTTTGAATGAAAATGAAATAATCGATTTCAATATCAGGAATGTATGTCAAATGAGTAATCAAGGGTACATTCTTGATGTAGATTTATGTTACCCAATGGACATTCATAATGCCCATTCAGACCTACCTTTTGCAGCTGAAAAGTTTTCCCCTTCACAAAGTCAATGTAAAAAATTAATAGCAAATCTGTATAACAAACATCGCTTTGTAATCCATTATGTGCATTTACAAGAATGTTTGAAAAATGGTTTGATTTTACTTAAAATACATAGAATACTATCATTCCACCAAGATAACTTTTTAGAGCCATATATTTCTTTAAATACTTCTCTAAGACAAAAGGCTAAATCAGATTTCGAAAGAGACTTTTTCAAAAAGCAAAACAATTCTATTTTTGGGAAAACGATTGAAAACAAACGTAAACAAGTTGATGTTCGACTTGTACAAGTATGGAAAGATACATTAAATACAACTAACAGATTATATGGGGCTGAAAAATATATTAGTGCTCCAAACTTTAAAGACTTATCAATTTTCTCCGAAAATCTAGTCGCTATTCAATTAAATAAGACAAAAGTTATTTTAGATCGCCCCATTTATATTGGTTTTTCTATTCTTGAAATTTCCAAAACACATTTATATAATTTTCATTATTCTGTTATGAAAAACATTTATAAAGATAATATAAAATTATGTTATACGGATACCGATAGTCTTCTTTATCATATAAAAACAGATGATTTTTACGCTGATATGAAAAATAATATTAAGTATTTTGATACAAACAATTTTGTGGAAAATAATAAATATGGTATACCGAAAGCTAATGGGCAAATACCGGGTTATTTCAAAGACGAAATGGGGGGAGAAGTAATTTCAGAATTTGTTGGTTTACGTGCTAAGTTGTATTGTATAAATTCTGAGAAAAATATTATTAAAAAAGCAAAAGGAGTTACAAAGCCAATAACAAAAAAGTTGGACATTGAGAAATATAAAAGAGCTTTAATTTATAAAGAAAACCTAAGAGATGATATGTATGTCATACGATCAAAAAATCATCAGATTTATACTCAAAAATTAAATAAGCTGATACTTAACGGAGATGACAATAAAAGACAAATGATAAAAAATAGTTTTGAGACTGTACCATGGGGGCACTGTAGCACCATACTTTAATATAAGTTTTATTACTGTTTTATTGTGTAAATGTTACAAAAAATAAATATTTTTACAACCAATAAATATGCAAAAAAAATTTGCTTGTTTTTTCTTTATAAAAAACCCCTACCCTAACCCCATCTATCCTAACTTTATTAGGAACTGCAAGGTAAATAAAAGTAGGTGTGATGTGTAATAATATATTTTTATTCAACTAAGTAATAGAACACAGAACTATATAGAAGTTGAACGGTGTCTTAGATTAAAAATAAGTTTCACAATTGATTAGCTAAACTTATTTTTTTTACTATTTTACTAATCAAATATTCAGTTTCATCCATAATATCATCACAATGGTCTTTGACTAGGTACTGAACATTTACACAAGCACTATCATTTTCACTGCGACTCATTCCAATGAGATTGTTGCCACTCAGATCATTAATAGATATATTTATCAAATGATGTGCTTTTCCTGGTTCATTCCGGATAACATAAGAAGATGTCGCAAATGGTTTTGTTATCATATTTTTTAAAGAAAGTTGTGTTTTCTTACTATTTTTTTTAATATTTATGAATTTCTTTTTCTTCCCTTTAAATTTCTCCGGTTCTCGTTTCTGAGACACAGTTTCAACCACATTGGATGAATTCATATCTTGTGAAAAATATAATGATTTAACAATAGAATCATTATCTTCCCCCAGATAAGGATTGTTCATTTTCTGTAAATATAAAAAGTTATTGAATAAACTATAATAGAAAAACAGTAAACTATTGTTGTTTTTTTAGTCCATAAAATGAATACATACCTCACGAAAAAAATACGGGCTGATTACCGGATTGCCATCATTGAGATCCGCAGAGTTCTCCTGCTAAAATAAATAAAGAGTAAGTAAAAGAAAAAAAAAAAAAACAAATCAACTATAAATACATACATTTATAGTTAAATACTACATACCTCATGTAATTGGTATTGCTCACGTTCTTCAGAAATCGCGTTATCATTGTTCAAAATGCAGGGGCTATAGCACGGTGAAAGAGACATAATTCTGAAAAAAAAATATTAAAATCAGTACTTACTTACCAAAAAGCATATTTTATTTTTATTTGGATAATTTAATCTAAAACTTACCTAATTTTAGTGTAAGTGTCTGTTTTTGTCGGCTGCTACAATCAAATTAACTGTTTTTAATTACTAGTGCTGATTTAAAATTACTTAAGTTTATACGAATATAATATCATCTCAGTTTAGCAATGCAAGTCTGAACATGTCGTTTAGAAACTATATTTGCGCTCCAATATAATTATGTATATAATGAAGGATAGCAGTTTTTGCAAGTAGTAGGCGAGATGAAGTTGATCAAACAACCCATATCCCTGAATGTGAAAAATATAAATTTTAATGACTCTAGTTGTCAGATCAGACACAGTGCTTTATTACCTAATACGATTCGTTGTATAATATGCGGACCCTCGAACTGCGGTAAAACAAACGTTATGATCAGTTTACTGCTGCATGAAAATGGGCTTAAATTCATAAATCTTTATCTTTACTCGAAAACTACTTTCCAGCCAAAATATCGTTTTTTAAGTGAAGTATTAAGAAGAGTACCTCAGATACAGTTCAATGAGTTTAATGACGATAAAGATGTTATAGCTCCGAATGAAGCTTTAACAAATTCTGTATTTATTTTTGATGATGTTGCGTGTGAAAAGCAAGTAAACATTCGTAATTATTTCTCTATGGGAAGACATAAGCAAATCGACTGCTTTTACTTATCACAAACCTACTCGAAAATTCCGAAACAGTTGCTACGTGATAATGCTAATTTTCTTATAATATTTAAACAAGATGATGTGAACTTAAAGCATATCTATGAAGAACATGTAAATTCTGATCTACTGTGGAATCAGTTTAAAGACATTTGTAAAACTGTTTGGAGTAACCCTTATAATTTTCTACTTATTAACAAAGAGTCACCATTAAACAATGGAAGGTACAGACAGAATTTTGATATTTTTTTAAAGTTTGAATGAAGGATTATGCTTATAAACGAATTACATATTTAAATGCTGTTAGTATCATTCTTTTCTTAGCTGAATACAGTTGCTAGTTATTTTAAGATGGAAAAAAATATTAAAATGGAATTAGTGAAGTCTGTTGACTCCATAAAGAATAAAATAAAACAAATGAAAAATCAGGAACATGCAACGAACTTGTCGCTTGATAAAATGCTAAAACCTGTCACAGATCCTCTAAAAACTCTAGTTGATTCTAATAGGTCTGTAGAAAAAATGAATAAAATTGAAAATACAACTCTAAATAATTCTGATGGAATCGAATGCGAGGAAAATAATATTAGCGTATCAACGAAGATCGGTGACTATTACGAACCAAAACTAAATTCTACCCATTTCGTTGAACAAAATGCTAAAAAGGAATCAATCGATAATTTAGAAATGTCATTAGAGGGTGATGATATCTTTGGTATTTATGATGGTATTAGTATACCGTTTGGAATTAGAAGTGAAAACAAAACTTTATTGATGGGTAATTCAGCAGTATCATTTTCTAAAATTGATGGTTTGAATAACGATACTATAATTTTAATTAAAATCGGTGACAAAGCTTACAATTTAACGGCTGGTCTAAAAGAACTTTTACTTCGAAGAAAACCTGATTTAAAGTTAATATCGAGTGAAGATAAACTTGTCTATAAGGATATGTTACATTATACAAATGCTCATAAAAGAGATTTTAATCCTAAAGGTCAAATTAGGGGTGACAAAGGTATAAAATATTGTAAAATAATCAAACCCCTATTTTCCGAATCGCCAAACGATGATAAACTTGCTTACACTAAACTTGGAGGAAACTTACCAACGCTAAAAAAATATAAAAACGACATTGACTTGGTATATTGGGATGATCCTAACGAATTAGTCGAGAGATTGAAACTATTAGTAGCTTCAAGAGATGCTGGCAATACAAACCATGATAATGAAATTTTATCGATAATTGAAGAATTAAAAGAAGCTGGCTTGATTAAAGAATAAATATTTGTAATAATATGCTTTACATCCAGTATTATAGATGGATTCAAGACAGTACCTACTGAATTCTGAACATGAGCAAAGCCGACGTGGTAAACGAAATTCATAAAAATGCGAGGGTAAACTTTCCTCGAAGACATGTTATTATGAAAGATATAGACGACCTGTGGCAAGCAGATTTAATTGATATGCAATCAATTTCAAAAGAAAATAAAAACAACAGATTTATTCTTGCTGTTATTGACACATTTTCGAAATATGCTTGGGCTTTTCCTCTGAAAAGTAAAACTAAAGATGAAGTATGTAATTGTTTCAAAATTTTTGTAGCTACAGGACGTGTTCCTAAAAATCTGCAAACGGATAATGGATCAGAATTTTATAATAATAAATTTAAAAAGCTTATGAAATCTTATCAAATTAATCACTATTCAACCTTTTCAACAAAAAAGGCTTCGATAGTTGAACGATTTATCAGAACATTGAAAACTAAACTTTACAAGGAATTTAGTCTAAAAGGTAGCTATAATTGGGTAGATAATATCCTTAATGACGTTATTTATAAATACAATAACACTTACCATCGGACAATTGATGAAATTCCTGCTAACGTGGATAACATTAATAAAAAACGAATCTTAGAAAGATACGTAAGGTCGGTAAAAAACTTTGGTATACGAAGCAAGTTTAAAGTAGGTGATTATGTACGTATCAGTAAGTACAAAGGAACATTTGAAAAAGGATATACCCCCAACTGGTCATCGGAAATATTTAAAATTCGAAAAATACAAAATACAACTCCTATCACCTACTTAATTGAAGATACAATCAGAGGTCAGCCTATTTTAGGAGCATTTTATGTGCAAGAGCTTCAAAAGACAAAACATCACAATGTGTACCTAGTCGAGAAAGTTCTTAGAAGAAAAGGAAGCAGGGTTTTTGTAAAATGGCTAGGTTTGCCTTCTGCTGAAAACAGCTGGATTGATAAATCAAATATAATATTATAAAATAAAAACAACATACCTCAACAACAAAGTCAATGATGAAGCGTGTATTTATTATAGCACTCGATTCGGATTCATTAGTCTTATAATGTGTATTGGAGAGAGTAGTCTTCTCAATTGGCTTATAAACAATTTACCATTTGAATTACACTTACCAGGATACAATTATTGTGGTCCTGGTACAAAATTAATTAAAAGGCTTGCACATGGAGATAAAGGTGTTAATAAATTAGACGAATATTGTAAAGAACACGATATCGCCTATCACAAATCATCAAACTTAAAGGATCGTCACAAAGCTGATTTAATTTTGCTAAAAATGGCAAAAGAGCGAGCTGTTGCCTCGGATGCGAGTGGAAGCGAAAAAATTATGGCCCGTTTAGTAAGCAAGGCAATGTCTACAAAAATTAAAACTGGCTCTGGCCTAAAAAAAAGCAACAAAAAGTGTTCTCGGAAAGTTACACTGGGAAAAGGGTTAAAAAATAAATTTAAAAATGTTATTAGTAAAACGAAAAGACACATGAAAAAATTAAAACCAAAATGCAAAAAAGTGGCAATAGAATTAGCTATGGCTGCAGCCAGAGAATTAGCTGATGATTCATCCATTAAACTTCCTCGGGTTATTCCTATACCAAAAAATGGTGGTGTATTACCTTTGATTCCTATTTTTGCTGGATTATCAGCAGCAGGAGCTTTAGCAGGCGGTGCAGCTGGTATTGCCAAAACCATAAATGAATTCAAGATAGCTAAAAAGCTGTTGGCTGAATCGAAGAGACACAATGAAAAAATGGAAGCTCTTTGCATTGGAAAAGGCTTACACATTAAACCGCATAAAGATGGGCTTGGAATTTTTGTCACGAATAAAAAAAACTAAGGTATTGGCTACCCAAACGAGCCTTAACTAACTTTGACATTTTGGAGTATGGAAATAATATTCCTTATTTTCGAGGTGTATTTATGAGAGATGAGCTCCCTAAACAACCTTTTAAAAAAGAGTGTGGAGTTGTTAATTTAGATAGTTCTAAAAATCCGGGTTCTCATTGGGTAGCCTATGCAAAATACAATGATTATATTGAATATTTTGATAGTTATGGAAATCTTAAACCACCCAAGGAATTTATAAAATACCTAGGTGCTAAAGTACACTATAATTTTGATAATATACAACGCAACCACCCTTATAATTGTGGCCACCTATGTTTACATTTTTTAAACAATTTTTGGTGTAGTCGAGGAATAAAATAAGCAGGATCTTCTAAAAGGGTTCAGTCCGCAAGAATGTCTATAGCGGTAACCATCTCTGGAAATAAATCAGAATTGGATACATTCTTTCAACCCCCTCTGTATTTATCTGGTCAATATGAGTGTGGTTTGTTATACTTTTCAATATTAAATTCAATAACAAATGTGAGTATTAATAACGACATTCTTCCTGTGATCAGAATCGAATGTGATCTTGTACACGGTTCATACTCTAACGGGCTACCAACTCATATTATTCATGAATTTGTATCTAATACCGATACAGGTCATCGAATCATAGAAATACCACAAAACGTTATATACTTCCCAGTGAACAAAAATACTATTACATCGATATCTATTAAGATAGTTGATCAATTTGGTTTCTGTATTAGCTTAAGAGAAGAACATAAAAATATTGAACTACGTCTTCATTTAAGAAAAACAAAATGATATTATATTATAAAAACCCTGCAGTTAACAAAAAGCGTCCTATTTCTTGTACAACCACTAAGGTGCAAAGACGTAAGAAAAAAGTTATAAAATTAACTAAAGCAAATAAAGAATTTCTTAAAGCCCTAGGCTTAAAAGTATGAATATACTACAGATTACTGAATTACCGCACTTCGATACTTCGATTGAAAGTTATGAAGTCCATTCATACAATCCCTACAACAACAGCTTTAGAGAAAATGATGAAATCAGAATTCCCATACACCAGCAAGACATATATGTGCTACCGTCAGCCAGCTCAATTTACGTCGAAGGACAAGCAAAGTTCTTCGGTAAAGATGGAAATCCTATTAAGAAAACTATCACATTCAGTAACAACCCTGTTATGTTTTTGTTTCAAGATATCAGATACGAAATAAATGGTATAGAAATAGATCGCATCAAAAATTCTGGAATAACGTCAACAATAAAGTCATACGTTTCGATGAATGAAGGAGAAAATAAAGTTGCTGCCTTGTGGGGATGGAACATAGATGGATTTAAAAGCGATGGTCATTTTAGTGCTATTGTACCTCTTAATAAAATTTTAGGATTTGCAGAGGATTACAATAAAATTGTGATAAATTGTAAACATGAACTTATTCTGAATAGAAGTAACTCTAACTTAAACAGTTGTACAGCACCTGACGATGTTGCACATTTTCAAATAGATATTCAAAAAGTGCAATGGCGGGTGCCGCATATAAAAGTATCAGATCGCGAACGACTGACACTTCTTAAACATTTAGAAAAAGATAAATCTATTCAGATAGCCTTTAGAAATTGGGATTTATACGAGTATCCTTTGCTCCCTAAAACTACAAAACATTGTTGGTCTGTTAAGACTGCCTCACAATTAGAGAAACCTCGATATGTAATTTTTTGTTTGCAAACCAATAGAAAAAATAGTAAAACCAAAGACAGTTCTCTGTTTGATCACTGTGGGGTTACTAACGTAACTTTGTTTTTGAATTCACAATACTATCCTTACGAGCCTCTAAGCTTAAATTTTTCCGAGAACAAATACAATATATTATATGAAATGTATGTGAAATTCCGTCAGTCGTATTACAACTGTCCTGCAGACCCCCTGCTTGACTTAATCGGTTTCAAGGAGAAGGCTCCTCTCTTTATCATAGACTGTTCAAGGCAAAACGATAGTTTGAAAACAGGTCCCGTAGATGTGCGGCTGGAGATTGAATGTTCAGCACCAATACCAGATAACACAGCTGGATATTGTTTAATTATTAACGATCGACTTATAGAATATAAACCTTTGAGTAACATAGTGCGCAGGTTATCATGACTGCCATTGTAGATGTTCAAGGTTTTAAAACAGAAGCAAATGAATTCATAGTAAAAGAAATTGCAATATTGTGTGATAATAAAATACAGGTGCTTTTGATTAAAGCACCTTTCCCATATCACGAATTGACAAAACAAGAAAGGAGGCAAGTAAATTGGATTGAACGCAACAGAAAGATTTATTGGAGTGAAGGATTTGTGTCTTACTCAAATCATCAGAATTTGATTGCAGATATTTTGAGAGATAAAAGTGTTTACACCAAAGGTTTAGAAAAAGTGATGTGGTTAAAAAATATTTCTAATAATAATAATATAAATAATTTAGAAAACAAAGGCTGTCCTAGTTTGCTAAGTCTGTATGATCAATATTTATATTCCCGAGATTTGTATAGTTGTATTTATCATGAAAAAGTATGTGCTTTAAGAAATGTTCTGTGTTTAAAAAAATGGTGTTTTGAGAATAAATGTTTTAAATAAAATATCTTTTTTTTTTTTTTTTTTCAAGCAAATATGTCACTATAATTTTATTATCCCTCCTAGAACATCTAATGAATGTCTATATAAACTGTTAGCAACAGAATGTGACTTCATTATATTTTCAATAATATTTGTTTGAAGTACTTACTGCATGACGAAAATGTTAAAAGAAAACTACAATCCTCGATATGATATGTATCATACGCATAAAATGCGTTTACATTCATTTAATTATTATTGGGCAACAACTGACTCTCAGAAAAGATTGGTGATGGAAATGGCTGACGCAGGATTTTTTTATTGCGGTAATGGAATTAATGATAGAACTGCATGCTTCTCATGCGGAGGTGTTATTGAAGATTGGGAGATTTACGGCGATCCTTGGATGCAACATGCTTTAAACTTTCCTCATTGTTTTTATTTATACGCTGTGAAAGGAGGAGATTATATCAATAAGTATTGAGCGATGCTTACACGATTTTGTGATTGAATACGATATGCACTTGATGATCTACACTAGTAGGGTATAATTGGGGGGCTTCTGCGTCGCGCAGCTCGAGCGCATGCGAGAGCAAGTGATGCAGAACCCCCAATTATACCCTACTCACGTGTTTTTACGTTGTAACTTACGTTGGTAAATGATATTTTAAAGAGGGAACGATTATTTTAGGAATGTCCATCATCGTTTTGCATGATTGTTTTAGTATGATCGAAGACCAACGTGTTTGAACAAAAACCTCTTCTATATCTATATAGGGCTAAGTAAGGTTACCATTTTACAAACGCTTCTTTATTATTCAACAATTCATCAAAATTCAATTTACTTGCTCAGTTTTTAAACGTAAAAGGTAGGTCAATGAACATAATAATATCTTTATAACTTACTTAAAATTAACCAGTCCCAAGTCATAAAGCGTACATAAGTAAGTTTGTTCAAACTTAAGAACCGGTCCGTAAGAGAAATTGTTAACTGTACTTGATGACTTCGTAACTAAACACATATTACGGAATAATAAAGATTATATAGCTCGTTGTTTTATTGAAATATTCCTTTCATACTTCTCCTTTAATGTATCGGAGAAGATCTCAAAGAAATTATTTCAGATCGGACACAATCCTACATCTTTAATGACATAATTTTCCTTTTCCACAAGAGTGTAACATAATATGACATTTATCGACGTATATCTATTTGTAAAGACTGTTGTTTATTAATAGTTTATATATATTTAGCTTGCAGTAAGATTATATGTACGTAATAATGCAGAGTAGTGATTTAGTACAGGTTTTGCTCGCGAGGATCTATATTTCTTAGTTCGCATCGAGGGAAGACGTTATGACTGAAACTTAAATCGGTAGAATAGTGTTTCACTATTTTCGTTTTGAGTAATTATTTTTTCTACTCAATCCAATCTGCCTAGCCTTTTCCCAACTATGTTGGGGTCGGCTTCCAGTCTAACCTGATGCAGCTGAATACCAGTATTTTACATGGAGCGACTGCCTATCTGACTTCCACAACCCAGTAACTGGGTAATACGAGACGCCTTGGCAAGACTGGTTGTTAATTATTTTTTCTACTCGACACTCTCAATTTGGTAGGTTTATGTAATTTGATATCAGGTAAATCGTGAATACTAGAGACGTTGTGTTTTAGCCTTAGAATGTCGTAAGTGATCTTGTATAAGTAATAGTGATTTTTTTAAAGCTAACTTACCTTTATTTATAACCTTTATAATAAATTGTCGACTCAGTACTGAAGAAGAGAGTTTTAATAGAAAGGGTGGTTGCACCATCATCCAATATACTAATACAATAAATGTGGATGTAGTTGTAACTTCGTACTAGTCCGCGTCTACCAGCTATGAGTTTATAATCGATGGCAGTAAGTGTGTCCTATCACCATAAAAGGTATTATAGGTACTATACAATACATACCGTCTTATGAGAACCTACTTTATTCTCAAAATTATGTTGGCAACATAAGCTTAAATTACCTAAGGAATAAGTTCTGAGTCGTTTTATATTAATATTTCATGAATCTCCAAGGTTTCCCTGTTCTCTTTGCAAAAGTAGGTTTACTCACACTAGGGAAAATCCAATTCGCTGTGTCGTGCACACGCTCGCACACAGGCGCGCGTGACTTGAGGGAAAAATAAAATTTCTCGCTAAGTTTATAATGGGAAAACTTTGAGAACCACTTAATTATGTTAATGTTTGAAACAAAATTTTAGAAGAGACGTTTAAACACGACAATGATTTAATTTAAAAATAGTAATGTATTGATATTAGGTTTACATCATTCAGTTTTGCTTTATATGGAGATCAATGTTGGCAGGTATTTGGCCACGTAGGTGTTTTTTTTTTATCTTATTTCCACCGGCTGTTCCATTTTAAAGGCCTATTGTCCATGACGGTTTGGCTGAGTTAATTGGTGTTAAAAGAATTATCATTTAAGTAGGTAAGTATCTAAGGAAAAAAAAAAAAAAAAAAGTATCTAAGGCATTTTTTCACAATTCACACTTTAATAACACTATAGTCTTTATATAATTCCCTGCAAAGATATGTAATTACAATTAATAGGCATGTCACAATCATAGTATAACTAACATAAGTTATTATTATATCTAACTCACTTAAAATACAAACACATCAAGCTAAAGTAACATTGCACAGCTTTAATTGCATTTTAGTATAGGTGGGAAATTAATATCTCGAACTAATCAAAGTTTAGTCGGTGTTTCCGAAGCACGAGCCGTGTCTAACTATCTAGTTTGTTTTCTTATTTCTAGCTACCTATTACGTATCCTTTTGTTTTTGTGGAGACTGCTTACATTAAAGCTTCTGGTTGGGTTTTGCATGCGTATACCTACTTCTTTTTTATAAATACTAAATTTTTTTGGAACTAACTATTCATGTTGAAAATATTCCAACATAAACTTCGCATCTCTCTGCAATCACAGTGTATGAATTCCGACATCTCCTTTTGAATAAAAACACACGAGGACGATGGCTCATTAGGACCCATGTTAGGGGAAGCTTAAACCACATATGTTTTAAAAGGAAAAAATCATGAACCTCATTTTAATTTTAATGAAAATATCATTTCCTTCCAAGGAGGTATATCCAAAGTTTACATCCGTCATTTTGCATGGGCCAACGGTCGAGTGGCGGTGGCAGGGGTGCTGGGGGGTCGGCGCGGCGGGTGGAGCGGTGCCACCCCGCGAGCACCCCCCGCCCCCTCCGCGGGATCGATACGTCATTTGAGCTGGTCGCCATGGAGACCGCGAACGGAGCGGGGCGGCGCCGCGGCTTCGGATGGTGGGTGCACGGCGCTCCGCGGAGCCGCGAGCCCTCGCCAAATGAAAAAATAGATACAACCTTATTTGGGACAAATCCCTCTATAAAAATTGCCATTTTGAAGATTTCTTCAAATTATATCTTGTGTTTGTGTTATTTCATCTGGAGAGTATTAGTGTTCTGGAAGAAGAGTCTTTGCTAAGTCGTACTCATAGAGTTAAGTTTAGTTATTAAAACTTACTTAAAAACAGAGAGTCGAAATGAATTCGTTCGATGAATGTTCTCTAAAATGTATAGTTTGGATAGAGATAACGAGAGAAGTATATTTATGCAAAGTTTTTGGAGTTGATGTTTCCGACCGTTTAATTGAGTTCAATTAGCATTATTTGTTTGAATGTTTTTTTTTCCTTAATAACTATATCATTGTGAGAGTCACCCTTAATAGTTATGGGCGACATTTTAGCTCTACATCTGACGTAGTAGACATTACAGTCTGCAATGTTTTTTAAGTTGTGTCATTGCCCTGTGGAAATATTTACGTAAGAGGGTAGTTGAAATAAGTATGTAGTCGTAGTTTTGTGTCATATTATGATTTTGTATTTCCTAGGCCCTAGACTAGACTATGTGTGGAGAATGTTGATTATCATTTTTTCTCTTTCTATGCAGCGATGACTACCAGAAGTTTGTTGTGTTATTTGCTTTTATTATAGAATATTGCATCTACTTTTTCTCTTGTAATGTAAATGCTACAGTAGTTCCGCATTATGTAATTCATGGCTATATATTCGTAAATTAAAACGGTTCGAGTATGAGCCGTGTTATCGCGGTATTCGTGTTAAACCTTAGGTCGGACACGTTCTGAGTGTCAGAGGTTGGGATACAAACATATTACGGGTACTATTCCTGTTCCCTTATATTGGATAGGTTGTAAACTTGTTTGTTTTGGGTTCTTAAATAGATAAGTAGTTTGTTGTATCTTTTAAAGGAGAAATATAAGAAGGATATTCATTATGGGGAGGTAGTTTTAGGCAGACTAGACTCTAGTAGACATTCTTATCACTTCGTGCTGTAAAATTCGATCGATGATTGGTGGGTCACCAACGTTCTTCTTTATGAAGTTTGAACATAATTTTGTGTATTTGATAGGGCTTTCATAGATGTTTTGAAACCAAATGAAGGCAATTCTTCTGAGGCGGGTTTGTGTGATTTTAACGATATTTGGATGAGTTCGGCTGTTAATTATTTTTGGCACGTAGGGATAAAACCGATCTTTGTTTGTATGTATAAAGCTTCTTCAGAAAAGGCGATTAGTTAAAGACCTGTTTAGTTGTTGTTTCAGGATAATCATTATGATATATCACTTAAACATTCTTGGTTGACATTTATTATAAATATTGGTTTGTCACTTTTTGAATTAGAAATATTTTAATGTTACATTATTTTGGCGCCTTTAACTTATGAATAAAACATAAGTTGATATTTAAAGCTCACTGAAAGATTAGACACAAGCAGATAAAAGCCCGTTCCACGGTACTAAGTTATCAATACATAATGAGGGAATACAAAGAGAGGGAGAACACTGAATCCGAAGTTGCTTATTTTTCCTTCATGTAAACATTTTATGTGTATTATCCTGCCGTTACTATTAAATTTTGGTTGAATGTAGAATTATTTTGCGTTCTTGTGAAAATGTATGATTGCAGACACTTAGACATTAAATCGAGGCAATAATGCCATTTAATTATTCACATGCAGGGTAAAGACCTCTTCTCAACGGATCTAAGGACAAGTCTGGAAAAACTGATGGGTACTATGTTTGAGAAAGCTGTTTACCTACAATAAACAAGATTAGCATGACTAGAACTACGAAATAATTATCTATCCTAAGTCAGCATTTAACGGACAGTCAACGATAGGTAATAACCAGTGCTTATGCTTTGTGAAGAAGACCAATATACGTTTATTTATTGAACTCATCAAATAAAAGAAAGCCATTGAACGAAATAGTCTAATAAAACATTGAAATCTTTAAGACTGTACGTCCCGACATCTACTTATCATTGTACAATACAATCTACAAATATACAAACTTTCAAATACGTGTATTTGCTTATACAAACAAGAAAGTTAGCGAACAATATAAAAGTAATGGGATAGAGTGAGAGGGCAGAACCAGGCGGGTGGTTGTGCAAGAGAGATAGAGTTATTCAAATTGAGGGTACATATTTCTACATAGGTAACAAATAGCTTGTTGAGAAAAATATGGATATTCCATTTGCGGACTTCCAGTCTCTAGTTATGAATTATAAATACCTACATTTTATTTATGACTCAAGGTTAGTGCTAGTGGCGTTAAGCCCTTTCTTACGTGGTCTTTAAAACAAACGCTTTGGTGAGTGTGTATGGTACATCGCCGTTGAATTCTACTAAATTATTTACAAACAGATGGCACGGAATTGGTTTTAGTGCCTATTATAGACAATACATATTTTTTTCTATTCAACGTTAAGCATCACATTAATGCGGTTCGGAATAATAAGCTATTATCACGCGGAATGAGCCCTCCCACCGACAACGTCTGTAAAGAAAATATTTATCTATATACTTTATAAGGCTTTACTTGTACTTAATCGATTATATTGTCTACAACGTTGTGTAAAAGTTTATTAATTTCGTTGCTTAACTTCATCAAGCAATACCAATTATTTAAGACGTAGTTAATTGCTGAAATTCTAGAAAATATCTTACTTATGGGTTTCCTCCATATAAGTTTAGCCATGAATTTTTCATAAAAAATAATTAAAAATAGTAAAAAAGATTAATGTTTAGGTAGGTACAACTTCACAGACATGGATAATGCAAGAATATTACGATGCTATAAGTGCACACTGCACATCTATTAGTAAATATTGTATAATAAAATGTGATCACATCTAAGCTGGTAGCGCGGTATTTCCACGTTATGATTATTGAACAAAAAGTAGAAAAGTTGAAGAGAGTTGCAGGAGCAACTTCAAGAACAGGTATTTACACTGTTTGAATATGTAGGTTGTGCAGGTAGTTTTAAATTATTTTCTATACAGTTTGTCAAAGGAAAAAGTGATTTAATCTTTGTTTTGATTGTAAAATATGAATTGGATTGAAGGAATGTACAGTTCAAATTATGAAGAATAGGAAGGAATGAATGTGTTGCCGTATTTCCAATTTCTCGCTTCAGGAGAATCGACTTTATTGATATACCTTTTTGTAACTACGTATAAGATGCTTACGAATCGTAGAATTATGGGGGTTGCTAGTATGAGCCGTTGGCAAATTGTAGCTAAAGTTTGAGTAAATAAGATAATTTTTATCACGTCGCCGTTTAACGAGTGGAATTACATAAATGCCATCGTTTTGTACTTTTTTATTAGCAACTGTCGTGTTTAAAAATGTCGTGTCTATATATTTCAAAATAAAAATGTCTTTATTACTGAGATGATAAATGAAATAATTATTAAAGAAATAAAAGCCGGCTCTTGTAAGGTTTTGAGCGCCACCTACCGGCCACTTTGTGTGTTAACATTTGGAGACGTATGTATGCAGATGGTGGAGCCATCTATGTTTAAGATGCTTCATTGTTAAGAATAGCTCATAGCTCATTCTACTGGGTAGGTAAGTACCTCACTTGAGTCTTTACAAAGAACCGGAAGTAGCGAAAATAGTTAACACCGGTATCCGTTTCTCACATCTGGCTTAAAGGTATAATGGTCAAATCTGTGTATTGTGGCGTGGTAGCAAAACATGGAATAAAGTCAGTTAGATTTTTTACACCATTTTGGGCGAAATACTATTACAATTCAAGAAATACAGAAACGAAATAAAAATACAGAAAGTAATTGTTAGAATTGTTAGGAAGGACATTTTACTCACAAAAAAATACTTAGAACTCGGACTTCGAACATTGAGTATCACTCTGTTGATCACAACACAAACAAAAGTCACATAGTACCCTGACAGTCATATACACTGCAAACCTTCATATATGATTGAGATTATGATAATTTTATGAATTGTACAGATTTGCCACGTAATTCTTCGAGTAACGGTTTTTTTGTGAAATACCGATACAATAACTAACTCTGTATGAATTGTTTTAATTAGTTAACTGTGTTATTATCTGCTCATAAAGTAGTGTATGCTGTGTTTTCAATAATAATTGTTTATTGCCCTATCACCTGTATTCTTGAGGACTTAATGGCTGCGTGCAAACGGTATTAAAGTTGCTGAATTTTGGATTAAACGAATTTAGAGAATATAATGTTTCAGATGTTATTTTTGTCGAAAGAAGAAGATTGACATAAAATATTTATAAAATTTTCTTTAAGTAGGGTGCTTTTAGACTTAAGTTTACAATGTACAAATTGTAAAGTAATAAGTGTGCTCATTGTTGAAGAGCCTGATAAATAAATAAACTCGGAATCAAAAATATTGATAAGATGAGACGAAGGCGACTTCATCCGGCCGCACTGGTCGGGTCGCACGGGCGGCCCCTTACAAAACTCGCTTGAGTGCCTGCACAGGGCTCTTGCTCTTTCAATACTAGCAGGCGAACTACAAATGAAAAACTTGTCCCTTATTTTCGTTCGCTATTTACTGTGTGAATAACTATATCCAACCAGATTAAACAAATTGCTGTGAAAAAAAAAGTGTCTCATTATAATTCTCGTTACAACAACAAAACGAACATGTAAATAAATGTTTTACAATATACATTTGGCTTTTCCTAAGATTATATACTGCAAATATTTACAAATTCTTCGTTTACTATAGCCCCGCAGCTGAAATAAAAACAAATTTTAACGATGAAGTAGAATATAGTTAAATAAAACTAATTAAGTATTTAAAAAACAAAAAACCCGACTACAAAAACCTATAACCGAAAAGAGAAAAACAAGCATTGAACTTTGTTTTTGTAAGGTATTTCAGACCACAAACCAATAACCTGAAATATGTTGTAACTTTTGTTTGTCCCCTCCTGCAATACCTTACAAAAAACAAAGTTCCATGCTTGTTTTTCTCTTGTGTTATAAGTAGGTCTTTGCAGTCGGGTTTTTGTTTTTTAAATAATTTGTTTTATTTCAAGCCTTTTAGTTTTATTAATATATATATTTGGAATTAACTCATTACTAGCTTTTATTTGATACCCATTGTTGTAATTTATGTAAAAAAAACCTTCCCCTCCATTTTTTTGTAATAACTGAAGAAATATTAAAAAAAAAATAGTCTTTGTTACTCCCACGATTAAGACGAACCTAACGATACCTCGTATGTTACAATCTATCAAGCCGTTTAGGCTACGGAGCGTGCCAAAGAAATAGACATACATACATACATACAAACCTACATACAAACATACATACTCTCGAAAAACATTACCCTGCTTCTGGGGCTGTCGGGTAAAAAAGACATTACTCATTTAGCCGTACGTCAGTAAGAACAAAATAAAATCTACCAAACCGCTACGAACACGCTACGCTGCTACGAAGACGAAACGCGCCTGCTTCGTAAACCTTTGAAGTAGGTATGAAAACATTATGAAATTGCTAAGGAACCGCTACGAATACACTGCGTAGTTTAGAATATTCTACGCACCTTCTTCATAGACGTTACAGAAACGATTACGATTACGATTTGATTAGAAAGCGCGAGTTAGCCTAAGAAGATCTTACGCACACAGTTCGTAGACGCTACAAAACCGCTACGGAGCTACGAAAACTACGCGCCCGCTCCGTAGACGGGTGCGAACGTTACAAAAACCCCACGCCCAAGTTACAAAGACATTACTCGTTTCGTAGACGCTGTGAATTCACTACGCAGCTACGACGCCGGCGCAACACATACGCTACAAAATCGCTACGCACACTGTTCGTCGACGCTACGACGAAGCGACGAAGGCGCTACGCACATACTTCGTAGACGCTTCAAAACCGCTACAAAAATCACTACGACAGCTCTACGCCGACGCTATAATTCATTTAATTAGATTTTGCATGATTATTATCTCTATGAATATTTCTATTTCTAAGCCTTTACACCGTGATATATTCCAGCTGTCTCAACTTTTATGCAAAATTCTACATTTACAGGAATTTTTTGCCCAATTTCGAAAATATTTTATCTTGAAACCCTCTTTAGAAGTACCTCGGCGGATATAGTTCGGAGGGTAAATTCGTATTGCGTAGTGACTGCCGATTCACGTATGGTAGGTACCTACCGTTTAACTTTTTCTAACAAACTTGAAAGGCCTTGTCGTGTATCATAATATCGAAACCTCAGACCAAATAAAACGAAACTAAAATGTTTTAGAAGCTTTCCGAAAATCATTTAACATTCCTTTTATTCTTTGTAATCATTATGATGCGCCAAGTAGTTTCCACGAGTGGTGATATTTAAGTGCATGTCCGGTGCACCCTGTGAGCCCCCCTACCACCTTGCTGCCTGATTTACTCTTCAACGAAAACTAAGTACTAATAGTTCAAACTAAGTACTACGCAAGAAAAAACAAACAGCGTCCGAGGAATTCAGGCCTTACATATATATTAAAGAAAGAAGGGAAAGATTAACATTTATTTGTATGTGTGGTAATCAGTAGATTTATTATGTAGTTTTCATAAAAAAAGCTTCCACTTCAGTTCTAATAAGTTACGAAACTATTGTCTTCGCATTTGTGTTTGATGGGTTAACATGGGTTAGGAATGAACACAAAATCATTTTCATTTGAAATATTTTATTCAAAACTCATTCGCACAGTTGTACAGACAGCTAGATCGTCGCTAGTCTTGGTAAAATATCATAAACAAATAAAATATGATTTTAATGATATACTTTGTTGTGATTGAATGTATTTCTTTAAAAAATCGGTGAAATATTCAATTCACAATATTTTTTTAGACCAATACTTCTATTGCTACGACTTTAAATAAATAAGAAGAAATATAACTACAACTTGCGTACAGATGGAGGTTGGTACGAATTAATGCGAGCTGGCGTTGCAAGCACCTCCCGGGCGTCGAAACGGTCGCAACAGTCTTTTAAACTTTCGTACCCACCTCGATCTGCTTTATTTATAAACCTACCAGCACTTTAATATCAAAAGTTACAAAAGATCCTACAATATGTTTCATGTTATCATATTGTAAAGGTTTTTACAAAATGATTAAAATATTGGCCACTATCACTGAGTAAGTGCTAGTAAAAATCACGCGTCTTCCACGAATTAAAGAAAACAAGGACAGTCACTTTCTGTAAGACGTGAAAGAAGGAAAAGCACCGGCCAAGGATAACACGTCGAGCGGCGCTTTTCTCATTATAGTAAACGGCCTTTTTACTTCTAAAATTATAATAGTCACTGGTCTCAAAACATGGCTTAAGTACTATACACCTAAAATATATAAATTATTACAAATTAAGTAAGGCATTTACAACATCAGGGATCCTTAAGATAACTTTATATTTACACGATACTAGATCGCTTTCAGTAGCATCGTGTAAAAACAAAGAAATTGACTAAGCTTATATCGGTAAAACAATTATTTTTATATTTAAAATGGTCAAGATTTCGGCGATCTAAATAACCTGTGAAGCTTGATCTTAGTCGAAATTTATTTATTTGAGAGTATATTAGCTTCGCTTTGGTCAATACGAATTTTAATTTATGAGTGACATTTGATAATTTTGAACTTTTTATCATAAAGGCCTAGTCGTTTACAACTTAGCACTATCGTTTGGCACTGACTTTTGTTAGAAAAGATAAATAATATAATAAATTAGCCCTAAATTGAAGACCCAAAATTCGTAAAAATTTTAGTTTCAGAAATTAACATTTTAATTTAATATTTTAATCACAGTCATGAACAGTTATTTCCTTAATAATTGAGTTGCGCGTGCCACGACATTTTATGAAAAGTAAAAAAAAATCAATAATATAGATTACTACATATGACACGAAATCTTAAACTACTCCATGGGGATAATTTGAGTTGAGCATTATTCTTGTGCATAGAAGAGTAGATGGAATTAATTATCACATAGGCGCTTCATCCTTGTGACGGCGTATACGAGACAGATTTGAATATCTCGTAGGGCTTCACCTTCGTCGCTTGGCGGACACAGCAGCTGCTATCATTTGTCTTAACATCGGCTCTGGGGTGCACGCCTTAGGATCGCATTTCATCTGACCGTCTCCTCCACATCTGAAAACAGGTAAATTAAGAGAGGTATAAGTATTTGAAACGTGTACAAATTCTGCTTTGTTATGAATTAAGCCATTGATAACAGAACCGTTTAAAAAAAGCTTAGAATAGTCGAGTTACTCACGTGCAGTGTAAACATGGTCCTGAGGATGAGCGTACAACTTCTCCTACTTTGTACGTGTGTCCTTTTATTTGACAGCCTCTCCTTTGTGCCGCACCCTTGTATGAGTGGGTCGGGAAGTGAGGAGGCAGTGTAGTCGTTGTTGTGGTCGTCGTCGTTGTAACATTCACAGTCGTTGCCATTGAAACAGGACATTCATATCGAGGACAGCAGAAACCTTGAATGGGTTCTTCGTGGCATCCATGAATAGGAGGCGGGCAACTTTGTTGTAAACAGATAATGTCACTTCTGAAGCAGAAGCAGAAGTCACATGGGTCATCTCTTGGTATCTGTTGGGCCGAAACGTACACTTTGCCTCCGTAGCGACAAGTTCCCGGTCCGAAAGCTTGATCTTCTTCAACATAGTCAGGTTCCCCATATCCACTAGTTCCACTTGGAGGAAGTTGTCCATCTTCCTCAGGGGTTGGTATTTCATCTGTAGGTTGCAAATCTGGAATACTTGGTTTTGAAACTTCAGTTGGTGTACTCGATGGAGGAACTTCACTAGTCTCACTAGGTTTTTCTTCCGGTTTAGCAAACTTGTCATCTGGAACAGGAGTCGCAGTATCCTCTCCTTGGCGTATGGTTGTTGCTTTGGTTGTGGAGAATATAAATTCTTCCTCTGGTGTGGTGGTTTCATGCGATACAATTGGATGTGATGGTTTCTCACTGCTAGAAATTTCCTTTTCAGTTGGTACTGCGATGTCTGGTTCAGAAATTGGTAATTTTTCGGACTCTGTGACAAGAACAGGCGTAGATTCTTCAGTAATTTGAGTGGGTGCTGCAGTTGTATATTCTTTATGATCAGCAGTATACTTAGTATCTTCACCTTGAACTACAGCTGGTGTTGTCATTTCTACTGGTACCGATTCTGATACCTTTTCAGACACGCCTTCAGGCAAAGGCTCATCACTGGACTTAGTGGTCTCCTCCGTTTCTTTTGTTGCCGTTTCAACTTCTTCGTCAGTCTTCTCAGTGGTTAGTTCGGACACCTGAGGTTCCTGTCCAGCCTCTGGTTGCATAGTTGTGGGTTTTTCGTCGAGAGGTGACACAGTGGACACATGTTCTTCAATCTTGGGGGTATATTCTTCTGCGGGAGGTGACGATGTCGAAATATCTTCGACAGGTTTATGGGCGTACTCTTCCTCGGAAGGTGATGACGTTGAAATGTCGTCTACAGGCTTGTGCGAGTGGTCCTCATCGGATGGTGACGATGATGAGATGTCATCTTCAGGCTTGTGCAAATCTTCCTCTTTGGTAGGTGATGATGTTGAGATATCTTCTACCGGCCTGTAAGAGTGCTCCTCTTCAGACGGCGATGACGTTGAAATGTCTTCTACAGGTTTTTGCGAGTGTTCCTCTTCAGAAGGTGATGATGTTGATGTATCTTCTACAGGTTTGTAAGAGTGTTCTTCTTCGGAAGGCGACATTGTTGTGAGGTCTTCTACAATCTTGTGAGTGTGTTCTTCTAATTCAATCAAATATGGCGTCGTCTCTGAGAATTCAGTCTGAGCAGATGTATGTTCTGTAGATTTCATGACTTCGATTTGTTCAATTTCTTCAGTTACTGCGGGCGATTCTCGCAACGTGGTTGCAGTATCTTGTTTTTCTGTTACAGTGTCCTCGGAAACGTGAGTTATTTTGTCATCTTGTTCAGGATCTTTCTTGCTTACGTCTACAGGTTCAGTTGGGTGAACGGGTGCTTCTGTTGGAATTTCTCCCTGTCCCGGAACATGTGGTTCTGGAGCTTTAGGAATTTCTTCAGACTGTGTTGTTAGTAATTCTGGTTTATATGTTGATTCCGCTTTCGGTACGCTTAACGTTGTAGTTTTTTCATCAAAACCTTCTTTTTGTTCAGTTACAAGTGATTGTGGAACTTCACTTGATGTTTGTACACCTGGCAATTCTGTATTTACATCTTCAATCGGCAAATCAGTAGACACTCTTTGTATTTCCGTTATAGATGGTTTGTTATTGTCTAGATCATGCGATTCAGTATGCATTAGTTCTGGTGCTGCTGTTCCAGCCTCTCCTTCTTTTTCTGATGTTATTGGAATGTCTGTTGTTAACGTTTGGGAGTCCTTTACCTCCTGTTCTACTGACTTTGTGCTAGTTTCAAGAGCTTCAGTTACATGTGGCTCTGTCACATAAGGTCCAGTTCCTTTATTTGCGTCCTCCATTGTTGTTACACGATGTTGAGGAATTTCCGTATCTGATTCTTGTTGTTCTGTATATCCTTCTGGTGCAGGTGTAGCTTTGTGATTATGGTCCGATAAGTCTGGGATGACTGTAGTCTCCTCTTTGTAGCTAGTAACATCCTTTTCAGGGACATCTGAGGTTTGTTGAGATTCTGTAACAACCGAAATTGGTATTTCTGTGGCAGGTGATTCAGGTTTTTCTTTTTCAGTTCCTAGTGTCTGATAACCTTGTTCAGGCATTTTTGTAACAGGTTTGTCAGATTCTGAACTCTTTTCAGGTATTTCAGAATCCATATTTGTTAGTAGTGGCTTTTCTGTGCTTGTTATACCAACGTCTCCACTTTCATCTATTTTTTCATATGTTGTTTCTTCAGGATATCCGGTTGCTATCTCTTCTTGTCCGGTAACGGATGGATCTTCGATTTCTGTAAACCTTCGTACAGGTTCAGTAACCGAATATTCTGGAGTTTCCGTTATTTCTTCCTCTTTTTCGGAACTGTGCATCTCAGAATGATCTGGTTTAATTTCAACAAGTGGAAGCTGCGTAGTTTTTTCATCTGGTTCAGTGCTATGCACAGGTAATTCGGATTCAGGTTTGTGTTCATCTGTAATTTCTGAGACATCAGTGATTCCATCAGAAGGTAAAGTAGAAGAAGCTTCTGTTACATGTGATTCTGAAATAGGTTTAATCTTATCTTCTTCATACACTTTAGTCGTACTGTCGTCTTCCAAGTTACTAGTAACATGCAGTTCAGGTTTATCAGTATCTATACCTTCTTGAGGTTCATTAATAACTGAGCCAGTACCAGGTGCTTTAGTTGTTAGGGATTCAATATCTGAGGTATCTGTGGATAGTTTTTCTTGTTCGCTTATCGATTCCGTTTCAGTTGTTTTTTCAAAAGACTCTGACGTTTTGTGTAATTCCGGAGCTTGAGTGGTCAATGTTGGTTTCTCACTAATCAAATCCTGTCCTACTGTGCTGCCTTCTTCCTTTACGTCAGTAGTATCAACTTTGAAGGTAGTCACTTCAATGTCTTGTTCAGAAATAGTTACTTTTTCATGGTCTAATACAGATGTCTTCGTAGTTATTTCTTGTTCGGACAGAGATTCTGTAGTGATTTCAGGAGTGCGCGAATGGTCATCAATAACTGGTTCTTTACTATAACCGTCTTCAGCTTCTGTTACCTTTGTTTCAAGTGTTTCTTGTGGTGCTGTGCTTACATCCATGGGCTCTGCAGCATTTGATTCTGTAGTATACGCATGTGCCACTTCTTCAGTAACAGTGGCTTGAGATTCAGAATAAGGTGTCTTGGTAGTTTTTTCAATTTCTGTAACTGTTGCCTCTGTAGGTTGCCCAGTAATTTCTGGTGATTTTATTTCGTCTTCAGGTTCAGAAGTATGCGGTGCTTCAGGTATCTCAGTGCCCGGTCCTTCTACTTTATGAATTTTAGGTTCTTCCGTGCTCAACGCCTCATTTTCAGCAGGTTTATCTGAAACTTCCTCATCAATCATCAACGGTTTTTCTCTTTCCTTATCCGTGACAGGTTTTCCTTCGACTAGAATAGGTTTTTTAGCATCATCTTCGCCAACAGGTTTAACTTTGCCTTCTTCATCGATCAAAACAGGTTTGTCTGTGCCTTCGACGTCAAATATTGAAGGTTTATCCGTGCCTTCTTCGGGAACTCCTGGTGTTTCAGTTCCTTCTTCAACTACAGCAGGTGTCTTTGTGGTTTCTTGGTCAGCCAAATCAGGTTTTCTTTTAGTTTCTTCATCAATTATTGGAGGCTTTTCCGTGCCTTCTTCTTCGTCGACAGCAGGTAACTCTGTGGTTTCTTTTTCATTTCCGGTAGATTTCATCGGGTCTTCTTTGACAATAATGGTAGGTTCCTCTGTACTTTCATCAATAATAACTGGTTTAGCTGTGCCTCCCTCTTCTATTATGTCTGGTGCCCCAGTACCTTCCTCTTCAATGATGAATGGCTTCATGGTGTCCACTTCTGTAACAGGTTTCTTAATGCCTTCCTCATCAATTATATCAGGCTTTTTGGTATTTTCCTCTCCGGCAATAGCAGGCAGCTCTGTACCCTCTCTTTCAATATCAATAGGCTTCTTTGTGCTTTCCATTTCAACGACTGCGGGTTTTTCTTTGTAATCCTTATCAACTACGGTAGGTTTCCCCGTATCTTTATCAACGATAGCAGGTTCTTCTGTACCTTCGTCAATTACCGGTCTTTCTGAGTTCTTGTCTTCATCGACAAAATCTGGTTTTACTGTGATTCCTTCAGAATCTAAAGGTTTGTCTTTGTGTTCCTCTTCAATTTCCGGTGATTTTTCAGGTTTTGAATCATCAGATGTGACAGATTTTTCTGTGCTTTCTTGCTCAACCAGTGCGGGTTCTTTTTTATCATCTTGTTCAAGTAATGGTTTTTCTGTGCTCTCTTTGTCAACAGCGATAGGTTTTTCTGTGTCTAGTTCATCAATAATAGCAGGTATTGCGGTGCCCTTCTCACCAATAAAATCAGGTTTTTCTTTGCCATCTTCTTCAGTCATAGCTGGTTCTTTGTCACCATCTTCGGTAACCACGGCGGGTTCTTCTGTGCCTTTTTCTTCAACATCAGTCGATTTCTCAGGTACGTCGTCTTCACCATAACCAGGTTTTTCTTTTTTGTCTTTATCTGTCACTACAGCCTTTGCAGTCGTTTCCTCTTTTATGACATCAGGATTCTCTGTAGCTTCCACTTCAACAGCAGGTTTATCTGTGCCTTCTTTGTCAGTCAGGGTAGGTTTTTCAGAGCCAAACTCTTCAATAGGTTCCTGCCCAGGTTTGTCTGTGTCTTTCATATCAACATCTGTGGGTTTACCTTCCTTGTCAACCATAATGGGTTCCTCTGTACCTTCTTCTGCGATTGTAGGTTTACCTGTGATATCTTTTTCAATGTCCACGGGCTTATCTTTACTATGTCCATCAATTAATGACGGTTTCTCCGTGTTCATATCTGCAACAGCTGGTATATCAGAGCTTACTTGATCAATAATAGCGGGTACATCGGTGGCTTTCTCTTCAGAAACAGGTATTGTGGTGGCTTCCTCCTCAGTGTATACCGGTTTGGTCGTGCCCTCTTCTTCAATTTGTTCTGGTTTCTTAGCGATTTCCTCGTCAACCACAGGTTTTTCTATACCATGCTCATCAACGATGACAGGTTCTTTTGTACTTTCCTCGTCAACCACAGGATTTTCTTTGTCATCTTTATCAACTATGGCAGGTTCTTTTGTGCTTACCTTGTCAGTAACAGGCTTTTCTTTATCATCCTCATCAGTTATGGCAGGTTCTTTTGTACTTTCCTTGTCAATCACAGGCTTTTCTTCACCATCCTCATCAACGATGGCAGGTTCTTTTGTGCTTACCTTGTCAGTAACAGGCTTTTCTTTATCATCCTCATCAGTTATGGCAGGTTCTTTTGTACTTTCCTCGTCAATCACAGGGTTTTCTTCACCATCCTCATCAACGATGGCAGGTTCTTTTGTGCTTACCTTGTCAGTAACAGGCTTTTCTTTATCATCCTCATCAGTTATGGCAGGTTCTTTTGTACTTTCCTCGTCAATCACAGGGTTTTCTTCACCATCCTCATCAACGATGGCAGGTTCTTTTGTGCTTACCTTGTCAGTAGCAGGCTTTTCTTTATCATCCTCATCAATTATGGCAGGTTTATTTGTGCTTTCTTTGTCAATAAGAGGCTTTTCTTTATTATACTCATCAACGGTGGCAGGTTCTTTTGTGGTTTCCTCGCTACCTACAGGCTTTTCTTGGTCATCCTCATCAATTATGGCGGGTTTCTTTGTACCTTCCTCACTATCGATAGTTGGTAGCTCTATGCCTTCTTTTTCAGTAACATCAGGTTTCTCTATACCTTCATCACCAACCAAGGTAGGTTCCTCAGTACCTTTGTCTTCATCGAAAATAGGTTTTTCGGTGCCTTTTTCTTCGTCTACTGATGGTTTCTCTTCGCCTAACATGGCGAGTTTAGTTGTTTCCTCTACAATAACATCAGGAGTTTCTGTTCCTTCCTTTTCAATCATTGTTGGTTCCTCTGCGATTCCTTCTTCAAGAACATGTTTTTTCTTATCTCCCTCGTCTACGGTAGCAGGCATATCTGTTTCTTTCTCTTCATCTGTCGTTGGTTTTTTAGTGAATTCACCTTCGATTACAGGTTTCTCTTTCTGGACTTCAGCGCTTGTAACTACTTCGGTAGTTGGGCCTTCAGTTGTATATGTATCCGTTTCCTGTGTGTCTTTCACTGGAATCTTTTCATCGATTGGTTTTGAAATGTGGTCATCAGGTAATTCCGTTGCTTTCTCTCCCTCAGCGGGTACTATTTTTTCTGTTGCTTCTTCCGAAGGCGTTTGCTCTGTTTTGGGTAAGTCGGTACTTAAATCAACGGTACCTTGAGCCACTGTTGTTTCCTTTTCACTAATGCAGTTAGGACCTTCACAAGTAGCTGGCAGCTTGGTATCACTAGTTGTTACTTCTTTCCTTCTACAAGGTTCGTCTCCTGTACATTCAGGAATAGGAATATCCTGAGGTTTGCAGCCATCTTCTTCTTTACATGATTCTAGTTGGTGATCTGGTGGAGATGCAATAACGTCAGGACCACAACCACCATTTCCACAATCAATTTTGTTACATGATTCTCCTTCACAAGGAGTGGCTTCAATGGTATGAATATCCATAGGTGTGCAATCTTCTCCATCTTTACACTGTTGTGGCGATTCAGATACGACTTCATCAGTTTTCTCGCAATGTTCGCCTTCGCAAGGTATAACTGGAAATACTTGAGTTTGTGGTAATTGACATTCACCGTTAGCACAACTTTCTGGTTTGCATTTACCGTCAGAGCATTCTTCAGTGTGTTCTACAGAAGGTACTGATGTGTCTGGTTTTTGTGAAACCCCACCACAACCTCCTGACCCACATTCAGTTTCAGATTTATGATCATCTGCACCTAAACAACTACCAGAAGTACAGGGTCCAGATGGTCCTATGGGTTGTTTTGTTGGTTCACTTATTTCACATTGATCACCACGGCATTCAATGGTAGGAGAAGGCATGGGAGATTCTGTTCCAGACATCTGGTTATCGGATTGAGGTGGTACTGTTTCTCTTGGATGATCACATACAAATGTGGGACAGCAAGAATCAGGAGAGTCGTATATTGATTGGCAGTTATCCATATAATCAGGTGGTGGACTGCATATTATGGGGTCACACTTGATAATGCTGCTGGCACATCTACAACCAGTGTGGCAATTATTTGTGCTAGGTACAACTGTGTTATTTCTATATGTTACGCCATTCAGAAGGCAGTCACCTTCACCTGGAATTCGGCTTGGTTCTTCATAGGATTCAACGCGAGTTGTGGTTTCAGTTAACTTTTCTGTACTAGATGGTAAATCACCATCCTGTTCAGATGACGGCTCAGAAACTTTTTCGGGTAGAATTTCAGTAACAACCGAAGTTTCTTTAGGCGATTCAGTCGTTGTTTGTTTTGATCCAATTGTTTCTGCTATTTCTGTAATATATTCTGGCACTGAAGTAGTGAACTCTTCTTCTGTTGTTGGAACATCGGAACTGGTATCAATCTTGTCATCATGCGACGATGTGGGAATCAATCCTTCATCTACAAACTCAGACTTAACTGTGGTTGGTTCAATTTCTTTGATTTTTTCGGTAGAAACAATAACTTCGTCTTCTTTTCTGAATGATGGTTCAGTTGTGACAGTAAATTGATCACCTTTAGTAACAACGCTCTCTGGGAGCGGTGTCATTAGTTCAGAGACACTTGTTGATTTAATATCAACGCCCTGTGTTTGCACTTCGTCAGTAATGATAGGTGGTTCAGTTCCTTTGGTTTCCTCAGAAAGCGTTGTTCTTCCTGGTAGAGACGGCTCAGAACTAGTCTCTTCATAAATCTCACTTGGAATAGTGTTTAATCCTCTATCAGGTTCAGCAGTAATGGATTGAGTGTCTTTCACAGCGGGTGCTGCTGTTGTAACGTGTTCAGTTAGTGCAGGAACGTCTTCTTTAATTACTTTATCAGTAATAACGTCTTGTTCTAGATTGAATACAGTGGTGCTTTCTTCCTCAACTGCAGGTGATGCCGTAGTGGTTGGAATATGTGAATGAGGATGAGTACTGTCCTCTTCAGCAACGGCAACCGTGTTCTGTGCATGATCTGGTTCCGTAGTTAATTTTTCTTCTTTTTCCAGTGGACTACTTGTTGTAATAGAAATTACTTGTTCAGGTTTAGAACTTTCTTCTTCACCTGGGCTACTTGTACTACTAGGCACAAATTCTTCAGGTTCAGAGCTTTCTTTTTCTTCTTCAGCTGGGCTCCTTGTAGTATTAAGAGCATATTCTTCAGGTTTAGGACTTTCTTTTTCTTCTGCAGCTGGGCTACTTGTAGTACCAGGAACAAATTCTTCAGGTTTTGAAGTTTCTTTTTCTTCTGCATCTGGGCTTATTGTAGTACTGGGAGCTAATAATTCAGGTTTAGAAGTTTCTTTGTCTCCTTCAGCTGGGCTTTCTTCTGCTGAAGTGGCACTCGTTGTTCTTGTAATATCACCGTCAGAATATTCTTTTTCAGTCATTACTTCGGGAGTAATGTTTGATATGTCAGCCGGTGTAGCAGCATCTTTTTCAATTTCATCCAAATTACTAGAGCTGGTGGTGCTGTATTCCGGTTTGGAAATTGGGCTACTAGTAACATCTTGTTCTTTTTGTGATGTTGTTAGTTTATCATTTTCACCTTCACTCGGTGATAGGCTTGCACTTTCGCTTGTAGGAGAATGTGTTGTGCCATGAGGTTTAGCGATTTCTTCGTCAGGAATAACATCAGGGACTGTATTTTGTAAGTCTCCCAGTTCAGTCGTAGAACTTTCATAAATTTCGGGAGCTAATGTAGCAGGCACATCCTTATTAGGTTCTAAAACTTCTTCCTCTATCGTTTTGCTAGTAGTAAGTTTCTCAACTTCTTCACTAATAGGGGCACTAGTCGAAACAGGCAGTTCGACAGTTTTATCGTTCATGTCAATCACGATTTTATCGATTGCTACTGTTGTCTTTTCATGTTCTTCATAAGCAGGACCTTTCGTAGTAACATAAATATATTGATCATCATCTCCAGGAGTAGGTATAATCTCGTCAGGTCCAAGAGGTTTTGATGTTTCTTCTTCGTCACCACTACCTTCCACTTCAGGCTCCGTAATGGGCATATCTGTGTATGGTGCTTCATCAGGTTCATTTCTATATCCACTACCTTCGACACTAGTTCTCCTTGGAGGCGAAAATGTTGTTAATTTTTCTATAATCGATTCAGTAGTAGATTCAGTCGGAAGGTCAGAGGGAAGCTCATCACCTTCACAAATGTAAGTGTCTGGGCAGCATTGTCCTTCACGAGGTGGCAGTGAGGAACAGTTTTTACCTTCATTTTCCATTGGTGCACCACATTCCTGTACAACACAAACGATATCTCCTTTCATGCAGTAACAATGTTCACATGCTTTTTCTGTTTTTATTAAAGCACCATCCGAAAATACTCGGTCATCGTGAACACAATCCTGTGTCATTTGTGTAACTGGTGAGATAGTTGTAGTCGTAAGTAAAAATCCTGGTGTCGGTCGCACGGTAGTTGACATGTCGTCCAAAAGAGGTACTTCGTCTTCGGGATGATCTGAAAATGATTACTTTTTAATAAATATATGGGCAGTGTTTACAGTAATCATAATGAAGGGATATCATTTTCATCTGAAACATATGCAGAAATAAGCTTTTTTAAAAGAAATTGCCTCGTGTACTTGCACATGTATTTATGTCAAATCAAAGAGAATAACTCACCACAAGAATAACGGACCGGACAGCAGACGTCTTTATGGTAAATAGGCGTACAACCATCCACATGCAGAGTACATTCTTGCATAACGCAAGTCGTCATATTTCGAATACAGTAGCAATGTTCGCAAGGTTTGTTCGGTGTCGGGGGTACTTTAGATCCTTCGGGGAAATATTTTCCGCTGATACTGCAACCAAATTTATCCAGTTTGCCAAGTCCAGTTGCTCCATATTCAGCTGGAGATGTGGTCGACGTAGATGTGAGCAGGTCAACTGGAACTGTTAATAAAATAAATGTTACAATCATGTCGCTTGCACATATGCCAGTTCAAATAAGACGATGTGAAAAAGTGTGTGGACACATTAGGTCCCCACCTATGAAATCAGCGTTTTGTATGGGGAATTTTTCATACTAACATTTTCTTAATTTATGTAACAATAACAACCATGAACACTAATGCTTTAAAACTTTTATGCACTAATGTTTAAAAACTAAGATAACGTATGCCACTTAGATTAAATGACAAAAATAAGTATTGACTAAGTTAAAAAAAAAATTGTGGTCATTTCTGCTAACAAAATGAGGAGTCATTTTTAAGGTAGTTTTATGTTTAGAAAACTATAAGGTATTTTTTACTATTGGTAGTTGTCTGTGATGGTCATTAGTCGATATAATACCAAGCAATTGATGATTATTTTAAATCATAGAAGTGTTCTCTATTTGTAAGAAAAAAACACAAATTTCATAGGTGGGGACCCAATATTTGAAGACTAGAATACCTGATATTTATTTTGGTCTGTAATGCATAAATATCATGTGTAGGTACCTCTATCGAAACGTCTGGTATTTTTGAGAATTGGTCAACTATGGCTGCTTATCGAAATATCGATTACTCCACCATTTCAAACCTTAGGTACTTATTGACAATATTTATGCTTAAAGTGTTAAATATATTATAGAAAGTTCCGAAAATTCTTTATTAGGCAAAACTAAAGGCAGTATGATTATTATACCTTAGTTGTGAGATATAGAGTTTCAATGAACTTACCATCAGGGCATGTAACGATAGGACAGCACTGGTCCGCCCGTTTTTCGACGGTGCAGTCCTGACCGATGGCCTTGGTGAAAGGACAGACCCTTAGGTAGCACATCAGCATTCGGTTGTGGCAGGTGCAGTTGAGGCATGGTTCGTTGGTCATAATTCGGTCGCCCTCGCCATAATGCTGGAAGTTGTAGTAACAACCCTCCGGAGCGCCTGAAATTGTACCAATATAAACAATATTTTAACATGTTTGGCATGGAATGCATTGTTGCATTTTAACACATTTACATTTGAAAAATTGTTGTGCGATTTTAAAAGACAGGCACGGTGTCGTGTTGGCGTCTATTGCATTCTAAATTACAATTCAGAAAACTAGGGTTATTTGAGTTTTTTGAATAACCCTAATAATACAAACCCTAATAATTACATATTTTTTCAGCTGAAGAAATCAACTATTAAACGGCCATGAAAGAAACTAAGGCGGCATGACAGAGTTATACCACGCAGAGCGGCCCTCTATCAACCTATGATGAGTCTAAAGCCAAGACCTCGCTCTACGTAGTCAAGTTAGGGTATCACAAATACAATTAGTATTTTCTTAATAATCTTTAAGGTATGTAGTTCAATCATTGATATACTTATAATTGAAAAAAAAACAAGATTGAGAAAACCTACCAAGATATAATAATTAAAAATCAAGATATATAATTTCTTATTAGACAAAATGACTACTTCCAAAATCAACTTACCGTCATACAAATCTAAAGCTGTCTGATTACTTGCTGTAGGAGCTGAAAGTAAAAAAAAAACATGTCAGTTACATAAAATTCATATATTCTTTTATTTTCATATTTAAATTATATTATTAATTAAGATCGTTTCTCTGCTGCTACTCTGGGTTAATTTAATTTTTTAGTTTCTCGTAATTTTCTTATCGGATTTCTCTGTAAAGTGACTCGTGTAAAATATGTTCCGCTTGCATGTTGCCGGATTATATTTTTTCTTCAATAATTTTCAATGTCATGTTAACTCACAGTGAACCCATGTAAAAGTAACAATCTTATTTCACGTGCTCAATGCCGATTCGTAAAAATAACATTTTGCTAAGTCTTGCACTTCTTATGCATTGTTGTTTTTGTGCGAAATGTGAAAAAAGATAAGCTATTTCGTTGTTTGGTTTGTATTTTTGTTAATATTTTCTTTCGAGCATCAACTGCTGTTAAGAGAAAAATATCGATACAGACATTAAAGGCAGAGCGTTCTGAGAATGTTTTACTGCTGTTTTTACGACTGACTTATTAAGCACGTTACAGCTGGGCAGGATATTAGCTGCAAATCGCTCGAGACCCGTGATCGGTCATCGTCTTAAAGTCGTTTTACATATCCGTTTTACTGCGTATAATTACTGAAGCTGAGCGGCGACGCGACAAAGCTGTAATTAAACTAACGGAGAGTGTCGTTAACACCGAAACCGCGACTTCTCTCTCGATTGTACTTAGGGCTAAATCATAACACTGAAATAGAGGAAATGTTTATACGTATAATCATCCAGAAGCAGATGCTAAGTTTTAAACTACAGGGTAACGTGTTAATTAAGTTAGCACCAATAATTACAAAAGTAATAACAGTTTTGTAGAACCTACCTAACTGGGTACAACAAATACAACGCATAAAAATATAAAGTAAGATATGAAAGTGTAAAGATTGCTGAATTCTAAAGAAGGGAAAGAAGAAAATGTAAACAAGATGAATTTGGGTAAATAAACTAAAATAATAAATACATTCATCATAATAAATACAAATACTATGTGTGAATATAATATCGTTTACATAAACAAATATTTACCCAAGTAACTAGAAATAAGGAAAAAAACGAGACATGAAAAGTAAATGTTTTCCGCGAATATGTAGATTTTGAAGAGCAAAAGCTATCTTGTATAATTGATGATGTCGGTGACTGCAGTATGCACTGTGCTTATCAGCTCTCGGCCCATGGCGGTGGCGGCACCGTTAGCGCGGGCCGCGCTCGGCGCGCCTGTATATGGCGGGTGCGCTGGCGCCGCAGCCAGATCGTCCACCTAACGGTCGCCAGGAATGTCGTTAGCATCCAGTTTTTGCCAACCGAGATTTCAATTATATCTACTATTTCCACTCTCACGATTAAATTGATCGTAAAAAAACAACGGAATAAAGTCGTAACGGATTAAATCAAACATCCTGTTTTGAATATTTTATTTAACATAATTATGAAAATATCCCTGATTTTTTAAACGAATTAAAGAAAGTGGGTTACTCCCACGTAGAGAGAGTAGGTGTCGGTGCGCGATGAAATGTCCAAATTCCAAGTTGCCTGACTGAATAATAAGTACCGAATCATACCAGAGTTTTCAAGTACGTGACGTAGCATTTCTAATTCCCATGATACCTAATGAATCGCTTTTGCGTATATGTGTGACGTTATAAATGGCTTTGCATGAACAAAAAACTACTTAATGCAAAATCGTGCGCTTAGGAACACGGGTCGAGGCAATCGAAATGAGGAGCCAACATGAATTTAAAATTTGCACTACATTAATATGGATTGTTGTTTCAATGAATGAATGTCGGCGTGGTCGCCATGCGTGATGAAGTTCACACGGGTAGACCTAAACATTGTAGGCCGCATTTAAATATACTTCCTATGTATAACATAAATTCAATACGAATTCTTTGAAGGAACCGTGCTGCGGATACTAAATCTGCGCGGACCAAAATAGCCTCATCTAATAACATGCATCGCGAAACAGACACGCACAGACCTTTGTACTGTTACTTGCGGGTACGGGAAGATACCGTCACGACCGCGGCCTTCCTGCGGGAGAGGCGAGCTTGCAGCCAATCTTAATACGTACAGGAAGGCTAATCACATTAGTCGATAAACGAAGAACATACGAAGGCTTTACGGCGGCGGCACAAATTAATGTTATAAAAATTCCAAAACTCGAGACGGGTATGAAACGGTACCCATTATTGCACTTTCATTCGTGAATGATTTGTGAGCTCTAAATAAATTATTAGGTAGAGCTCGAAATAGATATGCTTTTTAGTATTTCACTGTTGAAGATACAATTTCCGAGTGAAAATCTTTAAAAATGGAGATACTTTTATGTCTATCAATATGACTTAGAAATGAAATATCAAATAGCAATAAACCTAAAGATAAATGGAAGTTTTTTTTGTTTTGCGAGAATTTATTTATTTATTTATTGCTTACTTACATACGCTACCAAATTCTTTTGTATGATGAAGCGAGAATGTAAGAAGCAGCGGAAGTTGCGCTATCACGAGTACAATCTTCTCACGAGCACACTAGGTCGCAGACGACGCAACGGTAGATACTAGTTTAGCGGCTCTATCAAAATATAATAAATAAGAATTAGTGTAACGCCGACACCAACATTAACATATTACTACCTGTTGGAATGCTTTCCTAGTAATATACATTGTCATAATCACAAATTCAGCACTCAATATTATTGATATGTTATGTATTTGCAATTCATATGTTTACGGGCTTATAAATAACTAGGTGTACTATAAATACATACATATTAATGAATAAGAAGAAAGGAAGACTAAATAACGTCGTGGATTGCATAATGATGGTATGTAGATGAGCGTGTCCATCGAATCACTCTTTATAGTTACTAATTATATGAATTATTTACCGCTTCCTTCTAATAAACAGAGGTAATAGTTAAACGAGTCTAGACTTAGGACACAGATTTTTAACAATCTATTTACTTACATTAAACATGTGAAAAACTTAATCATGGAATTGTAGTATTTTTGCTTATGTTTTCACGTATTTTTCAATTAGTATACATTTTATATCTAATCGCAGGAGTATTAATAGTTTTTTGTGTCCTGAAGCAGCAATGAAGTAGGTATGTATAAACATTTCTTCTGTTTAGAATACTTGTATAAATAAGTCTAGTTCTTCTTTATCCGAGGGTAGAGCCGTCATTTTCACAATTCAACAACATTCATTGCGATAATTACGTTGTCGAGCAGACGAATTTTTGAACAAATGAAGCAATGTTTTAGGTATTTCTTTCAAAATCCTTCGGATTATGATAGAAAGTGTGTTACGCTATTGGGGTGCAGGGAAAAACAATGCGAGCAGCCCTACGGAACATTAATATAAGATCCCTTGCTTGTGACACTCACCCGCAGCTGAGCACGCGAAGCACGCGGCCAGCGCTAGCAGCGCTCCCGCCGCTCGCCGATCCATCTGACCCCGTCCTCTGCAACAAACAAAACATTCAATTACTGTCGCGTTCTATAATCTCAATACGATTCAATTTTCTCCGTCTACGCCAGCACAAAAATAAATAGCGCTCCGATAATAGAGATACGCCAATTTATATTTAGTTAGAGTATGCAAAATCGTTAAAAGCTCCGATCTTCTAAAAAACAGCTTCCCATAGTTATAAGAATTTTATTTTTCGTACAAGAACACGGTAACGGCCGGAGCAAAGATGCCTAATGATGCGGAAAAAAACAATTATTTTATCTCCATAACGCGGACTACCTATAAAAACGATGGTGAAGCAAACAATTCGAACTGCAGACACATTTAATTTGCTTTTGCTTTTTATTTTCCGCTAAAGGTTTTCAGTTGGCTAGATAGAGCGCGTAACCGATCCACTTATGATTAGATACAGGTGAGGTAAGGGGATATAAAATATTATTATGCATCAGTATAATGTGGTCGGTATGCAATAACAATCATAATATAATATGGTCCAAGAGAGTCTGTATTTGCGTACCCGCGTAGCGACGCGTGCTTGAGTGGGAGTAATGTTAGGATCAAGGATCATTGTGCATGTTCCAACACTTCCAGCACATACCGAGTTGTTTTTCCTGATATTCCATGCGAAGTAGTTTCCTTATTTATCGTTACACTTGAGCTTGCCATAAACATAACAATTGCAACAGGTAATGTCAACATTTACCTCCATCCCGCTGCTATCTTATCTAAGTTGTAATGACGATCGTATAAAACGGTAATTAAGAATTCTACTTAGTATTGTTGAACGGTACATTTTAGCCCAGAGCTAGGCCAAGGAACGCGGAAACGTGAGGTTCGCACAAAAATGTGCCCATTTAGCTGTGAGTGAATGGGAACTTTAACTGTCCATTCAGAGTGGCTGGAACGACGGCAATTCAAAACAATGTTAGCAGTGGGCAGTTTTAAAGGATTTTCAATGAAATACGACATATGTGCTAACATATTTCTAGAAACCGCTGTGAATATTAAATGGGCACTTCTGACACCTCAAAGAACGGTCAACCACCACATATTATGTACTTCATAGGCTTACTGTTCTAGCTCCTACATTTGGTACACCAATAAAAAATAAACGCTTTCTATATTATGGCTTTGCCTTTGTGGTTTACGTATTGAACACTCGCAAAAATGGTATCGAAATTGGTTTAAGCGTCGTTTTAAATCAATTAGCGTTATAGGTAGGTACAAACGTAGATGTGTGATGAAAGATTGTTATCAATCAATACAAAAATAACCGTTTATAACAAACGGTAAGGTTATTAGTATTAGTAGTATTCGTATTTACGATCCGCGGCTGAAACAGTCAATAGGTGTGGAGCAAATTATTGTAACTCCAGGGTCCGTAGCGTAAGGCGAGCGTTACCGTGGGAACGCATCCGCGCCCGACTTTTGCACACAACCATACACACACACACACACATTTACTCATTACGTACTACTCACTACACCTTACACGCATTTTTCAACAACCTCCCTTGCCTTCTCTGCCAGTCGTTGGGGAGCTTTCTCTATTTTTTCTTGTCATGAGAGTACGTACCTGTACAAACACGTGTACAATGTATAAGTGATTACGTAAGTGCCTCTCATAAAGCTTCCGTAGGTAATAGCTCTTTGTCTTCTCGTACTTTTCTTGAAAAACCTTTTTGGACTACTTTATTTCCATCAAATTATAAAGTACCCTCTTAGTAAAAGGTGCGCAAATATCTATAGATATAATCTATATGGTTATTGTAAGGGTCCCTCCGTCTAGACACTCTATGCAAGTCACCTCCGCAGCTCCGTCGAGAGGGTGAGGGTGCGGAGAGTTCACCACTATCTATTTATTTGCTTTACTAAAATACCACGTGTTCCGGACGTTGAGAGCCATTGACATTGTCGTGTTGATATCTTTTTTCGGCATTTTTTCTGACCATGTCAGTTCGTAAATAGCGACACAAAGTGTCTCGTACCCTCTGAAGATCATTATCAGGTAATGTATGCGAGTACCGAAATAATTAAATCCAAGCTAATGTTGTGATTACGAATATTCGTGTCGGGGAGCTCCAGTTATTTCCTCGTACACAATAGGAACCCACTTCTCAAGGCATAATTTGGCATACCGTTTTTTCCACCGGTATGACGTCAAAAGTAACAGTTAATCCGATTAAAATAAACCTGAATTTGAAACGCAGTCAGTTGGAAAGCCACAAAATATGTGCCGCACTTAATTGTTATTGGGAACTCGTAACTGTAGAGCTTGAGACGAGTGGTGACGCCGTCATTGATCAAGCGCACTCATCTACAACGCTTCAAGAGCTACGCGGTGCTACGCGATCTGAAGCCTACGCTTCTTGTTAGTTTGTGAACACTTTTACTGTGTGTAGTATTTCTAATTGTAATTGTAAAGAAATATAAATTCAGCAGACGGTGTGCAAAATATAACTGAATATTCTTGTTTATTATTTAATTGATTTACATTAGGTTATTTATAGGGGAAAGCCTGTACAATATAAAATATCACTTTAAATGCATTTGTAAAGTACCTAAATTTCACATTGCAAATGTGATAGTAACAGGGAATGCACTATTATAATGGCGGGGAATAACTAAAGTGATTGAATCAGATCAGAAGGGCATATTGGGCATACGGCGATTGGGCGCGGAGCGGCATGTCCGCGTTGCGATGTTGCCCAACACATAATTTCGGAACACTGCAACCGCAGCGAGCATTGACACCAATTTCTTGAACATTGAACAACTGCTTTGAGATCGGGAATCTTATAAATTATTATTTGAACTTAAAATGCTTATGTGGATGATAATAATTTGGTTATTTTATTGCCCGATTGGATCAAATTTTGTAAAATGTTGTGGAATAAATTACTTAATATTGTGGTTCCACTGTGATCGGGACATTTATTATTTATATGAAAAGCTTTTATTATGAGCGTTATATGATACCAACGAAGTATGTTTAAATGGTTGTTATTTCGTGATAATTATGTGGAACTCTCGGTAACTATTGATTTGGCTTGTATCACCGAAAAGAACCCAAAGTTAAAGTCTAAAATATTTGAAGTTCCATAAATTATGAAAATGCTAGAGATGATTTATGCATTATATTTGTCCATAAAAGTAGTAAGCTAGACCCGGATCGTATAGTAAGAGGCAGCGTACTAGATGCGAGCCGCGATGACCGGCGGGTCACTCGGCAGGAGGGCACAGAGTCACGGAGCCCTCCCGCCTCCTCCGCGAATGCTGCGCGCGTACCATACCACTTTTATATTCTCGGTTTAGATAGCAATCTAAAACCTGTGCATGTGAAATTATATTGTAGAATAGCTGTATCGATTTGTAAGTTCTCACAGGACGTTCTCACAGGTCTAACGTTCAAGCGCAGCTACATATTCGCGAAGCACTCAGTTATCCAAGGCGCGCGCGCCGTTCGCACAATGCGCTCACGTACGCGTGTCGCGATTATCGGTCGTCGTAAATTACAAGTGATTAGCATAGAAGTCGTGTACACGGCGACGGAGCGACGTTATTAGATTCGGCTACAGGCGACACTACGTCGTTATTAGGCGATAATTGTCACTGAAGTGTAGCGGTCGATTAACGGCAGACGTAGGTAACCACGTCCATACTAAGTAGCCGCATGTACTCGTCGCATACCGCATATAATGTACTAACTCGCTTATGGCAATTATTTTATACTTTCGTTATAAATATTTTTAGTAAATACAGCTTCCATATAGGTATCATACAGTCTCTACTGCCTTAATACGGATTATACCGACGAGCAGATAAGAATAATCGAAAAAGGACGGGTCTATCCTCTCTACAAAAGTAGAAGCACAGTGTAGTGGAAGTAACTCAACGTGGCAGGGTTTGTGTGCCTCGAGGGAACGGGAGGAAGATAGCAAATATTAGTTTCCTTCATGAGGTACTCGCGGTTCGTTGACCTGCGCAAATTTTGTGCCAGGAGATACACATAGGTATAAACTATCTAGACCGCTTCATCAAGATATAACAGCGCTTTTTTTGGTACACTAAATAAGTTAACGTTATGGAACCATCACTTTTACCAAATAAAAATCTAAAGTTAAAAAGTAGTTTAAAAAGAAACTTAAAGATACGCTTTTATCGCGCACAAAAATAATACAAAATAACATATATATTTAAGTCGTCTTTAAATTGGTAAAAATTATGTTGAAAGATTCTGTTACATATAGAGATAGATAGATACAGGTCAAGCTAATAAGAACATGTTGAATTAATCTAAACAGTCTCGTTGACTTATGGGATGAGAAAAGTTTAATCAGTTTCAATAGCATTCAGAAGAAAAAAAATGACCCACTAAGAAACATCATTTAAATTCCAAATCAATATCGCGTTATAACTGCAAAAGGATATTTTTAGCAACACAAATAACTTGGTCAAATCAGATCTGTGCAAGGATCGGGAAAGCTATTTTAATAGAATATGGGATCGTGCACGGAGGCACGCATTCATCGCTAACGTAGTCCGAATAATTTAGGTAAATCCGCTCTAGACGTCTCCGTCACCGTTACACTCGCGTTAACATTCCACTCAGGCGCTCCTACGAATTATCTTATTTCCATGCTATTCCGTGATTTCGATTCGATCTACAAGAAATATCCATCCATTTTGTGTGATTTTTTCCTAATCATTATTTCAAACGCATTCAGGCAACGGTCCCGAGATGGCGCGGCGACATAAAACCTGCAATATGTGTTCCTAAGATTTATTTTACGAGGAAAGCTCACTTTTAATGTCACTAAGACCATCAAAGCTCAAAACTCTTAAGCACATTCTATGTCTGTGTGCTCGAAGAAAGCCACCGTTAGTGTGAGTGGCTGTTGCTAGGCATAGCTTGAATTCGCGATTGTTGGTCCGCGGCCGCGTCGCTCACACGATGAGCGTTGCCCCCGTACGTCGCTTGCTGCTTACTTAGCTATAACTCTACTCAACTACGTTCCAGGTTGCCGTTTACTGACACCTCTCACGGTGAACTATATACATTGTGTTCAGTAATGTAATTAAGTACAGTGTGCCTTTATGCAAAAAGTCTTGGGGAAGAATTATGTCTTACACAATCGTTTTTTTTTTATATTTATAAGATTTTCCTTCGAATATATTTGGAGTAATATCTTGATTTTGAAAGATTATTATTTTCTAAGATGTGTAACGATGAAAGAAAAGAGTGAGAGATGAGTGATGGGATGTTGATGCACCCTCGCGCTCCGGACGCCGCCCTCGCGCGCCGCCCTGCGACCGCTCTCTGACACTCGCTATTAGGGCGACCGCTGACCCGTGCCACTCCGCACCCCTAACACGTACGAGGAAACCATGTGTGTCTCATTGCCCACTAAATCAGTGACCTTTGAGTTCCGTATCCTTTTTATGTGCAGATATAATTAAATTCAGCTAAACTTTTACGACATCGCCGCTCAGGGTGTGTGGGCTCTATGGTCGTGTGGGACATAACAGTTAGGCTCTCGGACCAGGAAGTAAGCGCCCTCGGCATGATGTCTATTGACTTGTATTCGCAGCCATGTTCGAATGCTTCGTGTCGAACACTGTTTACGAGCGTCTGGCGATAGCTGACCGACCGGCCAGTCATTACCGGCCATATCTCTATGTAAGGAATGAATGGCAAGTACTTACAAACGAACCTCAGAGTTTAGCTTTAAACGAGTGAGCACAGGCACGTAGTACGGTTTAAAGTCTTCGGATATTTCCCCGTTAACTGTTTTACGGCTTCAAACATGATTTTCAAGAAAACCTTGACAGCTTTTGTTTTGTTGTCGAAACACTTGTTTGACTCTACTGAGACTAATAACATGATATAGTTACCTAACCTACGTGAGCAGTTCCTCACTAAACCCTTATGAGGTGCCGGGAATGCACTTGAATAAACTTACTGATCTAACGCGCACCGAGGTTACTACAAAAATAACAATAATAGCTATAGGGCCCCCTGTTTTTGCTGTGGAACTGCATTGTGGAGAACTGGTTATTGCGCAAAAACGATAATAAAGAGCCCTAGACATGAAATATTTATACATCGCATTATCATATTACACGGGAATCGTGGTCATCGCTTAGAAAATTATGCTATTCGTTTTCACTTGGAAACCACAACAGGGCAAAAAATGACGTCTGAATAAAAAACTTGGCTGAGGTGAAGCTAGCAAAGGGGATCGTGACCCTCGTCCCGTTTTTTCACTTGGATAATTATCATATAGGTACATGAAAGCAAAAGCTGGGCAAGCAATTACACATGTATGATAGTTTAGAAATGCGGGAGTGTAGTTACGCTGTAATACACTTTGTGGGAAAAAACGTTTGGCATGGAATAATGATGATAGCGGGTGAAATTATTCGATTCACGAACTCGGCGGCTCGAAACCATGACCTTAAATACATCGAGGCTGATATTTCGAACTCTACTATGTTATACGTATTGAGATGCGCGATCAATTTGAATGAATTACCCTTCAGCACAGCACGGCCGGGGTCAACTAATGCGTGCGGCACCGACCCACATTTGAAGGATTACAAGTAGCTGCCGAGAAAATTTACCGCTAACATTGCCATATAAGCTGTATGAATTTTAGGTCGGTACAAGCATAGCATGCTCTTGCGCCGACATCTGCGCAAATATTGATTTAGTAAGTGGGAGCCACAATGGCGGCGGTCGGCCGCTTGCGCCCAGAGTTGCGCCCGCGCCGACCACCTTCCTCCTAACGTCGTTCTTTCACCAATATACAACTGAGATAATCAATGTTAAGTAAATAATCATTGATTTTTCTCACGGTTTGTTCACTAGCGGGATAACTTATATAATATTTATTTAAGGGTCAAGAGCTTGTTTTTACAGCGGAACAAGTATTACCGGAGACGTAGTCACAGTTATTTACTGTAAGTAGATGCTTATACTTAAATCCAATATTTTTTTAAGAAATATTCATTTTGAATTTATCACAAAACGAGCCGAGGCTGAAGCATCAAAATCGGTACAATGACCGCGTCCGGAGACCACCGTGAGTATCGTGTTTACTCGTCGATTATATAGTTGCAGCCATTTCAGACGCTTTGAGTCATCACTTAACAATATATCGATCAAATTCACTTAAAAAGCTGTTAGCTTTCGGTACTTTAATTCCGTAAAAAATTATAATGCTTAAAATATTACAATGCTGAATATTTTTTTTAATCTTACAAAGATGTCCTTATAAAGTGTGGCAACAAATTCTTACGAGGCTCACATTAAATGTTTACCATCAAGAGAACATGAAAAAGTCAGTCCAATGGAGGAAATTAGCTTGTTTTACTTGCACGGGTCCGAAATTGAGGCAGTTTAGTACCGTTACAGCAATGCCACAGTTTTAAAATAACCACTTACTGAGACGATGTGCATTTATGTGTAATAAGTGTTATTTTTCAGACGTATAAACGAGAAACTGCCAATGAAATAAAATTGAATTGCTGTAGGTACCTACTCGGTAAACGTTATTCATAAAAAATGTTAGCATAAAAAGATAACACGTTATATTTTATTTTTAAGCTAGTATCAATAGTTGCAGTTATATTTTAACTGTTTTTATTCGTAAATTAAAAACATTTATGACCCGAATAAATAATGGGTATCCTGCGGGGCTTCGCCCGTCCATCTCAATTGTTCTGAACCGTTTGGTTCAGAACAATTTATGATGTTATCAAAGTTTCTTTTGTTGACCTCTTGTCATTTTAAAGTGGCAGACGGACATCTGTTCACAAATAAATGTACAGTTGGTTAATTAAAGTAATTTAATTCAATGACGCCGAGGACCTGATATTTTCGCAAAATAGAGCTTTTCAAAAACAAGATGGCTGTTATTACAAAGATTTCAGATGTGGGACTATTTTTACTAGTCTTGTTAGGTTAGAATTTAAGGAATATGATTTCTCAGGTGATACAACTATCCTCCGTTTGATGTTTTATGTTATCGTATTGAGAAAAGTGTTAACGTTTTTTCCCAAAATTGTTATTACCGTAATTTAAAAATGTATGTAAGTTTAGTACCAATATCATGCAATATTTTTAAAATGATTGATTGGCTAAGCTAAAACAAAAGAAATCAAAGTAAGGAAGCGTATAAAAGATTACGTCAGTCCTATAGTTATCAAAGTTCCATAATCACCATCAGGCATGATGATTTTTTTCCAATCTTATAAGAACAGCGATGTTCGTGATTAGCTCCAGCATCAAGATATTGAGTGAATACTTCTAAAAATTATCATTATTGGCTTGGAAAAAACAGACGTGGAAAAAATGCCTATGTTCTTTCAAGGTGAAGATGTCGGCGCACGAATGTTTAAAAGCAAATTCAGGGAAGCACCACGAATCAGGAAGTACTACGCCACAAGTAATCCTAATAACCTAATGATCATTTCGACGCGTAGACACGGAGCTACGTAAATAAATAAACATGACAATTATTGTTGATCCGACAGATACATTAAATGTTGTTTATTTGGTGAATTATTTTGATTACGATTTTATGTACAGAGGTAATGGCGAGATGCTGAAAATATTTAAGTAAAAAGGTGTACTTAGGCGTTCTACTCGCGCTATGACGGTGCCTTTAACTAGGTTTTTCAAGCTTTTCATTGCAGCTTATCAAGTCATTTGTTCTAGTATTGATTTTGTTTAACTATATTATGTACCTATTCGTGGATTTTATGTGAAATAATAAATAGCTTATTGTGCTATTAGCCCGCATAACGTACAATAGATCTTCACGTTAGAAACTGCTTCATTTCAAGAATTTGCTATTGATTTTTCGGTATTCATTTCCTTTGGGCATTCTTCTAATGTGAATAATTCATGTGGGGCCTTCGTTGACATATTACTTCCGAGACCCTTTCAAGATTAAAGGAAAACAAAGAGAGTAGGAAGGTACTTCATGCAAATTGTTAGGGGGTGGATATCTCATTCTAGAATACGATATAAAATACTTTTACACATTACTTATTTGTACCTGTTTGCTTTTTTTGCTTCATCACAAAAACTACTGCTGTGTTTTGATCGGATCAACATAAACATAGCCTAGAACCAAATTAAGCGTGAGTAAGTAATAAATGCTAATTTATCGAGATCGTGAACACTGTACGCCACGTTTAGCTTATGTGAATATAAAACGGTTTAGATTTATATTTTATTCTATTTAGAAGTGAACCGCGGGAAAATGTTAGCGTGCCATAAAAATGTAACGGCTCTAAGCTGAACATATAAAAATGTGTAAAGCTTTGGCGCTAAGAGGCGCTCGCGAGTCGACGCTGGTGGCGGCGCGACGGCGGCGGCCGAGCGCGGCGGAGCTGCATGCGCCTTACCCACTCGTAGGACAATGACATCGCACGTTCCGCACCATAAAACAACCTGGACATTATGAAGTGTTGCCTGAGCCTTTTTATTAGCGTAAAAATGTAGACACTACTTATAATTGCGTCATTAAAACTTCCATGCTCATTTTGCGAACGCTCTACTAAGTATTTCAGAACATTCACCGATGATACGCAGGATTTACGGTACCTACTTATATCAATGGCACAAAGATAATAAAAACCTCAAAAGCATCTTGTTTTGTTGGTCACTAAAAGAGGTGAAGGTTCTTTGAAATGTACGACATGAAACAACAATTTATATTATAAAGGCGATCGATCTTCCAATGGCCCAACGATTTTCCTCTTTTGTCATTGCCACGTTAACCTTTACATTCCTCCCAAAAACCGCTGTGAAATTCAAATCCTTTTATGATCGTCAAAATTCTTTAATATTTCACATGAAAGTTCAAAACGACTGGTGTTTGAACATAAACAATGGGCTGTTAGTCGAGGAGTCATTCCCTCACACTTTAGATCGACACGCAAGGGTCGCTGGTACTACAGTGTTCCGTGAGCGCAACAGACAAACCTTAACCCTCATATATCGGTCGGTATAAATACTAATTGGTAAAAGACCTATTCAAACAAAACATGGGAATTTTTACTCGGTAAATGGTAAAGTGGACATGTCTATTTGTCTTGTTATTTAGAGTGTGGGTGCCATGAGCGTGGGCACCGAGCAGATACTCTTTAGGGAAGGTAGCTAATGCATCGCTTTACCCGAGACCAGCGAGAATATCGACAAGATAAATTTAACCTCTGGTTATAAATTTAGTCAGTAGTATACGTCTACTCCATTCTTTATTGTTAACGTGAATTTAATAGCGATACTTGTGGGAGAATGCGAAATGTGGAAATGAAATGAGCAGTCTAGCAAGCACCGATATTATCATATCTTATTGTTAGACCCACGTATGAATATGTCTGCTTGACAAAGCTCGACGAAGCAAAGCTTGGCTCGGAAAGACTCTTTTTGCGTTATTATAAATCATAATTTTGTTGGAATTCCAACCAAAAAAAGAAGGAGAATGTTATTGTGCGTATATTTTTTTACACTGGATTAATTAATTGAATTTTAAAATTGCAAAATATAAAAGGGAAAACATACCTAATGGAAATCAATTTCTTTGCGGTAGTAGGTATTTCTGTTAAATCTGGTATTTATAATAAATTATTTTAATACAAGATACACAAATCACAGATCAAATCAATAGACATTGAAGAGAGTCCTTAAGTTAAAATGACCCCTAATTCAATACAGATACATAAAAGCTCAGAATTAGAAGGCTTGATCTCAATAACATGGCCGCAGGTAACATCTCATTGAACCACTAAATTTAGCACAGTGACGTCAATACTTTCACGCCTTATATGAGATTGATTGGCATGGAAATAGATAACTATTACCTATTGTAAGTAATATAAAAACTCGTGCCGGCAAAAAACTTGGGCTAAATAACATCATAACCTACATTCCGATTGGTGGCACCAAGCACCAAGCGAAGTGTTAACACTGAATGTGAATTTTAAACAGACTTGGTGTAGGGCCATATTCGTGTGTTTCTCTTTTATCGGTCATTGTGACTGGCATCGCGGCTTGGTTATATTCTGATATTGATATTCAGACGGCGACGCGGCGCGAGGTTTCTTACACACTTGCACCAGCGCTATGTACATCGGAAACCAATAACCATCCTGTACTAGAACAATACTTTCATTGTGCGTTTACACAGCACGTGATATGTCGCCAAGGTGGATATTTGCAGCTTTGCAAATCTAATTATATCCACTACTTAGATAGGTATATAATCAAATGATTGTACGTACTGGTACAACAATAAAAACATTCTGAATTTTACACTAACAAAATCACGAAGTACACGGTTTCATTATTGCATAATAGTACACGAGAGCTGTCTATTGTTGGTAAATCTCCTTAAATATACCATGAAATAAAAGTCACGTCAGAAAATTACAATATAACAAGTGAAACAGAAACGGTTTACGAGCTTTTTTGCGACATTTTTGTGGTCCGGTAACGGTTTCAGCTCCTACACCGGCGACAACGGCGGCTTGACGGACGCACTGCGCTCGCGCCGCCGACCATCGAGATTCGATGCCATCTACAAAGCTACCGCGCTCTGGACACACCACTTTGTTTTCGCCAGATATGAATTTAATTGTGTCACAATAAAATTCTTTTCATGATTTATAGAGCAAACGAGATTCTTAAACTGTCATGAGTATGCCGTAACTTTTAAGCATCCCTAACTAAGAAAATAAACGTTTGCGAGAAGATCGTGAGGAATCGATCCACCGCAGTCATTAAAACCACTGGCTATTCCGCTCCATTGTGGCTTTCGATTCTTACGAGTCTATAAACCTATATCAAGTGGAGGTATGTGGGTAAATATTAAGTGTGAATGGCAACACATGTGCGTCGAGTGTGGCAGGTTGCGCGGGTCAATGGCACCTGCGAGGCCCAGATTCAGTTCCCCATAAGTTGCCATTTTCTCAGGAAGCGGCGGCGGCGCGTGGCACGCAGCTCTGTCGACGACGCCGCGAGCGCATTCTGTCACGGCGGACTGCGCGCGCGCATATTGACGCGCGCTTTCATTAATGCAGAGTCACTGGAGTCGCCAAAGACGTTGTTAACTTTTAAGGATGGTTAATTTTATAGCTGCCTTCCATATAACGGCTTTGTCTCAGAATGGATCAGGAGAATTAGGTACCGTAAGCTATATTCTACTGGCTCAGTTTCGAATTTTGACACGGTTTGGTAGGTAGGTATGCAAGTAATTAGTGTAGCTACCTTCGTTAAAATCCATGAACTTAAAGTGTTAGAATTTGTATTCTTTGTATCGTTGTAAAAAAAAGTGTAGTTAACATCACGGCCATTAGGTATATTTAAAGGAAGAGCGTCATCCAGTCATTTAGCTCCCGTCAACTAGGCGTATTTCCGCGCTCTAAGTGCTAAACACTAAACAAAAGAATCGGAAGCTCGTCGACCTTGCAGGTACCATCATCAATGATTGCGGCTATTTACTTTTGATTTGCCATTTAATTTTTGTTCGTCACGTATGCAAAATCGTTTTTATTTATTTGTTTCCTTTGTAGGTACATTTAAAACATTGCTGAATTTACGAAAAGTTATTATTGTTGACATATTATTACAATTTAACATCTGTCGGAAGACCACACAATACTTTATGACTGATATGTCACTGAGGTATTAAATTATTTTCTAAGTTTTTGTTAAGTTGCCCGCGACTTCGTCTACGATCCAGGATAAAACGTAGCCTATGTCCTTTTCCTAGTCATGGTCTACCCATGTGCCAAATTTAATCTAAATCCGTTCAGTCATTTTAGCGTGAAAGCGTAACAAACAAACAAACTCACTTTCGCATTTATAATATTATAGTTAGGATTAGGAAGTTAGGATATGACTGTGGCATCAATTTCAAATAGCCTTTATTAGCAATCCCCCAAGTTTTTGACTGTGGTATAGTTGTAAATTAATACAAGTGAGTTACTTTTCTATGCCTGGTAACATAATGGATCAACATATACCTATCTTTAAGATAGCAGAGACATTACACAAAAAAAACAAACGAATTTTGAAATTATGAAATAATTAACACTTTCGCAAAAACTTCTAGGTACCTACTACGTTTTCAGGGGCATATTTAAGTTTTCTGTGCTGAGAATCAACGGCTTATCGTGTTACGGGTTAGTGCTGACCCGTAACACGATAAGCCGACCGCCAAAAACTAACAATGGCTACGCTAACAAGTGGGTATATCCAAAGTGCCCGGAATGGTACCAAGAATGCCAAGAAAACGTATGGTTCCAAAATTCCGTTTCTACACACAGTAAGTAAATCGGGTCTGTTTTCAATAGAACAGGAAGAATAATTGCAAGTTTTGGAGGCCTATGTAGCTAACAAAAGCACGGATGCGGACGGCGGTGGCGGCGGTGGAGGCGGCGTCGGTAGCGGCGCTCAGCAGCCGCGGAACCTTCACCCTGCACTTGAACTCGAGGCGCGCGAGCCCACCCGCGCCGCCCGCCGGCGCAATCAACCGAACCGAAACCGACAATTCGTACACCACATTCACCGACTTACGTTACCAAGTTTTGGAAGTAGGCGCAGTACCGTGTATCTATATAGACGATGAGGAAATCCCTTAAGACAAATTCTTTAACTTCAACGAAAGAGAGCTAACAGAGTCTACAGGGAAATATAACATTTGCAACTTCGCACGAGTTTTACTGCGGAAAATTATTTCCTTAAAACTGTTTGCAATAAAATGAACGATCAACTCACGAAAATCTACGTAGCCGACCGGCTGTTGATGTGGTTTTATTATTCCAGCCAGTGTAACTTCTGAGTCAGAATTCGCAGAGGCAACACACTGACCCCGAATAATAAATTTCGCTGCTAAATGAGCCCCGAGGGGGCTGGGACTCCGCAACCATCTCGACTCAAGATAAACATGAGCAATGGGAAACAGTCGTTCGACTTCTTAACTTAGGGAAGACAGATTAAAACATAGATTGTATGAAAGAAAAGTGTTGGAACTTTGATAAAGAAGGAAAATTTAAAACCAACCGTTGCAGAAGAGACACAATTGGAAAACATTTAAAGACTTCATTGTCTGTAGAAATTGAAATTATTAAATGTGCTATATACTTAATATAATAAAATGACCAGAAGGAAAACATGAAAACATAGTTATACAAACATTAAGTACAATGAGTTACTATAAACTTTGTGAAGGGCTGAAGTAAAGGGTGCCTCGCGCCGATAGCAAGTGTTTCCTTCTCCAAGTGTATACGTGACGTCGAACTCTCAGGAAACTTTTGTTGAGATGAAGGAACAAGTCTACTTTTTTACCATTAATTCTGCATAGTATTACTTACTTTGTCTTATTTGCCTTTTAATTTATTATAATCTCTATAAAATACTAAAACAGCAATATTACCTAAATATTTCTTAGTTTGTTTAAATAATTGTCTAGTTGCGATGTTATTTGTGTAACTCAAATGTGAAAAATACCCTTTGTATGCAACAACTGCTTGATTTGATTTCAATCTACTTTGTAAGTACAATCGTGAATGATTAGTGGTGGTGACTGTGAAATATTGAATCCGCCACGCTCGTTGTTGTGGCACGCGGCTGTATCCGATTCACTCACGCTGTACTATGTATTTCACCTTTATTAAATTATGCCAATTCATAAGTCATTAGTTCTTCAGCAAAGTTATATTAATCTGTCCATGCAACTATTAATCTAATCATCCAATTTAATGTGCTAAATATTACCGGAATTTACATAAATATGTGCAACAATTTTACTTGAAAATCTCTATGAAAACAGGGCAAAATAAATTCAGAAAATTCTTAAAGAAAAATCCAACTAAACTTATATGTAAATGTATACAACATTGAGAGTTAACAACATTGTGTTTTATCTTTGATAATGTACTATGGAAAATGAATTATTATAAACATACAAATATTCAATAAAGAAATAGGGAAAAAATGCAATTAAAGTTTAACTATTATCTTGATAAAACAATTTTAACTATTAGTAGATCAAATATTTTATTTAAAATGTGTACCTAAACTTAATGGAAAATGTATCACCTAAATAAAACACACGGTAATACGCTCTCTGGCCTGAACAGTGGAAAAGCTCACAGACCGGCTTTTTCAGACGCCGCGCTTGTGCGCGCTGCGCATCAATTTCAATCCTTCGCATTTCTTCTTTGGGTTTCAAGTTAACTTTTTATTTTATTATTCCAAAAATTGAAACTTCAAAATATACTGAAATATTACTTTTAAAGTTAAAAATATAAAAAGAAGAGAAAACTCACCAGTCTTTCACAATAAATATATTCTCGTACACTAGACGGCCGGCAGGGTATTATTCAAAGTTGTTGATACAGAGTATGTATCAGTGTCCAGCAGTTAACAGTTAGATCGTATCGTTGCCGGAGCGTGGTGCTATCGGCACGGCCGGGCCGGCACTGACGCGGAGCGGGAGCTCGCCCGATGCCGCCGCTCTCGGAGGCTTCGCGGCGCGAGCTTTCAGACACAAGACCCGCACGCACTGCACACTGCACTCGCCCTCGTCTACCCACGCGTTGCGATTCTCTCGATCGTCTACTGTTCCGAGCGCCCGACGCACGTTTGAACTCTTAGCGGCGTCCGCTTTAGCGTATAAATATGAGGTCCGGTGGCGGGGGCTGGCGTCGGAACCCGACGCATCGCGAATCCACATCGGCATAAATTGAAGATGCAGCCGATGTCCTCCCCATTGATTTTACTGCTTATCTATTAGATATAGCCAATTAGCAAAATTCTCGCTATAGTTGTCGTGTCCGTTTCCGTAATCAATGCGCATGTTACGTATACATTATTAGATAACAGATAACGATAATTACTGACAATGTTATGAGCCAATGAGCGTTGTGATTGTTTGTGTTTGACAACCAAGGCATATTTCTAATGACAAGAAGCACCTTACCCCACCTATTTATTAACAAACATTTATGTATTTATATTCAAATCCACTGTTATAATTATTATCACCAGTAAAATAAATGATGAAAATTTGTAAACAATTTTAGCTGGTTTTCTTCGTTTCAGCTTTTTCAGTTTCTGTAACACTCATGAAAGAAAAATTAGGGAATATAACTTATGACGACTCTACGTATATGTGAAGCATTGGATGCAGTCAATAAATCCTTACCAAAACTAAAAGCTCGCACCCTGCACCCTCCTTATATAATTCGGTAATCAGATATGATGTGCAGCGCAACGAGTGACGAGGACGCGACGTGACGGCACACACATGCAACTCCACAACATTCGATACGCATGAACACCTCAATTACCTCTTTTACGTTTTATTCTGTCATATAATTTCATAAAAAGTACCTTCTCAAGGTACCGCATTAAAAATGCAAATACACACGTAAAATGAAAGAGTAAATTAATCAAAATAACAACTTCAGCATGATAATTCACTGTTTATAAATTATAATGTAAACTTTGACTGGAGATGTGTTATTTTTTTATCTATTTTGGTACAGGGCAAAATTGTGAAAAAGAAAAAAATACTAAAGTGCTTTATGCTGACAAATAACGTTCATGGAAATTTATCAAGATTACATTGGAAAACTGAAAGGACGCGGTACACAAACTACGTACGGTGTCTAATGAAACACGTGTTCTGAATTCACCGTGACATAAGAACTAATTCATCTAATTATGCAATCAATTCCAGAGGTTTATATAACAGCGCTAATAATAATTATAACTACCTAGTAGAAATATAAATATTTATTAACCAATTCTTGTAGTACGCTTGTATGCTATTTCCAAAAAATGTTAAACTGATATGACACTGTTTCGTTGTTGTACAATATTCATAAATATTTTTGCTTTCAATATTGCCTCGTAAAATATTTCAGAACTGTAAATAACTTATAATCTTTTAATTTAGCATGCTACGGTACTTTATTTTAACCTATATTTTAATTTGTTAATCGCTGTGATTCAAAACAATACAGGCATTACTGTTCTTGAAAATTGTTAGCACAGGTGATTGTTTCTAGATCTGTCACCTTCAGGGGAAATCACGTAACAGACGCGTCACCATACTGTACACTTTCGATCAATGTAACACAATAAAATTATCGGAGTGATTGTTATGCTCACTTTATTTTTAAACCACTTGCACATATTATTTATTTCTTCTTTTTATAAGAATTTATAAATATTTGAGTACCTAACTTCTACGGATAAAATTCTCTACATATCATTTTGTGATTGCGTTTAATAGTAATGGGTGTAAATTAGCACATAGAACGTTTGACATAAATTATGTTGTACCTAGGCTGTGTCGTCATCTGTACTTCAGCAGAATGGTTGGTGGTCAATCAGATATCCGACGTTATTTCCCGTGTAAACTGTTAACTAATAAATGTTTAATTGCGAAGCTATACCATATTAGTAGGCGTCGGTCAACATCACGGTATTTTACAAAATTGTCCCGATTGCAATCTGTAATTTCGAAGTAAATAATCACCATTACTAGAAGAGAAATGTTTCTTTAATTAAGACATTTATATTTTCCGGAAGGACAGTAATTAATTCCTACAAATTCCTCATTAAGAATCGACATCATTATCGAATTTAAATAACTTGTTCCATCCTTTCAACTAATCACTAAACACTATAATTTAACGATCAATAAACATAAGGAATCAGAATATTAACTGTAACCCATGTTTTGAACCGGTTTTTTATTAAAAGATAAATACTAAACAAATACTTAAACATGACAAATAAAATCATCATCTTGAAATATGAAATGTACCTATAACTGAAAAATATCACTAAATATATATTCTTTACATATATTCATCCACATTATTCCACATGGTACAAGCTAACCAAATTCTAAACAATGCCTAGTTTTCAAAAATCATTCACAAAGCCGGTCACTTTAAGAATGACTCAAACCCAAAAGTAGCACTCGTATGCTCATAATCGGGGAATTCAACAAAAACCTATCGTGTGTAAGCTACTTACACTCTCGTCATAATATCTAGAGTCAACGGAGGGAAATGGAGTAGAATGGACGCAGTATAGGCGCGAACCAGCCAGCTATCTACATGTGCGGTATCTACTACGACTATATCTACATAATATCGGTATTATTATCCTTAACGGGTTAAACTGTTATATTTAGTGCCAAAGCTCTACTTGGCACCAACATGGACATTTCGAAGAGGATAAAATTTCACTATATGGTGATTTCGCCAGATTTTATCAGATAGATACTGTACTTGTGAACTGATAAACACTATTCCCTATCTTATTCTAGTGTTGTGATCTAGAAATCACAGGTGTTTGATATTTTCATATTTTTTTTCGTCGTAGAGGTGCTACGTAGATGCTATTGTACCTTCTTAAACACGCGCTCCATTCCCGGTTTGAAGATTGATTAAATAGTTTATGCTGATAACCATGCAAGAATAGACTAATTACCGCTTAGAACATGAATTTGAAACTGCATTTACTGTGTATATTAATAACAACAAGTTTTTTCTCAACGTTTTAATACGAGATATGGTTAGTGTCGAATCTGCTAAGGCCAGTGACACTATGTAGCGCCACTTTTTTATATTAATTAAAGCGCTCTCAATCCTAACATAACGGCCGCAAACATTACTATGCTAATTTATTATTAGGGTATATTTTCTTGGCATCCGCAATGTGACATACATTTTTTAAGACTTAACTGTAGCGGAAATATGATTGATAGTTGACCGTTCAAGTACGCTTCAGTCGCTATAGCTCTGTGTGCAAATCTTAATCTGTGTGCCAAATCGTAGAGGAACAGCTGAATAATCAAAATATTTATTAGACGGCCAAACACACGACATCTTATCTAAATGTAAGATTTAGAAATGTAATTTATTATTTGTTTTGAGATAGCGACTGATTTATTTATTCCGAGATGCATCCACGATACTTTACGTTACTAAATATTGATCGAAATCCCACATCTTAAAAACAGAGCAAAATAAGTGCTACCACAATTTACAATATTTTATGTAACCTAATTCCTCCGCTATCCAGGTAAAAGAAGTAAAAACGCGAAGGCTTCTAAAGCCTCTTGTAGAGACTCATAAATACGCCACCCCATGCTGGTGTAAGTTTATAAAAATGTGCATACATATGTATAGAAGCCGCAATATTATGTTCATCATAAGCGCCACCTGCTTGAAGACAATCATTTCGGGCGTGTGTTCGGGCGGATATGAGCCGAATAAAGAATCGCGATGTGTGCAGATTTCACGGGTGTAGTGGTAGCTATTCGTAGGTAGCGACTATTGATTTTGTCCACCCCAGACCGCACAGCCGCCGAACTGCATCCAGTTCCGCTGCCTAACACTTAATACCCATCTATTATTATCAATTTATTGACTGCTTCCATAATATTAGCTTCCTAGTCCCAGACGGTAAATCATTTACTATGTAGGGAATGTTGTTAAGCTTACGGAGACCAGTGTTTTGTCTATTGAAAGTTTAATGCTTGTTTAATTAATGTCTAATTTTTAGAGTTTAGCTGGAGCAAAATGATTTTTTTAAGTATAATTTGTTGAAATGGATAAGCATTTTAAAAACAAATAGATAATAAAATAAAAAACTTATAATAACATCAAATTAAGTAGTTAAGTGTAGGTACATTAGATAGGTACCAAGTATTTGTTACGGAAAAGGTTGAAAGCTCGAGTGACCCAAGCTTACCCGAGTTATTTTAGTAAATGCCTTAGATCTTTGGGGTGGAGTGAAAATATCTCAATATAAGTATAATACAGTGTCTCGTCTGTTCCTACAATCTATAGTTAAGTGTAGGTATTAAGTAACTGTTGCCTCAGATACATACCTGCTGTTGCAGGAATTAGGGGTGACGGATCACCCCTAAATCCTTTAATTCCTTGTGGTTACCTTGGCTATTTGCAAGCAAATTGGGCAGATTGCTTCCCAGGATGTTAGGATATTGTTCAATTTGTTTCATGACTGTACATTTTTTCAAGCTACAAAAAGGTAACTTACCTTTTTGTAAGTTTCACTCTCAGCTTTATTTAATTTGTAACACAACCAATTTCGGGGAACGTGAGTATCCCCCATACTCACGTTACTCACGCCACCGTAAGTATAAAGGATGCTGACGGTAAATGTCAGCGAGGTACCTAATACTGACGGTATGTTGTGTGTGTGAGTGATTTGGTTTCATTTACTTTGGTTCTCCATTTATTGATGTACTAGTTGTTGTTGAGCGTTGCTGTTGTGTTGTTGTTGTTACTGGGTTGTGGAGGTCTGATAGGCAGTCGCTCCATGTAAAATATTAGTATTCAGCTGCATCCGGTTAGACTGGAAGCCGACTCCAACATAGTTGGGAAAGGCTAGGCAGATGATGCTGATGATGGCGGAACGGTTCGATCCACATAATCATAAAGCTTTATTGAGCTACTAAGTAGTCACTGTGAAGTGCTATCAGTAATTATATAAATAGGTAGTTGGTAGGTACTTGTAGGAACTTCAACAAATATAGAATAGGCCCAATCATGCTACCTTGTAGAACCCCCAGACTAAAACATCTTTTTACCAACTACAAATAAGTATATGGTTCCTACGAAGTACGTCAGGGAAAAATTACAATTAATATTGGAAATTCACATGGACAGTTTAATTATGTTGAAAAAAAATTATAATAGGAGACTCATATGCCTATATTCAGAGACATGTTCTACTGTTAGCCAGGCAGCGGTTGATATTTCGATCTGCCTGGGAAATGGGTATTGTCGGGTCAAAAACTGAAAAGCTTCTCCGATACTAGGGCTTTTCAATGTGGTTTAAAAAAAAAAACTATGCATTAGGAACAACTCTCTGATGACACAATAAATATTGATCAGTTCACGGCTCAGACGTTATGAATCAGAAATTCTTCAAATTGTATTTCGGACTTTACTCAGGGACTTTTTATAATAGTAATTTGCCTTACCTACTACGCTAGGTACGCAGAATTTTATCTTAATCATTATCGTAAATGACAAGCACTCTATCAATACATTGGAATTATTTTATATGTTATTTATAACCATTTAAAGAGATACATTTAGCTCTGTTATACCGTGACGGATATATGCATATTATTGATACGATTGAAAATTCTGCTTATTACAGCATGGTGGGTAAGCTGTGTGAATAATACAAGCAGGTAAGTCGATTTTCCTTGCTGAGTGCACAAAAATATGGCGTGTATGAAGAGAGTGAGCACTCGAAGTCAAGCGGGTCGCCGCGAGCCTTCCACGAATTTCCCGATTATAAAACCGGTCAAGCCTGGGAATTGTTCACCAATGTCTCGATGAAACGTGATACGTGTTCGAACTTCGTTTCTGAAAAACAGTTAGCGCATTATCCTTATGAAACGGCCTACTACTTCATATAATATAGCTAGCCAAACATTTTTATTTACTCAGTTCATTGAAATTTTCGTATGTTTGCGTCTTGATACGAGGGCAATATCACCGCGCACTGTTCCGTTAATCCCAAATGAGCTGTGTGTAGTCTCCTCCAATCAAATAGGCGTATATTGTCAACAGTTAAGAATAATATAAATTGAATAATAAACTTAATACGGTACCTAACTAAACCTAGAGAGCCCAACCCAACCTGAGAGCTAGAAATAGCTGGAAATACTGTTTTTGATTTCGTTTTTGTTATCGAATTAGTCATCAACTTACCGTTGAAAACGAGATTTTTATTCTCCTTTAAGAACTTGTCAGTGTTCTACATAACGCTAAATTATAACGGGTTTCCTTATTTTTGAAGCAATATCTAATTAATACCTAGACACCCAATTTACACAATATTCTCACGCTTTGCATACACGATGTTACTTGTGAAACTGGAATATTTTTATTATGACTCATTTAAACTGTAACACTCGAGTATCTATCGATGTATTAATAGGCCGGCGAAGTCATCTATACGTGCAACATAAATTTTATGGAATCTTCAGATACACTTGCACCTGTACTTAAGTGGAATATGAAACTGCATACATAAACATCACTCCTGGGAAAAAGGTATATGGAGCTCTACGACAATGTATTTTTAATTAATATCTTGTGCGGGGATCATAATGTGAATCGTTAAAAGTTATATACTTACTTCATAATAAAGAAGCTTTTACCTGTACAAGAGTATATTTTGGAAAAACATTTATGCATTAGTATTTAGTATTCTTCAGAAATATAGATACCTATATTTCGATACAAATATAGGCACCTTTATTTCGGATATTATAGGCCCTAAAAAATAAAATATTGAAATGTGTGTTTTCACAGGAACAAAAGAATATATAATGTGTCCTTTTGTTACTTATGATACATAATGTATCCTTTTTTACCTGTAAACAAAAACTCAAATTTCTATTCTTTTTTTATCCTAACCAATTATATTTTTATAAAAATTCCTAATGCACGATTTTAAATTACCAATTTATGTAAAAACTTGCTCTCAAGTTAACTGTAAGTATTTGAATACCTTGAAAATACTGCTTAAATTGTTGAAATTATTTATTGTCGGCTCGGTATTTGTGAACATTTAATGTAGTAGAAACAAAGTTGTGAAGTACGGTATTGAAACGTATTAGTAGGTAAGTATCTAATACATTCGGTCAAAAAATGTTTTATAAGGCTATCCGCTGTTATTATACAGAAAACCTATGTGAATCTTAGTGGTACACATGTTTATTTGTATCGTAAATACATAAGTACCTGCCTAGTAAAACGTCCCCCACAGAAATTAATCCTATAAATGCGAAAGTGAGTTTGATTGTTACGCTTTTATGCTAAGTTTGTCCTAATTTACATTCTATTATTTTAATTATATTTAAATAGCCTCACTAAAACTTTTATTACACCTATTATAAACGCATTATCAAAACTAAAACATCTCATATTTTATGTCGTAGCATTCGGAGCTGTTTGTAGGTGACTATCCACTCTCTTCTTTATTAGAATTCATTAATTATCAGTTAAATAATTATAGAAAGATATCAGATTAATGAACTATACAGAAACCTGCCTAAAACTTTTGGCAAAATCTGTGTATCTACAGTTACAAAACATTGGTATTCGATAAATACTATTAAATACAATACTTATGTATTGTGAATGTTTACCATTTACTGAGATACCATATCATTCGATGGTTCTGAAAATCTGATTAAGTACCTACTTCTACTTACGAAGTTTATTTATACTGTTTATATTATTAGATCTGTTCGAGTGTAAGTCTTGTCACGTAAGTACCTTCTCCCTAAAAATAAACCATAGAAAACCTGCCGGAGCAAGTCTCTCGAAGAATTTTAAGACTGTATCCAAAATATCAAAAATAAACATCATCACACGTAGAAGGATTGCAATTATCTCAAGATATTTAAGTAACTAGTACTTTATGTCTGTGGTACTGGCTTGGGATAAGATGTCATAAGTTTTTATTATGAATGTAGTTGGTATATTGCAGGGAGCAGTCTGGGCGAGGCGCGGCGCCGGCGACGATTCTCGTTTGCGCGATGGCTATCAGAAGCGCAATCCCCTATTCCTCGCAGTGCTAATCAATGAATAATTACTCTGTTTAAGGGGCACCTCTATAAATAGCCGGCTGGAGCGCTGACCTGGAGCGACGGGTTAGTCCGGCCTGACAGCCGCGGACACTCGCAGCAGCCTCGCTTGCCGCACCCCCCGCGCTCGCCGCACCACACCCTCCGACGCTGCCGCGCACAGGGCTGCCTCCACCACTAAGCTTTTCCTTAGCTCTGAGGAAATGTAGCCACTTATCGAATAATTTCTCTTCGCTATTCATTATAATTGTGACAAGTTTAATAGGACGCCAGATTCTCTCCGCCTAACACGGGAGATGATTAATTGCTCACATATTGATAAGCCTCTTTTCGAATCGATTAGTTTCCAGGCGCCTACTAATTGCATGCCCGAGTCTTCCAGCGGGTGCAGCCCTACGCCTTCGCCGCTCTACTCGACACGCCTCCGACTCCGCATCCTGCCGTTTTTTGCAAAATTAACTACAAAGGAATCTTTGTAGGCAAAATGTGGACACAGTTTTTCCAAAATTAGTCATCTCAACAGTCTAGTTACTTACTTTATAAAGGATGGACTTTTTAAGTCGAGTTTTATTTAACACTTGTATATCTATAATTAGAAATAGAATTCCCGATGCATCGATAGCTGGCTGGTAAGCGCCGCAGCACAATGCTAGGAGGATTGTGCGTGTGATTTTACAAGTAACGGCAGTTCTAACCGAGCTATCGGCTCAGGTACCTACGGTGCCAAGAGGTTATCGGTTATCGAGCTGTCTATAAAGAGATAACCACATATATGGTGCCTATAAGAATTTCCGATTGAAATTGCTTATGGATAAACTTGGCGAAACAAATATACACTACTGTCATTGCTCGAGTGTTTCATACGCTTAAAAGTCGAATTACTGCAACGAATACGTTACGTTTAAGTGTTGTTTGACCATAACGTGTAGTGATAAGAAAAAGAAAACGTTTAAACATAAACAACGTACCTAGGTGTCTGCGATTCGGTTTAGTAAACACAAACAAGTTGTTATTTATTATTTTTAATCAGGTGACTATTTTGGCGAAACAAATGACATAGACATTGGCGAGATGGCGACAAGGTTGAACGTGGCGCTGGTCGGAGCGGCCCGACACCCGGCGCCCGGCGCGGCGCGCGGCTGCGTGGAACAAATGCACAGACCACGCCAATTTGCCACTCGTCATGACAGACACTCGCCACCTTATTTGTATAACGTTAACATGCTCCACACTACAACTATTGGTTTCTGTTCCCAATACATAAATGGCATCGAAGTTTTCAATTCATTTTCAATTACCTACGTACTTATTCTCTATAAAGTATCTTATGGAAAATCTTAACAGGTAATATTTACCTTCCTCTATTCAGCGTGTTGATGAAAGATTAATTTCTAAGTAAACCTATTGTATAATAAGTGAGTACCTACATACTGAGAGGACTCCGGTTAGGTAGAGCCACTTACAACACGGTACAGACAATATTATATATGCCATATAATATTGTATGAAGGCTCTACACCGTCCGTAATTAAGGTCGCTAAAGTGGCCTTGGATATAAGACATGATAGAACCTGTAAGGGAGAAAAATGATAAAAATGACTGCACAGCGATTAAACTTGTTGTAATGAATTACGGCATTGCAAGGACGCAGTAAAGTTGAATATTGCATCAGAATGGTTACGAACTCAGGGAGGCAACGATCGCGTGGAATGTTGGCGCGCGGCTGCAGGCTGCGCGAACGCAGGCCGCTGCTGGAAGGAGCCGCGTGCGCACCCGCGCCCGCGCCCGCCGGCGCCCGTGACTCACCGCCCCGCCATCTCACCACGTTAAGATTGGGGAAGTACGTGCTTAATTCGTCGATCCAAGAGTTCTTGCAAGCCTTCAACTTACCACGCACGTTGACGTCACATAACTACGCAGATTTAATTCACCGGGGCAGGTATTTTCCTTTTGTAGATGAATCATAGAAAATTTTGCTTGCCTATCGATACAAAGTTTAAATTAAAGATATTTATCATTTTTATGGCTCTTTGCCAAAAAACCCGTTCCTGTGTATTCGTGGACGACAGAAGAGCAAGCTACATAAAAGTTGGCGCACTCGATAGATCAGCATACTTCTCCGCATCGGCAAACAATAACTCATCAGTAACCTACATAAGGAGATGAAGCATTGTTTTTCAAGTTAAATAAGTTAATAGAAATGCTTGAAAAATCTTAGTGATCACGGAATAATCCTTTCTATTTGGCCAATTTCGTACAACAAACTGAAATTAGAGAGAGATTTAGTAACTTCAAAATACCTACCTAAATGAAAAGGCCACTCAACATACTTTTTAGCTTCTCACACATGCGTGAAATGTGGCAGAGATTGGCCACTTCGCTCACATGTCACGCTTGAATTCAACCGACTCACTTCCAAAAGTTAATCAAAGAACTTTACGAGCCGCCGACCGGAGTAAAGTGGTTAGAATTATTTAGAGACTGGGGATTGCTAATAATTTAACGAAAAGGCATGCTTCACATAGATTCCGTGGGCACATTCAAGTCCGGGTAGTCTGCAAATGACGTTTTGTGTGGCTGAACTCATTAGCCAAATACATAATAATGTTTTTTTTAATATTCCTTATTGAATACATTGGTTATTCAGAAAAAGTTAAAATATACACAGTTTATCATGTGAGTAGAGTAAGTACCTATACAGAAGGCAATAATCAGTTAATGCGAAGAAAATATTTATTTCTAAACACCACCTAATCGTGATATCAACCTTACTCATTACAATTCGATTGGGTTTGTTTATAAATCCTCAGAATGCTCGCGGAAAGCTGAAGTGTCCACGAGGAAAATGAATCAAATGCATCCATTTATTTTGAACTGTTCATCCATTATTTTGTGAAGAACCAAAGTGTTTTCCCAAACTTTATTTACATGCATTTCCACGGTTCTGTTCTTAGCATAATGTAGCCCTACTACTCTGAAACTTTAGTTGTGAGAAAAGTTAATACAATCGTATTGATCCATTTCCTATAAGTCTATGTATAGAAGTAAGTACATGTTTTCAAAATAAAAAGGTATTTCAACTGTATGATTTTAATTACATGCTTAGATTCGGTTTATATACGCTTGCAATAACAGCTCTTATTTCATATTATCAAATTAAAATAATTGGCGTGCTCTTATTAAAAAAAAAACAATACAACGTATTCAATTACGTATTACAAACCTACTCGTCCATATTCAAGAGGGATAATTTAATTTTTAACTTGAAAGGCAGTAAGCAAGATAACTTTATGTGCATTTTATATATTTCTTGTATCTTGATGATTGTAAAGCAGGTATGATGACTCGTCATTTGAAAAACATAGCAAAGGTGAGCAAACTTCCTAAAAAATATTGAAATTCTGCACAATAAAAAAAGGAAACTTTAAGTGGAATATTCTTGTAAACGTGAGACGTCATCGATACCAACTATCAGTCTATTCATGATGAATCATTGTGAAGTGGAATAGAGTGCCAGTGGCCGGTCCGGGCAGCGAGCGTGCATGAGCGGCCGGTATAACGTCAGGCCGCCGTATCACCGATATATCTCTCGGTTGCTAAATAATATCGATTTTATGGCGCGGCAGATGGCCGGCCAGGAGCCCGAGACCGCCGTCTGCGACCCTCCCGCGCTGCACCGCCAAGCTCTCCTCACCCCCGATTGAGATTTATCCTCCCAAAACATCCCCTGCACACAAGAATGGATTATTCGATTTATATTAAGTTTCCGCAATTTCTATTTAGAGGGTTCCCAAAGCGAGGTAAGCATTTGCGCGGCGGATTTGGTGTTCCTTTGTAAACATTTGGAAGGGCATGTCACCGAGCGACGGTCATTAATAATAACAATGGGTGATGTTAGTGGGCTAATTTCCAATCGTTGCTTGTGCCATCTGCCATTACTCCTACGCATTTTTTGCTTGTTTATATTGAACACAAAACAATTTTGTCACCAAATGTGAATAATAGAGCTATTGTACAAGTGCCAATTTGTAGCCTACTTAAGGGGGATGCGCTAGGGTGGCCCGCGAAATTCAAATTTTATTACGTTTTTTGCAATTTGCAGGTCAGTATCAGGTTGTATGTTGCTCTAAATATTATTAGCGCTCGTAACAAATATGGATTTACAGAATTATAAACATTAGAATCAGCAATACAACTCTCTAAGTTCATGAAAGTGCCAAATGTCATGATTTCATGAAATAGTCATTCAATACACTTTCATGACCTTAGAGAGTTGAAAAAACCTAAGAAAATTTGAATTTCGCGGGCTACCCTAGCGCATCAACCTTAAGTAACATAAATAAAACTCGTACTCAGAGTTAGCCAAACGAAAACATATTGATGGAAGCATAAACAAAATCAAAGCTACGTAAAATACCTTCCATGTTTTTATTCAAAGTGGAATGCCGGCAATCCAAACATCGGAACACAAACAGGGGTATTTCAATATGATACCAAACATAAGTCTGCGGAAACATCCCAATAAAAATAAACGAGTGTCAATATCCAAGTCCGTAATGCGCTATTGCGATAAAGGGCCGTGAAAAACGAATAAGCTTATATTCCATTTTACATAATCTCCGTCTAGACGGAAGCTGACCGCTCTGCTCGTACGTTTGGCGTTCTCATAACGAGTGTGGCTATGCCGTGTGCGGGCTGGGGCTCGCGGCCTGCACACACTGCACACCCGAGCCCCGGATTTGCATCCCACGTTTGTTGGTGAACTACGAATGAATTACGAGCGATTTTCACAGCTTCATAAGTACTTTTCATCCAGGAGGGCTCGTAAACTTATCCCTACGTTCGACTTTTTAATTCTTTTTTAAAGGAAGTTTAGAGGTGTAGCTTATGACGGGTGCTGCCTATCGTAATTCTACATGAAATAGGAATTTTCTCTTTTACGTTTAATACTCATCTTTTATTTTATAAATAAAGCATAGAAATACAAAAAGGAGCAGCTCATTGATCTGTGTCGGTGCGGCAGAAATGTATCATGTTTCGTTGTCAACGGACGCCTCTGTCCATTTCTCATTAATTCTAATTATGCTCAAATGTTTAGGGTTTCACAGGGATCGTTACACAATAAACCCTTTGAGCTCAGAGACGTTAATTTTCATTAATTATAACAAGTAAAGATGTACCTACAGTACAGTTATTATCAACGAAATCTTTTAAGCTTTGTTACTTTGTTGCCTGAGTTGAAACACGATATCTTTTAAAACACTGAATAAAGTTATGCAATGTACGTACCTAATTGTTAAACCATTTTAACCATTACAACAACTTTGGAAAAGACAAAAATAACTTGTAGATATTTAATTTTGAAAGCTATCTGTAGGCAAACATAGAAACATCTGTGTTTTGTAGACTACAGCAAGTGCAAGTACCAAAAACAAACATACGATTTGTCTTTCATTACCTATTAAGAAAATATTACTTCACTTCAGGCTCAAGTTTAAATTACTGATAAATAACTATTTATATGCAATATTCTCGTTAGCTCGCAGCTGCATTTGCACTTACTTATTTTATTTATTTTGTTGTTTTCTACGGAAACTTCTATTTTTCTGAGATAGCAGTCTGCGCGCGGGCAGACATTGCGCGAAATAGCATATTAAAGGACGTTATGTAACAAAACTTTCTCTAATAAAACTGTTTCGTAAGCTCTGTAAATTAGTATTTGAGGCAATTAAAATAGCAAGTACCACCATTAATTTAATTTAAAGATCTTAAGTTCAAATTCTACCATCCTATTGTGGCCTGTACCTGTTCATACATAAGGTTTTCAACTTTTCAGAGCAGGAACAAAGCTAGTTTAATTTTTGATAATAACATAAATATAAAAAGCACGAACATTAAATTGCATCTACAAAAAGTGTTTCGCCGCCGATCAAAACAAAGCTCAGCTTCTCAGAAGCATGCCAGCCACACATTTGGTAATGGTTTGCACTTCCGCTTGTTCCCATACGCTTTTTAGTCAGCCCTCATGCGTCGTACGCAGTTCAACGAATTAATTTAGCCAATGAAAAACGCTACCAGCCTCACAGCAACCGCGTGTCTCATTAAATCGAACGATACAAACAACCAGTGTCCAACTTGTCACTTGTACATTTAGGATTTCTTTTTTCTCGAAACACATTATAATCGCAAATTATTGTTTTCAATTACAAGCATGTTGGAACAGCTTGCAGAGACAATAATCTATTCAAATTCAAGTAATAAATAATAATAATAGAAAATAATAAAATGGACTACTATTTAAAACTGTTAGCTAAATATATGTGCGTTGCTACACTTTTAAATAAAACCACAAAGGTTCCAAAAGCTTTCATTTTTTGTTTGGGTATTATCAGTTCGTGGTTTTCCCCATTCGAAGTGTGCAGATTCCAACCGGTATCAATCGTGGTCGGTTTTTTGGTTTCTCATGGGCTACTTATAGTCTGATGGTCTGGTTTCGAATGACCGAATGACAGTAGCGCACGATAGGCCGGTTAAAATTTGAATAAACACTTCACATTCACTACTTCACCCAGAAAAGAATCGAAAACGTTATTTGTGGGGAATTCAATAATTAGGTTCGATAATAGGAGTCCGCACCCCGGAGAACAAAGAGCTGACAGCCGACCATTGCTCGGGCGCCGTTTAGGTCGTCAAGGTTGTTAGCCCTCCGCCTACGAACAAGATGATATAACTCGTTTCCTTCAGTAACTCTTACGACTGAGAATACAAAAACGATATATATCAGCTACGAATTGCTACGCGCAAATCCATGCGTAGCCGACACGCTTGCGTTGCCGTCACTAGCGAATTAGTACGCAAATAAATAATAACTCAATAATCATAACGTCACGTCATATAACAAGTACATATTAAAAAGAAAAGCAAACGATATACGACGGCTAATAAGAATGATTAATCATGTATAGTCGATGACCAGCTAATTATGGAATTAGGGATTAAAATGTAGATAGTTAACCTATTTAATAACATAGAAGTGCTTTATGGATAATCAAGCACACGATGCTTTATTTTGAGGTATCCTTTCTTATTTTTAAAGTAATATTATTCTTCTGTTATTTTAATTTTGTTCTTTACGGAGCCCAAGTTCATCCGTTAAAAAATCTTATAATACGTAATTAAGAGTTAACATTACATAAAATGTAGACATAACTCTACATCATAATTTGATTTATCGGTTATTTTTCTACCATTTAATGTAACAAAATGTACTTCAAAAATGTTTGAGCAAAACATTTCAAGTAGGTACCTATACTTACTGGGTACCTTATCCAGATCTACCGATACGTGAACTGCAGATTTAGTCACCTGCTGATTTTTCCACGGCTATAATAAAACACTTTGACCAATTGTCTCACAATGGAAGGACAAACAAGGGGATATTGTTTTTTTTTTATAATTCAATGATTTGCGTAATTTTGTGATGACATCATTGTCACCCACTGAAGCGTGAAGCTCATTCTTAAAGTTCCATAATGAAATTACATTTTAGTCTAGAATCCCGAGAGGTCATAAAAACTGTACTAAGCATTTCCAAAGTATTAGCAACTTCATAATTTTTGCCCTGTAGGTAATTGAATTTTGTCGTTGCTAATTTAGCTATTGGATTTTCGATCAAAGGAAGTCGAATGCTGTAGGGTCGAGACTGGCCGAGACAAATCATTTGACACGTCATTCAACAATTTGGTCGACAGGTCGACGCAGACTAAAGCTGAACAAGTGTACTTACTTGCACATACACAGAATATTAAACATATAACTTACTTTACATTCCGAGACAGGCTAAATTCGAAGAGTAATTTAATTTGTATATTGATATAAATAAAATTTATGTAATAAGTATATTATAGTTTTTTGTCGTTCCACTGGAATGTTGTAAGTCTTCAGAGGCGACTCCATAATGAGGCTCGTAGATTACATGCATGATTACAGTGAAGAAAGAACTTGACATTTGTGTACCAACACACTTTGTTTGATGATTTGTTTTTATTTTCGAATATGCAATTGAAACAAAGGCGTTTATTTTATCATATTTTACATGTATGGAATTACTGTTATTATTTTAAAGACTTATTTAATTATCGTCGAGAGCACTTTACCTTTATATTTTAAGCGAGACGAGTTGAAGTGGTTTCATGCCTAACAAGCAAATTATACGAATCACAAATCCCACGATCCACGTTTCGCACTTGACTGCCTTATTCTTAAGAATTCTAAGCCGATTTACATATCAAGCTTAAGATTCAAATCTGTTGAATAAGTTTAACCTGTGAATATAAATAAAGCACTAGGTATAACGCTTGCGGACTGCAAAGTCGTCACCAAACTGCGCAAGTAACTGTACCAACCGGGTACCCAAATATTTAATGAGATTAAACGGTAATGCTCTGCAATCATTATTGGTCTCTCCGTAATAATATCTGCCTGTTTTCTGAATTCGTGTGCACGTTTGAGACCATTGCATGTTTTTAAATGACTCGCAACGAGAAAGTCGTCGATATAAATATCCCAGCCTGGGAAACGGACCCGCTAAGACACTTAATCTAAAAAAAGCTTGTCACACATCGCTGAACAAGGTATACAGGTACACATTTATAAAGGATGAATGTAGTTGATAAATATAGGAGATGAGACAAAAGGTCAGTTTCTCATCTCTCGTCAGGTGTACTAAGTACACATATTGTGCTAAGGATGGAGGTACATAGCGAGTCTAAACACTTACATGCCTAGGAAGTACCGTAAGTAACTGTGGGTCATTGGCTCATGAAGATGTCAGGAAAGCAATAAAATTTATTCTATCAACACGACAGCATCGTTAAAATTAACAATACTGCATTACAGTCTAGGCAGTATACGATTAATCTCGACGCTTGGCTAGCATTCCGGTGGCGCGCGATCTGCGCGGGCGCAGACCCCCGTTGCATACGACGCCGACGTGCTGCAAGGAGCAGACGACGACGACGTCGCGGCGCTACCGGACACTGCGTCGAAACCGACGCGACGTGACAAACTAACACGCTGCTCTTCACTTTTCCTGCAGTCATCTCTGGCGCACGTAGGTACAAGTTTTATTGAAAGAAGTTTCTAAAGAAAATGGTTCCAAGAAAATGTTCAAGTTTGGTGTTTAATACATAGAGCTTTTGTTCATCAAACTATCGTGGGCTTTCAGCTCTACATGATGAAGCTTTTAATTAGTCTGACATTTTATTATGAAGATTTAATTGGTGGTCTATTTATAAGTAATAAATATTAAACAAAGTTCACTAAAAGTTACGTTAGTTTGAGAACTAATATGAGCCGGGTTTAAAACTCGAAACACTTGACTTAATATACATACATACTATTACAGTTATTAAAATTTGGTTGGTCTCAATCACACGGCCTCTACATCCTTCCTTATGAGACCGTATAACGGCCAGGAAGCATACGAAGAGACCGCTAATGATAAAATCTGGTCATCTTTTTATAATAAACAAGGGTTTCAAAGGATACTCGTTTATGTAAATGTGTAAAATAGGCGAGTTGCTGGCCGAACGCACCGTGCGTCTATAAGTTGTACGTCCATCCGCTGGTCGCCAGTTTAGTCTTCGGTGCGAGTGATTTATTACCGCTCACAAGACGCCCCATTACCGTGTCACAATCAATAACCACCGCACTGGCGACTGATGAATTCTGCTTATTTCTTCCTCTTTGCCATCAAACACCCAGCGCAGGTTCACTATTAATTTCCCAAGAAATGTCTTAGAGGACTCGCCATTATGAATGCTTGTCTACGTCACATAAAAAACCTAGTTTATTAACTTTTAAAATAACTGATCCTTTATGTTATAGCCACGTCTAACACTTGACTTGCAGTGATTATTAAAATTACGACAGATGCCTCAAGTCTGTCCGAACAATGAAACCTAAATCGTCGGCTGTAATCGGAAAATTCTATGTTAGTAGCTTTGACGTGTTATGAAACAAAGGAAAATTTGCCAATGGTGTAAATTAATTAATGCCAGTTATATTTATGTACATTACGTGTCACATAAATAAGGGAAGAAGGAATACGGTACTTCTTTTGACGTTTTATCGTAAAAAATATTTATAGATCAAAGTCGCTACGTAGACGACGACACCTACGGAATTACGTCCCTAAAAGGACCACCTAAAATAGTGTACAATTATGAAATTATATTCATAACAAACAGAAGATTTGTTGATACGATCTACGCTCATTAAGCTTCACAAACTAGAAATAAGGTACTGACAAATCTTTCGTGTTAGATGTCAAATTATTGTTTCATACTTATAATAATATTATCACTACTCCACCTGTTAAGCCTGGCGATTAGGCCATTACCCCCGCCCTTTGCCCAGAACCGGTCGTTTTAGCGATGTTTGGGGAAATATTCAACACTACAACATCCACACATGAGTCAATGTGTGACGGTGGATCTTTTGCAGCTTTTCTGAACGTTTATTAATAAAATGCAGAAAGAAACTTCTTCGCATTAATGGACACTGAAAGAGACACAATAGAAGTTTTATTGTTATAACCGCGATGGGCGTTAGTGTCCCTCATAGGGTTAACAAATAAGCATTTCTTTTGTACTCTATTTTCCTATTACGTAAGTAACTTTTCATGTAAGTCATCATGAAAAGTTGCCTACGTAAGAGAAACATTATGTTATGTGTTCCATAAATGTGTAATAAATGAGTGGGTAGGTGTAAAGGGTCCCTGCCAGGGTTGCGGGTTAGTCCGAAAGGGATACCGGGACCTTGGCAACAGGCAACTGAAGGAACACGGGTGGGTTTTAGTCAGTAACGTCAAGTAAGTAAGTAAGTCTGACACGCCCTTCCGCTCCGCCCAGAGCGGGAGAAGTCATTGGATGATTTCCCACCCAAAAAAAAAAATGTGTAAAGGGTTAGCAATAATACCTACCTCGTGTGTAAAATTATAACTAAAGTCCATTACGGATTTGTATTATTGGCGGTGTAAAAAGTTCTAGCACACCCTCTTATATCTCTTGGACTGTGTAGAATGGTACATTAAATCAAGTAATATGCATTTCCGCAAAGAGGTTGTATAAAAAAAAACAAAAACCTTTTAAAGTTTGGCATTGGTAGGTACTTATTACAATCAATAAAAGCAAAAAGAATATAAATGAGTAACAATTTACGGGCGGCCAACAATCAATCATGTAATATAATTTTAAACTACTGTACCTTGCACTAATAAAGTAATTGATACACATCGGATGATAGTTAATCATCAGGTGTAATAGCACCACTAACAATCCGCCCACTAATGAATTTATTAACAAAAAATATGCAAATATAACGCAAATATATCTCAATGTTATCTCTTCGTGCAGGGTAAACAAACTTGGGCAACGGCGACCACTTCTCCACTCAACGGTACTTGACATAATTGTACATGTTGATCTCGATGAGGCGAGCTTTCTTCTCTTGTATTTCCCACAACATGAACGTGCATAATCCGTGTATGTATTACCTATCATTCAACGCCGAAAGTAAGTGTTTCATTACAGAAAGTAAAACCAAACTCACTGAATAGTTTTCATAAAAAAATCATTAACAATGGCTTTCGGATTACACAGATAAGTAGGTAAATGTTACTTTGTGTTGAAGAAAAAAAACGTCTATAACTTTATGAAAAGGAAATCAATTAACTTCCTTTCACTAGTTACCTATTTAAGAATCATTTTTCGTTGTCAGCGTGTAGTGTAGACATTTTCTTAATTTTTTGTTGCTACGAGCAGACGAAAACGCGAGAACAGTTAGGAAATAAAGGTACTTACATACTTGCTTACAAGAATTCCGTATTTACCCTCGGTGATTATTTACATAGAAGTTCTCAGGAGGTTTGTGGTCGTATAGGTACTTACACTCGTACATGCTCAAGTGAACGGAGGTCTGTGTCAGCGCCGGAACCTCTATTTGTCTTAACGCAATACCTGTCAATAACCGTCTTAAGTTCATTGGCACTCCCGCTTTGGCGCATCCATTGCGTAGATTTGTGCATTGCGCTCGCGCACCACCATTTGCTCAATAGGAACCCATCAGACTGGTGCCCAGCGTTGTAACATGATCTCGGTATACCATTAGTTTGTTGACAGAATAAATACAAAATAATTGTACTTGACTACAGTCCAGAATACTTAAATTAGTTAAACGTTCGAATTTATCTTCAAAGATAGGTTGGAAACTTGAACCATCCGAATTGAATTGCACTTCCTGCTAATTTTATTTATCTCGTCGGTATTTAGCATGTTTTTATAAATAATTATGAATAAGGCTAGCATAAACTGCATGCCAGCCTGATGTGCCAGAACTGTCCGAATAACGTATTATTACTACAATTGAGTTAGCGAGCAACATTCATTTTTTTACGATCGCCATTTAGTAAACTAATTTCCCTTCCCAGATGGTTATGACCTAGGTGAAATGATAATAAGTGTTAAGTTATTTTTTTGGCTCCATAACCGAAAAGTAAGTGAACGCATATATATATAAAGCATAAAAGTAATATATAAAGCAGAATTTATAAAACTAGAGCTACAATAATTGTTACATTTTTATAAAACATTAGTCGCATACCATCATGTGTAACATCTGACATCTTGGCTGACAGTAACAACCAGAATGGGTACCATCTGATGGCCAACTCCAGCACTGCGCGCGCTCATTAGTAAAATCAAATAGCGCACGCTTCCCCGGCTTCCTGTTACACACTTCCGTCCCTTTTCACGAAATCACTCCCACAGATTGCAGGAAAGAAAGGCGAAAGATGTTACACATCAAAAATTGTGTGAGTACCTATAAGTTTAGAACTCCACTACAACGACTAGTTGGTTTACGGGTAGGTCGTTCGGAAGTTAAGGAAAATTTAACTTCCGAACGACCTAACCACAAACGCAGTGACTAATATTTTCCACTAAGAAAGTATTTGTATGTATAATACTGATATTTTCCGCTATGCAAGTATTTATTTATTGTCTTTGTAATTAAGATTCCTAGAAGATAAAGTTAACGCATATCTGCGAATGCGTAGTAATGTTCGGTTATCCTGTAATGGGGTAATTCACAATATCATACCTACTTCGCAACAAGTGTTCTCATGTCCATCTGAATCATTTAGTAACGTTTGGTAACCTCTTTTTGAAAATGACCGAACTCTAGCTGTCAATACATGTCATAAGTAATTTGAAAGTTGGTGTTAAATAAAACGGTGTTCAATATTTTGTAACAAAACAAGGAACACAAAGGGCGTTACACTCTTTATGCAAACAGAGAGCAATAAGCGCAGGCGCAGACACGTGTCTCACACACTCACACGTCACACCACCGCGACAATCAACTAATTATCACAACACTATTATACAAAAGAACATAAAAACGTGCTAATACGTGAAATAAATCGTTCAAATACAATGAACTTGTAATTGGCCAATTATTTCGGACTTTGGGGAATTCGAGACCACAAATCCCAAATCTTATTTTTTGCCAATTTAAATATAGATTCAGATTTCTAGATATAATTTTCAATTCCAAACTGTTATTGGGATCTGTTTTCTAGATTGGCGCTCAAGCTAGTGAATTTAAAATTCATTCGAGAGGTATGCCGAAGTGCTAACTAAACACTCATGTTTGTTTTATTCTTGTAAGTAAATACAGATAATTATAGGCAGCTAATACCCACATATATAATGTCAATAGCTAATGTAACGGTGATAACACCACGTAAGGAACAAAAATTTTCACACATGCCTATATAATGAGCAAAGAAAATAGAGTCGACACATTACAGTACCTAGTAGGTAGGTGTAGTGTAGGTACTCTCCTGTGGATGCGTAACTTCTCAGTTCACCTTCAACAACGAACTCTATTTGTGATTTATAGGAAATCATTAAAATAAGTTTATGTGCAAGGAAATTGCTAGCCTGTGATTAGACCTTTGTAATTCTAACTTACTGTAATAAAGTACAGACATTTAACTGTTTTTAAATTGAAGTTCACTAAGAGGTGCTGCACTGAAATAAAATGGCCATCATTCTACGCAATAAAGTGAAGAATATTTAACTATGCATTCTAATCGAATTTCTACATCGTTTTTGTTTGCGGTTTAATAATATATTGTACGCTCATACAATATTACTCACTCTCCCATGTATGTAAAAGTAATTACATTGTCGTTTTAGGAATATTAATGATATGGTTAGTCACAGCCTTTATATCTAAAAAATACACGAAAACATTAGTACATAGACACGAGAGAAGAATGAGAAGAAATTCAAAGCTGGTATTTAAAAAACGTTTAATAAAACGGTTTCGTGATTAAACAAATTAAGATATAGCTTAATTTGTGAAATCTAAAACGTTTTTAATAACTGTATCGTCTTCAACCTAAATGTTTGTGCATGTTAATCATGCACAAACATTTAGGTTGAAGACGATCTAGACTGAGACGGCTAGAATTCCTAGTTTATTCTAATATTGTAACTGTGACCGCGCAGAGAGTCAAAATACAAGACTTATAAATGACAACAGTTCGTGTTTGAGACTTTGACTATACTAATGTATAATTTCGATATCTTTTTCCAAGACCAAAAGTAATTTTATAACCTGTGACCGCAGAAAGTTTTGTTAGTGACTACTTAACAAACAGCGCAGCGGTTCATGTGAGGCCTCAGTACCGGTGCACATGTAATTTGTGTTTCGAAATAATACCTTTATCGTGACGACAGTCTGCAAGCTGCATCTGCGACCATTTGTAACAATATTTATGTTTTTTTAAATAAGTTCCTGCTTCTATTCGCTGGTACGTTATTATGCCGTCATGAAATCGAAGCTAGTTATACCCAATGATAGTTATGTATTCCCTTTACTTCGTTTCTTCCAAGAAAACACGTTTTAAAGTCTTCCTCCAGATACGAGAAGCACATGAAAACATTAAATCCTCGGTGATACACATAAATAGTAAATAGGCATACTTGTAGAATGAAAACATTTTCTAAACAGCAACTTGATGCGTCATATTCATATCTCAGGAATCAATCAGCTACGTGTTATTAAAATTTCTGCCACTTTTTTCCATCACCACTTTGATCGGCTGACATCATATCAATTATTGTAATTCTCAGTTCCTTGGCCCTGAATAATTTGAGCAATTAACAATTCAGGATACGATTTCGGATCACTGCACGAGAAAAACAATTAATAGAGGTATTTCTGCACCTATTTCCCAGTAGATTTTCTGAAATTCACTCTATTTCATACAATTGAGGTATTCAAGAATATAAAACTTTCCACAGAAAGGCTGATTTTATTAAACGGACAAGGAAAAGTAGAGCAAAGTAAAATAGAGAAGACGAGTACTGTCACCAATCAACATAGAGATCGCGTGCGTTAAACATCGAAGCTTTATAAATTCTTTGTGGATGAACTCTACATCGAACATTTCTCAATACGTGCTTAGTTTAGTGAAAAGCTTATACGAATGTAAGCTTATTAATTGCACCTTTACCTTTTATTTAGTCTGGTTGTCAAGAATCACTTCCAGTTGACGGCATATAATAATATAACATCTACAGTACCTACCAAATGCTAAAGTTTCACGCCATTTACAAGAACTTTGCTGCGCTTCTCCACTCGACCCCCAGTTGTGTTTATAAGAGGTTAGAAGCGTGTAATCAATACAAAAGCTACTGCTAAGGATGCTTCTACATCACTGAGATCTTTATTTAAACTGAAAGTCTATAGTTACATTGACACCATTCGACAAGGCAAGTCTGTTTTATGACCCTTATAGAACCAGAAGCGAATTAAATAAATGATCGTGATGAACATAATGATGCGCCAATGTTTGTGATATTTTAACAAAAAATGCTAAAGTTGGAACGTTAAACCACTATCAGTTTTATCCCTATTCGTAAAAGTGTTTAGGGAAAAACGATCCTTTATTTCGCAAAATTAGCAATGCGGATGCGGTCGTGCAACATACTTAATTAGTATAGGTAGTGGCCAGCGGCCAGGTACCCGCCATCGTTCGGCAAGTTGAGTGTGACGAAGCGCAATCCAAAGCTCCGGTCAATGCTCGGCGCCCACCGTTTGGAAGGTCGCGGCGCGGCCTTCTTTCGGCCAGCCATCATCGTCTAATGTGCCCGCCAGCGCCCCACACCCTGTATTTATTTCGATACACTAACAGTTATGAGTGCTCTTGCATGTTTATATGTAGGTTATTTATCTGTGTCGACGTGTATTTTGATTTTAACACGAATAACTTCAATGAAATGGATAATTGGACTCAAAGCGGTCGCAGAGAATTTTGAATTGCACGAACGGATACCATATCAAATCTAACACATCCATCGCTTTGCAGCTCATCTAGCGTTTTCAAATCTCACGGTGACTTTATCATAATAGCTTAATAAGCCTTTCCTGCGAATACCTTTGTGAGAACGTCAGGGTCCGAGGACTGAGTCACACAACACGCATTATGCGAACCCTTTATGTTTACGAAACGGACGAGAGCTTAATATTTATAATACCCGTGAATATCTTTTGATTAGAAGATATTATTGAGGTTTTATTGTGAAAATAAGTAAACATTTTTGAGGTGAAGGCACCGGTTAATTAAAAAGGTCAACAGAGGCTTTATACTCATTCTATCTCTATCCTTGTATACGTCAACCTATATTGCTTAACTTTTCTTTACTCGTAATTTTGTTTATAATCAAGAGTTATTCAGCATTTATAATACTATTGCAAAAGTTTTTATTATTTTTCAATACCTATACATAAATAACGAGATGGCTCCCAGATTTCTCGCAAAAAAAATCAAATCATGATCTATCTAAAGAGCATGTAACATGCTTTACAAAGAAATAAAGTGACCTCGAAATGAAAATCATGCAGCGCTCCTACCGTTACAATAACGAGGTCATTTATCAACTCTGTATTTGTTTGTCTCTACGCATTAAGATACGTATTAGATTTCCATTCACAAATCTGTTTGAGATAGGTACGAGCGCGTCGTTTGTTAAATGTTTACCATGGCTTCGTGATTGCTGCTACTATAATAGGTATAATCATGCAAATCGATGTGTATGTATGAAATCAAACGACGTGGACTGATCGGCAGTCGGCGATAAATCACGAACTCTCGACGATCCTTGCAGAAGAGGAAGTGGCCGCACAAGTATCTCCTCCACTATCATGATTCCGCAATTTAACATTAATCAAGTAAACTCGTTAACATAAACACTGCATTCACGTTTTTATTTAAGTGCAATTTTGACTCATACGCAAACATACGGATCAGGGCCCTGATTCCACGAATTTACAAACTTTTAGTGATTTGTCGTTTGTATGTTTTTGATTACACATTATCGATAGACGACAAGTAGAAAGACACAGACTCTGCAGTGACTAATAAAGTATTTAATATGGACGATAATGGCTTAAGTATAACCACAAAAATTATAGATCCCGGTGAGGAGAGACCCGGTTATGATACCTATTAATAATTTTGAGCTTATACTCTACGTATTGAGTACAGAGTAGGTAGCTGTATATCTCGAGAATACAGTGAAGGGTGACCGTAAATGGTAGCTGACAACACCCCAATTTAAGGTTGCGATTTAAAAAAGTTTATAAGAGAGAATGATTTTATTGATACTTTAGATTTGCCTATTTCACTTTTATTATAAATCGTACTAAAAGCAGGTACTTTTTAACTTTTTACTTATGTAAAAAATATTCACGCACCTACGTACTTTACAAATAATGGTTACCCATTAGGTGACTATTATTCGAAAAATATTTACCTACTAAAAGACGGGAGATATAGACATTAACTTATGAACAGTTTTTGCACTGTAAACTTCAGCAATTGTGATATGAAAACAAAAACAAATTCGCTTAAAAAGTTTAATAAAGACAACAAGATTAAAAGTTGCGAAAGGGCATTGTCTCGGATAAAATACTGCTAAAGTAAACAAAGTTCAAAAAAGATCACAGAGACATGATCAAGGCAGAGAATGAGCACTTGAGGGAAATGGGATTCAGGTAGAAAAGTTTTTGGGAGAGCCGCGGAGCCGCGCTCGCGCACCCCTGCGTGGGGGCGCGCAGAAGGGAGTGTAATGAAATAGGTAGACGAGACGCAGTTAACAAGTGCCGCGGTGCAAATTGCTTTTTTAACAAGTTTATTTTACTTAAATTTGCAGCCAATTACAAAAAAATCACAATTAAAACAGCTTGATATGTTAATTTGTTCACGCATTTGATTTTTGTTGAATCGAAAATATCGTAAACGACCTTTTGTTGCGTCCTTGTGAAGGCCGATCGTTTGCCTATTATTAATAGTAAGTAAATGGTATACAGCGTATAAAATCTGAACCGTGACGAGGCTCTCTATTACGCAAGCTCGAAGCACGAAGAACAAGGAAGTAACCTTTAACATCTGAAACTGTTCAAACAAATATAAGTATTACATTACCTGTTAGATATGCACGATTTTAGTAAATGAATAGACGATTAAGTTAAATACTTATCGGGTGTATTTGTTTATTATCCGAATAAAATACCGTGAACAATAATTCAACGGCTGTAACTGTTTAATTACAGTAACTTCCTAATTTTTAGTAGTACTTAGCTTGTGTTGAATAAGTGAGTAGGTTCATGCAACTACATTTGGATGTTTCAAAAAAAATCCAAATTCAGCCGAACAATGGCGAGATAAACAGATTGAAAGCTTAGGTAACAAATTCAGTCTAGTCTAAAATCCGCTCAGTCGATGTGTAGGTTATAAATTATAAGTATAATGAACTGTCATAGCCGTACGGCGGGCGGCGGCGGCGGCGATGACTGGCGGGGCGGCGCCCGCGCGTTGCGGTGTCGTGCAGCAACCGCGCGGTACGAGCTCTCGCGCCGCCCGATGATTGATGTTAGGCGCAGTGAAACTTGTATATGTACAAACATCTTGAACCTTAGCGGTATCAAATCCAACCACAAAAACAGCGTGCCCAAAACACGCGTTACAATTTTTCTCCTACATTGCACAATACGAATTTGTTAACGGGAACCGGCCATCTACATTCGACTTTTTTGTTTGTGCACGGCGAGTATAAATTGATAATGTTGGTAATTTGGCGCCCGGCCCGAGTGCCGTTGCCCGCTACACTAATGAGTTTATAATGGACACAATAATATGGGATGATAATATATTTTCAGAATCAATGTCTAGGTCGAGTACGCACTGCGCGTGTAATAGCCAGGTATTAAGATGTCACGAATATTAAAATATCATATCCGGGAGAAACCCGAATATAAAAACGTAGCACTTGACTCATCCCACCTAATACTGCCGTCAGAAGAAAAAATGGCGCAACTGCATCGTAGCCTTAGGTATAAGAAAGGCGCATTTTATCTTGAAACAGATAACTTACATGCTCCCTTTTTGCTTATGACATGGAAACAAAATGGCTACTAACTTTGAGTACAACCTAACAGATCAATGTACGAGTACATCACGTGTAGATACCTGGTAAACTGACAAATCTATCTAACCGATTGAGTATTATGATGATAAGATTTTTAACGAAATTAAATATAATATAATTAGTAAACAATAATAGGTACATTAAAGCTTTCATCTTAAATCAAACTTATTCAGGTCAAAAAATATTACGGAGATAAAGTTAGAACTTCGAAGATCATTTTCGTTAAATAGATGTTTCTAGAAGAATATCTAACTTCCCTAATCAAGCGAGCAGAACTTAGGACATAAATAACAACTGAAACGGCGGAAACAGTCGTCCAAAACAATGATGGAGCAAACGAGGTAGGCAACGAGTGAACGCGCTACTGAACAGCGCCAGAGCAAACAAGACCCAGACGACTCGGATGTAAGAACTAATAATGAACTAATAAATTGATAAAATATAAGGTACCTACCCTGTTCATCCATAGAAAGAACTAGTAATAGGTACACTAACCAATTCTTAAATTATCAAGTTTGCACTCTGCGAGGAGCGCTAGCGAGAAAACTTGATCTAAGTACCTAACAAAAAATAATTGCGCACTTTACTAACAGGAAATTTTAGTAATAAAATTACACACAAAACATTAATACCTACTCCCTGTCATTACTAAAATGTTTATATTAAAACGATTCTTAGAGCTGTGCGGATTTGTGTCACGCACGAACAATAGCGAGAAATGCCTGGCCTGGGATCGTCTAGGGCCCAAAAATAAATCAACCATGACATCAGAACACGCAGCCGAGGTACCACCGCACCGCACGCGCACCTTCTATGAAATACTTTTATTAATAGAGGTTGCCGCCTACGGTCTGAAAAATAAACACCATATGAACCGACTGCTTGCTCTTCCCAGAATAGTATTTACATGACCCGTTCTTAAATATTTCGCACCATTCCAGGTAATTAGACACGCTCGTACATTAATAATAATTTTATAAATAAAACAATAAACCTTCAAAATAATGATAAATTGGGTGTGGAAAACTGATTAATCAAATCCAAGACTTCGCAAATGTTGATAATAAATATATAATTAATGAATTTATATTCGTTATAAACGTTGAAACGTGAGCATCGACGGCAGCGGCAGCGGCGCGGGTGCAGATGACGGCATTGCCTGCTATCTTCCTTGTACTGTGACTCATCTGCTAGCCTTCATGACCTGCTCCACGGATTTTGTTTACTGGCCCCGACTAGGCTGTTAGCGAAATGACTTAACATTAATCGCATTATTCGTAATCATGTATACCTACTACTTCGATTTTTTGTACTCATCTTTATTACGGAAATACCGAAATTTGCGGAACTAAAAAGGCATCTAACTACTAAGTAACACGTCTAATAATAAGCCTAAACCAAACCAACTAAAAGTTCCAAGTTCTGCTTAAACTGTAAGTTCTGCGCTCTCTAAGCTTTCTACTGAACCTCTGACTGAACGTAGAATAAACCTTTGTCTGATCTCGGTTTAAAGGTACTCACGTGCTTATTATAGAAATAGTGTGCAAATAACTCCCCGATGTCACTGGCTGTATGAATGTATGTTCTAATTGCAATCAGGAGTATAATAAACACGATTATGAACTTGCAAGCTATCAAACAAGTTGTCAGCCCTCGTTGAAGGCCATTGCATTAAGTTAGTTTTTGTTTTATGCTGAAGACATAATTATCCTTCAAATTAATATCAGTTGTATTTGAATAGTAAAGTTTATCGCAGGGCGTACGTAGGAACTGGTACGATCTCTGGAATGGCACATGATGTCTGCCTGTAAAATGCAAATGTGCTTCACATCCGGCTCAGAATATCGCGAGATATTATTTAACCTATGATTATGTTTATGCCTGTATCGCATCAGCTCGTACGACTACGAGTCAGACCGCCGCGTAATGTGATGACATTTCATCTTTTGCCCTTCATTGCCGTTAATGCGTAACTTATCGTAAATTAACTACACGTTGCAAATATGAATAAAGTTTCCAGCAGTAGGTACGATATTGTTTATTTATTCGTAACGACCTTCCTTTCATTAGAGACGTTTACGGTGATTGAACATCCATAATCAGTGTGATGGTGATATCATAAAATGCGAAGGTTCGTTACCTAGTTTGTTTCTATAAGAAGCAAGCGCCTTCGCGTTTGATTATATTTAAAATATTCTAAAAACTATTTTATACGATATGTAAATTCCAGTAAGGTTTCATTGAATATCAGTAAGGCATTTACAAAAAAAAAAAAGTTGTCTTTATTCTATAACACTTATGTATTATAATACAAACAATGGCGACAAAATCACAAATGTCCAACTTTTTGGAAATGGACGCTATGATAATAACATTAATAAAACTAAAACTCTCGCACATTCGTGGCAAAGTTTTCACCCATCTGAATATCTATGCGTTATATTATACAGGTTATTGTTGATTATCTATATAAATAAAATAGTATGTATACCTTTGTAAGTAAATGATATCGGAGAACATTGCAAAAACTTGTAATGAAATAATAACAGCGGAGCAGCACCGAGGCTGTTATGAGACTATAAGAAGTAAGTACCTACCCATTGAGATTATTCAACGATATCAGAGCGTGTATCTCATCTCCGCCTTTTCTTGTACATTGATACAGACTAGGATCATCACTTGTCTTATCGACGTAACGTCTAAACTATTTACTTCCGCCTTCGGTTTTTGTAATGTAGTCTAGTAGGTACCTACGTACCTAGTTAAATAAAGATGTACCGTTACCACTTAAAACTTTCGTGAGAATGTAGAAACACTCAAATTAGTTTCGATTCAGAATGCGAATACACGCGATTTAACTGAATTGCATTGCAAATACAGACACTGCTGGTGTACAGTTAATATAGGGAGCTTGAGCTGTGAGCGCCCGAGCCCGAGCTTACGTCGTTGTCTTGAAGCTTTTCGTTACTCGTCGTTAAAGCGAAAAAGTATATAAGTAAATGGTTTGTTCTTGGCTTATAATTAAAAAAAAACAGGTAATTAATTATACCCAATCCTTTAAAAGCGATTTGAAACGTAATAACGTCTATTTTTTATTTTATTTATTTAACTATTTATGTACACACATAATAAACAGACAAGAAGAAAAGAACAGACAAAAACGGACAAAGGTGATGCTTATGTCTATATCAATATCTAGTTATTTTAAAAACAAAGTCGCTTAGTTCTTCTTCATGACTTATTTAGATGCAGTTTTCACCATATTTTAGAGAATTGATTCCGGAAGGCTTATACGTAGGTACAATACCTACATTACCTAAACTTAAACAAAGAAAATTTTAATCCACGATGTTTTGTCAAGTTGTAGAACAATTATGAAAACCGCCTATAAATCTAATACAGTATCTAATAAAGCTTTCAAGTTTAGTGTAAGCTCAACAAACAATTAACAAATAAAACTTAATTCTTGTAAATAGGCATCATTTCAGGTTTAATTTAACCCTGAACACTCATTGAGTTATTAACATAACATAACATCACGCCTTGTTTCCCCGAAGGGTTGGGCAGAGGTGTATCCCCACATTTCGCCAGTAAAGTTTTAGTCTTATGTAAAAGGGGGCGAGCCTATTGCCATCGACCGGGCACAAATCAAGACCGGGCTGCTACCGAGAAATTCAATATAGAAAAATAAAAGTTATAAAACTAAAACCCAACTACGACAAAAAATTCAATCAACTAAAAAGGTAAGACATCACTCACGAACAGAGAAATTAAAAATCCGGAGTATTTTTTTTTTAGTTTCCCCCCGATGGCGCCATTTCAACTTAATGTGACGTCATATAGCCTATAACCAGCAGACAATTACGACGCTTCTAACGATACCTCATTTTGTCAAATTTTAATGAGTCGTTTAGAAGATATGAGGGAACAGGTGAACATACATACATACATACATACCAGTCAAAATCATAACCCTTCTTTTAGCTTCGCCGTAGTCGGGTAAAAACCCAATAACACTGCCCAACCTGGGAATTGAACCCAGGACCTAATGCTCAGCAGTAGCGCTTTGACCACTAGACCAACGAAGCAGTCTTACGATTAATAATGATACAGTATGAACAGATAAAATCTCAAAATGGAAGTATCCGAAACTGCCATAAGTGGAGGCCTAGTAACATGTAGTGTGCTCCAGTTTTGCGGTATCGCTTTAAATTGTCGGTGGCGTGGAGTGCACTGCAGTTAGTGGCAATCTGGCGATGTGGGACGACGGTGGCGATCGGATCGTGTTAAGTAACGGCACCTAACTAATTATCTATTAAAGGCAACAATGGTCTCACGTCGGCGATGGCGGGCGCGCGGTCACGTCGTGTCGCACGCACCACTCGGCGCGCCCCGCGGCCCCCCCGTCCTCCAGGCCTCCACGTTGCCGACATACCCCCGAAATCAACCTGAATTTCTTTCATAAGCTTCGATTGAGTCCTCCCTGTCTTACTACATAAATACCTCTACCCTAGTGTTAGGGCATCCTTAACGTACATGCTGTTTGCTCGTAATTCCTTTGTGTTATTTATGACAAGCCTACAACCGTTAACAATAAAGTCTTTAAAATAGATAGTAGCCACCCTACAACTTAACTAATAAATGTCAAAATTAGAACGGTTAAATCGACACTTGGGAGATCAACCGCTATCGATCGCCTTTCAACTTTCCGATATCTTTTGTGCAACTTTTTTTAGCATGGGCATTGTGCACTTTCAGAAAATCGTAATAGACATTGCCTGGGTACGTTAGGCACATAGTGGCACTATCCAGGTCAAATCATTTTATATCTGCTGCATTCAAATTCTAGCAAATAAAAACCGATCTAATAACACCTCGATAGAAGTTTTAAGGCTAGTTAAGGTCATCTTTAACTAAACTCAAGTAAATAAAGCGCTTTTTTCTATTTATAAAAATGTTCCGCTGTTGCTATTCGGCGATTTTGTAGAATTTTATAATGGCGTAATTTTATTCGAATGTAAATCGTCGTCTACAGTTTTTTTTTTAAATGCACAGCTTCATTCGTAGTTGCAAAGCGTTCCGCTTAAAAACGCTAAGGATTTTCCGTAACCGAATGAGAGCACTATCTGGCTGAGCTATTCCCAGGCCGCATAAACAAATTCTGATCACACCGGCGCCGGCGCGCGGCGGCGAGGCGTCGTGGAACGTTGCCTTGCCCACTTTAGATAGTTCGGTACGTGTACACCTGGATCTATCGGTCATCACCACCAAATTAGCTTACTGAACAACATCAGTCGATTTTCTTCACTGCTTCTGTAGAAAATCCTGTGATGCCGAAGTTTTACTTGCTTAGGTACTTTAGTGGCATACTTCTGTGTTTTAATTGTGTGTTTAAAACCTTGTTTGTTTTTTTTTTGTTTTTGTTGTATGTGGGTGTACAATAGGCACACCTCTGCCCAACCCTTCGGGAGTTACAGGCGCGATCTTATGTTGTTGTTGTATTTTTTTTCTCATAAAAATTCTGTCTGTGTACGTTTACTTAAAAACTTATTCACAAAAACACACAAAGTTCTTAAATACCTGCTGCTTTTGAATTTCTTTTATTGTAGTTTAGACAGGTCACCGCTTAGTCACAAAACATATTGTGAAGAATTTCGCGTGTGAAAATCAAATATGCTTGTTGAGTCTCTCGAATTGATCAATGTTTGCATTCGCATCATAAGTAGTGGGACTCATGCGTCATTATAAGATTTTTTTTTAAAGCAATGAACTCTCTCGATATCCTTCCACAGCATTGTGATTTTCCTTGCTCTGCTTAAAAATAATATTAATTCTCGATCTTGACACTAGATCAGCAATACGTATGTAGTTGTAGAGCCTAAGGATTCCTACGAGCCTACGAGTGTTAGTTCAGCCGATTGTAGTTCAGGAAGTGTTTGACGTGTATGATTATGATTAACGAACGTCTAGTGTAAGCTCGCCAGTCTATCTGGTGATGTCGGTGAGTGGGCATAAGATTCAGGCGCTCGCCCTAACGGTATCCCGCTGGCGGCTCTGCACACAAATTAATGGTTGCCGCTCAAGGCCGCCTACAAGCAATCGACATAGATACATCGTTTTGTCGACTATGAGAACACGGCGCCTTCCGACTCATGGTCAAGAATGGGGCCGAGAAAGCGGTCTCAACACAAGCAGTCGCCAGCGCAGCCACACCCGGCACCGCCGCACCGCCGCCGCCGCCGCGGCCGCCGCCTGTCGCTCTTGCCAGAAACGAAAGTGCTCGTGATTGTTTGAGTAATTTGATGACCAACGTGCTAATTGGATTTTGGCCAACGTGTAATTGAAAAGCTCGTCAATTCATCGGTTAGTCGTTCGTTTTCAATCACGACCGACTCTCTCGATTTTGTATAGAAAAAATAAGCACAGAGATCTGCATGTGTCCGATACGGGTTCGTACGTTGTGCTAATGAAATCCTTATCATTGACTTGAGACATGTATTTGTTTGGCGATCCATTCACTATTTCCGTGTCATTAAATCGAATAGGTGGATCACAAAGGTGCTAGCCGAGTAGTCGGTGTAAGTCGCTCTGGGTGCTCAGTTTTTGCGTGGGTGTACTGTTACTGTTAGCCGAGTTTCGGCCGCCCCGCCAGTGACTAACCTTGATACTTTCAGTTACGACGTCTAAGTCTATTTCGCACTCTTCTTGTTACCGCTGTCATCTTATTGTGGCCGAGTTAGCTGACAAAAAATATCAATCAAAATTCTAGCACAAAAGCCTGCGGCAGTCGCGCTGTCTCTTGCCCAACATATAAACGAGAAGAAAAATGTTTTAACAACATCACTCTTACATGTACAAGTCGTACAGGTCACTACGTACACCTCCGAATTGAGTGCTTTATTTGGATTTATGATACACACGTGTTTTTGACTAGCATGCATATAATTGCTATTCAGGTATCCACCATCTAATAAGTACTCGTGCTATAGATTGCTACTTCACTTGGTGCTAACGGTAGTTCTGGACGCATAGCTACACAAATTACTGTTTCTCAACCATTTTTGTGTGTACATGTACAGTGGAAGTCGAATCATCTATACTTTTCTTTAGTCTCAACCAAATCTGACAGATCATTCCATCCAATGGTAACATGCCAAAAATCTTCCTTTTGTTATTGGTCCTTTGATAACTTAGATTTAGTACCCTTTAAGCCTTCTTTTGAAAATACTTTCAGGTTACAATTGCCATTAGGTATACTAGCATTAAGTATACTATTAGGATTAGGTATACTACTAGGTCTTTTAGAGCATCAACTTAGGAATTTCTTAATTAATGTTACGATAGGCAATGAAAACGATCCATTTCTAGACATAAGAACCTGGTTTAACTGCATATGAACCTCATGATTGCCATAAGAAACCATTCTTAAATTATGTTTCTGTCATGATCATGATAGGCCCGACGCCCCTAAAAATTAGTAAAAGTACTGAAACATCTCGGTACGTTGCATTTCGTCGTAGCGACCCTTATCGAGGAGCTAACGTAAGAAATTATATTTGTGTTTGAATGTGATTTTGCTTCTTAGTTCTTATAAAAGTATTTATTTAAAACCGCCTGAAACTTGGAAACTCTTGGAGTTCATCAATTGAATGACTCTAAAGTACACATAGTACTAAACAGCCTTTCCCTCACGACAACCTCCATATGTATTTTCGTTTGTCTGTATATTTGATAATATTCCCAATCAGCTGCGGGTTTGTTTTATAACCCTGTAAATCTCTTATACAACAAATAATACCTAAGTTATACTATATTTTCTAACATGGTAATATTCTCTTGCAGCAAAACTCATAATGCTTACGTCATAAATTGAAAAGACATCAAAGGTGTTTTACTCCCTTTTGCGAATTCTCGTCTGCCTTTATAATAACAAAGATATTTTACAATCACAAGAACTATGAAGTAAGGAACGAGATGTAGCATGCGACGTGCAAGTTCAGTGACTTTACCTTCCCTTCGGGATTGGCAAGAAGCGGCATTCGCGTTGCCCGAACCTGTTTATGTATCCCAATATCAGCAGCGTGGGGATTTTGGAGGCCAATTAAGTGTACTTGCAAGTACAACAACGTAAAATTGGCATGTACCGAATATTTGAATGCGTAGCGGACGATGCACGTAACTTTTCTCTGTTACATAACAATTAGCGAGCGAGTTGGTCGCGGCGCGGCGCGGGCGCCTGCGTGCGGGGTCATTGGCAACGCGGCCGAGAGCTGCCACTTTAGGTTCAAGGGTATCTAGAACGGGCCTACATGCCATCGCGTTCGGGCCGACTCTAGTCGATCGATTCACCGACCTTTTACCCAAAAAAGCTCAATTTTTTGGTATCTAATTCTACAACAGCGTAGTATAAACAATTGTCCGCCACAATTACCTTTCATTTCTTTTCGCCCAATGAACGGAACGGTAAAAAATATGAAGCGCCATCATTTACTCTCGTATACCTAGTATACAATTTAAAAAAGCAATAAGGAAGTTGAACTTCATTCTTCATGTTTTCCTGAAAGGTCAGAGTTTGAAAGTAACAGTGTCCATTTTGATTTTAGTGTTAGGTACTATACAAATGCCAATAGTTTACCAAAAACAATGACACCGACCAACTTTATATTTCAATAACACAGTGTAAAACATCGTCGTCGCATGTAAAATAAGGTTTCCAAACGGTAATATGTCTGTGGCATCCAAATCTAATTTCTGAAAAATTGCATTTAGTGTTGGCTTCTAGACAGAAAAGAGTACGAGATGATTCGGAATTTTGCAAGTGTGACATGTTTACTACAAGTTGAAATGGATATTTTTATAAGGTGGTTGTGGCAAATACTTTAAGATTCCGACCACGGGCCGGCGTCATGTAAGCCGGCCGCGTGTTCGCTGTTCTTTGTCATTAGCGTGCTCTCACGTCTAGTGCATTAGCTAATTTGTCATCGCTGGGTGCGCTTCGCTGATCGATTTTACATTATTACAATAGACTCCTTTATTTCACACCGTGCTTCTCAGAACTGTAAATAATTCATAATACTTCTCATTCAATACTAAATAATATCCTGGTAACTTAATTATTAAATTCAGATAAATTAAAACCTGGAACAGACTGCCAAAAAATTTAGTGCCTGACAGATAATTTTATCCTGTCGTATGTAATATCTATCGACAATTATTACTCATTTAATTTGATGTAGATAGCGATGGACTATGTGTTACCTTTCTCTGATTGTCCATAAAATTCAAAATAACTCAAACGAATTCATTATGCAAATTAAAATCAATTTCATAGGTCTGACATATTCCACAAGGCGTCATCACTCATCATAAACATAGATCGTACATGTGCATAAGGTTTAAGTTAATTAAAATACTGCAATAAAAGTTTTGAAATGATTGACTGTCGTTTCCGTTAGCTTTTATTGATATAAAAACACTCCGAAGATGAGAAACTGCAGCTTATACTTTATAGATTCCTGCACTCTTGCATAAAATAAACCTAATTTCCAAATTATGTCATTTGAATGCTCAATATATATAGTGAGCACATCTCTTACATTTATAAAAAGTGGTGTTGTATCTCACCGTGTCATTATGAACTTCGTTAGTACATATTTCCGATAAAGACTACAAACTGTAAAAAAAATTATGAACTGCAGCAAACCATTTATAATTTAACGCATAATTTTTCGATAGTTTATCCATGGAAAACCAACAAATTGTGAACTGGTATCAAACTTGCTTGCGACGTAACGCACCTTGCGCAAATACTTTAATATAAGCCTGCCTAGCTGCTAGCAACTTGGAAATAGCGCTCACCGGTACCGTTGCCGCGGCACTGCTCGCTTCGCGCGCTCGCTCGGCTCGCGCCCCGATTACAGTCACGAGTTCTAACCTAACCTAACTCATTTCAGTCAGTTTACAATTTTTCGACAGTTTATAGTCTAATGGATACCGATAGATTATAAAATAAAAGTTCTCACAATCTTACGGTGATATGAGCGTTTTGCGTGGATGTGACGCATATTTCCCCCAACTTGTTCTTTTTTGTGTTTGTGTTCTTTCTTTGCGTCATGTTTACCGGAAATAAACGTCTTTTCTTTGTTTCATCTTTCTATATAGAAGACACATTGAATAGATAGGTATGCTAATAAGGTGCTAAGGAAGTACAATCGAGTGTGATATGTAGGTACCCATACCTATGCGCTACAGATACCACCACAAGAGGGATTGCATCACTGACCAGGCATTTTTGTAAAACCCGAGACCCTTCTCGTTTAGTAGAACCTAAGGTAATTCTTGTACGAATGATGCACGACTATGACGCATTGTCTGCAGACGTCCATCACGAACTATACTCGTGCTTCACAATTCTTTCAGTTTTGCCTATAAATAACTATTAATAGATACCGACCACGAAAAGCAATCTCGCAGGATGGCAGTTAAGAGCCCTCAGCTTATTTTACAACGAAGCTCATTAATGAGTGGAGTGTGCGCCCCCGGGAATGTGCGCGCAGCCTCCTCGCGCTACGGTCGCTTCTCACTTGACGCTCCCCACAACATTGTATAATTATTACTTAATAGTATAATTGATTGTAATACGTAAGTAGACATCTCGTCCGCTTCGTATATCGGTAACTACCTAACAGTAAAATATAAACATTAAAAGTTTAGCTGCACTAAGAAATAGTTATTCTAGAATACGCGTATCTAAAAGAAAATAAAATTCAAACGGCTGTATAACCGTGTTTTTGTTGTAAAACCAAGATTTTTTTAAACTAGCCATATTCAACATCGATTAAACGTTGTTATTGAACTAATAGTAATAGCCTATAAATATAATTGTTAATAATCAAAGTGATTCTGCGTATGTTTGTGGAACAACTTAATGACGAGCACACAGCGCTGCGCTAGCGTTGATGTCTAATATAAAGAACGTAATACGCGTGCACGTGATTCCCATTCAACTATTGAACGTGACATTATAACACAAGACCGTACGTACATATTTACGTACCTACACTAGCCTTAACATTCAACTGTATGAATGAGTATCTTGTCGCAAAAAGAACCTTCCATTTATAGCTAAGGTCATTACGTTTTATGCTCAAGAGAAAAAAATGAAAATAAGTACAAGTAATATACTGGCGACGGCGACGTAGTAATAGGTAGTGCTATCTACTTATTTGTAAAATAATATGAAAATGCTGTATTGATTTATTTGTTATTTACTTTTAGCTACAACATTACAAGTCGGTACCTTATTACCGAACAACTTTAAATACGTGGCTCATTGCAGCAGAAAAATGTTTCTTCTGTAACAAAGGTAACTACGTATTTTAACCTAAATTAACGAGCACTTTGCGAACATCAGAAATAACACTAAACAGACCCTAAAAAGTACATAATTCACCGCCCCTTCGTGCTCAAGCTTGTAAGAGAAGCAGTGCAACAAACTCCACGGCCATTCTTGTCATGATCAGACTCGTGGTTGGATACTACATTCAAAACATAATGTATAAATTCAGTTTTACCCGAAGCGACTTTACGACCACGTACGTAAGCCATTGGTAGGAAACCATATCTTCTCAAAATTACGAGTATCTGCATACACAGCCGTGGATCCCAAGAACATCATAATTATATTCCCTAAACTCTTTTGACATTCATGGGAAATTAGGGTGTTTGCCTACGGGACTATAAGGTTATTTAGCCACAATTAGATACTTACATATTTTAGACAGAGTGAATATAATAGGATAATCATAACCGCCTCCTTTTTGCTTCGCCGTAGTCGGGTAATAATAATATAAGACTTAAGTTAAAGGTTTTCTTAGGGCTGATACGAAAAAAAAGTGATGAAAACAACATAATTTTTGCGACGTTAAGTAAAAAACACATACATTTATAAAATTGTACCTATGTAAATAAGCACTTGTTGGTAAAAGCACTAAGTACCTCTTGGTGAACTTAGCAATGCCGTCATTTGTTTTTAGGAATCGTGTCGGCCGAGGCCTTCCTCGCGCAGCTTCCATCACAAAAACCACCAAAATGTTTGGCGGATGAGCTAACCCGCCCCGTCCCAGCGCACGACTCATTGATTACCTTGTAAAAAATTCAATCATCGGCTAAAATTAATATTCCCAACGGAATAATCAAATTCTAATATTTCAACTTAGTAGCTTTGCCACGCAACCGTTCAATCCGCGGAACTCAGCGATCTCAGCTCAAAACTGCGCAGTACACGTACCTATTAGTAACATATAGGTATTTTCCGTATATTCAAGTAATTCCTTATAATTTGCAGTCCATAAATCTGTTTGTACATTTACCTATGTAAAAAAGTTTATCGTTGTAATTCCGCGTTTGAAATCGAAGTTTCAAATAAAGATGTAAGTATAGAGGGCTTGTTCGTAGTTACGTGTTATTTACCTAATTTGCTTACAATATCTTGAAGATAAAACAGTGTTTTACTACTTAATTAGTCAGTCATTATGTCATCATTTCTTTAAATATATTTTTTTATGAAATGATGGAACCCTAAAGTTTAATGGAACTGATGATTCATGAAACTATTGCGGGCTCATTGTGGCAGGCAAACCGGATACTATACAGATAATATAATAAGCGTAAGCTGATGTCAACAGGGATGACGTCTTCAAAGAGGTTAATCTTCGCAAAAAGCACGACTATCATGATAGCGCGATGCGATAGCGAATACAAAAAACGATCCTTAGATGTATCTACACCTCTTTATTAGTCACGTATCGACACAAAGTGTTCGAAGACCACAGATCAGTACTTTTCGCAATATTATACTTAATTATAAATGATGTTATCACGGGTTTTTTTATCTTTTCTATCTCTATTCTATAATGTTTTCTTAGTTTACAAGACTGAAAACATAACAACGAAAATTTATTATTTATAACTAATTTATATGCGAGAAAAGCTTTTCCTAGGCCCTCATTTGCAGCATACATTCTCATTCCGCAGTGCTTGTTTATCTACAAACTTATGAAATAATTTCACGCAGCGACGACGCCAAGAATAAACTCGAAGCTTTATTTAACTTCACAAGATATTATTACTCTCTGTTTAGCGTACTTACCTGTACTAATAACGAGTTACCTACTTCTATTAATAACGCCGCGCTATTTCCAACATCACACGATACTCTACACTTTACTCTGTGTGAGACGTGCGGATGGTCATGCATGACTAACGGTAACATAAGTTCATTTAAAAAAATAATCACTATCAGCGAGGTTTCTTTGCTCCATTAACAATTGCAATAAAATATTTCTCATAATATATAAAGCTGTGCCTTTCTTATTTTCCCTCAAGGGCCACATCGCAATCTAGTCGCATCATTAGTGATAAATCGTTAGTGAAGCAATAACTTTTTACAGCGCTGGAGTTGATATGCGGGAAGTACTAAGTGATGCCAATAAGAGATCTATCATTGAATCTGCCTAGTATACAGTTAGTGCCGGTTCTCCACCCCTATAAACTCGGTTTCGAACATTAAATAAGCCCATAAAGTTGCAATCAATTAAACATCTGACGTCGGTAAGGGTTATACACCTGAACATAAATCAATTGCCGTCTATAAGGAAATTGGCACGTTTATGTTTCGAGTGGGTACATCTGTGTAGGTAAGTACTAATATAATCTAAGCCATCATCAGCCTAGCCTTTTCCCAACTACGTTGGGGTCGGCTTCCAGTCTAACAAGATGCAGCTGAATATCAGTATTTTACATGAAGCGACTGCCTATCTGACCTCCACAACCCAGTAACTGGGTAATACCACTTGGCAAGATTGGTTGTCAGACATTCGGTCTTCTGACGACCCGTAACTACTGTCTAAGATACACAAATGACAGCCGGGACCAACAGCTTAACGTGCTTTCCGAGGCACGAGGATTACCAACGGCTTAACGTGCTTTCCGAGGCACGAGGATTCTCGCTCGGTATGTAAAGATGGTCACCCATCCATGGACCAACCCTTGCAAGCGTAGCTTAACCTGATGGATCGACCCGTGCGGCTGTTATTACTTAGCCATTATGTAAACCATGTATTAGATCTGCCTTCGTGTATCGCTACTTGTAAAAGTTTATAAGGATATATTTTTGAATTCTGGCTGTCACATCCCAATATACACAAGTAAATTATGCAGGACCTATGTGCGAAATAAAGGCCCAAACATAAATTATAAACAATACAAAATTATAATGGAATCTTTTGTTATTGTTGTGCAGTTAGTACCGGCATAAAAAAGTATCCTATGTCCTAACCCAGGTCATGTGCCAAGTTCATCCAAATCCGGTCAGCCGTTTTTGAAAGCGTAACAAACAAACGAACAAATAAACTCAATTTCGCATTTATATTATTAAGTTAGGATTTACATATGATGCAAGACTATGTTTTGCAAACATAAGTAACAAGGCATTCAGAATTCATGTAGCTTATTAGAGTAAAAAGGAAACTCAACAAGCAACAAAAATGTATTTAGTAAACTTACTAAAAGTTTAGAAAGGTTACTTAATGTTATCATGCTGCAAGCTCTACAGAGAGTAAGTAAGTAGTAATGGTGCATTCACAATTATTGTTATACTTAAATTATAACATTATAGGGTTAAACTCATTTAGTATCACATTTGCCAGAAAATAAAGGGCAACTTTTTCAGTAGCAGGTTCTGAAAAATTCAGGATAAAGCTGTAACAAATAATGATTATCAAGTTAAGTATTAAATTGCCGAGCATACCGAAATAGTAGATTGTTACACAAGTGTCGAAAGGAATCAATTCCCATACGAGGTATTTAGCTACTCGGATCAAACAAACACTACTTTCCGCGTAAGTATGAGAAATGAAAAAGCTTTCTCCAAAACATATCGTATGTTTCGAGGTAAGCGTCATGTCTCTATCGCTTCCATTCTTTTTGCCGAATGTTAGTTACTTGATTAAACTCTATGAGCTTTTTCTCACATCCCTATGAATGGAACTTAATCCTACAATGCTAATTAAGTTCAATATTAGCCGTTCGATAATGACATACGAGGGTCGTTGACTTAAGTAAATATTTAAAATCTCTTTGCCATTGTGTGAAACCTGATAGGATTATATTAGTACATCGTGCGTGGAGCTGTTGCCTGCGCCCGCGCATTCGGAAACGATGCTTAAACAATCATGTACGCGCTCCCTGGTAATTAGGATAGGTTAGTAAATACTCAATAGAAGAAGCTCTTCACTCCAGTAATGGTAGCTGTGGGAAGGCGTGTTTTGTGAGTTGAAATCGAGAATTTTCGTGCAATTATATTTTTTGTCCCCATTATGATCGAAGGTCCTGACTATAACACATTAACAGCAAATTCAACGTTGCGAATACACCAACAAAGCAGTATTTTTAGAAGTAAATAAACATAATATCTAAATTGTACTTCAATAAAGAAGAACAAATATTTATTTTCATAATTCTCAAAACTATACCTACACTATACATATTGCTGTATACATAACATAATACTGTTTGCAATTATATAAACGCGTGTTGGCGTGATGTTGTGATGTGTTATTATAATGTACTAGCTTTTGCCCGCGGCTTCGCCCGCATGGACGTCGAAAATATCCGACGGGAACGTACAATCGGGATTAAAAAATAACCTATAGGTTAATCCAGGTTATAAACTTCCATCCGGGGGTTATCCGGGAGAGGGGCCCGTGGCTAAATAAAAACAGCCGCACTGGTCGATCGATCAGGTTAAGCTACGCTTGTCGCGGTTGGTCTATGGATGGGTGACCATCTTTAGATACAGAGACCCGTCCGTGCCTCGGAAAGTATGTTAAGCTGTTGGTCCCGGCTGTCATTCGTGGATCTTTGACAGTCGTTACGGGAAGTCAGAAGCCCGAAAGTCTGACAACCATTTTTACCAAGGGGTATCGTATTACCTAATAACTGCTGCGTTGTGGAGGTCAGATAGGCAGTCGCTCCATGTAAAATACTGTAAAGTTAGAAACAGTACACGTGTACTTATAAATATTATTTTTACTTGAATACAAAATTTTGCGAATGAACAACTTCAATACAAAACTTCATACCCCTTTCAGACCCTTGTGGGTAAATTTAAAAAAAAAACAAATATTTAGGTTGTGTTAGTTTCCAACCATAAGCCGAAATATTAGTGATTTTAAATTAAAAAATAAAGAACTTTAATTAAAAACAAAATTTCATCCCCGTTTTCACCCCCTTAAGGGTTGAAATTCTAACAACACCGTTGCGTTAGATAGTAGTGATTTTTCTTCGAAAATTAAGGATTTTCAACTTTATCCCCCGTTTTAACCCTTCGGGGGTAGAATTATCAAAAACGTTGAGATACGTATTGATTAATTTTCAATCGTCAGTCTAAAATCAAAATTTGAAGATCCTAACTTCAAAACTGACGGACTTTCATACAAACTTCCATCCCCTATTTTTCCCCTTTAGGGGTGGAATTCCCAAAAATCCTTTCTTAGTGGATACTTACTCTTCACAAAGAACACACCCTCCAAGTTTCATGTCTCTAGGACCAGCGGTTTGGGCTGTGTGTTGATATATCAACAGTCAGTCAGTCAGTCAGTCAGTCAGTTTCTCCTTTTATACATATAGATAAAATGAAAACACGTATGTTTCTTCTCACTGGGCGTTTGCGTAGGCGCTGACACAACGTAGACGCCGTAAAGAAGCTGCTACGCAGCGGAGCGGAGCCTACAGACCGCGTAGCCGCATGTTATGCAGCGGTGTCTACAATCCGCGTAGTCGCATACTACGCAGCGGTGTCTACAATCCACGAAGTTGCATACTATGGAGCGGAGTCTACAGTCTGCGTAGTCCCATACTACCCATACTACGCGGGAGTCACCAATCCGCGTAGTTACATGGTATGCAGCGGAGGATACAATTCGAGTAGCCGTATACTACGTAGCGGTGTCTACAATCCGCGTAGTCGCATACTAAGCAGCGGAGGATACAGTCCAGGTAGCTGTATGCTACTCAGCGGGGTCTAAAATCCGCGTAGTCGCAAACTACACTGCGGAGTCTACAATCCGCGTAGTCGCATACTACGCAACGGTGTCTATGTCGCAGCCATATTGTATAACACGCGTATTACAAATAGGCGCGACCGATTGAAAAACGTCGCTGTTTTGAAATGCGGCTACCTTTCGGTCAGCCGGATCGTGGTGGCGATACATTCTACAAAGCGGCGTTCAACGTATAGCTTTATTGTCAACAAGGAGCAATGTAGTATTATAGTACTTATATTTTCTTATATTTTTTTTTAAACATTTCTTAAATTAAAATGCTTACAAGCATGCAATAATTTCTTAGAATATGTATTAATACTATGCTAGCAAATATAGGTTCTGAATATTTTTATCTTAATCTTTAAAAGTTGTTTTTATCTTTAATTTAAAATTTTATTTATTTATTTATTTATCTTAACAAAATGGGAACAAAACAAAATTCTAAATTCAATATTATTTTCAATTTGTTGTGACACCGTTGTCGATTGCGACGCCATTTTTGTAGTTATGATCATGCGGCGCGTGTCAGATTTCAAAGCGGCGTATCGAAGATGCGCCCATTTGTATGTGGGCGCCACGTTACTAAGCCGCTTTGACGAACGCGAATTGCTCATACAATACGGCGTACTTTATTTCAGCCGAATTGAAATCCGGCTGAACGAAAGGTAGCCGTATTTCAAAACAGCGACGTTTTTCAATCAGGCGCGCCTGTTTGTAATACGGCGTGTTATACAATATGGCTGCGACATCTATAATCCGCGTAGTCGCATGCTTCGCAGGGGAATTTTCAGCTCGCGTACTCAATGGTTTCGTCATTATTGTACGTAAACATTGTAGGGATTGTTTTTTTACCGCGGCGTCAAACCTTTGCACAAGTTGTATTCTAAAGTAGAATACAAGTTATATAATGGTATGAGCTGAATGCATGCATGCATGCAGAAGCTTTCGTTTTACTTGCACGCAGCAGCGTGTTCGTGAATTTTTGAGTCCGCTATTTTAAATTAGACTCTAGGGGCAATACCTCATAAAGTCGATTTGTCCTAATGCGTTTCTGTGGCTTATAATCATTCAGCTTTTTACTATAACGTTTTTAGTAAGTTTCATTAGTACAGTGAATCGAAATATTAGTGAAACATGCAATCGTATTGTACATAATAGGTAGGTAGGTTTTTGTTTGACGACAACACTGATAAAGACTGCCTTTGTAATATATATTTTATTTGACGAATCATATTGTGGCCTTGAAAAGGGCCTTTTGTTTTGAATGCATCATGAGAGAGAGAGGAGAGCTTCTCGCAACCGACATAATCAGTGGCGGACTTTCGCTAAGGCCGAAGGGTCCCGGGACTGGGGCGCCGCGCCGGCCAAACTGCGCCTGCGGCAATAGGTAGATCAGTGGAGCTATGACGGCTAAGTTGAATCGAACGCAATGTTTTTGGCTTTACATTTCTAGCCCGTGTTTACACCAAGGTATAAAACATGTATCCTACCGTTTCAATTTATTGTTTACATGTAAAACATGTTGTAAAGACTAGTAAAAGCAAAAGGACATGTATGATAGGTACATGTTTTATATACCACATGTTTTTAATACAAAACAAGTATCACAACTAGTATACATATAAGCATAGGCGCCAGGAAGGGGATGCACTTGCAGCCTCAGGTTTTAAAATAAAATATAGGTACAAAAACATTTTGAATTAAAAAATATATCCGAAAACGCCTAATATAATAAATACTTATAGAGACATATTCGAGGCGGAATCCAATTTTTTTTTTACTTTGCTTTGTGGAGCTGTAGTTGCACCCTAGAAAATAATCCTATTAGTGCTCATGTATATTATAGATGTAAACGCGGGGTTACACTGCACAATCAGCAGAAAAGGGCGTGGAGAACCCACTACTAAACCAGCCTAGGGAGGCCGAGACTGCTAGTTCGTCTCTGGACATAATAGTTCGTCTCTGGACGATATTTGGTCAGTGGATGTTCGGGGCAGCACACCACCTTGAGCGATCGTCACACCGGAGACCAGTTTGTTGAACTCCTCGTCGTTGCGGATGGTCAATTGAAATGACGAGAGATGATCCTGGTGAATTTAGCCTTAGTTTAATTAATTAGTCACAACCATCTGTTTCATATGTACCTAGATATTTAGGTTAAATAAGTTTATAGGTAGATACGTCGCAGAACTTGCGCCGTCTAGTTTTATTAGCCTGTTAATGAATCCTAGCCTGATAGCTCAACGATGTCTTCAATCAGTATCGGTTTAATGGTGTCATGCCGTCAAGCTATCCAATTCCTAATGTCTCGTCGTTGACCGTTAGGTATTAGTTTGTGTTTCGCCAATATCGAAGCGTAGTTTCCATGTTTTAACATAGGTCACTGAACATACATAAGTGTTAACCCCACAGGGGAATATTATGAATAATAAGTGCTAGATAGGCTAACCTAACCTAACCCAATCTAAGAGAATCTAATCTAATCTTTACATACCGACACTCCTCTGTGCCTCGGAAACCACGTTAAGCCGTTGGTCCCGGCTGTCATGTGGATCTTTGACAGTCGTTACGGGTCGTCAGAAACCCGTAAGTCTGACAACCGGTCTGGCCAAGGGGTATCGTATTACCCAGTTACTGGGTTGTGGAGGTCAGATAGGCAGTCGATCCATGTCATGGGCTCCCCCGCTGACGCAGAGTCTCCGGCCTCAGCTTGTGGAGGACGTGGTGAGCGCTCTGTTCCCTTCGAGAGAGGAACATATCTCCCCACTCATGGCTCCGCCTACTGCGGTGCTCGAAGCGGACCACACCGCCGACGACGACGACGACGATGCTCCAGAGGTGACCGAGGTAGAAATGAGAGTGGCGGTACGAAGGCTGAATGCCAAGAATACCGCCCCAGGACCCGACGGCCTGTCTGGGAAGGCGTGGGTCCTGGCCATGGAGGCTCTCGGGCCTCGACTGAGGGGTCTCCTAAGCGCATGCATGGAGAGGGGCCAGTTCCCACTTCGTTGGAAGACGGGGAAACTGGTCCTCATAAAGAAGCCGGGGCGCCCTGCGGACTCTCCGTCCGCTTATCGGCCCATCGCGCTGCTCGACGAGGTGGGCAAGCTCTTTGAAAGAGTAATTGCAAACCGCCTCGTCGGGAGGCTGGTGCGGAAGGGGCCGGATTTGGCGGAGAGCCAGTTTGGTTTCCGCAGAGGGCGCTCTACGGTGGACGCCATCATGCGCGTACGGGCCCTCACGACGGGGGATGCTGTGGCCCGGGGTGGGGTCGTCTTGGCGGTGTCTCTAGACATCGCCAATGCCTTTAACACCCTGCCCTGGAGTTGCATAAGGGAGGCACTCCGGTACCACCGGATGCCGACCTACCTCTGACGTGTGGTCGAGGCCTATTTGACGGACAGGGCCGTCATCTACCCCGGTCACCAGGGAGTGTGGAACCGGCGAGAGATGTCGTGCGGTGTCCCACAGGGATCGGTCCTAGGGCCGCATCTGTGGGACATCGGATACGACTGGGTGCTAAGCGCCGACCTCCCTAGCGGCGTCAGCATAGTTTGCTACGCTGACGACATGCTGGTCCTGGCGCAAGGGAGGTCGCACCAGGCGGCGGCCGAACTCGCGACACGCGGGGTTGCGACAATCGTCGAGAGAATCCGGCAATTGGGACTCGAGGTGGCCTTGCACAAGTCCGAGGTCATGTGTTTTCATGGCCCTCGGAACTCGCCACTGTCAGGTTCCCAAATAACGGTAGGAGGGGTTCACATCGGCGTCGAGTCGACGATGAAGTATCTAGGACTCGTCCTCGACAGCCGGTGGAACTTCGTGGAGCACTTCCGTCGTTTGGCTCCCAGGCTGGACCGGGCCGGGGCCGCCTTGGGGCGGCTCCTGCCCAATCTTGGGGGGCCAAACGCCTCCTGCCGGAGGCTCTACGCGGGGTCGTGCGGTCCATGGCCCTTTACGGGGCACCGGTGTGGGCGCGTTCCATTAGGCTGCGGCCAGCCCGCCGGTTGGACGCGTCCCAAAGGGTCATGGCCATTAGGCTGGCCCGCGGATACCGCACGGTCTCTCGTGAGGCGGCGAGCCTCCTTGCCGGATTACCGCCATGGGATCTGGAGACGAAGGTCCTCGCGCACATCTGGGAGTGGCGCGAGGAGATGAAGCGCCGGGGCGTAACTCCGCTGCCGCGAGAAATCGCGGCACAGCGGACAGAGCTCCGGCAGGATCTCATGGCAGCATGGAGAGTGCGATTGTCGCAACCCAGTGCTGGGCACGCCACAATTGCGGCGATAAGTCCCCTCTTTGAGGAGTGGCTGGAGAGACGCTACGGCGTCCTCACCTTCCGCCTGACGCAGGTCCTCACCGGACATGGCAGCTTCGGGAGGTACCTGTGTAGGATTAGGCGGGAGGAAACGCCCGGGTGTCACCACTGTGCGGATCGTCCGGGGGACACGGTGGAGCATACGATGGAGATGTGCCCTGCTTGGGCGGAGCACCGCCGTGTCCTCGTGGAGGCGATTGGCGGCACTGACCTCTCGCGGCCGGCCCTGGTCCAGGCCTTGGTACGGAGCGAGAGGGCATGGGAGGCGGTCACCTCCTTCTGCGAAGTAGTGATGCTCGCGAAGGAGGAAGCGGAACGCGTGAGGGAGGGGCAAGGCCTGCGCCCTCACGCCCCTAACCACCGCCGCTGGAGACACCCTGGGCGTCGGGAATCCCAGGCGGATTCCCGGCCACCATAGGCGCGGGCTTGCGGACGGCGAGCAATGGGTAGCTCGCCGTCCGATAAGGACCAGGCCCGGGTCGATGGCGCGTCATGTTCCACGCGCGCCTCAAAGAGATGTCAGCACACCTGACGGGGTCCGTTAGGACCGATGCCTGCAAGGGTTGCGGAATAGTCCGAAAGGGATACCGGGACCCTGGCATCAGGCAACTGAAGGAACACGGGTGGGTTTTAGTCAGTAAGAGTCTGCCACGCCCTGTCTTGTTTACATACATACATACATACATACCGGTCAAAATCATAACCCTCCTTTTTTCTTTGCCGTAGACACCACAGACAGACAAATTAAAAATCCGGAGTCACACGTAATCTGTTCGATTTATGCCCTAACACGTGTGACTACGGATTTATAATTTGTCTGTCTGTGGTGTCTTGTTTATACCTTTTAAGTCGTAGTTGGGTTTTAGTTTTTATTATTGATTTTTTTTTAATTCTTTTGGGGTTATAATATATATATTTTTGAAATGTGCTCATTAAGCCCTTTCATTTGATACCCAACATGGTACGATTAAACCTTTTTTTTTTTAAGTTCCTCACTTTATGTCCTCTAGAGGGCGCCATTTTTAATTTAATGTGATTTTACATAGCCTTTAACCAGCGGACAATCGCGACGCTTCTAACGATACCTCATTTGCCAAATCTTGATAAGTGGTTTGGAAGATAGGACAGATGAACATACATACATACATACCGGTCAAAATCATAACCCTCCTTTTTTCTTCGCCGTAGTCGGGTAATAAGTGATTTTTTGTTGTCTGTTTCTACGTTTCGCTGTTTGTTCAAGCATCAAAATGTATCGATTTGGTTCAAGTTCGGTGTAAAGGTAGAGTGAATCTTGGGGAAGCACATAGGCTAGGGAAAGTAAAACATTTACGGCATTAAACATTTATTTTATTTTAATAGACTCGACACTTTCAAAAGGCAGTGTGTGGTAGTAAGTAGTAATAAAGATTATCAACCAAATTATGTAACATATAGATAGGTACCTAAAAGTGCAGTTAAGTAGGTTACATCATAACGTATCGATTGAATTAGTAACACAACGTTAGATATGTATGACTGTATGTGCATCCATCTCGTGTATATTTTAAATAAGCTAAAGCAGCGCCTAAAGCAAGATGCGCACGGTAAATAAGTATAACGGTGCTTTTACAACCTCCGCACCGGTGCGCGCCTAGCCTCGCCTCGGAACATTGCCAATTCCCATTGCTCAAGTCTTAACATTGGAATTTCTCACCAGTAAAACATGAATAGATTTACTGTTTATTACATTATATATGAATAATATGAGTTTGAAAGTCTTCAGAAATTTATTTCATAATCAAAAGGTTTTAATACTTAATGTTCACTCACAACCTTATTTCATTGCTAGCGAATGATCATTTAGGTACCTAACGCCTACAGTTAGGCACTACTAACTATCTACTGCTTTATTAAATAGGTATATAAAATTCAATTAAATCAAGTAGGAATTACCACTTCTTGTGCTAATAAAATTTATAATAGCTAGTTGTTTACACCCGGCTAAAACTTCTGTTAGGTAGGCATCTATCTTACTAGTTATGTACTAAGGTATAAACTGGTACTCTAAAAAAACGATAACATTTTTAAATCCATATATATTATATCGTATAGATGGGAAGGCACAAACACGCTCGCAAAGGTTGTAGCTAATGATAAAATACTTAACTATAAGCGGGCGGGCACGATCGGAACAAAATCAAAATCTAGATAGGTACCTACCTCCACGACGATTTTTTTCTCTCTGCAATCTGATGGAATCTGTAATAAACATATGTACTGGAAAATAAAGGCGTCTCAAATAGGCTTCAACAAGCTTGCTTATGTGGTGTGGTTTTCAAATCGGTTGAGCACGAACGCTTCTTCTTTTGGACGCGTAACGAGGCATCTTTTTGCGGGATTTCCTCATTGTTAAATTTATTTGGGGGTACCTAAGTCCTCTGAGTGTAAAGATAACATGTGCAGACTGACTTTTCTTTACTTTCATGTGCCATTTGTTTAGCCCCTCTTCCATTCCTGATTCTCAGATGCTAAGCTCGGGTCATCATGTAGTTGTACCGATACGTAAAAGAAGGTGTCTCGAGTCTATTAAAATAAAATAAATGTTTAATGCCGTAAATGTTTTACTTTCCCTAGCCTATGTGCTTCCCCAAGATTCACTCTACCTGTCAGCACTGTACACGAATTAAAACTCCAAACTGTTGTTAAACTGAACTTCTTTATTAAAAATATTATTGACTACATACACTATTAGCGGTAATGAAACCATAGCTCGCATTTAAACAGACCAACGCCATCTAGAGAGCTATGGTGTACTAAAAAAAAACAAATATCGTAGTGTATTTCCTTTTGAGGTAGGTTACGATTAGACATTCCGCCCACCAAAGGACTAGTCCTTTTAAAAAACAATATTATAGGAACTAAACAAGATTAAATTAAGATCCATATAAAAAAGTAGAACGAACTTAAATAGACCGCCCACCGTTATGACTAGGCGTTAAGAATAAAACAAAATAATAAAAAAATTACACATTACTTAAGAATTAACTGTCATGCGCAAAATGCATAATTTATTTAATGGACGTTTGAGTAGTCCATTCTTCGTTTTCAGTGTAAGCACTCTCGTGATTCCATCTTGACCCGGGTGCTTTTGGATAACTCTACCTAACAGCCACTTTGTTGGCGGTAGATTGTGATCCTTAATAACGACAATGTCGTCTATCTCAATGTCGGGTTTTTCGCTTGACCACTTGTATCGTTGGTTTAGACTAACTAAATATTCTTCTGACCATTTTTTCCAGAAGTCATTCACCATTTTCTGAGTCATCTTCCATCGTTGACCTCCGGTTAACTGAATGTCTGATAGATTTTCATCTGGAATGGCTACCAATTGCTCTCCCACTAAAAAGTGTCCAGGAGTTAATGGCTGTGGGTCGGTAGGATCGTCACTCATGTATGAAATTGGGCGAGAATTAAGACACGCCTCTATCTGACTCAAAACTGTTGATAGTTCCTCAAAAGTAAGGGTAGAATCTCCGATCACTCTCTTCAAATGTGATTTAGCCGACTTCACGCTCGCCTCCCATAGTCCACCGAAGTTAGGGGCATGTGGGGGAATAAAATGCCAAGTGGTTCCGTCATTGGCTAATATTTGGGCGATTTCTGTGGGAAGCTTTGATTTTGCATGATTCAACATCTCCTTCAGCTCTCTGTCGGCTCCCACAAAGTTGGTCCCATTGTCACTATATAAATTCACACACTGGCCTCGTCGTGACACGAATCGACGAAATGCAGCAATGAACCCCTTAGAGGTTAAATCTGATACCGCCTCAATGTGAACAGCTCTCGTCGACATGCATATAAAAATGCATATATATCCCTTATACGATTTTGAACCTCTTCCAGGTGAAAATCTAATGTTGACAAATCCGGTGAAATCAACTCCAGAAGCCGTAAAGGGTCTTGAAGGCATCAGTCTGATTTTTGGTAACTGACCCATGATTTGCTGATTGTTTTGGCGTGAATATCTTAAACATTTGATACATTCTCGGTAGTATTTCTTCACACGTTCTCTGGCTCGTATTATCCAATATTTGGATCGTAAATAATTTAACATAATTTGTGGGCCTCCGTGTAAAGTTTTATAATGAGCGTCAATTATTAATAGCTTAGTAAGGTGGCTATTACTAGGCAAAATAACTGGGTGCTTTGTATCAAATTTGACTTCAGATTCTTTAATGCGACCACCAACCCTTAACACTTCCCTCTCATCAATAATGGGGCATAGTGTAAGTAGTGGACTCTTGATATTAATAGGTTTTTTAGCCTTTAACTGCTGGATTTCTTTATTAAAGTATGATGTTTGTGTTTTTATAATTAAAATTCTTAATACTTCTTGCATTTCAAGGACAGTTATAAATTTTCTATCTTTTGGTCTTTGCGTTTTCGGTAACTTAAGATTATTTATAAATCTTTTACAATAGGAGAATACTCTCAGCACCGTCGTTAAATTGGAGAATTTTGACCAAATAAACTCTTCCTCGTTTGTTATGACAGCTGTTAAAGTCTTGATAGGTTTTTGTTCTTCAGTAGTTGAAAAATTATCATTGTTGTCATAAATATCACTGTGACGCAAAATGTCTGGACCATACCACCACAGCGTAAGACCAGCCATCTCTGCGCCTTTTATTCCTCTCGATCCAAAATCTGCTGGATTATCATGAGTGCCGATATGACACCACTGATTAGCATCAATCATGGTATGGATTTCTGAGACTCTATTACTTACGAATGTACTCCAACGACTAGGTTCTCCGCGTAGCCAGGCTAATACAACAGTGGAGTCTGACCACGCATGCAGATTTTCTCTGGGTACTTGCATAATTTGTGAGACTTCAAAGATTAATTTGGTGGCAAGTAGAGCCGCACATAATTCCAATCGAGGGATACTAACTTCTTTTTCAACTGGAGCAACCTTGGTTTTGGCTGTCACTAGATTAACACGAACTTGGCCAAATTCATCTTTAACCTTTATATACACGACACCTGCGTAGGCTGCTTGAGATGCATCGGCGAAGGTATGTAGCTCTAGTTTATCACTTTGATACGATTGTACCCATCTTGGTATGACAATATTTTTCGTATCGTTAAGACTTTCACGGAATGAATACCACTCCGTGAATAATTCAGGTGTTAGATTCTCATCCCAAGATAATTTAGCCTTCCACAATTTTTGAATGAATATTTTTGCTGACACAATCACAGGTGAAATCCAACCCATGGGATCATAAAGTCTGGCAATATCTGAAAGGACCTTACGTTTGGTAACAGTCTCTTTTAATTCAGGTAATTGCAAAGTATACTCAAAATTGTCTGTGGTTTTGTTCCAGCAAATGCCCAATACTTTAATCATGTTATTAATTTTAAAAACCAACGCTTGATCTGCTCTTTTACTCTCTTCCTGTACATGGTTCATAAGTTTGTCACTGTTGCTGCACCATTTCTGCAAACGAAATCCTCCCGAATTCATCAATTTATTCATTTCTTCAAAGATCTGTATTGCTTCGTCTTCCGTCTCGCATCCGGTGAGTAGATCATCAACGTAATAGTCTCGAAGGGTAATTTTTGCAGCGCGAGGATAGTTTAATTCTTCGTCTCTAGCCAGCTGTTGTACAGCTTTTACAGCTAGGTAAGGGGCGCAGGCTGTCCCAAAAGTTAGTCTTAATAGTTTGTAATGTTCTATAGGTTTATTAGGATCTGATCGCCAAAGAATTCGCTGAAAATCAGCATCTTCCTCATACACACAAACTTGTCTATACATCTGAACTAAATCCGCTAGTATACAGAAGGGGTGACGTCTCCACCTCATCAAAATATGACGTAAATCTTGCTGTATCTTAGGACCGACAAGTAGACAGTCGTTCAATGAGACATTATTGACACCCTTGCAAGACGCATCAAAGACTACGCGAACTTTGGTGGTCTCTTTATCCTCTCGCACCACAGGATGATGGGGTAGATAAACAGCCTTTGTATTATTTATTTCGTCAGTATCTGTGATTTGTACCATGTGGTTTTGTTCTCTATACCCGTCGATAACTTTTTTGTACTCTTCATACAACAATGGTTTTTTAAGCAACTTCTTCTCCAAAAGTTGAAATCTGCGTGAGGCTATCTCCTTTGATTTTCCCACAACACATTTTGGATTATCTCCTTCAAATGGCAATTTAACTACATATCGACCTTCATCGTCCCTTACAGTAGTAGCTTCAAATATTTGTTCGCATTTAATTTCTTTCTTCGTAAATATCTTCGTAATTGCATCTGGTTCTCTTTCTATTTCCCAAAATTGTTTTAATACTTCGTCTTCACTTACTCGTATGTGACAGTTGATAATCTGGGAGTCCACAGAAGCTGATTCAGGTCTTACTCGACCTGACAAAATCCATCCAAATCGTGTCTCTTGTGCTATTGGACCTTTCCCTGATGGATGTCTCATAAATCCTTCTAGAATTATTTCTTCATATACTCCAACCCCCAAAATCATGTCGATTTTAGCAGGTGATCCATAATTTGGATCAGCCAAGTTTACTTTCTCCATATCTAGCCAGTTTGTTATTGTTGTTCGACAAGTAGGAAGAAATGATGTCAGTTTTCTCAGTACATATGCATCGACTTTTATCGCATACTTTACATTTTCATGTTGAATTGACTCCACGGTAAGGGACACCATGTTCTTTGATCTGGCTAGACTATCTCCAATTCCAGAGACTAGACCATTTATGCACACTCTCTTCAAACCTAATGATTGTGCAGTGGCCTCGGTAATAAACGAACCTTCTGAGCATGGGTCGATTAGAACTCGCACAACTTGTGAGTAACCATTTGTTGAATGTGCTTTGACTACAGCCGTAGCCAATAGCATCTGTCTCTCAACTTTTTCTGTAATCAAATGGGCTACGACTTTTTTCTCAGTCTCTTTGCTCGGTTCTGGGTTCGTTGTATCGGTTATCTCGATGCTGGAAGATGAATTTTCAGCTGCATCGGTTCTCTCAAAATGTAGCAGTGTGTGATGACGCCTGCCACAGCGACGGCAGCATGCAGATGATCGGCATTCTTTCACTGAATGTGTGGGTGCAAAACAATTGAAGCACAGTCTCTTTGATTGGATAAACTCTGATCTCTCTTGAGGAGACTGCTGACCAAATTGCTTGCATTGATAAAGCAAGTGCTGACCTTCACAACTCGTACAGTTTGGAATTGATTTTTTATCATCTTGCGTGGTAGTGTGAAAAACTTTAGGTTTAGTTGTGTTGGGGTGCGTGTTGTGAGACTTGATTGTAGGTTTGTCGCCACTTATCATCTCTAATGTTCGGAATCTGGTTTCTAAAAACTTGACAAGTTGTTCCCAAGATGGCAATTCATCCGGATCTAATTGACTAACTTGGATTTCCCATAATTTACGTGACTCTAAATCAAGCCGTGATAAAACCAAGTAGTTTATGAAGACCCCACATGAACTGGTACTAATTCCGATATTTTCCAATGATTTTAGAGATGATGATGTAGTGTCTAGAAGTTGTTTGATTGAACTCGCTGAATCAGTGGCATTACGTTGTGAAAACAAGCGCTTCATAATCTCGTTACAAATGTAACGTTTATTATTATAACGGCGAGTAAGTTGTTTAAAAGCTTCTTCGTAATTTGAGTCTGTGGTTGAGAAGTTTTGGAGAAGGGTCTCTGGTTCACCCGTCAGACTACTCTTCAAATAGTGTAATTTTTGCACGCCACTCAAAGTTGCATTCTGATGGATCAATGACATGAACATATCATAAAAGGTTTGCCATTCTTCATATAATCCAGAAAATTTCGGTAGTTGAATCTGTGGCAATTTAACTTTGGTACTTGATAGACTCGATTCACCAGATCTGTTGATTTGAGACGAACAAGTTTTCACACCATAAGTCATGAGATCCTCTTTCATCCTTGTCTTATAGTCAGTATAAATCTCTTCAAATTGAAAATAAACATCTTCCGTGAAATAGGCTACTTTCGGTTTATCTTCTCTTTTCACACTTCCGACTATTTCACTATGGACGTTCGCAAAACCTTCAAATAATTTTTCTAAGTTTTCTAGTCTTGCTTCGATATAAGATACTTTAAGTCTTTCTTTAGGCGTTTTTTTATAATTTGAATAGGCCTTGTTCATATGCTCGTACATATCCTCTTGCTTCAAAAACAACTTCTCCATTTTTTTTTTTTTTTTTCAAAATTTTTCTAAGTGTTTTTTTTTTCACGAAATTTTTCTAAGTCCCTTTTAACTCAATTTATTCTAAGTGTTTACGCCACAAAAATTTTCTAAGTCCTTAACACATTACAAATTCTTCTAAGTTAATGTTCACGCACGATATTTTTTACAAGTCCCAGCTCTGCACTTCACCTTAGTCACTTTAGTCACTTTTTAGTTCACTTTACTCACGCACATCCCTGGTTTCGGCACCAGATGTCAGCACTGTACACGAATTAAAACTCCAAACTGTTGTTAAACTGAACTTCTTTATTAAAAATATTATTGACTACATACACTATTAGCGGTAATGAAACCATAGCTCGCATTTAAACAGACCAACGCCATCTAGAGAGCTATGGTGTACTAAAAAAAAACAAATATCGTAGTGTATTTCCTTTTGAGGTAGGTTACGATTAGACACTACCTTTACACCGAACTTGAACCAAATCGATACATTTTGATGCTTGAACAAACAGCGAAACGTAGAAACAGACAACAAAAAAGTCACTTATTACCCGACTACGGCCTCTAGAGGACATAAAGTGAGGAACTTAAAAAAAAAATGGTTTAATCGTACCATGTTGGGTATCAAATGAAAGGGCTTAATGAGCACATTTCAAAAATATATATATTATAACCCCAAAAGAATTTAAAAAAAATCAAGTAATAAAAACTAAAACCCAACTACGACTTAAAAGGTATAAACAAGACACCACAGACAGACAAATTAAAAAACCGGAGTCACACGAAATCTGTTCGATTTATGCCCTAACACGTGTGACTCCGGATTTTTAATTTGTCTGTCTGTGGTGTCTTGTTTATACCTTTTAAGTCGTAGTTGGGTTTTAGTTTTTATTACTTGATTTTTTTTTGGGTATAGTATAATACATATTCTGGTACCAACCCATACATACCACTTACTTTTTCAAACAATATCCAGTCATTCTGATATCAACCCTGTATGTGAGTGGGTATAGGTACCTACAAAACTGTTCGGACTTATTGCGATGTAAGTAGTCATTTTGCGACTTAAGTATTTTGAGATTTAGACATTTTGAGATTTGGACTAAGAGCGATGTGGTCAATCTGCGATCCAGTCATTCTGATACCGACGCTAAAAAACGTCTACCATAACGGTCATCACTGTTCTGATACATATCCTTGAACTAACGCAGTAACGCATAACATTACACCAAACAACCCAATTAGAATATTATTTTTTATAATCATAATACATACACTGAATATTTACTATTTTGTATAAAACATTGTTTATTTATTAAAATAGCTAAACGGATTAAAAAAAAAAAACATGGTAATTTGGGTTGGGAGAAAATTGTGGTCACATTACAAATCTACGCACGCATACAGTCGCACACGTAGGGATATACGTGTGCGACTCTAGCGTAGTAGTCCATAATTATTTATTTTATTTGTACTTTGATTTTGATTGGTTTTGAAAGCAGAACTATGACAGTCATATACGTAATTAGTTTCAATTATATTTTGGGACAGAAAACGATTGCCACTTCAGTTCGCCAATTCTGTGGGCTTTGCAGATTTCTCTGATTCGTCTAGATCGCCCATCCAGAGGTCTCACATCGATTATTTCCAGTTTTCTACAGAAGTTTTCTTTTCCAGTTTTCGCCTCCGCTTCAGTAGAAACAAACCGTTACTTATCAAAGATAATAAGCCTACCTAGTCACAATTGTGAATCGCAAGCAAAATCGATAGATTATTTATTTCTGGCGACAAATTTCGATTAATTAGCGACTATTTTTTTGTGTAATCAAAATTAAAATCCCTGATGGTGGCCCTGCCAGAGTCAGTGACACAGCCTAACACCGCTCATTCCGCCCCTTAGAAGTTATATCTGGCAAATTAATATGAGAATGTGACCTATTCATGGCACTCGTAGACTCATGGCTTTGGTGACTCGTAGGTAACGTTGACGATTTCAACCATTGTAATTAGTGAATTCCTGCAGGTCTCCGCTCGCCTCCGCTTCAGTAGAAACGAACCCTTACTCATCAAAGATAATAAGCCTATCTAGTCACAACTTGTGAATCGCAAGCGAAATCGATAGATTATTTATTTCTAACCTAAAGATATAGCCATGGTCAAGCACTCGAAACGCGATATTCCCGAAATACGAAAATATTCGAAAGGTGCCAACTTTATCATAATACGTTTAGTGGCCGTGAAGGTTAGCGTAATCATATAGACATGAACACTTAACACGTAATTGACGTAATGATGTTCACTACCCATCACACAATAAAATTGTAAGATTTCTTTTGACTAAAATAAACATGGCCTTTACTTGTAGCTATTTGTATATTCTTTAATAACTTTATTGTACGTTCATAAAATCGTAAAAAATATTGCAAACTCAGAAAAGGAAGGAAATATAAACTTCAAATTGAAGTAATTCAATGTTTAATTAAAACGTCATGATCAAGACAAAAGTAACAGCATCAAATGTTTCAAAAATGAAAAACTTTGTTACAATAGTTGTTAACTATATAGTTATCATAATAAATCTGTTTATACACAATACTTTTATCTACATGTAAAATATATCCTGTTGTTAAAAATGAATGAATGTGCCGATCAATTGTTTGCAATGTGCATCAAAACCAATGATAACGATTTAAAAATAAGATTTTAAAATCCATAATCAGGCTCCTACTAGTAATCATGCTTTAGCAATAAGCATACAGCTGTACATGTTGTTGGGATGTAATGTATGACATGCATGCAAACCTCTATTCGGTATATAAAACTTATCTATTAAAATAATTGAAACTATTCGAGTGTGTAATTTAAAAGATAGACAATTCGATGCTGATAATTATAAAAGTGATGAAATATTTGCGTCTGTGTTATCCTATGCTAGTTCTATACAAACCTGAGTAAAAACACCAAGTGTCCTTGTAATGTCAAACATTTTGTACTACATTTTATTATACAATTATCATGATGCGGTTGCTCACTCGAAATATAAAAGTGTTAAACAGTAGGTAAATGTGTTTAGCTATCCAGCTTTTGATTAAAATATACTTTATTACATCAAAGTGGCTGTAGTTGTTATGTATATAGTTAGCAAAGGCAACACGCCTTGAGCCGCTAAGCGAGAAAGAGCAATGAATGGCACGTGTCATTTCGATAGAATCATGCAAAAAAATATTAAAGGTATGTATATAATGTATGTAATGTACTTATATTCATTTAAAATCATAATTTCTAAAATCTAAAATATGCAGACGTGCAGTCAATTCTTTAACTAATTATCATAATTTAATCAGTTGATAATATTGTATATAAACCATATTACATGCTAGGTGTCCTGTACTTGATGTTAGAGATAGATATACATTTTGTTTCTATCACCTAACTAGAAAATAATAAAAAATATAGTTGCTATATTACACAGAAAAAGTAAATAAAAATAGCTCAGCAACACTGAATTTCCGATTTATCTAACACCTTACAAGTAAAACGGAAAATACGTAAAAAAATAACAAAGTAAATGTAGCCCAGGAACACGGAGGTGGAATCCTAAAGCCCTTAACAAAATCTATTCATATTTTAACCATCTATTGGTGTATTTAATTTTACTTAATCTATTCAATTCCTATACTATAATGAGGCGCAATCATATACCTCAGATTCATACAACACCAGGGACAGAATGCTATTAATCATTATTAAGCACTATTATCTTTGCAACATTAAGTCACCTCGCTTTCAAGTTAATAATAAAGTAAATCAGAATATGAGCTAAACTGTCGTCACTCGGGCCGGAGGCGCACACGTCAGTTACGTCCGGCAGTCGTCTCATCAGCCGGTGTCGGCGGAGTAGTCTGTAACACAAAATTAAACTTGATCGTATTTCCGCTAGTACGCTGTCTACAACTGGGAAACTTGCTATAATTACGGATAAATACATAACCCAACATTTCATTAGTAAAAATATGTACCTTAGCGTCGTCGCGGTTTAGGCCGGCCCAGAGCACGAAGGAGGGCAGATCGCGCGTGGGCAGCTCGGCCGCCAGCGCCTTCACGCGCAGGTTGCGGTCGTCCGTCAGCAGCACCACCTCGCGCACGCGCCGCGCCTCTCTGCCGTCGTCCCCGCGCGTGTCTGCACAGTTACATAACGTAACAACATAATATCACGCCTGTCATCCCCGAAGGAGTAAGTCAGGGGTGTACCTATAGTACACCCACATTCCGCCAGTTATGCCTAAGCAAGGGGGGGCGAGCCTACTGCCATCAAACGAGGCACAAAACCAGTTTTCGGGCTGCTACTGAGAAATTCTTGATGGAAAAATCCAATTGCCCCAACCCAAACACTGCCCGACCTGAGTCGAACCAAGGACCGCATGCTCAGCAGCAGCGCTTGCGACAACGAGACCAACGAAGAGGCAGTTCAAAGCTCTTGCAAAATTATGGAATTCTAAATTCAGTTCACATCGCACGATAACAAGACACGCAGACCAATGATATACCCGCTAATATAATTTTGTCGCGTATCGGAATGCTACTAAGGAAGCGTCATTAAAACAAATAATCGGCGGCGCCAGCGCAGATAAAATCACCGTTCACGCGAGCAAAGATATGTACTAACAGGCCGCCACCGTCAGCCCCACGCGCCGAGCGCCTTCTCTGACACGCATTTGGAAGCTACTGCATAGTACCGTCCAAATACAACAGGCAACTCACAAGAAGTATAAAAAATTTAAATAATAATTTTTATTTCGCTTTGTATATAATGTTAGAATTAGATTGTATATTTTATTTTAAATCTATGTGTGTACATAGATAAAAATATTCTTCAAAAAAATAAAGAATACGAAAACTATTTTACAGGAAAATAAAAATTTATGAGCATTGTGCTAAATATGAAAACAAAACTGCAGCAAAGTCATAATACGTATGAAGTCTAGCATTATGGCGAATTCGTTACTTTGTTTTCTTCTGCCCTGGTCTTCTTCTGGTTTTCTTGTACAATATTATTTATATGTTTGGGTCTCTCCCTTTATGCACTTTTCGCGCGTTTATTAAATGGCAACGGAAGCTCAATTCCGATCCTTGACCGAGATTGGAATAACCGGAAAAATGCAGCTCAAAATAAACATAAACTTCAATATTCATAAAGCATAGCATAAATTAAAAACCCGTCAAGATTAACCAATGGAAAAACTGTAAACATAAAATTGACGCATTGATAAAAAAATTACAAAGAATTATTTATTACCCCTTTAACAACCGTCTATGACTACAGCTAGCAATAGCAAATGACGATGAATCAAAAAATCTTTTGTGTCATAACTTTATAAGAGATGTATAATGTGTAATAGTTGCGACGATACAACCTTGGGGTATAAATTTCAAAATATACGTTAAGTTAAATGGCAGTTAGTTCATCTGTATCTGGTTTGACTATCGAGTGAGGAGAGAATCAAATCCTGCATGCCAACAGTGATATACACTGAAGGCAGGGACTGTGAAGCATCTGGGAGAATTACGTAAGTGTAGCTCACTTATTTGTCTAGCCTTTTCCGAACTATGTTCGGGTCGGATTCCAGTCTAACCGGATGCAGCTAAATACCAGTATTTTACATGGAGCGACTGCCTATCTGACCTCCATAACCCAGTACCTACTGGGAAATACGACACCCCTTGGTAAGACTTATTGTCAGACTTTCAGGCTTCTGATGACCCGTTACGACTGTCAAAGATCCACGATTGACAGCCAGGTCAAACGGCTTAACGAATTACGGTAGCGTAGCGTAGTATCTATATCTATACACTAGCTGTGTGCCCCGCGGTTTCACCCGCGTAGGTCTCGATCCCGTGGGAATATAAGGATAAAACGTATCCTATGTCCTATTCCAGGTCATGGTCTACCCGTGTGCCCATCCTCTCCTCTCTAGAGTAGGGAACGTCGCGGTGGCGCGGCGCCGGCGTCGAACGGTTCGCGTATTGCATTTTTATACTCTATCACGAGTATAAAAATTTCTTAGAAATTATGCCGACAAAGGATCTTACCGATAGAACGTAAGCCAGCTAGTAGGTAGCTTCATGAATGAATCTTTTACACAGAGTGATCTCAATTTTGATTAAGTTTTCATTATTTAGTTTGTTTAAAAATTTAAATTTTTCAATTTACGAATTATTTCATTTTATTTTAATTTTTATGTTTACAGGCCACTACCCCTACCCGTGAGTTAAATTAATGTCGCCATTGTAGCGGCACGTTGTATAGTCCTCTCACGTCATTGATGAAAATGTAAACAAATGGAATAACGAGGAGCGAGTCGCGCGTCGTGGTCAACTAACAGACTATAGTCACTAAGTCACCTTGGTCGGCGGCGATGTTGGCGTGCAGGTTGAGCGCCGTGGCCAGCACGCGGTCGTCGTTGGTGGCGCGCGCCGCCTGCTCGGCCGTGCAGGCGCGCGACGCCAGCAGCAAGCCGCGCGACGTGGCCAACTAACAGGCTATAGTCACTAAGTCACCTTGGTCGGCGGCGATGTTGGCGTGCAGGTTGAGCGCCGTGGCCAGCACGCGGTCGTCGTTGGTGGCGCGCGCCGCCTGCTCGGCCGTGCAGGCGCGCGACGCCAGCAGCGAGCCGCGCGACGTGGCCAACTAACAGACTATAGTCACTATGTCACCTTGGTCGGCGGCGATGTTGGCGTGCAGGTTGAGCGCCGTGGCCAGCACGCGGTCGTCGTTGGTGGCGCGCGCCGCCTGCTCGGCCGTGCAGGCGCGCGACGCCAGCAGCGAGCCGCGCGACGTGGCCAACTAACAGACTATAGTCACTAAGTCACCTTGGTCGGCGGCGATGTTGGCGTGCAGGTTGAGCGCCGTGGCCAGCACGCGGTCGTCGTTGGTGGCGCGCGCCGCCTGCTCGGCCGTGCAGGCGCGCGACGCCAGCAGCGAGCCGCGCGACGTGGCCAACTAACAGACTATAGTCACTAAGTCACCTTGGTCGGCGGCGATGTTGGCGTGCAGGTTGAGCGCCGTGGCCAGCACGCGGTCGTCGTTGGTGGCGCGCGCCGCCTGCTCGGCCGTGCAGGCGCGCGACGCCAGCAGCGAGCCGCGCGACGTGGCCAGTCGCAGCGCCGCGCCGGCCGCCGCCAGCCACGCCCGCGCCGCGCGCGCCGCTTCGCCCACGCGCGCGCTCAGGCGCAGCCCCTCCAGCTCCGTCACCACTGGGAACGTTACGCTTAATAAAGTACCGCAGCTTGGAGCGACATGATATTAATTATTACTATAAATAATACCTACACACATATCATACGAGACACTACGGAATCAATATACTTAGATATAAGCTTAACCTTTGTAACTTACAACGACCCCATGCTTTGTCACTCTCTCAAGACAAGCCTTGAAAGAGTGACAAAGCTGGGGCTCTGTGCTAAGTTCCGTGAAACTTCACCAGCTAAGAAATCTAATTAGACCTTGTTTTGCAGTATCTTGAGCATTTGGATGAATTAGTACTTATTGTAATATAATAGACTATTCATACACGAATTCTCTTAAGAGGCCAATGCACTTATTATTATGAACCACTTTTACTATTGGATCAAATCTGAAATCGCGAATAAAAATCTGCTGTTCCCTACATTTATATGTTGACGAGCTACTTACCCACGACCGGCACGGCCAAGGTGTAAGGTTGCGCGGGCGCATCCACAATGGCCTGCAGCAGCGTCAGGTGGTCGATGAAGCAATTGGTGTCGGGCACCAACAGCCGAGGACGAACTTCAACCTCCGCGCTTGCAGAGCCACCGCTTAGTATTTCCTAGAAACAAAAGAAAATTATCAACTGTTTATTTACGTTATTTATGTATTTTTATCCCCGTATCCTAGCTAAAATTTCCGCTTTGTGAGGAACGTGGTTGAAACCGCGAAGCTGTAAAACATGAAAATAGCAAACATTTCGTTATGGTTTCTACGGGTTTCACATGTATAGTTTGCATTGATTTAGTAGGTTATTTATTTTATTTTATTTTATTTTGGCATCAAACAGTCATATACAAACAATACAATTCTTCATACAATTGGTTTCTTACAATAGACCTATAGTGCCGACAATGTGATATAATTAAAGTAAGTATAATCAGCTCCTAACAAGGAAAGACGCACGAAAGTACATTTTTTTTTTTTTGTCAGTACCTACGTTAACTGAAATAATTATGTATATTTATATCCAAAGTGTACAGAGTAAAGTGAAGGTGGACAAAGTGAAAAGGTAAGTTTCAGTTAAGTGATAATCTATTTTTAAGTTTTAGTTTTAGGCTATTAAGAGATTTATTCAATATGCCCTGATAATTTGGTGCGTAGTACACTCAACAAAAAATGACAATGTTATTTTTCCACATGGTGTTTGTGCCTTTTTTCCATGCGGATGAAGTTGCGAGCAACAGCCAATTTTCGTATTTTTAACCGATCAAAAAAAGGAGGAGGTTATCGATTCATGTTTTTTTTTCTTTTGTTACCTCTGAACTTTCGGCTGAGTGAATCGATTTGATGATGAAAATGAAAAAAGAAAAAATTAAAAATTAAAAAAATTAAACCGACTTCCAAAAATAACACTAAAAAACGTGAAAAATAACTTTAATTTCGGAAGTCGGTGGCATAAAACGAAAATTGAAAAGCAAAGACTTCCGAAATTTTTGATTATGACTACGACATTTATAACTACTTGAACTATACATACTTGCATACGAAGGCGATGTTTGTCAAGCGTTGCCTTCCTGGTCTCGAGTTGCTCCTTGCGCCGAAGTAGCTTGCGGGTCGCTTCGTCCGTTCCTTCGGCCTCCACTCCTTCACTGTGACTGGGAACTTCGCTGGCAGTACCACTTTCATTGTTTTCATCCTCAGAATTTTCAGACTGCAAATCAAAATAATATTATTATTATAACATAACATAAATGCTCGACAAAATGCTCACCTCTCGTGTATACTCACCTTTAATTTGACCACTGCACTCACCTTTAAGTTGAGTATACAGGGTGTTAGGGTAAACACCGTTATCCTTGAAACCAGTGGTTTGGTTTCATTTATAGAACGTAAAATCAATGGAAAATTACAACTTTGTTTTTAAAGAAAATCTACCTTTTACCACAAGAGTATATCACCATACGCGCTAGAGCAACGAACTTACGGGGCGCAGTACGTGACCTGACCGGCCGCGAGCGCGACCCTTATTGTGTATTGATTCATGTGTTGTGTAGGTAGATGGGAGAGGTGGCGACCTCGGGCGCATATCCACGAATATGCGGACGGTGTCGGATAGAAACTTTCTAAAATCTTTTAAAGAAAATAATGTTTTTTTTTTTGTTGTGACTCGGTTATTTATTTATATTTAAGTCAACTAACTACACATGGTTTGAGTGACAATGGTGTTTACCCTTACATACTATATACTAGAGCATTCTGTCGAGATTTTCATGTAACGTAACGTTCCTACGAATGTAAGGTTATTACGAATGGTGCAATACAAGCAAAAGCTCAATTTAAAGAGCATCTCCATGCAATGTAATGTTCCTGCGAGTGCTCGACGCTGCGTTCGACGTAATGCTCACGGCGAGTGAGCAGTTACCTGTAGCATTTCTTTCTACCATTTCTAGCATTCAATGTAAAGACCTGCCCTCGGCCAGCGCACCTCACTTCGCGTCGCCCGCGCTAGTGTCTTTACTCGATAAAATGTAACACCAATACGCTCGTTGGTTTTTAAAGTCAGGTTGTAAGAAAACATCGAGTAACGTGTTAACACCCCTAACAATAGGATATTATGCAATTATGGAATAAAGGACGGATTTAAAGCGAGAGCCATTGATGAATCACGAGCGAGTGAAGGATTCTAACGATTGAATCACGACTGTAGGGAGTGATTCATGATGATTGAATCACGAGCATAGCGAGTGATTCATGGCCCTCGATATAAATCCGTTTTATTCAAGAGTTGCATACTATACTTTATAACATGACTACGAGAAAAAGAACATGCAACTTCGAGTATGTTGTTATGTCAATTTTATGCCTTGTTTTTATAGTAACTACACCATAATGTCGATGACTTCTTTTTCTTCGACAACTCATTAAAATAAGTTAGGAAAACAGACTCTGAAAATGTGTAAATGCATCACTAAAATGTTTGTTCGTACAATTTACGATATTTAAAATAGCGCCAATTTAGTAATGAAAGCAAGGAACACAAAACTGTTTTTATTCTAATGCTAAACTCCTTGACGAAAATGTCGACCAATCATATCGGAGTTTGCATAGCATTGAGATGGAGTTCGAAATACTGGTGTTCTAAATTCAAACACCAAAACAGTGATTAAAAGTGCTTTTTATTCACTGTTTTCAGTGAATAAAATAAGCTTTTTAGAGGGGGAATGGTATAATAGTTATTTATGCAACTGTTATATAATAATCTTCTGCCTAGCCTTTTCCCAACTATGTTGGGGTCGGCTTCCAGTCTAACCGGATGCAGCTGAATACCAGTATTTTACATGGAGCGACTGCCTATCTGACCTCCACAACCCAGTAACTGGGTAATACGATACCCTTTGGTTAGACTGGTTGTCAGACTTTCGTGTTTCTGACGACTCGTAACGACTGCCAAAGATCCACAAATGACAGCCGGGACCAACGGCTTAACGTGCTTTCCGAGGCACGGAGGAGTCTCGATATGTGAAAATGGTCACCCATCCACGGACCAACCCCGGCAAGCGTAGCTTAACCTGATGGATCGACCCGAGCGGCTGTTATTACTTAGCCACGACTGTTATATAATAAGGGGTATTAAAACACGAATGTGGGTTGTAATAGTATCACATGAGTGTTTTCATACCTAATTATTTACAGTTGCATACAAGACTTTATCTACACCCATAATATGAATCTTCTATAAAAGTTTCTTTGCAATACCAATATCGAACAAAAATGGCGCGGTTCGCCGTGAATTCGAATTTTTTGAATTCGAATTTGTTTTGTTTTTAAATTACGGTGCTTTGTTAGTGAAACGCTCGTGAATGACAATGTTCTTTTTTTTAAATGAGTTGCATTATGAAATTCAGTACAACATTATAACGCCCGTTTGGATGATATTATGATTACTATGACACCGGCTGTTTTAATGTTGGCAATAAGCTAACTGTTTCAGAAACTTTTATAGAGGATTTATAGCATGGGTGTAGATAATAGTATATTATGCAATTAGTGAATAAAGGACGGATTTAAAGCGAAGGCCATAGGTGAATCACGAGCAAGTGAAGGATTCTAACGACTGAATCACGACCGTAGGGAGTGATTCATGATGATTGAATCACGTCCGTAGGGAGTAATTCAAGTGTTAGAATCCTGAACGACGCGAGCGATTCATGGCCCTCGATATAAATCCGTTTTATTCAAGACTTGCATACTATACTTTATACCATGACTACGAGAAAAAGAACATGCAACTTCGAGTATGTTGTTATGTCAATTTTATGCCTTGTTTTTATAGTAACTACACCATAATGTCGATGACTTCTTTTTCTTCGACAACTCATTAAAATAAGTTAGGAAAACAGACTCTGAAAATGTGCTCAGCTTGATTTTCATTTTTCCATTTGCTCAAACAAACAAACTCACACTCAAACTCATCGTAGGCTTTGATGTAAACCAGCCGTGATTTGTTGAGTAGCAAGCTTTTTACTATATTGGCCGCCCTCTCTTTCATAAACTCAGGTGTTAACACATTTTCATCACTTGAATATATTTTCAATCGATTTATTAAGTAACACTAAACTTTTTGTTCGTACAACTTACAATATTTAAAATAGCGCCAATTTACTAATGACAGTAAAGAACACAAAATGGTTTTTATTCTAATGCTAAACTCCTGTTCGAAAATCAAATAGGAGTTTGTATAGCATTGAGATGCAGTTCGAATATATTGGTGTGTTCTAAATTCAAACACCAAAACAGTGATTAAAAGTGCTTTTTATTCACTGTTTTCAGTGAATAAAATAACCTTTTTAGAGGGGGAATGGTATAAAGGATCTTTTGGCACTCGAATGACGTTGATGGGCTAGCGTTGTTGGTAAACATTTGTGAAACTTATTAAAAAACCAAATAACAAAAAATTGACCAGTTGTTGCAGGGGCGCGTGCAGCGGCTGCACCAGCTGCACGGCGCTGACGTAGCGCGGCGCGGCGCCGGGCGGGTAGGCCAGGCGCAGCACGGGCGGCTCCACGCCCACTAAGTACCTGGGTTTATTAATAATAATAAAAAAATAGTAGTAAATTAATAAAATTAATTGAAATAGTAAAGTTCAAACCCAACCGGAACACGGAAATGCAGCGGAAATGCAACTGGAAGAAATTGGGGTGGAGGTAGTACTTCAAAGACCACTTCCACTACCTATTATACCTATATCTATTATGGTGAGGTCTATAACCGCCCGCATACAGCGTTTCACTGTACGCCGTATCAAGATGCTTGGTTTGGTACTGCGATGTTGACTCTTCAAAACGCTCACAGCAGTTTAAAAAATCCTGTATTTGTAAGAACGGGCGCATTCTCATTTCCGTCTAAATCTGTCATTTACATTTTTGACATTTATTGTCACTGAGATGAGATTGCGACTAAATTTGGAACGTAAATAAGCCTTCTGATGTCACCGCTAGCGTTTAATAGGAGCAGTCTACGAGTTTTGTATAAATAGCTTAAAGATCCAATAATACATGTGAACTCACTCGGTGCCGAAGAACAGCAGTTTGCTGATCCGAAGCGCATGCTCTGCAGCGTGGTGCTGGCCAAGCTGGTCCACTCGCACCCACGCCACTGCAGGCTCCATGTACATGAGTGGCGTGAACCCGCCCAACGACGCGTCTTCTGGTAGACGAACGCATACGTAACCTTACGTAAACATACAAAAAAAATAATTATTAATAACTACGGGGTTTCTTGCCACTAGAATCTCTAACCAATACTACAACACTTAGAGACAAACGCCACTAAATTACAATTGCTAAAATAGTAATTCTAACGTGTCATTCTCCAGTTCAACAAAAAAATGAGAAAGAAAATAAAAGAATGAATAAGTTACTTTTATAGCTTTCTTTTCTTTGCTATAAATCGGTATATTTATGTAGTGTCGACTTTCCGCGGGTGCCTTGGTAATGTGCAGGCGCCGGGCAAAGGTGATATACTAGTTATAAACATGCACTATCGTTCTCTTTATCCTTATGGGATCTGCGGAACCCACGGCGACCGCAACACGAGATACATTGATACCGGCTATGCTTATTAATGTGACGGGATTATAATAATATATCGATGTAATTCGAATTTACTTTTATGTCGCAAACAATGTAACTAATACTTTTAATGTGAAGCTCAGTTATCAAGGTAGAATTGTATTTTAAGTACACTGTACCCTTATCGTTTTATCGTTTACCATAAATATTTTAAACAGAAAATCAGCATTGCGATCCAATTTCGTTGCATCATTTAAACAGAAAATTAACACACTTTATAATGAAGTATTTGATGATAACATTATAACGCGAATAGGAATGACAAATACATTCAACAAATAAAAACCTGTCACAGACGTTCCACAAACTGACCTAATATGGCAACTCGTTCCTAGTATAAACAAATGACAATGGATCCTCACCTTCTTTCATTTCGTTTTCGAATTCTATCGACTTGTCATCAAGAGATTCCAATATGTTCATAAGCTTTGCAAGCCAGTCCCACGGGTCGGTGTCGGCTCTAAACAAAAATAAACATTTGAAATCATATTTACAAATACACAACGGTAACATAACTGTAAGAGTAGAAACTCACCCGATTTCAAAACTGTCGAGCGATGGTGGTGGATTCCATACACTACTGTGGCATAACATCCAGTCGGACCACACCTTAAAATATAAATAACTATTATGAAACGATCATCTATAATATAAAAATGAATCGCAAAATGTGTTGGTAAGCGCATAACTCAACAACGCCTGGACCAATTTGGCCAATTCTTTTTTTGTTGTGTTCGTTATCCTCAAGGGAAGGTTTAAACGTAAAGTAGGTGTAGGTAGGGTAGGTAGGTAGGTAGGTAGGTAGGTAGGTAGGTAGGCTAGGTATGTAGGTAGGGTAGGTAGGGTAGGTAGGGTAGGTAGGGTAGGTAGGGTAGGTAGGGTAGGTAGGGTAGGTAGGGTAGGTAGGGTAGGTAGGGTAGGTAGGGTAGGTAGGGTAGGTAGGGTAGGTAGGGTAGGTAGGGTAGGTAGGGTAGGTAGGGTAGGTAGGGTAGGTAGGGTAGGTAGGGTAGGTAGGGTAGGTAGGGTAGGTAGGGTAGGTAGGGTAGGTAGGGTAGATAGGGTAGGTAGGCCAGGTAGGGTAGGGGTAGGGTAGGTACTTAGTGCTACCCGTGCGAAGCCGGAGCGGGGCAGCTAGTACTTAATAAATTATTATCAAATTAACGCGCGCACCCGGCTATCTACTTAATTACATGTTACACCAGAGCTCCAAAGTAATTGCTGTTATTTAACTGTACATCTCTAAACGTTTATAAAAAACAGATCTGGCTCTCGGTATTATAGTAACCCACAAATCAAGAGATAGGCGATATGGCGATAGGTAGCTACAAGATACCATTACAATACAATTTAGTTGGGCGATATTGGAATGTTATCGTTTTGCTAAAGGCAAACTGGTGGTATTGTTCTCCTTTAGACCTAGTTACCTTGACAAAATTGATAAAATTGACTTGCGTTTTATGTTAAAAACAGTTGTACGTTGATGCAGTTTGATTTCTGCGGCAGAAATTCATATCGTTTATTATTTACAAATTGGCAATGTATTATGTACTTACTTACCTACAGCCTATTTCTTTGGTAACGTACGCTCGAAACGTTATTTAATAAACATAACACAACATCACGCCTATAATTCCCCGAATGATTAGGCAGAGGTGTACCCTAATATATATACCCACATTTCGCCAATTATGTTTAAGGTCCATGTAATACGGAGGCGACTAATATTTTATATAATTGAATATACCTTGATAGCAGGCAGCAGAAGCAGTGCGTCAGTGTGGTGTTGCGACTGCGGCGCTTCCGGTAGCAGCGCGCAGCATCGCTCCAGCATGGCGCCGAACATTAGCAGCGACACGCCCAGCGCGCACTCCAGCCACCCTGAACGTTCACCGCTGTTGCCCTCTATCGGACAATCACAACAAATTATTGCAATCTTAAAGTCCCAAAATATTAAGTAAAAGCGTTTTAGAAAATAAACTTCATGGTAGCCTGGTAGAAATTACAGAAATCGATAAGGCCGCCCATTGTAAGTTTTGTAGTATTTATTTTTTGTTATGTACTTTTCTGGTGTTTAATAAAGTATATATACAAATAATATACTTAAATAATTTCACACAAAGTATTTCGTTATAACAAAAAATAGAAATCAAATCCCTGCCAATATAACACTAAACATACCTATATTAAAATACTAGCTGCTGCCCGCTACTTCATCTGCGATCCAGGATGAAAAGCAGCCCAAATCCTAACCCAGGTCATGGTCTACCCATTTGCCTAATTTCATACAAATCTGTTCAGCCGTTTTATCGTGAAAGCGTAACAAACAAAAAACAAACAGTCAGTTTCGCATTTATAATATAAGTTAAGATTTGTTTAGACTTTTAGAGTAATCGATAGCCATGTCTATAATTACGGGCAAATAAGTGACGTATTATGTGCATACAATCGTGAGTCTCATCCACCTCATACAAAGCAGTTTGCATTAATCAGTAAACGATCAGGACCAACCGGAACCAGCTACCTGTTGAATCATCCACTTCTCCGTAATCAATACAGGTCCATATGTGGAAATAAAACGAACGTGACCCGAAACAATATTTTTTTTACTTTATTTTATCATAATTTTTTCCTCAGAATTACTAACAAAGTAGCTTATAATATCTATGACTAATACATTAAGGGGGATGCGCTAAGGTAGCCCGGAAATTCAAATTTTTTTATGTTTTTTTGCAATTTGCAGGTCAGTATCAGGTTGTATGTTATTCAAATACGATTCGCGACCGTAACAAATATGGATTTACAGAATTATAAACATTAGAATCAGCAATACAACTCCTTAAGTTAGAATAATCCCCAATTGTCATGATTTCATGAAATAGTCATTCAATACGATTATATGAACTTGGAGAGGGCTACCCTGATGCTTACTTCTTAAGCATAAATAACTACAAAAGCTAGCTCGGAATGATAAACTGTCTTCATCCACCATAATTGAAAATGTGTTATTATATTTTTAAGATTAAGACCGGATGGGTTTAATGTTTCATCTTTATTAATATTCATTTTTCATGTTGTAGCAATATAGGAACAAAGCTAAACATGCATGAATAGTGATAGAAACATGTCGTCATTGGATCATCCACCGACAGCTCATCGGTCGCTTCGAGCCGGTCCGATATAAATAGTCGTCTAAAAATACACAGCACGGATTGCACCTGCAAACGCAAAACACCTACTATGCTGCTTAACAAATACCTGGATAAACAGACTAACAGAAATACCTGGCAAGTAAAATTCGTTAAGTTGTCATAATAAATTCAAGCCTAGCAATATATTATATGTGTACGTAGTACAAGAGTGCAGATAAAAGGTGTTTTGTAAGTCAACTATATAAATCCACATTGTTGCAATAGATAATATGTACGTGCACCTAAGCCTACATGTTGCCTTTCATTGAAACTGACTATGCATTTACACGCTCAAGTCTCGACACGATTCTTCAATGTACAGTGACTACATAAAAGCATTTAATCGTAATCAAAAATCTATGCTGCGACTTATTTATGTGTAGTATTTTTGTACATACAAAACGTTATCTCATATCTTTCCAGGAACTTTTCTCAACATAAGCGCTGCCAAAGGGCATCGTCTTGCCGAACGTCGTAATTAAGGGTCTCGAACGCAATAATTTCTCTATAATAATTCAAAACATCATTACGAGTAATGGCGTAAAAGAGTGGTCGTCACCGTGCCGACGCCGAGTCAGTTTGTTGAACCTGTCGCCATCAAATGTGTGCATTTGTGCGGTGCGCGGGCGCAGGCGGCGCGGCGGCGACGGAGTGCAGTGCATCAACCTCCAATAACTTGTAATTTGTAATTACAAACCTTTACTGCGCCCGGACGGAGCCGCAGGAAATAGCCACGTTTACAGCTCACGTTATATATTAATTTCGTAAATCGAATACGTGTACACCATTGAGTTTCCATTACTTAATAATTATATTTTTGTTCTAAATAACGTGCTTTCAGTGGATTTAAAGCTATAAAATCTAACCGTCTAAGAGTTAATATGATCGCTAAACAAGAATACCTCCTGACTTCATGCAATCCTTGAGAACCCTCATTAAATTGCAGTTACCAATAATTTATGTAATTGTTATTTTTACTTTTACCTTGATAAGTTGATTAGCATCTCTCTTTCATCATTTTTTATAGTCCCACATGGGATACTAAATAAGAAAAAAAAAAAGAGGAAAGGTTCCAGATTTCCGTAGGTTCCGTTTCGGTTCCAACTGCAGAAATAACTTGGTTTTACACAGTTTTTTGAGAAATACACGGTGGCTAACTAGTTATAGCTTGATCTTTTTTAGGGTTCCTTAGTCAACAAGGAACCCTTATAGTTTCGCCATGTCTCGCCATGTCCGTCTGTCTGTCTGTCCGCGGCTGTGCTCAGAGACATTTAGTACTAGAAAGCTGTAATTTGGCGTGATTAATATGTACATCCAGTACATATTAATCACGCCATCACGCCGCAAAAAAAGTGGTATAAAAAAAAAATGATTTTTTTTTCTCGTCTATCCCATGGTATGGGGTGTCTTGGAAAGGTCATTCAAAAATATTGTGAGTGTGTTAAAACCATTTATGGATCCAGGAATCCGTTTGCGAAATATTAAGCTTGAAAATGCGATTTTTTGTTAGAGTCAAGTGTCCCCCACCCCCTGTCAGTCAAATGGTTGGTTTTAGATGTGTGAAAAAACACTGCAGTGGAACGAAATTAAAAGGAAAACTATCACAGCTAAATAGGCTCTACAAGTTACCGAGTCATAATCGACCAACTTACATTTGCAGTTGTAAAAACATGTTTTTCAACTACAATGTTAAGTTCTTTCTTGGGATAAATTCATCCCAACTACGGAACCCTTCATTGTGCGTGGTTCGACACGCACTTGGCCGGTTTTATTTATTAATCTTTATTGTGGGAAAAGTTCCTCGAAGGATTTCGGGCCGCCTTTGCCCAGTAGTGGGACAGTATAGGTTAACCACAATAGTACATTGTGATACAAGTGTGCTCTATTGGATATTACACTCGAGGAGGTATTATTCGATAAGGTAGCCGAGAGTGTAATGATCAATGCACACGCGTTTCATACGACGTTTTCACACAATTCCGAGGAAAAAAACAGACTTGTTGTAAGAACTTATGCTACAATAACGTACCTAAATATAGAGATGATAGATTTATAAAGTTTAACTGACCTTTGTTGCCAGGTAAATACTGACTATCCGGAGTTTATTTTAAAAACTTCTACGTCGGTTGGTGACAACACTTTAAATTTCGTATTTTTGATAGTAATTAACCACACAACGAAAACGATAACAAATATTTGTGGAAAATGGTGCGCTGGTTTTTTTTCCGCTAGTGATGCGCGCGCGTTTTAAAGGCACTGGTAAACCGCTGAACAGCCTATATAAAAATGTAATAATGTTAATAATACATAATACGCAAATGGGGTTAGAGTAGTGAACAATATATAATTTGATGAAATTTTAATAATATTTTAATTTAATTTAAAATGTGATAAATTAACATATTACAGGAGGCATAATAAAAAGGCATGAAGTTTCTTTGATGAGATTAAAAAGCACAAGTCTCTGCTCGGGTGTAAATAGAGAATGCTCATTTATTAGTAGGATAGTTAATACTAATTCAATGTATAGTATCCCAGTGACGTTTAGTTATGGTAAAAAAAAATCCCATGGGCAGGCATGACTACATTTACAATTTAAAGCGTGCCATCAATCAATCAATTAAATCTTTATTGGTGTGGTGAATACAGTAGATATAAATACCTTGCAAGATGACATAGTTTGAGCCATTATGATAAATAAATGATGATGAATTAGATGACATATTGTATGGCGACCAATATCTACTGGTCGACGTTGACGGATCCAAATAGTTACACCTTTACTTTTTATCTTCCCACCTTTATACACATACTAGCTTCTGCCCGCGTGAAATGTCTTGTCCCCAACCCACCCCGTAACATCGCGTTGCCGGCCCGCGCTATTACTTCGGTTTCGCTTACCGTTCTTTCTGACTGTTTTTCTTATTACATGGCTCCTAAGGGTCACAGCGTGCATGTTAAATAGAACTTCCTCATGAATTAAGCTATCAAATGCAAAAAAGATTTTTCAAATCCTGGTAGTTCCAGTACTGGTAGTTCCAGAGATTGGCGTGTTGAACACGCCAATCTCTTGACAAACAGATTTGCTGTTCATAAACCACATAAAGTACATTTGCGACAGTGAATGAATCAATCATAATTTCCAATTCATCTGTCCTGTTATTCCGATCACTTTTAATGTTTCATTCAATAGGGAATATGCATGTGATTCAAATATGGGTCAAATATATTTTTTTATAAACTATATTACTTCAGAATTAGGCCTCCATCAATATTTTTGAATAAAATTTATTTTTGAGCGAGAAATTATTTTATTAAAAGACCCAAAAAAACTGTGGGTAATTCGAATACTTGAAAAGCTAAGAGCGGATGTGACGTAACAATCCGGGATAACAATCAAAATGTCAACAATGTCAAGTCAATCAACAAGTGTCAAGTCAATGTCAAACGCTCCTACAAAAAGGAGTGTTTGACTTGACAGTTGCTTGTTTGTTTTCACGGACTGTGACGTCACCACACCAAGCGTGCCAAACGGAGGGCGTTTAAATAGGCCGGATCGGTTGGATATTTTTTTTTTTTTAGTTACTTTAAATTGCTTTTTTGCCGTCGAATTTTTTTTAACTATTATTTGACGATGTAAACTATCGAATATAAATATTAAAAAAATACATGCATATTCCCTATTAGGTTCACCATAAAATATATTTTTTTATTAGAAAACAAAATCGGCATCCTGCGCGAACCGAGTACTTATCTTTTATAGCACATAATATTCATATTTTTTTCAATAACCATTTATCTAGAACTTTTAATTGAAGTCTCAACAGTAAATTAAGTTATTTTATAGACTTGATGTTCATTGTTAAAATTGATATTTTTTTATTTACCATTTACTTGAATACAAGCAGTTCATGCGACTTCATTGTTTTTTAAATGACAACAAAAGCTATTTAAGAGTAATTAAACACGACCAAGAAGTATTTCATTTTAACATAAATTCCATTTATTTATAATGTAGGTACCCTTTAAATAGACCATGACACACAAGTGAAACATCCATGACTCACTACTCTGGATAATAAATATGTCAGTCTGCTCCATAGTAAAATCCTTTGACTACATTAAATGCCTCTTATTTCTTATTGGGACACACGCGTGACTATTAATTATAATTACCCCTATTCAGTGCAATTAACGATGCCGTCATGTTGGATTCTCCGTTATGTTGTGTTTGTACTAGTACCTTGCGCGCAGGTTTTACTTGAACGAATGGCTCCTCTTTGAAATAAAATAACGTGAATCAAGGGCTTTATAAAACCTTCATCATTATAATAAATTAATACTATTACTTTTTGAATTATGATTTTATAAGCCGAAAACCGAAACGTTTTTATCTGACCGAACTTTTTTCTTCTTCTTTTAATATAAGTAGCGATTTTTGAACTGTCAAAATAATTCTTGTCGATTTCGCGAAAAAAGTAACGAGATGTGATCTGTGATTTTAAAAATTGCAGCGAATAATGATCATGATAAGACCCACCACTGCTTAGCTTGAACTACTCAAAGAGGGCTAATAAATGACCGAACGTAAATAAAATTGTAACGGTAGAGCCGCCAACTTATCTATGCAATAGTTGACAATTTGTCTAACAAATAAAGTACCTACTTTGCGGGCAGTTTATAACAAACTTGAAATTATGTTAGTAGGCTCACAGACTAAGCAAACAACCACAATGTTGACTAAGCAAATCTAGGTTTATCGCATTATTCTCATAGATTTTCTCGATATTGGTTGTCGCTATGACAAGGAGCATACAAACGGTGTGTTCAATTATTTAAAAAGATTATACAACGTGTTTTTTCCCATAGCTCTATAGTATTAATGAGACCATGTGTCAAAGAATCAACAGGCATTTTTTTTAAATCGAGATTTTCCTTTTTTTTAAAATTAAAAATGATTCGACAAATCACGATTATTTACGTAAAGCTCTTCCTTACGTAAAAAAGTAAAAAATATATATTTAATTCTGAATACTTTTGTCGATAAAAAAAAATGACAACGTCGCATTTCCTTAGCTTTCATTAAGAACGTTTGAATTGAATGAAAATTATTTACTAGTACGGTTCAATGAAATTTAGATAGGTACAGTCACGGACTTGACACCTGGCACTGTTCGAATTTATTCGGTTCCCGACACGCAAAGTGATGTCTTCGTATTAGAAGAAGAAAATTATATTTCATATCTTTACCGGTTGGCTAACCTGAGAGCCAGAACTACAAACTTGACAGCAGAGTGACTACCCAAAGTCAACCAATTGCAGGTCTAGCAACAGTAACCTAGCAATGATAAACAATCGTTGCTAGGTTACTGTTGCGATGCTAACGTGCTTGGTAAGCTGCTATAATTAATTGGTTCATTTGGGCGGAATGTTAACAGATACTGATTAATATATTTCCTGAATCACGTAATGCAAATCATACATTTTAAATGAGCCTTAAATAAACCTGCATTTTTTATAACAAAATTTTCCAATGCTTGTGCCTAAAGTGGTTACTCATAAAATTCCAAGATCAATTTGGTTTTGTTGTTTCTTCATTCTTTTATGAACCTTAATAATCTGCTAAGAATTTTAAAATGTGTACGCGGTCGATGACGGAGAAACCTTTTACGTACTTTGATAATAATATTGTGTTTTGAAAGTTAGGTAATATAAAATGAGGATAATTATTTGACATTATTTTAATATTATAAACACCGTGTTTTTTAAATTTCCCATAACTCTAGGGTATTAATGAGACCATGTCAAAGAATCAACTGGCATAGAAATTATTTTTCAATTTGTTTTTTTTTAAGATATCGTATCGATAATTCTGAAAACAACTGAAGACCGTGACAGTTGAAATATCGATGCCAGAGACGTTACTTTCGAACTTGTCGAACTGACTAATATTATTTCTCCGTACGCTAACGTTACTATCGCAACAGTAACCTAGCAAGGATTGTTTATCATTGCTAGGTTACTGTTGCTAGACCTACAATTGGTTGACTTTGTGTAGTCACTCTGCTGTCAAGTTTCTAGTTCTGGCTCTCAGGTTAGCCAACCGGTAAAGATATGAAATATAATGTTCTTTTTCTAATACGAAGACATAATATATGACTTTGCGTGTCGGGAACCGAATAAACCCGATTTGCATTACACGGCTAAAATACGAACAGTGCCAGGTGGCTTATCAATTAAAGTCCGTGAGTGTACGTTTTGGTATTAAACGCAATCCCCACACAGTCACATATTTTACTTTATCATCGGCTTTTGTTGCTAACAGCACCTACTACTTGTCTACTTACATGGATTGAAGCTCATTATTAAAAACAGTAGTTGATAATTAATTTGATAGGTCTAAATCTACAACGCTGCTATTCAATAATGTTAAAATTACATTATTGAATGACACTGTTGTAGTAGGTTCAGAAAACTGGGTTTACCTTTAAGTGATGCGGCAGTGGTCTCAACGGCGAACATATTGAGCGCCGTGAGCTGTAACAGTCGTGCGGCAGGAGTTGGCAGTGGCTGGCGGTGCAGGAGAGCGCGAAATTGGCGCAGCATTATACTCGCGCTCTCGTAAAACGTCTCCATTCTGACAGGAAAGTATTAAAAAGACCCAAATTTTAAAAGTGCCGTATGTGTTTCAGTACTTCTTTATGATAAATAATTAATTATTACAAATCTAATCAATAAATAGGACTTATTATAGCTGTTGTTCTTCTAACTTCTCCCTCCACTGTATGTCATGTCAATTGGCCTTTCTCATGCTTCGGGAGACAACGGAAAATGGCAGTGGAAGACAATTCGTGATTAAAAACTTACGTGCCTAAGCAATGGTTTTGCTGAAACTGACTCTCACTACACTGTGAAAACGCTCACCATGTCAGTGTGAGGGTGCACTTATTTTATTTTCTAATACAAGGTTCTTATCCATTTAGCCAATATTTATTTTCTTGTTTGAACTTTAGTGTTGAGTATGACGGTGATTCTTACTGTGCGTTTGCACTGGCGAATCATTCAAAACTAAACATGTTGAAATCTCTATTTACTGTCAATTCTTCATACAATTTTTGACAGGAACTAGAGACTTCAACATGTTTTGTTGTGAATGTTTCGCCAGTGCAAACGCACAGTAACACTTGCAAAAAACTTAAGATTCTCCTACATTTGGAAAGGAGTAATATTAATACCAATGGAAAAGGGCTACACTAATATTATCAACGCACGAGGAGTATATAATATTGATCAAAATACTTTCTTAAACAATTTATTAACAAAGTTTCATGGTGATAAAATAGAGCGTAATGTAACATACTTACTCATACTTCCCAAAATATCTACGATCCGAAAGGTTATCGCTATTAGGACATGACCGGTCGCATCAATTAGAGTCGGTAAATATATAGGTATATTATGTTTTTATTATTATATATAAAATGTAAAACACATCTAATAAATACGAAACTTACCCTATTTTAGTAATAAGCTTCCCGTGAACGTGTAGATAACTGGTAATGAAATTTTTGTTCAACTGTAACAATGAGAGAAAAGCTTAACCAATGTACCTACGTTAATTATAATATGCTGTTCGCCATTTATCGACAAAAAAAAATCATGAAAAAAATTAACAAAAAGAGGAGAGAGACAACGAAAACAATTTCAGTACCACATGGTCTGACTAGCAATTAAAATATGGTACAGTGAACCGGTTCTCCATAAGAATTTTACATTGACAGCGCCTTTATGTTATAGCATCCATGCGTCATGTTCGTGAACGGGCGCCATCAGTAGAGACTGGTCATCTCTTAGCTGCCACTGCTTATTTTGATTTATTTTAATTTTTTAATTGTTTTGTATCGTTTTATCTTTTATTTACGGACTCTTTTAACCTGCACGTTTTTCTACATTGTACTCACATGTATGATTCCAACATGAATGATGTAAACAACATATTGTAACAATATTCTGATTTAAAAGAGTGTCCGTGGAGTTTCTTGCCCGTTCTTCTCCATAGGAACCTACTACGCTTTGGAATGGGCAACTAGCTTCATATTTTCTGACTGACCGACCCTTTGACAATTCAAAAGTGCCTGTAATTGGTTTATTTGAAATAAATGCTTTGAGTTTTGAGTTTTGAGCAGTAAGTGTGATTTTCGTAATTCAGAGATGATTTTATTGCCAGTGATGTTTACCTCGACGGAAGTCATGGAAGCCAGTTGTTCGTCTCTGGAGGCGGGACGGAAGGTGGTGGTCCTGTGTCCGCTGGGCCGCACCCATACCTCTCTCTTCATGCCCGCTGTGTTCTCTGCGTTGCCAGCGGTAGACGCGCCCGGCGCACCACTTTCAGCATTCTTGGATACCTCTAAAGCAGCTCGACGCTTGCGCTCTGCTGCTTCGTACTACACATACAAATAGTTTGAGTTAAAGTCATCGCTTAACATCTATATCTATAGATATTCTAATAAATTAAAGTAAAAAAAATAAAATATAAGTATATAATCTAGTTCTATAATCAAACTCAAGTATCCATGAAGTACATAAAATAAATATCACCTTATTTTTTCCTTTATTGTTTTTTGTTCGCCACTGTGGTATAGACCTTAGTAAACACGCTACAACCGTTGAAATGCACCCTACCCGCATCGGTTAACATTCTACTGTTACCTGCTTAGAACTACCTACTTCTGATTTGTTTTGTTTGGAAAAACGATTAATAAGTCGTTAAAGTGTTATTATAATATTTTATGTTTACTTTTAAGATACTATACTATTTTAAGCTACGCTTGATGGCACATTCATTTTTTAAACCAATTTATGTTTTCTCTATAAGTGAATAAATGAATAAGTGAATAAGTGAATAAGTGAATAATAAATTCTTTTGAGAAAATATTATCTTTAACCGTAAATTCGCTTTTCGTGTTTGTCTGTATGTCCGCGGTGTTCTTCTTATCCACGCAAAAGATTTTGATGAGGTTTTCACCATCGTGATCGTTTAGAGAATTTATTCCAGAAGGTTTAAGAGTATAATACGTTAATTTTAAAGTTACTAAAAACTAAGAAACTTCGATGTTTTGTCAAGTGGTAAAAACCGCACGGGTCGCTAGTTCCATTATAAAAATATAAAAGTACTAGCTGCGCCCCGCGGTTTCACCCTCATAAGGTTCGATCCCGCGGGAATATCGGGATAAAAAGTATCCTATGTCCTATTCCAGGTCATGGTCTATCCATGTGCTAAAACTCATCCAAATCTTTTCGGCCGTTGTAGCGTGAAATCGTAACAAACAAACTCACTTTCGCATTTATAATATTAAGTTAGGATTATTAAGCACAAACCTTTTTCCTGTTTTCGTCAAATAATGAAAGTAAACTTTCTCGTGCGGAATGAAATGGATTGGACGACATTAAACTTCTCATGTAATAGTAAACAGCATCTAATTTTCTTCTCTGAAAATAACGATTTTATTTATGTATATAAATTAGCAGTTTATATTACTAAGGCTCACTTGCACGTTCATAGGTTATTCTAAATAACCCGGAGTTAACAGCTGATTTAGGATTAAACAAATACCTAAATCATCTTGCGCCTCCAAGAGTTAGAGGTAAAACTAGGGCTTACTTAACTTACTTACGAAATATTTAACCCACCTATGTGAAAGAAGAAATCGCTAAACTCTGGGTTAGTATTAGTGATATCAAAATAAATTGAGTTGTGAGGTAACGCTGATAACTTATTTTGTATTTTATATCGTTCAACATTATAGTAAGGGAAATTTCGATAAGTCCTATATCAGCAGGTGTTAAATTCATGAAGTCATATAAAAATAAATACAAATTATAATAATGTTTTCGTCAATCAATAAACTAAGTAAATTCAAAGGCAAGAAAGTAGTACATATCGTAATGTAGTAGGGTAAAAGAGATGGGTATACAAGTTCCGTTCATAGTTCGTTCATTCATTTGTGGTCGGATTACATATTAGGGCCCAGACATTGCAATTCTATTTTAAGTTTCGCTGATTGAACTGCAATGTTCCCAACTCAAAAATCACAAAATGTTAGGTTAACTAACCCAGTGTTACTTTTTAGTGGCGCAACGCGATAGAAGAGTTAAAATTTTAATTACTTAACCCCCGAGTTTACAAACTGTACATTTATTTAATTAGCCCAACTAAACATGGAAGTGGGCCTCAGCCAACTAAACAGACCTATACTCCATTTGAAATAAGATTAGACATTTAAACAAACCTTTTTACTGTCCGTACCGATTTTGACTTCTATATCGTAGGCATAAGGATCGCATTAAAAACAAAAAAGGTTACACAATACCAACTGTCTACTGCAGCTACCATTTTTTATGCCACCAACGCAATAGAAGTGAAAATCGGTTGAACGGACTGTAAAAAAGGTTTATTTAAATGTCTAAACTTATTTCAAAGTAGGATGGAAAGGAGTATAAGTATACTAAGTAATCAAACACTTACCGCATATATTGCTAATATAGCTAACTGATTGTATGGTCTGCCATTCTTAGGATTGATTTGTTGAGCTTTAGTGTACCAAAATTTACTCTTAGAATAATTATTTGTCTCATTCACTTGTTCCTTATATCGCGCTAAATCCCCCAAGAATACGTAAATTTTTTGAACTGATATTAAAGCCAAACCCACGTACCCAAGACCTTTGGGAGGCAACACATGATTATCATTTATGTAATCATCAACATTAAACTTATAAGTTTTCTCCAACATTTGCACTAGATTTTCAAAAAATTGGTTTCCTTCTTCGATAATAACATTGATCAATTTCACTATTTCTGGCTTGTCTTCTGGCGTAATTTGAGTAAAACTCTTTCTTAAAGGTTCTATGAAGTTATAGTATAAAATTTTCCAAAAATGATGTTCAATATTATCAGCTTGACAGTACTTAAGATCTGACATGAGGAGTCGGTGTAGTGCCTTTTGTAACAACGACCTAAAAACAAAAACAAAAATTATATACCATCAACTATAGTTTCCGAATAGTTCCAGCTACATAGACAAATCAGCTTTTTGATGCTTGTTAGTACACAATACATGGAACATGGTCAATTTTAGCCACTAGCGCAGGTAATTGCATCTTGTGCTAACGTGTAAAAATTGAGCTAGAGATACAACACATGCGCAGCATTGGGGTTAATAGAAATTCAATAAATACTATTTTATTTCAGGTTGTCTTTAGAACCTGCATATTTTTTATTCCATTGAGTACCTTGTTTCGGTGACATCGGACCAATGTTGCGCGAGCCCGAGCGGTCCCCTCAGTATGTGCGTCTGTAGTATGACGTCGAGGCGGTCCACCTCTTGCAGCAGGGCGCGGTGTCGGACCGCGCGCGCTGCGTCATTGGCCTCGTAGCCGGCGCTTCCGCGGGATGAACTCTCTTTCATTCCTACCGGACAAACTTGTTTGACTATTGATAAAGGCTCATTGTAGTCGCGGGCATAAAAAGTGCGAGTAGATCGGGGACTATTAGGTACGAGATTTGTAGTCTCGTGTAATCTCACTCCCGCACGAAAACAGGAAAAGAGCTATTGTAAAGCAAATTAGCATGTGCCGTCTACAAATTCATGACCAAAACTACAGAGAACAAGTTTGTACTTTTATACTACACTCCCGGACACCTTAATCGAGCCGTTCCAAATATGAAATCGGAATACTTCAAAATAACAATTTAATTGCTATAAGTCATCTTTTCGCATGTCTCAAGGGAAAATTTTGCGTGGAATTTTTGAAGTGAAAACTTCTTTTGTAGCATTGAGTGATTGGTAGGGTATAAACATGGATTCGCGTCTCCGAGTGCCATAGTGCTGACTATAGAAGCTAGATGGCACTAATACCAGTTTTAAGTTTTCACTTCTGTCGGCAGTCCTCATGACTGCCTGTTTTTAAGAAAACAATGGTTTACACAGAGAATACGTTTATTTTGTAACTTGTAACATAAAAATGCACACTGACTCTATTTAGAAGTCCGGGTATTTTTAAAGTATTATGCGAATTTATGTTAGAAATTTAACTTCTAGGGCGTAAAATTTTTACCCGCAAGTCTTGCTCGTGCTAATACTTGGAACTGTTTTGTGTAACTACTAGTAAAATATTTTTGCTTAAATTGTGCTTACCTCTCTCCATTCTTATGTCTATTTTATTTGGACTAGTTTGTACAATTATAGGTTTGGATGGATTCTGATGATCAAACAATGTTTTTTGAGTCTCCACTGAGCCTCCCCTCCTGAAAAGAGTATATAATTAAAACCATGAGCTTCGACTGTATGTCACTGCTGCAACATCAACGACGGAATTTACCCCATATCTTTCTGCATGTGTGTTATCGAAGCCTGTGGCAACATTATTATCCCGGGCTGCGATGTGGACGAGTCTGAAGTATGTTTGTTGCGCGAGTTGGAATTCTCTGGATGTCTACAACACAGAGCAGAGAAAATTTTGAACACTGGATAAGAAAATACTTAAAACATTCAAGTCGCTATTATATTTACTTACTTATCATGAGAGTTAAACTTTTTGGACTCAAGTATTTCCTCTCTCCAGTTGAGAGTCCCTGAGCTGGGGCCGTGTGAGGACGACAGCGCCGGCGCCACTGAAGGTGCGTGCTGTGAATTTTGTTGCTGATGCTGCGCATGTTGTTGGTGCTGCGCATGTTGCTGATGTTGGGCATGTTGTTGTTGTTGCGCATGTTGCTGATGTTGCGCCTGTTGCTGATGTTGTGCATGTTGTTGATGTTGCGCATGTTGCTGATGCTGGGCATGTTGCTGATGCTGGGCATGTTGCTGATGCTGCGAATGTTGTGGTTGCTGCGCATCGGCGTTTCTTCCGCGGCGTCGCTCTATGGACAATGGTAAAATAAAACAATGTAGTCAGTCTAGTCAGTCATCAATTTTCACACTCAGACAAGTCACCCAAAAACTAATTTAACACCACCACCAACATGTAAAAAATCGAAATGTTTTATCCACCGACAGATTAAAATCTGTCATGTTTTCAACTGACAGGGTTCAAATTTATACCTGTCGATTAACGAAAATGATTAACAAGTCACAAGTAGCGACTCTGAGTACAGGCACAAGTCATACAGAGGACAATAGTATGTTGTATATAAGTGCCACCCTCTGGAATTCCGCCAAAGAGCACGTAAAGATATCCAATCGCAAGGAGACGCTGTTATATCACGCCTGCAGTTTCACGAAGAGTTAAACAAGTAGTACACCCACATTTAATCAAACATACTTTATTCACAAAAACGTGAGCAACTAACCTCTGTTTTCCATGCGTCGGCCCGAGCGCTTGCGGGAGCGCCGGCCGGGGCCTGTGTCAGTCGCAGGTGCATTGCTACCGCTGGCCTGGTTTGGCGCCGGCGACTGCCGACCGCGCTCGATGCTCGACGTGCGACCGTTCGCCCACGAACCGTTGTTTTTCTTCTAGAATAAACGCAGTGCTATAGATACTTCATAATGGTTTTAAACACGCGAATTTTTGAGATGGTAATCGAAAACGAAAACCTTAACTACGGCAGAGCTAAGTGGTCAAATAATGCATGAGCTCGTTTTTAGAAAGTGCGTGTCGGTCTCGAACGAGGAAGGTCCCGTACCACCGTACAATATTTATTTTTACAATATTTTATTTATAATAAGTTATTGCGGCTAAAGAAATACACAATCTGTGAAAATGTCAACTGTCTATCTGCCTATTACGATTTATGAGATACAGCCCGCTGACAGACCAATTGACAGCAGAGGCTTAGTAATAGCGGGTTGCGTTTGGCACCCTTCGGGTACCGATCCCTAAAAAAACTAAAACTTTATTTCTTCTCCTGCTGCCTGCACTGTGTTGTGAGTGAAAGTGACATAAACTACAATTTTATGGCAGAGATCCCTACACCAATCAGACAAGCGCTGATTATATTAAAAAAGAATGAACAGATTTTCATATCAAGCCGGTAAGTATGAACATGTTTCTGAAATCACTACCCTGTGCCCAAGTAGCACAAAACTGCATTATAAATGTTCACCTAAGGCCCACAGCGTTAATCTAAGCATTTATATCGACTTATGAGAGTTCACCCGGGCTGCAACAGCTGTTTAGGAAAAAACGAGGCTCACTTTAACGCTTTCTTCTGTACTGTAAATCTATTAAACACCACAGATATCACTGTTATTCAGCGTTTAGTAGGGCAGTACCCTATCAGCTGCAAGAGCGCATGTTTGTGAACACAAATAATGCAGTTTTCTGAATAAAAACCTAAGCGTGTACTATAAACCTGTTGCATTTAAAGAGAGAACATATGAAGTACTATAAAGTCAGCAGTTACTTTGTGAAGTTATATAACAAAGAATTAATGCTTTATGCTGCATACAGATACACTTTTACCCCATTAGTCAGGTGTTACTATACACTCGAATAATAGCATTTATCTAGGCCGAATCAGAACTTAAACTGGACTTTTATGCAGTTACATAGCAGCAAATTGGGCAGTCATTCTATCTTGGGCTGAATAATTGAACTTGCGTAGGCATTTAATCTGCTGATTGAATTATAATGTGACATGAAACGAATATTATACACCAGGCTATTTTGACAGCGTCTTCACGTCTTTAGTTGTTTTACGAAATGTGGAAAGCCAAAGAAAGAACTACACTACTACTCTTCACATCGATCCATGGCTGATTGATTTCTCACAAGTGCATAACTAAACTAATTTACTATTTGCTTATTTATAGGTCACATGAGAACACCCGTACAGACCTTAGCATTAAATTAACATTAAAACAGTTCACTTGCTATCCGCCATTTTCGTAGCTTGACTGTGAATTATTGTAAAATTTTATCTTTTTATTTTGGTTTATTTTAGAAGATATCGATTGGAATTGATTTGGTTTACAAATAATTTACACGTAAACAGCTTTTTATCACTTTCTTTGTAAAAAGCAATAACATTTATTTTGTTTACTGTCCATTTAAGTTAGTTTTTTTTTAGTATTTAGTGATATTTTGAGAGCGCGTGAAAATTTTGAACTAAACATAATATGGTATTTCACAGTAAAGTTACCTCCCCAATAAGATTTCAGACATAATAGGAAGAAATCGAAGTTTTACTTACCGTAAATTACCTATATTTATTTTCAGTACTTCATGTTTATCAAATTGACAGTTTATATTAAAGAAAAATAAATAATAAAGCTATTGCATTCCACAATTTCGCTCAGAGTGTACTTTCAAGTGTGTAAAAGCTTATTAAATGTACAAATTCGTCTTTTGATGCTGTATTATAGGTAACACGTGTCTTTTTATTCAGACAATTTTCAGCTCTTGTGGTGGACTGTTACACACATAAATGCTAATATGATGTTGATATAATTCAATTATTTGATAATTGGAATTCTTATACAGCTAAGTGCTGAATAATTTGTGCTCAAATTAGAGCTATATCAGCAGAGGATGCGCTGCCTACACTGTTATACAGCAGGTTTAAGCAGCTAATGCATTCGCGGTGCACTGTAAAAATGCTGTTATAAAGCACTTTTGTGCTACTTGGGTGACCATCTGTGACGTATATCCTAGGACATTCTGGACCTGGTTCATACATACCGCATTTCAATCCAAAGAAACGACATTTTGTTAAAATTAGTTCAGAAGATGAGGCTATAGGAAAAGCTATGAGGGAGTAAATTCACTTACATTAATACGCTAATGAGATCACTAAATTAAAGCACTTCCGCTCCAAAGTAGTCTGGTATAAAAAAAAGCTAAGAACCAACCTGATTAAACCAGCCATCTAATAAGAAAATGCGCATTCCAATTCCGTTTGGGAGCTAAGATACCACAGACAGACATGCACAGTTACACAACGATAAAACCGTCATATTTATAACAACCCTCTATATACTTTCGGGGTTAAAAAGGAATCATCACATAGCAAATAAAATTGAATGTGCTAAAATTACTGTTGATTACCTGATTTGTTGATAGCCATGCGGCAGATTTGGACATGGCAGATGGGATGCGAAAACCATCGGTATCCCGCGGACTAATAGCACGATTAGCTGATGTGTCCCGGCTGTTGCATTGTGAAACTATTCTCCTGAAATAAAGATGAAGAGCTATGAGGCAAAGTCGCAATTATTGCTAATGTATAACTATAATAAATAAATAAATGGTATAACTATAATATTTGGAATATTAATTCTGATGGATGGAGAGGGAGAGGAAGACCGATGGATGGATTGTGTGAGCGACGATATGAAAGAAAAATGAGAGAATGGAAGAAAAAACCGAGTTGCGTCGACCCTAAGTAATATGGGACAAGAGCAGGAAGATGATGATCCTATAACTTGATTTACACAGCACCCATCTTTCAACAGGTGGGTACTCCAAAATGCTGCCTTGCAGTATAAAGAGCAGCAAAAAGCAAGCGTTATAAATTGATTTTACTAAAACAAAGAAATATTCAAAAATAAAGCAAACTAACCCTTCAGTACTTTGTTCTCTACTGTAAGAACGTAACGACCTCCAGCGGTCTAAATCGTCTCTGCTGTTTCCAATAGTAGAAGACCGATTACTCTTGTGGCTGTCCCGCCTCTCCCGCTCTCTATGCTTCAGTCCCGAGTGTATAATATCGTGCTGTATGCTAACGTTACTGTCCTTCCTAGGTCTCTCTGGTTCATGCTGAATGCTTGCTGTACTGTCTTTTCTGGTGCGTTCGGATTTCTTCTCAGTATTTCTAAGCCCCCTACTCGAACTCCTGCAATTAGTTAATTGTTCAGGCGTGACTTTGTGGAAATCCATTATGAAATACAACATACAATAGACGTAGATATATTTAGTAACCTATTCCGCATAACTATTTTTCAAGAGTCATAAAAAACCCTGTAAGAAATCGACACGTGTGTGTCAGTGTGTGTGTGCAGAGTGCTAATGATGATGATGATAAATAAATCAAACTGTGATTATAAGATGTTATAAATAAATAAATATAATCATAAATTACCTTCTATCTTTACGGCGAGGTCTTCCGCTGCGTTTCGACTCTCGGATTTCAGGCTTAATGTCGTCCTGAACAGATTTTTTCAACGGTTGTGAGAAACTGGTGGATGTATCACACACATCATCTAATTTTATGTTCTTTTCTACTTCTTCTGTCCAATCCTAAAAAAGAAAAAAAATTACAACAGGTTATTTCACTAAGTATCAAAAATATACATGGACTTTCATCTATTTTGAACCGACTTCAAAAAGGAGGAAGGTCTCAATTCGACTGTACTTTTACTACGCCAATTATGAATTGTTTTTGATGATTTCCTTTTTTGTTTGTTAGGTCATGCTTGAGAGGTGGTCCCGTATAAATTTTATTAACTTTGCCTGCGTAGTTTTTGAGTTAAATTCAATAATACGTATTTTTCCCATTAAGTGAAAAAGTATTGCCACCAACTTTCGAAATTAAAAATTATTTTTCACTTTTTTGTTATTTTTTCGAAGTCGGTTGTTTTTTTTTTGTAAACGTTTATTTTTCACTTTAGTTAAAAAAAAAATCTTAAATATCTTTTAAAGCATTCAATTTAAAATTATTCAAAAAATGTAGTTGAAATTCTCGTAACAAGCCCTTTCATTTGATATGTCACACGGTACACTATGCAAAACTTTTTTTAAAATTTGGCTTATATTTTACCCCCAAAAGTGACCCCCATATCCAAAATTCATTTATTTACGTTACACGTCCGTGTTTGGATCACAGAAAGAAACGGACGGACGACTGACAGACAGACACACGAGGGATCCTATAAGGGTAACGTTTTTTCGGTAAGTTAAGGTACGGAACCCTTAAAACGTAAGGTGTCCATCCATGGAATCTCGTGCTCGAAGGACTCCTGTGGAATATTATTGGTACAAAATTGTGAACTGCAAAAACAATTTACAATTCAACGCATTGTTTTTCGATAGTTTATAATCTAACGGAAATAATACCGACAAATTGTGAACTGGTATCGAACTTGCTTGCGACGTAACGCACCTTGCGCTAATAATAAATAGCCTGCCTAGCTGGGAGCAAATCTGCCTGCGACATGTACATAACATTTTATACAGGGTGAATCATTGAGATGGGTCAGTTTAGAAACTTTTTTACTAGAGGCATGAAATTTGTTCTATAAAACCACATTATTCCTTATCATGAGGAGTTCGAAAAAACAAAACACAACAACAACACTCTGTCCAAAGATTTTCAGTCATTCATCAATCAATGATTCTAAGTGTATTATTTATTCTGTATCAATCAATTATTAAAACTATATTATAATTATAAATGAAAAATAATACTTATTATTTAATACTACTTATTACTTACTTAAATAATACTTATTATTTTTCATCATTTAAGTTTTTAGGGAAATTACCAGGTCCATCTCAACTTATTGAACCTAGAGTTTATCATGTTCTAAAACTATATTTACCAAATTAGAAATGTCCAATAAAGTTGCAGAGATCTGAGATGTTGTCTCACTGTCATGCTCATTGTCCGTCTCTTGTTTCTGTTGCTCCAACTGGCTACTTGATATAGTGTTAGCCATACTGCTTGTACCATTCTGTGATGCTAAAAAGACATGAAATCACAATAAATAATATTGTAATGTTTGTGCATACAATAACAACTTAGCCCCATCATCGTAAGTGCTATCAAAGCTGGTTTGAATGTTGTCATTACCTAAGATATGGAAAACTGGTATTCAAATAAGTTTATACAGGGTGAATTGTAGAGATGGTTTTTCAACTATCAAATAACTAGTTTTTTTTTAGTATAGAAATACTGAGTGCAATATCAAAAACTTGATATTCAAGATTAGACCAAAATTATTGACGAAAATTAAATTGTTTTTTAATTTAATTTTCGTCAATAATTTTGATCTACTTCGTTTTTATTTTTAATTAATATAAAAACATTTGGTGTTTTTATATATTTTACCTTACATGTGGCAATCTTATTTCAGAATTCAAAATAATCAGGCATCCGTGTCTACCAATGATTTTTTTTTTACATTTCGCTTAGTTATACATACTACGAGTAATTATTATACAATGGATTATAATAATATGCATTTGCATGTGAGTATGTGTTATTGCATACTTTAATACTTTCTTGCTTTTGTACAATGGTCTACTGTGCAAAAGCAAGAAAGTATTAAAGTCAAGCAAAGCACATCAATGGTAAAACTTTGACATTGAGCTGGCCTAGCGAAGCACAGAGATAACATTGAAACAAAAAAAGGTGCAAACTTATACTGGCTCTGTCACCACTGATGTGCGGCCTACTTACTTATATTCCTTGCAACAATAGAGGAGTCATTTCAGCTTACAAATCAATAACAAATTACGAAGTTAAATAGAAAAGCAAAAACAATATATTTAAAAAAACATCAACAAAATAAGCTTACCTACCACCCCGATACCAACTAGAAAATATGAAATATTACTAATATAAAATTATTTCAGTTAGGGGCTTGAACTCATTGCAGTGTCACAGAATGGACAAATCATGTGATTGTTTGTTTTGATTTTGTTGTACAATATTCTACTTATAATCTAGTATTCCACATTAATTGGTAGACGTAAATCTAACCTATTTCTATCTCTGAACAATTATTTTTCATATTGATTAAAGTAGAAATAATAGTTCTAGAAAACAATACAGAGAAAATGTAAGAAACCATTTAGCATTTCTTAATTCATCTTAACAATTCAAATTTTATGACATGAATCTTCAATACTATAACTACTGCTTACCATCATGAAATTCCTGACTTTTTGTACTGCTTGGTCCAGTGTTAACTTTCTCATTCAAATGTTTATTTTCTGCTGAATTTGTATCATATAAATTCAAGTATGACCCGCTAGGAGTAGACTTTCTAGAACTTTGAACATCATAGTTTTTCAAATATGTGCTTATAAATTTTTCTCTGTCAAAGCCTTCATTGTCTCTTAATCTGCCTCTTCCTCTTGATGGCAATGTTTGGGACCAGTTTGTCATGTTATAATAATTATCCTGGTTGTATGATGGTTGTACAGACTGATTTGAAGAATATTTGTCTCTGCGTATTTGGTCAGCACTATCAAAACTGTGATGGCCTGATTGTTCTAAAAATTTCTTTCTAAATCTTGGAGGTATATTATCTAAATTTACCATGTATTTGGGTCTTGAGGAATCAGATGTATAACCTGAAGAGTTTCGTCGACCAGATGGTGGTTTACCACCAGAAGATGACATGTGTCGACCTGCTGATGTATCCATACTTCTACTATCTCTATTTCTGTCAATAGACTTTTGATCCTGCATATGTGTAGGTGAAATGGATCTTGTTTCTGATGCTTGCCTGTAGTGTCTATTATAATTAATATCATTGTTTGTACCATCTTTATGATGATAATCTGCAAAAATTCTGTCCCTTTTGGAGGCACCTCTAGAATAAGACCCTGAACCCTGTCTATCTGGATTATCAGACATTCTTCTATTGCCGTACTGACTAGAATTATCACACCTCATTGGTACTTTAGATTGTCTACCATTATCAGAACAAGATTCTCCTGATCTAGGTACGTAAAGCTGTTGCTCAGGCTTTTTGTGACGCATATTCGTCCCTTTGTAAGTGTCGTTTAAATCGTCAGCAATAGAATTTTGAGATCCGTAGTAATTTTGGTTTCGGCTTTTAGAACCTCCGTCTATGTCGTTTGTGTCCATTTTTGCATCCAAACCATAACTTGATCGTCTTAATGGTCCACTACCTGGTTTATAAAACTTTTGCTGTGGTTTATTCCTTCTGTATTCTTTAGAGTCATCATCCATAGCAATCTTGTTTTAATGCATTAAACATTTATGATATCAACATTTTAAAAGGAACTTTTAACTATATCATATCAATTCTTTTGCTGTTAACACGTTTAGGTTATGTTAGAATTACCACTTTTGTTAATAAAATGAATGCTAATTATTTCAGAGACTGAAAAAAAAGATTCACCTTAAAAACTATGTATTTAGAACAATATCAAATTTTGTAAGTTAAGTATTGAAAAGAGCACATCAATTCATTCAATATTTTTCTGACGAATTTCTGATTTTCTGCATTTATTTTATAAATTTTCCAACAGTCAACCCCGGATTATATGTTCCATAGACAATTAGTAAGTTCTGTTAGTTGAATATTTTATATTTTTTTATAAAGAACACCAACATTTGCATTGCATTCAACATAGGTTTAAAACGGGTGATAGACGTGCGAGCAAGTACGCGTACTTATGGCTTTGCGAGCTTACTCGCCAATCTGTCATCGCCGCGAGCTGCGAATCGCGAGCTAATTTGACAATTTGAGAAAAAAACAATGAAATTCTGAGAAAGGTTCACGTGTGTCACCGACAGCGAGCCCAGTAAGGTCGCGACCTTAAAGACCGCGTACTTTAAGTACGCACCTCTATCACCCACTTTAGAATAGTATTAAAATGGTGGGATGTGAATAACAGTTTAAAACTCGGTGAATCTCGGGATTTCTAGTTCAGTGTTGGTTGATAAGTAGGTACATTCAAATATCAAAACGATAGATCTTTCTTTTCTTCGCGCTAGTAAAATCTATGTAAATGGCGATGACACCTATTCATCTGTTGGTCGCGTGGGGGAAGTTGGACATCAATCGTCAGGGAACAACACCAAAAGGAATGCACCGCTAGAGGTTCTGAGTGTTATAATCAGCCCGCCATTGTCGCTAGCCGAGAGTTAAGTTCTTTTTTTGTTAAAGACTGGAAGCGTACGACAGAAATAACCTGATCAGAGTTGAAAACCACACTCGAGGATGATTTCCTTTCCTGACTGAAAAACTTCAGAGATGTTAATTCTAGCACTGCTCTAAAGTGGGTGATAGACGTGCGTAATTAAAGTTTGCAGTTTTTAAGTGTCGTGACCTTAAACGGCTCGCCGTTGATGAGACACGTGAATGAAACTTGCTCAAAATTACATTGTCAAATTGGCTCGCGGCTCGCGGCTCAAAGCGATGACAGATGATGAGCCAAGGCGGGCTAGGAGCAAAATTTCAACCCTTTTGGATCGCCGACGAACTTACTCGGCAGTTTTAAAGTCCGCGTACTTAGCATGACACACGATGAGTAAGCCTCGCCGAGACACGCGGACTTGCTCGCACGTCTATCACCCCTTTTATACGATAATACAAAACACCCACACTTTTACTATAATTTACATAATAACTTATCACAAGCGCCTGTAGGTAAAGAAAACAGACTCAGTTCTCTTGGGAGCATCCACGTCACTTATACACGAATTTCTCCCATAAAAGTCTCGGTTTCAAAATATTTTAGTCGTGACGAAATATCGAGTTTCCAATTTATTTTTCGGAGTGCTTTCTTCCACTGTTTTCGTATTTGAATATCTTTGGCAAATACATGGGTTCCCGTATTTTTCAGTTACACAGCTGCGCGACGGCATAATTATGCGTAAAAGAAGTCCCTTGTTTACAAAAAATGTATGGATAGTGACAGGTGACAGGTGACAGTCTAGCAGTCAAATTCTAAGACGCCGGGTAGTAGCGACATCTGAAGTGAGCAAGTGGCAGTTTTTAATTATCCTCGTATTATTTTTGTCGTTGAATAAATCTAGAGGAACGGCAACATTCAAGTGATGTAAAACGTCAATTTTGGAAAGTTGTCTATTATTATAGCATGATCACCATTATTTGACACTTGTAACTCTACAAAATTCCCTTTGATTCCACCTCTACAATAGATCAAAATTTATTTGTCGAACTATGTTTTCAACCTGCAAATTGCAATGGGTTCATAACCCGTAGGTGACGTTAATTAATTTTATTTATTTAGATGACATAAAAATTGTACATTTGTATAGTGTTAAGTATAATATCTGTGTTTACTTTTATCAATTTTTAACAATACTGTTCATGAATAAGAAATAATGTCCTTCGAGTACTTGCCCGTGGCTGAAGACGAAAACGAAGAACCCATAGAATTGCCAATCGAAGATGATGGTACGTTGATGTTAACTACTGTATCGGCGCAATTTCCGGGCTGTTGTGGCCTAAAATATCGTCACCCCGAAACAAAAAACATCAGGGGTATCAGATTAAGAGATGGCAGATTGTACCCACCCCCAGAAGGATGGGGCAATCATTTATACATATGTAGCTTTCCTAAAGAATCTAAGCGTAAATCGGGTGAAAATTCTGAATCTGCTGCGACGAAGAATAAGCGAAATGATAATCTATGCTCTGACTTGATTGTGTTGGGGTTGCCTTGGAAGGCCACAGAGCAAACTGTACGAGAATATTTTGAGAAATTTGGTGAAGTTTTAATGGCGCAATTAAAAAGAGATCCTAAAACCGGAATGTCGAAAGGTTTTGCCTTCATTCGATTTGCTTCTTATACCTCTCAGATGAGAGTGCTAGCTCAGCGGCACATGATTGATGGGCGATGGTGTGATGTTCGGATACCTAACTCAAAGGAAGGTTCAGTTGCATCTATGCCCTGTAAAGTGTTTGTTGGTCGTTGTACAGAAGAATTAACAGCCAATGACTTGAGAGAATATTTCTCTCAGTTTGGTGAAGTAACTGATGTGTTTATTCCTAAACCATTTAGAGCTTTCAGCTTTATTACGTTTTTGGATCCTGAGGTTGCACAAAGCCTGTGTGGACAGGATCACATAATTAAAGGTGTATCTGTGAATGTATCAAATGCCTCACCCAAACAAAATAAAAGTGGTTCCAATCAGCGCAATATGCCAGGCCGGAATTATGAAGATGGCCACCCTCATAATGCTTCAAACAATAACTCATGGAGCAGCCGTAATATGGATATGGTCAACATGCAAGCTTTGAGTTTAACAGGACAACATGGTCAAACTGCAGTTGCTGGAGGCGGTGGGCAAGCTCAAGGTGGCAGCATGCCACTGGGAATGGGAGGATTACCAGTGAACCAGGCTCTAGTAGCAGCTGCACTAAATCAAGCAGCTGGCTGGGGCCTCATCAACAACATACCGTCCGGTGGTTCTGAGCAGGGCGCTTTTGCTGGCCCAGCTTCCTCTGCACCACCAGCTCCACCCAACTTCCTCTCTTGGATGCAACAAGGTAACTCTGCACAAGGACCCTCTAGTCAGTGGGGACAAAGACACCAGTCCCAAGGCCACTCTGTTTGATCCATCATCTGGTTGAAAGCTCACAATAATTTCTGTGATTGTAGCAACAATTAGATAATTTTATCATTTGTTTTATCTACACTATACAAGAGGGTTGTTCTAATGGTAAAGAGAGTGGTTTACATACATAGTTTGCTACTGATGTTATTTATTTATTGTGGAGTTGCTTGTTTCATTGATTTTATTCAAACTTAAATAATTATATTATAAATGAATTAGATTACAGTATCATGGATCGTACATTACACACTAGATAAATAATTGTTATATTTACATATTTATTGATAATGAAATAATTCTTGTTGTGCTTTTCAATTTGTCAATCAAATGAAATGATAATGAATCAAAGTCAAAGTGCAATAGTTATTTCAATTGAATGCTTAATTATTACTGTAGAAGCCTTCACAATATTCCTTACGACATAAATTACAAATAGACCCACTAAAAAACGAGAAAAAAGTTTTTTTTTTTTGGAAAAATGTTTTTAGAACATTTATTCTATCTACTTTGATTTACCAACATCATTAAACTATCTATCTATATCCATGGCAGTCAGAGTTGTTACTTAGAATTAATGAATCATTAACTTTCATTGACAAGAACTCCAATCAAAAATATGAAGGGTCAAAATCATTTCTATTGGGTTCAGAATTAACCATGTGTTGCTAAGAATGCTGGTCAGTGAAATTTAATGATTGATGAAATTTCTGACTGCCTCAGTAAGTTAAAAATCTGTGTGGTGGCAAACTGTAACTGAAAATGTCGCCATATATGGATTGTACAGATCAGGGGGGCTGACGCTGCTATGAAGTATTAATGCCATCATTATTCCACTGCGAAAAAAGGGTGGTGCTAGCGGCCTTGTATAGCTCCGTCTCTCACTAACACTGGAAAAATAGTGGCATTAATGCGTCTTAGTATAGGTGCAGGCTTTTACAGTAATACCTAATCAAATCCAGATTATGAAACACGTAATAGCTCTCGACGGGTTTAGCGAATTCATTAGAGGTTTTTTTTTTATTAAATAGGTACCTAATAAGCACACACTTTTTGGTATGGTATCCTAACTAATATTATAAATTGGGAAGTGAGTTAGTTTGTTTCGCTTTCACACTAAAACGGTTGAACAGATTTGGATGAAATTTGGCATATGGGTAGACCATGACCTGGAGAAGGACACAGGCTACTTTCATCCTGGATAGCAGAAGAAATCGCGGGCAAGAGCTAGTAATCTATTGCCCGCATATTGAATTATGGGATTTTTTTTTTGTAATGTTCCAATATTCTTAAATTCTCGTCAAGTACTACATTAAAATATTGGTATATTTATTTAAAAAGGGTTGAATACAAAGTGCTCCTGAGCTTTTCTTGTGATGACATTGCTATTTTAGCCCTAATTTTAACACTACATAGGAATATTTTTAACAGTGAAAAAATTATTAAATATTCGTTATTTTATATAAATCAATAATTGACCAGCATAATAGCAAATCATAACCATTCGATTCGTTTACGAATGGGGGATTCAGAAAATGGTAACTTTTATGGTACTTATCCGTTTTCGATTGTGAATAGCGTTTAGAGGACACTTCCATTGTTTACAAAGCAAGTTTATTTGAATTAAGAAAATCATAATATTCTATTATTTTGTAAATTACCGGTCAAAAGTCAAAAGTCTAATAATTTATTTCAAATAGGCACATATAAGGCACTTTTGAACGTCAAAACAAAGAAATAGAACTGATTCTAGTTGCCCCTTCCAAAAGGTAGTTTTCGTATGGAGAAGAATGGGCAGGAAACTCCACCGGTGTGGGGATGAGCTAAGGTAGCCCGCGAAATTCAAATTTTGTTATGTTTTTTGCAATTTGCAGGTCAGTATCAGGTTGTATGTTGATTAAAATATGATTCGCGACCGTAAAAAATAAGGCTTTACAGAATTATAAACATTAGAATCAGCAATACAACTCGTTCTTAGTGTACTGAATAACTATTTCATGAAACCATGACATTTGGCAATTATGACACTGACCTGCAAAGTGCAAAAAACGTAAGAAAATTTGAATTTCGCGGGCTACCCCGAAGCTTTCGCCTTAATCACTGAATGTATATTTAATAGTAGCACTTCAGTTATGTTACGAAATATCGAATACTTAATAATAATCTATTTTCTACCATATAGTTACCATTTTGAAGTACTCCTCAAAACCGAAACTACCAATCGAATCCGAGACCGAATCGAATGGTTTTAAATAAGTTTGCAGATCACGTCAACAGAAACTATAGACCATAAAAGGAATATTTATAATTAAAGGACTATGGGCAAACGTTGTATGAGATGAGAGAGAAGTGATAAATCAACAGAGATGTGGTTTACATTTTTCAAGTTTATATGAGGGTAGTAGACTATAATTAATTTACAATCTTTTTTATTATGACGTCAAAAAAGTGACAAGAAAGTTTTGAGCAAAAGACAGTTAAGAAAGTACGTATTTCTGTAGCAATTACAGATACCTTTTAAAATAACTAGTCTTTTATTTTCTATATTTCTAAATACTTATTTCCAGGATGTTATTTTTATCGCCAGCTTATCTGATCGATGTAATAATACAGGTGGGTTTTTTTTTAATGACAATTTTGATTTATTTTCCCCATTTATTTTATAAATTTTAATTTAAATAGTTTTTACAGTTTTTAATTTCTAATTTGATGACGTCATAATAAAAAATATGATGTTGCTTCCTTACGTGTTTCTGAATCTGGTTTAAAAAAATATTGTCATTAGAGTTTTGTTTAGTGGTGTACTCCACCTTGTAGCCCATGAAATATTTATTTTATGTTATGTTATGGTTATTCTGTAGTTTTCTATGAATAAGGATTATATTTCGATAAAGGACCTTGGAAAAGAGGCCTTTAAAAAAAATTCAAGTTACCATTACCAAGAATTCAAGCTGTCATGGTTATTAAGATGTTTTTAATTTATATTTGGCAAAAGCTTAAAATCTAAATAGCAGCAACCATCAAATGTTTCGCTTAGTTATCTTTTTTTATAAAAAGAAATATAGAATTTTATAATATTTTAACATCACTACATAGTTATTTACTAATTTATAAATTCATCTTTTTGTAACCGTTATTCACATATATTTTACCAAAATTTTAATAAATCTGTCTAGATATACAATTTTGCAGAGAATCTGGTGGAATATTAATAATATTTTATTTTGTTTAATTAAATATTGTGTCGCAATAAATCGGAGTATCTTTTGATTGGATCTTACGCAACTTCAGTGCTATTATGAGTGTAATAGAAATAAGTGTACTGTGCTTTTGTACATTAATAGTTAATGATATGATTTAACAGCAGACTGTTTAGAGTTCATACATTGTATAGTAAAAAATAGAAATCTATTGATTGTTATCATTGTTTAACAAATAATGTTGATTATTATAAATTTATTGTGTATGTTTCCTCAGGTGGATGTGGGTATGAAAATTGTAGACACAGATGTCTATTTTTGACGAAATAAATAGTTAGAATATTTTTGTTACTGAGCAATGTGGGATTGTTTACTGAATGGGTATACATAGACTTAGCTGTAGAGCCATGATCCAATAGACAATGTAAATAACATTTAGAAGAATTTGGAAGGATGTTTGTACAAATTGCAAGACTGTATATACCTAAATGAGATGAAAATACAACATCTATTACGAAAAAGTATGTCTCTAAGGAGATTAAACATACGTTATTAGATTTCATTGCTGCTGAAAAATTGTTAACAACATTTCGACCAAAACTAAATCCGGTGAATCTTAGTACTTACAGCTGTCTCTAGGTAAAAAAAATGTGATTAATATGAAATAAATAAAAAACACCTCAAAAACTTGCTAAGTATCGGTAGGGAGCTAGTGAGTAAGAAGGTATTAACCGGGCTTTGCTCATACAGATTACGGAGTAGGATAAACTATAGCAGGTTCATACATCGTAATTATTATAAAAACATCGTTTTAATCTAACAAATATGGTTTACAAAGAGCTAGCGGTAATTTATAAGAATTCACGTTACGGTTAATATTTTGTTGATGTACCGACTGGTCTTAGTGTTAAACAATAAAACGTAACTCAATATAAGTTATGACAAAAGATATATTTATTTTTACGTTTTTTGTTTCAGACTCGTTGATTTGAGATTTTTTTAATACTTTCGGAGTAGTATACAAAACGAAGAATTCGAAATCATTTAGGACATTTCGACCAACACGAAAACACTTCTAAACCTACGCCTAGTGCCTAATGTATTTTCTCGTGTCGCAACTTTCAAATTGGGTGAATTCGATGGGAAATGGCAAATTTCCATTTGTTTACTACTCCTTGAGCAATATAAAACCGTTAAAGCGAACCTTCTTATACAGGATCTAATTAAAATGTCTGAAAAGGGGTCATTGTAATTATTATTCCTATGATAACAAAGTATGCTGCTCCCAAAATTTTATTTTATTTATTCAGGGGCAATAAACAGCAACAATAAAGTTAAAAAAAAATTGTTAACCAGCCACTATATTGTCCGCATATTAACAAACAATATCATATTATTATATATATTATACATATATATCTTTTTGAGTTATGGAAACAAAAATGTATGGAGCAACAGTTTTTTTGCGATTTTACTGTTGGCACCATAGTAAAAGTTGTTCATAATGATGAGTAGGTACAATGACGCCTTTCAGCTTTTCAGTTATTTCAATTACACCTTGTAAGTTAAAATCACATAATAGCAACATTAGTAGTTGTCGTTACCCCAAACTATTAAGTACAAAAAGAACTTGCTAAATGTATTAAGTAGTTAAAAAATATAAGCAGGCAATCTAATTCCACTTGCATTACATTTTATTCTTGTAAATTCTTGTATAAAATTATATGTATAATAGTTTTATGCTATATTGTATTTAATTATATTATACTTCATTTGATGCACCTATCTACATTAATAACAGATAAATAGTTACTCATATTTCGGGAAAGATATTATCATTTTTTTAAATCAGCTAGATAGTGTCGAAGAGTAAGGGTAACTTTGCGCTTGAGTATATATGTACCAACATTGTTGTCATTCATTTGATGTTTGTCTTTGAATATTCACTTAAGCCAACTGCTAACATAATACATTTAGTTCTTTGAGAGTATTTTCCAGTGTTTATATCATCATAATCATTAAAAAAAAAGTTGAAATTATATAACTTATTCCAAGGGCTGGATTATTCTAAAGTTTGCAGCTTAAAAGAACTCGCTCTCCATTATTAATTAACCTATCTTTGTTCATTACATACCTTTATTATATCAGAATATAATCGCATCTTTATTGTATTTATATTACAAAATTATTATTAAATTGAAAACCAAGCAATGTATTAGACATTTGTTTCAAACCGATTCCAATTCTGAATGATCGTATATTACGCAATTAGGGTGCTGATCGTATATTGCTTAGCACATGCATGGTTGCAAAGCGTTAATTGTAACAAGAATTAAACATAAAAAAAACAGTTTTGTAAGGCCTTGATACAAAATCAAAGGAATGGATAGATAGATCGTGAAAATTAAAACTTTTGGGATCACGAGACTGTTTCGCGATTAGGATGCCGTAGGTAACATGAGGTGCTTTCATAGTGTGACCGTTGCAGAAACTGTTAACTAAAACAATTTGTTGTAATGTTAATTTAGATTTGATAAACTTCAGTTTATTAATAATTCTAACATTAACCTTAACACTTTGGTAAAATTGAACATAATCAGCCTATAACGTTCGCCTTTCCTCCTTTCTGTGAGGCTGTATTCCAGATGGGCTCAATGCAGGTTCATCATGTCGATTTTTTTGTTTTTATACATGCTTAATTCCTTATAATGTTTTCCTTCTGCTGCCATTGAACATTTCGGATTTCAATATTAATTTACATTTATATTCATTTACAACATATCATTACAAACAAGATAATAAACTCAAAGAGCAGGCTGTTAAGTTTATTAAAAAAGATTTATTATATATTTACTTAACTCAAATATACCAAAAAATATAACTTTAGTATGAGGGATACTGCTAACTTCAAATTTACTTTGTCAAGTTAAAATACTACCTTCTACTTTAATTTGAATGAAATCCTGAAAATATATGATTAAAATAAATCATATTCATATTGAATATTGTTACTTCATAGTAAACTCACAAAGAAAGTCTTACGGCTAAAAGTACCCGTGGTAAATTTGTTATCGTCTCCGTACCTAACCGAAATGGTAAAACGAGCGTTTGACTGAGTAAACGTTACAATTAATTTTTAATAAACCATAGTACGACCATCGTATAAAAGTCATCCCCTTCCTCAAAGCATTGAAAATTGTAATATCTTTCCCTAAGAGATAGTGTTTTATTTATTACATATCTAATAATATTCCGAAAATATAGTGTCGATAGGTAACTATAGGTATTGGTATTGTTTTCTTGTGTATGTTTTTGCTTGACTTGTTTATTTTATTAACTTATTTGGTTTGGGCAGTTGTTGTTTGGTTTTAATTTAAATGCATGTCGATTGTTTGTATAGAGTAAGCATTGTTAATGTGTGTTAAGTCGAATACAACAAATTACATTTTAATGAATATTTTCGGAGACACGACAATCCCAATGAGTCAAGTTTTATCGATATGGGACATAGTTATTTGCACAATATATTTGTAAATAACTATTTGTATAATTTTCATTAATGTAATGCAAAGAAAGAATAAACCTATATTATCATGAATGAATTTCCCTGTATTTAAATTATGCGATCAAAGTGAAAAGTAATTGAAGTTGGCCTCCTAGGAGTAGCACCTCAGATTAACACGTTTTGCATCGGCTGCTTCCGATTTTGACCCTTAGATACCTTACCTAAATGATTATTTTGTAGAGCAATACAGGGTGTTAGGGTAAACACCGTTATCCTGGAAACCAGAGGTTTGGTATCAATATAGAACGTAAAATCAATGGAAAATAACAACTTTTTTTTTTGAAAGATATTCTACGTTTTACCACAAGAGTATTTCACCATACGCGCTAGGGCAACGAACTTACGTCTCAAAACGGGCGAGGGGCGCGGGACGTGACCTGACCGGCCGCGAGCGCGACCCGTATTGTATATTTAGTCATGTGTTGTGTAGGTGGATAGGAGGGGTCGGTGTCGGATAGATTTTTTTAAAAATAATTTAATGAAAATAATGTTTTTTTTTTGTTGTGACTCGGTCATTTATTTTTATATTTAAGGTCAACTACCCATGGTTTTAGAGACAACGGTGTTTACCCTATAACCCTGTATAATAATAAAAGTTTTTTTTTTCACCATCTTGATCACCTAAATTGGCCAAATGCAATTTGCACGTTAACGTAAATCATTCATAATCATAACCGTAAGTACCTACTTAATATATGTTTTCGTGTGCACATAAATTTGTAATTGCTTTTGTATGTACTTACGCTAAAAAGACGGCTATGTCACTCGGTTTTTTCTAAATGTCAATTAATAAATTGAACTAATCGTTAAGCTAAATTATATTTTTAATCACATTGTCAGTAAATCATTGAAAACTTAAGAATGTTGTATAAAATCTTAGATAGCTACCTGCCTACATTTTTTGTGATAAGGTTGGTAAACTGCCAAATAAACATACCTACCTAATGGTAAATTTGAAAACATCTACAGTACGACACAACTTAGATGTAGCATAAATTTTAAAATTTGCACTCATTAATTTCAATTTTACGAAAGTATTTGCTTAAATCACTTTACAAGTTATGCGTTTGCATAAAGATCATTTTCACCTAAATCAGAAATAAAGATTGGAGCTGTTGAAGGCGCACTCAGTTCGGATGGTGATCGGTTTTACGAATTTTGCCCATGCTACATCTAAGTTGGGTCGTACTGTACCTTTCTTTAAAAACGTTTAGTTTCAGTTTGGCAGAAAAATAATATTAATCGCCATATAACCTGATACTGACCTGAAAATAGCAAAAACGTAAAACGTAAGAACAATGGCCATTCTACTAACTTGCTTGGATTTACATTCTTGAATTCAATTTTGGAGAATGAAGTAGTTATTAACTTCTTTTGTGGTTATATATTTTAAATCTAATTTCAAATTGAAATGCTTTTGACTTTTAATAAAATTACTTTGAAATACGGATAAACACAAATATTCTTTTGTTTACTTTTACAAAAAGGGACGCTACGTTATCGATCCATTTACGTCAGTACCTACCGTTTTTTAAAGTAAAATCATGTTTTTAATTTATGCTATATACAGTATGTTATCTAACGAAGGGCGTTCCCGTTAATACAAAATAGTATAGTGTCTATAATGCTAAAAAAATAATTCATTTTTTTTATATTCACTCTATTATAACACTTGTCGCACTTGTCTTTCAACGTGGAAAGACAAGTGTGTGTGCGTGTACAGAGTGTTTCTTTTACCTAGCAATCTAATATTTTTTGTGAATATTTTACTATAAAAAAATAAAAAGTAATGGTAATCTATTTTTTAGCATGTATGGACGCTTTATTATTGCGGGTTAACGGGAACGCCCTTTGTTAGATAACATAGTGTATATCATGCTATATTAAAACTTTACTTAACAGGTAACATCAAATGCTGATAATGGTTTATCTTTTTAAACAATTATTATGAGTTTATACGGGTGCCCTAGCCTGTGATTTAATTTTGATTTAGAAACAAAAAAAATGACAGGCTTTAGAAAAAGTATGGAGCATAACATCGAGATATAAGTACTAACGTACTAGAGAAGACACCGTAAACACCTACTTTGTCCCGTTCAACTGCGGCGATCGCGCCGCAGTTTGTCGAAGAAAACGCGTAAGTGCCGTGATTTACATAGCGCTTAAGACCTTTTTGCCGAGAATAAATACACTTCCGCAGCAAATCTAGCACTGTGGTAAATTAGGTACGGTTTAGACGAATTGTTATTATTTTAGCGCTGCAGCGAACTAAAGATTCAATACGAAGAATAGGACAATTCAGTTATTTGACGTAGCTTCTCTAGTACGTTAGTACTTATATCTCGATGGAGCATAAGCATCTCTCGTTAAAAATAACGAATGCACTCAGGAATGAGATTTAATTTTAATATCCTGCGTTCTGTTATGAGAAGTTTTATTCTTGAAGACGATTGTATATTATTTCCACTGCTGTAAAAAAAATATATATCCATTGATTAACATTGTCCTTGATTTTGGTGATATCCTCATCTCGCTAACCAGTTCTATTTTCCTAGTTCAAAATGGCCATTGTTGTTTAGCGGGCTACCGAGCGCTTTCACGTTATTGTTACTAGATAATTACATTTTCTTATGCTTTTTCGTTGTTTACAAACTGCAATAAATAACTAGATCCTTATCTATAATTTTCCTGCTTTTTCGTGCAAACAATCGTCCGCAATAGAAAATTGGAATCATTCTGTGTAATATATTTGGGTACTACAATATTTTAGTGTAGGCGCAATTATTTTTAATCTAAAATGAAATCATAGGTGCGTTAGACAATAAGTAACAGAAACAAGGGTGTAGCCAATGTGAAAGAAGTGCAATCTTACAGTTTTACTTTAATGGTGTGTGCCGTATAGAAACTAATGTCAAAACGTAATAATGATAATACCGAGACCATACAAAGGATGCCGTTAATTATCGCGTTGTTGGTAATATAGTTTTTGCCGAATAACGCGATGATAGTTAATGTCTTAAATCTAAGTGTTCCCAGCATTTCAAAAAGACAGGGGAATTTCTTATTGAGAAAGGAGGATGGGCGTTTTGGTACCTGAAAACTAATAACAACCAATAATAAATAATTTTACTTACAATTTTAAATGTCTAATTAGGTACCTATATAGAACAATAGTTGTGACCGAGGGATAGTCTCAGTGTCCGTTCAGAGGTAGGTATAAAACGTTTAACATTAACATTTTTGTATAAATCATATTATTTGCTTTGGTCTAAGTAATTGTTACAGCTTTGAGCAAGTTTTATAGTGATAAATTTGTCAGTCACTGTTTGTTTTTTTTAAAGTTATACAACCTTTATCTTAAACATTTTACAGATTTTTTAATAGTTATTTCAATTTATAATATTGTTTGATCTTCCATAACTGCTTCAAAGTACCTACCTATACGTTAATATTCTAAGTTTTAGTATTGTACAATATTTTGATTTTATTTTACTTACAACCTACCTATGATTCACAGAAAAATGTTAAATTTAAAGGTTGTACATAATATATTTCTGAAAAGACAGCGAACTGAGACTATCCCCCTTAACGACTATTGTTCTACATAATTAGACCCTTATAACTGTTGATAAATTATGTTTACTGGTTGCCATTGGTTTTCGGGGGTACCAGCTTCCATACATTTTTGCCCATCCTCCTTTATAACGTGTAAACAATGGGCAATTTCCTAAAGCTTTGCCCTATTAGACATGTTTCACCATTCAAGTCATTAAAAATATGTCTGCTTATGTTAAAAGGTATAAATCAACACCAAGTTAATGAAACCATACCTACCTTCATTCTACCTAATATTTAAAAGTACCTACTTTGTTCTGTATTGATGGGATAAGTAAACATTAAGTTATCATTTTCAATAATTGAAACTGTACTGATTGTGAAATAATTATACCTACCTATTATATACAATAAAACGCTAGACGTTTATCAATAGCCAACAAGGGACTAATTATTAGTTACCTACATATTTTTGAGGTGCCTCGCGTCATGGCTCTTGCAAGATAGGTAAGTACCTACATATTGCGAGAATATAAGTAGGTAGGTACCTATGCGTATTGCAATGAAATTCCTTGTAAAGTAGCATAATTGTCTATTTATTATAATGAGTGTTTTGGTCTTGGAGAAAATGTAATTATTTATTTGAAGTATCTTTGTGTGACGACGGATTTGCGTGGTTTCGTTGGCACCCTATGTGATGTATCAAGGTTGATCCTGTCCATAATATAATCATATTCTGACTAAGCATAACTTAATGAAGAATTAAATTTTATTGTTAAACAGATCGATATTGTGATGTTCAGTTTGCTGTACTTACCTAGTAACAAAATACCCACACCTAATCGGAATTTAAAACTGCAGTCTTGATTTCCTAATACTAATTAGTAAACATAAAAAAGAAATCTAGTAGGTACCTAATGGCATTAGGTACTGTACCGACATAATAAATTACGAAAATACCTAATAGGATTTATTATTAAATAAGTAGAGCAGATAAAATAAAAAAAGGATTTTGGAAAATGTATCCTTACCTTACCTACCTGTGGTAATTACCTAATTGTGAAAAATGGTCAAGCGCATGGAAACTTCTGTCATTGGTTGAATGAATTATCAAAACCCAATCGCAGCGGTTTTTGCAAGCTTAATGTCGCAATATTAATGTGACAAATTGTCACATTAATATTGCGATAAGTTTCGTTTGAGAAACTGGCCGTTAGTCATACATAGTCACCACCCGTCGTTCGGCACCGGCGCAGCTTGTAGAGGGTATCCAGCCACCCACTATTATCCGCGGTCTAAATTTATCAATACAAATTCCCGGTGCACAAGAGGCCGTAATTTTTAAGTAAAGCAGTTCAATCGGGGCCGGTCATCTAATCTTTCGATTTTACATGACAACTAAATTGGTTGGTATCTAGGTAGTTCATCATTCCCCTTTTATTCTTGTTTTTCCTGAAGGCAACATTACTACTATAACATAATATTAAATCCTCAGTCAATTTAGTAAAAAGCCCTTCCTAAGTGTCGCCATTTCGCCATCGTCCTCAATTTAGTTACCTAGATGAACCGTGAGTCCTTTAAGGACTCACGGTTAGGGTCAGAGGCGTGCGCCCGTTATTACTTATATTTAAACTTTTTCTTTTCTAATAAAGACCTACAACAGAAAAAAAAGCTATAATACAAATAAAATACCTACATAGTTACATAATATACTTACCTACTACATGTATATAACATCCTCAGTCGCACTCGCACTATTCGTAACTGGGTGTGGCTCTATTATAAGTCATTTCACGTCTTCAGCCATGACGCTGAACCAGCAATATAAATAATAAAAGAGTACTTATTTACAATTTATACCTACCTATTAATTACCTATGTAATTTAATAACAAACACAATTATTTACGCACCTGTAATTTTATTGATGAATTTGCACATCCTTGTTATTTGCTGCTCCGTGATATTAAAATTCTACTAATGCTAGACAGATTCGATGTTATTAAGTATAAGCTGTACATTATAATTTGAGTGTGAAAACCTATTGACATGAAATAAAATTTATTTAGCGTTGCAATTTTGTTTTATTACTGTTTTGTACGTAGGTACTTTGAATGTTGTGTGTCTGTCTGTCCGTCTGTCACTAGGCTGTATCTCATGAACCGTGATAGTTAGACAGTTGAAATTTTCACAGATGATGTACATTTCTGTTGCCGCTATAACAACAAATATTAAAAAACTCCCATACTTACTTACAACAAATGTGATTTTTTTTTTAGTCCGACTCGCACTTGGCCGGTTTTTTTCATTAGTCTTTCCCACAGTTTCATACTTCCGTCCATACTATCCAAACGATATCTATATCTTCTATCTATATCCATATCCATACATATAATAAATCTGTAGACGAGACGTTTCTGAACAATGAAAAAAAAAAAAAAAGAGTTGGCGGGGTGTCCAAGAATAACGAACAGTTCCATTTCTACCATTTTTGGAATTTTTGTCTGTTTGTCTGTCTGTCTGTTTGTATGTTCTTTAGTTTGATTGTTCCACTATCACGTAAAAAGTACGAAATCAATATGGTTAAGTTTTACACTCAAATATTGTGTGTAACTCGATGTTTCATTTAGTGTTTGTTTCATCGCAATCGCTTCAAAATATCAAAAGATATATGAATTTAAAGTGTTCAAGAAGGAACTTTCATTACGTAATGTACATACACGTAACGACATCTATTGACGCGAAATGATACTTACTACTTAATTACTAGGTTTGTGAGATCGTGTGTAGCTATATGATCGTCATTTTCTTTGCGCGGAAACTTAACGCGATACATTGTGTATAGAATATAACTCTAAACTTAGGTTAATTAAAATTTTCTAGATGCGTTGTTTATTTATTAGTTTAGTATTAGTACTATAGGTGGCGCTACCTATCTTTCAAATCATGATAATCATGAAAGAATAGTGACAAATGTTAATTTCTTAAAAAATATAGGTATTTATTCTTTAATTTTACACTTTTCTACATAGCTTATTTAGCTTACAAAGTGTTCGAACGTTTTCCCTTATATTTTGACAGTATCACTTCGTGCTCGATAGATGGCGTTGCAATGACGTATTATTATATAGACACGTCATAAACCAACATCACGGCGCTTAAAAACGGCAAAAATACTAGATAGCTACTTATACGCATGAAGAAAGGGAAAGAAAATATGACACCGTACGGCGGGATGCCTGTTGCTAGAGGGAGATAAATATACATCTTAGTACGTAATTTCGTATATCTAAATTAAAAACAAACGTAGTGTCGCGCGACAGGTTGGTGCGTAACTAAGCGCGATGTGGCCACTTGGCTTCATTTCATGTTGTCATTTTAGAGTGCGGACAACGTATCTATAGTTTTATATATCATTGTGGCGTTGTTCATTTAATGTCATTTTCTGAATCGCGGTGTTAAGAGTCTCCGTCGAAGAATGACCCTCGCCCAGATATTCAAAGTAATTTGAGTAGATATCTTTGTTTTTGACTTCTTTAGTAACGATAATAAAATAAATAAATAATAAATTGTTGGTTGGGTAAGTTGGGTTGTCTTGTCATTCGTTGAATTGAAAGTATTGTTCTGATTCTGATTGGTTTTGATTTGGTATTTTGGTTGGTTTCGTTCATTTGGTTCAAATTTAGAAGTCTAGAAACGAGTCGTTATGTACTTTACTTCGTAATTTGTTTGTATGATTCGTGACCGCCGCTCATTCGATTCGATCGTTGTTGGCGTGTGTTATAGTTGATATGATTCGTTCCACTATCGGACAGCAATAAATACACAAATATTGGCACATATTTCTGGGGAAAGTCAACAATATACATCGATAAATACGGTTACCGAAGAAGAAGATGCCACACACTATCCAGTAGAGTTCTTAGAATCCCTTAACACACCCGGTCTTTCAGCACACAAAATTTGTTTAAAAGTCGGAGTGCCAATAATTCTTCTCAGAAATTTAAGTCCTCCCAAACTTTGCAACGGCACTCGGCTCATAGTCACCAATGGTGCCGATTCTCTTGTACACCGAACTAAACTAACTAAACTATCACTAAAATTCCTTACTTTTTACTATGAGAATCTTAGAGCTATTCTGCCAACAAAAATCTCTAAATTTAAAAATTATTTTGACAGAACTAAAATCGAATTTGACAATCGCGACTGCACTTGGTACCTACTTGTTTGCCTACCACGTGATTTTTTTTGAGCCGGAGAGGCGCGCAATGTGGCCGTCTCGACGTATTTTTATATGGAATTTTTCACTTTTTGGAAGAAAACAAAAAAATTAAATTACCAACATGTTAAGTATTACGGGTTTGCGAGTTCCAAAGGGGGTCAAAATTTTCATTATTTAGACACACCGTTTTCGAGATATAAGCAAAAGAAAATAAAAAAAAGATACAGTAGGTACCGTTTTGCAACTGAATTCGAGGTGTTGGTTTGAATTTTAGTTCATGACATCTAATTTTATTCCACACATTTTTAATCGTGATTAAAAATAGTCAGAGTTAGTTAGAGGATTTTAGCTAAAGAACAAAAATTTTGGTTAAAACGTCAAATTCAGAATAGCATTTTCACTAAATTAAAACTCAGTACCTACCATCTTAATGCTGCCAAACTAAATTATAGTTAAGTTGTGTCACTTTAGTCTATTTTCAGAATAAGAAATCGTCGTTTGACAGGAATAAACTAAATTTTAGTGATTTTTAGTTTAGTTTAGAGAATTTGTGACAAGAGAATCGGCACCAATCTCCAACAAAACGTCATCGAAGCCGAAATCTTAACAGGTTGCGGCGCCGGTGATGTTGTTTTTATTCCAAGAATTCCTCTCATTCCCAATAATTTCCCGTTTAGTTTTAAGCGTGTGCAATTCCCCGTCAGCCTATGTTACGCCATGACCATTAACAAAGCTCAGGGCCAGACATTATCCGTTGCGGGGGTGGATCTTAGTATTGGTTGCTTTTCCCACAGCCAACTTTATGTAGCTCTTTCGCATGTGGGCAACCCTAGCGACTTTTTTGTGTACGCTCCAGGTGATTCCACCGCTAATATTGTATATAGAGAAGCATTTTCTATACATATAATAAATCTGTAGACGAGGCGTTTCTGTACAATGAAAAAAAAAAAAAAAAAGTTGGTGGGTTGTCCAAGAATAACCAACAGATTCCATTTCTACCATTTTTGGAATTTTTGTCTGTTTGTCTGTCTGTCTGTTTGTATGTTCTTTAGTTTGATTGTTCCACTTTCACGTAAAAAGTACGAAATCAATATGGTTAACTTTTATACTCAAATATCGTGTGTAACTCGATGCTTCAATTAGTTTTTGTTTCATCGCAATCTCTTCAAAATATCAAAAGATATATGAATTTAAAGTGTTCAAGAAGGAATTTTCATTACGTAATGTACATACACGTAACGACATCTATTGACGCGAAATGAAACTCACTTCTTAATTACTAGGTTTGTGAGATCGTGTGTTGTTATATGACTGTCATTTTCTTTGCGCGGAAACTTAACGCGATACATTGTGTATAGAATATAACTCTAAAGTTAGATTAATTAAAATTTTCCAGATGCGTTGTTTATTTATTAGTTTAGTATTAGTGCGATAGGTGGCGCTACCTATCTTTCAAATCTTGATAATCATGAAAGAATAGTGAAAATGTTAATTTCTTAAAAAATATAGGTATTTATTCTTTAATTTTTCACTTTTCTACATAGTTTATTTAGCTTACAGAGTGTTCGAACGTTTTCCCATATATTTTGACAGTATCATTTCGTGCTCGATAGATGGCGTTGTTCGTTTAATGTCATTTTCTGAATCGCGGTGTTAAGAGTCTCCGTCGAAGAATGACTTTCGCCCAGATATTCCTAATAATTTTTAGTGTAGGTATCTTTGTTTTTGACTTCTTTAGTGTCGATAATAATAAATTAATAAATAATAAATTGTTGGTTGGGTTGTCATTCGTTGAAAGTAATTTGATCTTAGAGATGGGTTGTAACAGGTGAAACACGATATCTGTGATCTGATCACTGTGACTGTGACAAAAAAATAACAGATCCAATATCTGTTATTAAATCACAGCCTGTGATTTTTGATAAATACGTATCTCAATCGAATATCATCTTTATTTCTTTTGATTTAAAGTCGAAATTCGTATCTATCTGTTATAAAATCACAGCCTGTGATTTTTGTACAGACGATAAATACGTATTGACTCAATTGAATATCTTCTTTATTTCTTTTCGTTAAAGTCGAAAATCGTATCCGAAGTTTTAACAGTAACAGTCTTGAGGATGTGTGATTTTAAGTAACAGATATTTTTTATCGTTAGGAGCAATTGCTATCTGCTATTTTATAATATCTGTGATTTCTATCTGTGACGATAAATACGCCTCACTCCTATGATCTGATTGGTTTTGATTTGTTATTTTGGTTGGTTTCGTTCATTAGGTTCAAATTAAGAAGTCAAGAAACGAGTCGTTACAGATCGATTCAAACTTAATGGCGGCTCGGAAGTTAGCTTTTAGCTGCGCAGTACCCCACCCCTCACCCCCGCTGTCACATGAAATTGTTACTGCGCAGCGACTCGCCTCATGTTCCGAACCGCCATTAAGTTTGAATCGAACTGTACTATACTTCGTAATTTGTTCGTATGATTCGTGACCGCCGCTCATTCGATTCGATCGTTGTTGGCGTGTGTAAGGCCTCGGCCTCGAATCTTGCGGGCAGCGGGGCGGCGGCGGCGGCGGCGCGGGAGCGGGGTTCTCGAAACTAGCGGGCAGATCGCGCGTCACTATAGCCGCGTAGTGTTGTGTTCACGATTGTGTCGTCGAGATATTTGTTTTTATTCGCGAAAGAAATGTCTGAACAATGGCGGCAACATCTTTTTGATTCAAATTTATTCCTAACGCTCAATTTATTGTGGGCAACAACACTGCAATGCAGACGCGCGGGCGGTCACCGCTTGAATGGAGTGCACCGCTCGCTGTCCGCCGCCTCGCCGCTGCCGCGCCGCTGTTTTCGAGAACCGGTCCATTTGATTTTACGCATAAGCCGCCGCCACCGCCGCCGCCGCCCCGCTGCCCGCAAGATTCGAGGCAGAGGCCTTATGGTTGATTTGATTTGTTCGACTATCGGACAGCAATAAATACACAAATATTGGCATGTTTCTGGGGAAAGTCAACAATATACATCGATAAATACGGTTCCCGAAGAAGAAGATGCCACACACTATCCAGTAGAGTTCTTAGAATCCCTTCAGCACACAAAATTTGTTTAAAAGTCGGAGTGCCAATAATTCTTCTCAGAAATTTAAGTCCTCCCAAACTTTGCAACGGCACTCGGCTCATAGTCACCAATCACCAACAAAACGTCATCGAAGCCGAAATCTTAACAGGTTGCGGCGCCGGTGATGTTGTTTTTATTCCAAGAATTCCTCTCATTCCCAATAATTTCCCGTTTAGTTTTAAGCGTGTGCAATTCCCCGTCAGCCTGTGTTACGCCATGACCATTAACAAAGCTCAGGGCCAGACATTATCCGTTGCGGGGGTGGATCTTAGTATTGGTTGCTTTTCCCACGGCCAACTTTATGTAGCTCTTTCGCGTGTGAGCAACCCTAGCAACTTTTTTGTGTACGCTCCAGGTGGTTCCACCGCTAATATTTTATAAAGAGAAGCATTTTCTTAAATAAAAACACAAGTTTTTTGGCAGTTTCTTACTAGGAAAAATCACCAGGCCTGGTCGAAAGATTCCCCCTTTTTAAATGAAGGTACAACTTTTCTAAGCGACATATTATTGTTTTCCGACATCCATGCGAACGAAGTCGCGGGCACAGCTAGTCCTAAATAAAAACACAAGTTTTTTGGCAGTTTCTTACTAGGAAAAATCTCCAGGCCTGGTCGAAAGATTCCCCCTTTTTAAATGAAGGTACAACTTTTCTAAGCGACATATTATTGTTTTTCGACATCCATGCGAACGAAGTCGCGGGCACAGTTAGTCACTAATATTATACATACCTACGAAAGTTATTGGGTGTCTCATTTGTCGCTGCGCATCGCTACATACATAGGTACATTTATATTTGCTTGTACACAACATCTTCTAACCTATTAACCTTATTTCGAAAGGTTCACGAGATACAATAGCTTAATAGCAGGATTAAATACATAATAATAATCCCTACTAACATAATAGGTACTAGGATCGAGGGAGGCATATTTCTGGGCGATAGTTTGATTCCACTTTGGTTCTGCTTGGCCCTGAATCCTCTAAGCACACTGCTGGAGGACTCGGGTCTAGGCTATCGGCTGAGGAGAGGTGGTCAGGTAATCAGGTTATATCTCACCTCCTCTACATGGATGACCTAAAACTCTTTACCCCCAACAATTTACAACTGATGAAAGTAACTGAACTACTGAAACTGAAAGTAACTGAACTATTGAAAGTAACAGGATGGAATTTGGTGTGGACAAATGTACGGCCATGCATGTAAAGCGAGGGGAGATTTGGAATCTGTGGGAACCCAACTCTCGGTTATACCTTAAACGGGTGATAGACGTGCGAGCAAGTACCTACGCGTACTTATGGCTAGGCGAGCTTACTCGCCCGTCTGTCATCGCCGCGAGCCGCGAGCCAATTTGACAATGAAATTTTAAGCTGCACGTGTGTCTCCAACGGCGAGCCGATCGAGTAAGGTCGCGAACTTAAAGACCGCGTACTTAAGTACGCACGTCTATCACCCACTTTAGAGTCCTCTCCGCATCCGAAACCTACAAGTATTTGGGTATGTCGGAAGCGTACGGCATCAATGTTACTGACATGAAGCAATTGTTGAAGGAGCGCTTCTTTGGCTGTCTGAAGAAGGTACTTAATAGTCTTCTATCAGGCGGAAACAAGGGCGCACTTTGTTTTGCCTTAACGGTTGGGTCATGCCAGTTTTGATGTACTCTTTCGGCGTACTCAAATGGACTCAGACCGAACTTGACGCCCTAGATAGAGGGTCCGTACGATGCTGACTGCATACCGAATGCATCACCCACGGTCATCGGTAATGAGACTATACATATCCCGCGAAAGTGTGGAGGTCGAGGCTTTTTAAACGCTAAGACTCCACAATCGCGAGATATGCAGTGTCAGGGAATATTTCCTAGAAGCCGACGTGGGGATGCATCGAGATGTGGTCGCGGTGGACAAGGGCTTCACCCCGCTCCCGTTGGCGAAAGATAACTGACGCAACCCTGTACTGCTTGACACTAACGATCGTAGGGAGGTATGGCAGAGTAAGGAGCTTCACGGACGCTTTTTCCGGGCCCTACATGTAGCCATCACCAACTTGCTCTGAAATACAGCCTTATGGAATCGGAAGTACCGTACAGGGGCCCTACCATCAACTTTTAAAATACTTGCCAAGTACATGACAGGTCAACTTAGCAGGCTAACCTGACAGGTTTTCTATTTGTACCATGAGCATTTCCGTCTGACCTGCAATGTATCAACTTCAGAACTGCTACGTGACCGTTGATCGTTACGCCATATTATAAACAAACGTTCGGAAATACTTTTTCGCAATGTTACCGGTTTTACGGTTTTAAAGAACTAGATTAAATTAATTTAATATCAGTTAATGATCAAGGGAATTCTTAAAAAAACTATGTTTCGTAACAAAATATCTTATTTAACACGAATACGACATTGGAGACCCTTTAAGATACTTATGAAAATAATCTTGAAGGTTACCAAAGTTATTGCTATTTTCGAACGACCATCCCAGCCATTAAGTATAAAAAATATAGTTTTTGATTGCTTGTCAGTTTGACTCTAGTGATGTTACTCAGTCACTAACGATCAGGCACTCGATTGTTCCGATTATGTAATTCAAGTACTCAATTCAAGTTGAATCTAAGGTAGTTACTAGGGAGGTTTCCAACAGCTTCGCACGTTTGAAACGCACACAAAAAAACAGAGAAAAGAATCATAGCCCGATCCAAAATACAGCAACCGTTCCATATTGGTATATTGGGGTTTAAGTCAGTGACATTCGGGTAAGATCGGCTTTGTTTGACTTTGTAAAAAGCGCTTTCTCCACATTCCACTCTCAATCTGATAATCAATGATGATACGATGATGATTTTAATGACAAATTACAAGTTATCAACAGAAATCATTGACCCACAGTACATATACTTTCACTCATCTTATTAAAACTCTTTGACTCTACACAACATAGTATTTTGGTACCTTGAGAGAAAATGTAATCGAGTTTTTATTTAATACAATGCAGTATCGAGTTAAACAAAGTTTAGCCGCATCACTATCTGACACTGTCAGAAATACAAATCAAGTCAAGGGACAACAACACTTCATATTTTTTCAGTTTCTCTCGAATTGCATCAATTTCATATATTTCTTTTTTGCCTGTGTATTATTGAAGGATTATAATTAGTATGGAATCTTCAAGATGGTACAGCATTTACTCCAGATGGATGTTGTGTTATTTGTTCTGTGAGATTCCAACGCAATGTGCGAAGACATAGTCCGAAGCTACATAACAGATGTGCGGTGGACGCTCTTGTATCAAATGCACGTCGTATAAAGATGAGAGGTGGAGCCTGGTGGGGCAACCAGCATCTTTACTAGATGAAATAATATCTACTTCTAAGTCGTCGGACGTTGAAATTGATACTTAATACGTAATAAAAATGCTTTGTTTACATAATGTGATTTTTGCTTTCAATAACCGTTTAAAACACCCTACGTTTACGTTTTACTAAACTCCAATACCGATGAAGTGTAGGTAGACCTACTCACTAAACATTTTTTTAAGTTATGATCGTATTTCTCAGTAACCTCGTTAGACGAAGTATAATCATTACTACCACTGTAATCTAGAGATCATTATCAGAGTACATATTCACAAATGAACATGTACTTACGTATTTTATTTTAAATTAAAGAAAACAGTTCACTAAAAGTAAGTTTTACACGCCTGCTTAATATGACTGCAGGGCAGTTCAGTAGTCGAGTGTTTACATGTCAAAAAGGACTTGATGGTACAGCTTAACGCAGGTCAGACCAGTGAAATGTTGTCACGTGACCACTGACCGGCTTTAGTCACGTGATCGCTGGCTTGCCTGTTATTTGACATGTTCACGGTACAAAATAGCCCGACAGCTCACTTTCCGTCGAAAATTGACCTGCTATAAGAGTTCATGGTAAGCCCCCAGCCTAGGTATGTGCCCGACCCAGTTCTCGAAAATGGAAATATCACATTGTACTGGGATCAAGTGGGATCGATCCATCATCACTGACAGAACTATTGTTGCCAATAAGCCTAGTGGTGGTGGATCGAACAGAGCGGCGCGCAATGACATAATGGTCCCGCATGACGGGAACCTCGTGAAGGCCGAGGAAGATGGACAAATTAAGTATCTATTGATTTTATTGAACAGGAAGCATAATGTGGCGCTGTAGCTGCAACTCCCTGAAAATAATCCTGCCGGCTCGGTACGAAGGATTTAGAAGGATAGATTTAAGAAGATCAGACCTTGTCAGTGATTCTGACTAACTAAATGGCGTTTTCAAATAGAACAGACCTTGAAAGTCAGAGAAAACAGGGTATGCAACCCTGTTTTCTCTGAGTACGCTTGTTGTTGTCGGGATGTCGGGCGCTGAAGCTGAAACAAACATAAACCTATTTGTTTGGATGCCTTCCGCCGCAGTTTCCCCATACCGGATTTAATATTAAAATAGGTAAGTAGGTAGTGGACCTTGAACTAATAGAACTGATAAAGCAGATGACTAAAATATAGTGTAAGTAGGTACCTACCTACTTTACTCCGTGCTCAAAACCTCAATACCAACTTTGACTCAGAACCAAAGAGTAGGTACCAGGTACCTACATTTTTTTATAGCAGAACAATGACACGCCGCAGGCGAGTATAAGTTCCTTGACAATGACAGCCCCGCTAGGAGTAAGGAGTACATTTTTTTAGTGATGACAGCTAATCAAAATTGCTAATGTATCTACAGCATTTCTAAATTTTTTATTGTATTATTAAAACAGACCTACACAGTAATCATGGATCCTCAGAGAAAAACTGTAGCCGGTCCAATGGCTCCTTCAAGTCTGAAGACAGCGCGGAAAACTTTTGCAATAACAAATACTTACATCAGAAATCCAAAAAAAGAAATAATCAGTGTACACACCAGCACTCCCGCTGTAGAAACTCGAACTGTTGATCAAGAACAAAACCAAATTTATCAAGGAGAAGTAAACATTCTTTCAATCATGTAGGTATTTAGATTTAGGTATGTACCGATACCCAGTAGGTACATGGCAATGGCAGCCGCTAAAGATTGTGCAAAACAAAACAAGTCAGTTTAACGGGATTAGGTACAGCACTGATGTGACCAATTTTGAATTTACTTAGGTACTTACCTACTTTTTAATTAAATTTTAGGTACCTACTCTAATAAAACTTCGTCTACTTACATCAACAAATGGGTACCTATATTATGTCATTGAATGAAGACATTACATCCTTCCTAGTCCTAGGGTACAGTTGGAGGTGGTCACAAGAAGCCGTCAAGCGTTGCACATTGCAAATGGAGGATCCGGGGTGGCCTTTTAAAAGACCACCCCGGATCCTCTATGTGCTGAAGGTGACCAAAGTGGAAGTTTTATAAACGGTTATAGGTACATTTGTACTGTACCTACCTACATAGAGATATAATTTAATCTCTATGTGTACCTATAGCCAATATAAAAACTTCCATCAATTATGTCGTGGCTGTTGTTTCAGAGATACGAATAAGGATATAATGTGCTGTCAATATACAGAAGATGAAAATGAGATAGCAGCTGGTTTCACTGACGGTACAATGAGAGTGTTTAGTTGCCAAACTGGAAATTGTATACACACGTTAGTAGACGACGAATGTCGTGCTTATCCCGGACCTGTAACTGCTATCAAACACCGGCCAGTCAGCAAAGCCAATCCCATTACAAATATGTTGTTATCATCCTGTTAGTATTGTGATGGTCCCAATTTACAATTATTTAGGTACTTATTATACAACACAAAAGCTGTGACCACGAAAATAGGTACCGACAACCGAATTTCCATCTAGGTTTCATTTTAGACTTTTATAGTCTAAAATATTCATTTATCAATAGAAGAGAGTGGGGATCGAAACACTTGGTGCCATGCGTCGTTTCAGCCAATGCCTACTCCCATCCACCATGTATTACCCCATTAATAAATACGCGAGATTGCAAACACATTGCATTTGAAGCGAATTATACAGTAACGGTAACATAGCATAGGTAGTTTTCAGACATCCAGGAGGACCGATTCGCGGATAAAGCGCGTATTTCATGAGGATCCTAATCACACCTCGCCTCGTGCAAAACCAATAGGTACCTACCTACCTACTGAAGTAGCTGAAACTGCACAAAAAATTACTTAAATAGGCAGTTGTCTACAATGTACTACTACTAGGCATGATCAATTGATAAAGCCCACAATCATTTATTATTTTAATGCAAATGAAAAATATCTTTAGATGTTAATGGATGTATCAAATGCTGGAAATATAAATATGATCAGTGTTTATACACAATTCGTGAGAAACGACAAACCTTGGGATTAAATTACCATCCACGCTATAGTAAATTTGTTACTTACGGTGATGATGCTAAGTTGAACATGTATGACGAAGAAGCACAAACTCAAGAACGAGCTTTTTACGCCAGGTGAGCTGTGAACAAAGTAACCACCTATTGCTCAATAATTATTTTTTTGGTATTATTGTCTTATTTTCCTAAGCTACAGAGTACTAGACTGCTGTTAAAAAGATCAGTTTAAACTGAACCAGTAACAATTGTATTTTACAGTGGCGCGAAGAATGCAGTGGATGGCCACTCTTCAAGAATATTTGCATGTGCATTCAATCCCAGGTCACAGCATGAGATGATATCCGGTGGATGGGACAACACAGTTATGTGTTGGGATGACCGACAACCATACGCAACCCGCTATTTTAACGGTGTACATATATGCGGCGAAGGACTTGATTTTGATAAACCCGGAAGACAAGTGAGTGTGCGTAAGAAAGAACCAACCACTACCACCCATAATGCAATCGTAATGTGTTTCTCGATAGCCAGTAACTTGACTATCTAAATGAAATAAGTCTGTCTGACTCTAATATATAAAGCTGAGTATTCATTACATGAATAAGGAACATGCAGGCACGGTTTCCTCAACACAAAAACATGTTGCTGAAACAAAGTTGCACAATTTTGTTTCCCAGTGAACATGGGACTAATACACGGGGTTTCTCCAAAAACTTTGGCCCCCGGGAGTCGCTCGCGCATTCATCCGCTGTCTCGGTAGACCGTCGTACACGCTAAAACAGTGTTTGATATTTCGTTGTCCACTACTATCTGGGCCCCAATCCTGGCACTACCCTGCTCTTTAACTTCAGTTTTTTTTTTTTTAAGATACTGACATGCTCTTGGCAAGAGAGAGATACCATCCAGTTATGGGATTATGGGTCATGTAAATTAATCGAAACGATCATACCAGACAGCTTTCAGTCAAAACTATATTGCGGGAAAATAGTGCCACATACTAACTTGGTTGTATGCGGTGGATCAGACTCCAATATTTTAAGAGTCGTAGATACAAACATGAAAGTAGTAAGTTAACTAATTATTTATATTTTACAAGTTGAAATTAATAATATCAACACACACAACCCACAGCCCGTTGGAGCACGTTTGTTAGTCCTCGCAAAGAAATCAAAACCTAAGGGGTATGTACTTCCCGTTGACCTAGTTAATCATGAAATTTGGCAAGAAGCAAGGTCTCACGGGCCAAGGAAAAAGTCAGAAGATTGTTAATTTGTAGTTTTAAAACATAAAACAATATTTTTTTGCGATTACAAACTTACATTCACAGTTGGAGAATTGACCATGACGTGTATCTATATGAGAGAAAATGTTATTCAACTACAATATTGTTTGTTTTAGGAATAAATTCATCCCAACTACGGAACCCTTCATTGTGCTTGGTTCGACACGCACTTAGCCGGTTTTTTTTAAATTATATTCCTCAAGACCAGGAGACGTAAAGACTCCACTCCACGATTCTATTGTGTTGTTGACATTGGTTGTTGATATAAAATTAAATATGCTTTCGTTTCAAAAAATACTTTTTATCACACTTGCTCGTAAAGCGCTGCTTTTAGATTCACAATGGTTGTACATTTAACACACGCGTGCTTTTTACTTTGCATTTCCGCACTAGTGCGAGAAAGTGCGCCACAATTAACTATACTGTAGTTACGTATCGTCTTGTCTGCTTTTCACTCGATAATTAATGTAATAGTATGTAGTATGACATTGTACCGTTTTTGAAGATCGAATGTTGGGTAGCTAACCTATCTACCTACCTCTTTTTATCCGACTGCCAAGCCAGGTTTATGTTTTTCGCGCGTATCTTGTAAAGTGTTAAGGTATCGTTAAATTCGTCTTATAAACCCAAGTGTCTTTAGATAGGTATTTGAAAAAAAAAACTAAAATGGCATCGAGATATAAGTACTGTTAGTACTTAAGTACTGTTAGTACTTATATCTCGATGTAAAATGGTGGATTTTTGGCGCGAAATAGTAATACGTTATTAAAAATAAACAAAAACCAAAACTATCGAGTAGGATATCAAAATAAAGGAAATTAAAAGGGGATTACAAAAAGATATATAAATTACAAGCCGTGCGCATTAACATGGCATCTGGCTCGGAACTCAATACTCCCCCCAATACCCGCGCGGTGCCCCGCCGGCGCCGTGCGGGGAAGCGAGGGGAGGTACAAACGTCATTGAGTCAGGTGCCATGTTAATGCGCACGGGTTTTATAAATTAAATAATTAGGAATAGTAAATTGGTTTTAAAAGTTTTTGATAGCGTAAAAATGGGCCACGTTTGTGTCGGTCTCGTAAATTGCCTGCGAAGCCTTGCACAAGCTAATTTACAATAAACTAAAAAGCTGAAAATAAAAAAAGTTATTTAAAAAACTAAATAACCCGACTGCAAAAACACTTAACTAGAGAAAAACATTATTATTTATAGCATTTTGGTAGATATCGCAGGTTTCGCAGGCGGACAAACCAATAACCTAAAATATGGTGTAACTTTTGTTTGCCTGCCGGTACCTACCTTTTTTATTTTCAGCATTTTTTAGTTAATAATAATATAATTGTTTTTATGCTTCAAAAATCTGTAAATAAGTATATAAACTGTGTAAATAAATAAAATACGATAAATAAACATTACATTTTTAGTTTTTACAAATGATTTAATATTGTCATCAAATTAACATTAATTTGTGACTAAAATCCAGTTTTTATATTTTCTATACTGTCTTTGGCGGCTTCCGAAGTTCCGAGTCAGTGTCTCTCTAACGAATTTTTCCCAATTTGTTTATGAAATTTTATTTTTGTTTTCCTCACAAGTGTGTTGAAAAACGTCGTTGCAACCGCTTAAGCATTTGCCATTTCGCTTTCGCCTTCTCGCCTGTAATTCCGCCTCGAATCCAATGACAAACTTTACGCACTTGTATCAAAATGTACTAAATACATAGTAGAATTCAAATCCATTGCTTCATTCAAAATTCAACTACCTACAGCCTAAAACACTTTTGAATTCCATGGTTACTTTTTATCTTTTGATCATTTTTTTTTTTGTAAAACTAATGTAAAGTACACTTTTATAAGAATTTACAACATGATATTTATTGTTTTCAGACAGAATGTAGTGTACGAAATAATCCAGGAAACATCTATGCGTTTGATTTTGGTACAGTTAGAAGAAAACCAAAAAAAATTGAGAAAACTTACAAAAAAGTAAGTGAAGTACCTAATATTCCTCGTGTTTCATTTGTTACTGGAAGAAGACTACAGACTGTAGACTTTGGATGACTGGCTGGTATTTAATGATTAACAACAATCTTAACACATTATGTATAATATTTATAAAATGTTCATGACTAAATATCAGATCTATTCAACCACTTTTGTTTATTTGGTCCCGAATTGTCTTACAAACAAGAAAAAAATCATTTTACCAAATTGTAAGCAGTGCATGTTTGGTATTGTGTTGGTATTGACAGTAAATAATGCTTTCTATAATAATTTTATTCTAATAGTCGGGTAAGGTCTCGCCATAAGAAACGCTGACGTAAAAGTTGTACATCAGTTGTATTGAATTTATTCTCCCTTTTATAACATTTCTCTACTCACAAACAGCCGTTTATACAATTTTATGTGATAGACAAATACACTGTGATTTCATTTTGTAAATATAGTATATAAAACTCTAGAAAGATAAAATATCGAGTTTGGCAAGAATTCATAATAAATAAAAAACATAAATACTTCTACATAGTATTATATACAGGATTTGAACATCTATTATTCGACCGATTCAAGTTGAGCCTCGTCAACGGATGGGTCTTCCCATGTTGCAATTGTTTTTTGCTTTGAGCTTTCGACATCACAGTTGATACCACTTCGCCGTAGTCGAGCGGCGCCAGCGACACGACCGTGGGCGCGGGCGGCGGCCGCTCGGCCGCGCCGCGTCGCGCCTCGCCCTCCGCCGTCAGCTTGACCTTCTTGGAGCCCTCGGGCGCCCGGCCGCGCCGCGCCTCGCAGCCCGCCTCGCAGCGCGCCCGGCCCGGCCGGTCGTACCGGTCCACCAGGACCTTCACGGACAGGTCTTCGCCGGAAGGGGGCGAGGCCGGCGGCCGGTCGCGACTATCGGCGGGCGCCGAGCGGCGCGACTCGCTCCGGCGAAGCGAGTCGCTCTCGGAGCGCGCCTCGAATTCCTTCTTGAGGTTGCTGACGAGGCCGGCGGCGGCGGGCTCGGGCGCGGGCGCGGCGCGCGGCAGGTCGCCGTGCGAGGCGCAGGCGGCGCGGCGGCGGCGCAGGCCGGCGCGCAGCCACGTGTCGGCGGGCGCGGACGCGGACAGGCGGCCGCTCCACGTGGACGCTTCGCGGTCGCGCGCCCATGTGTCTGCAGGCGCGGAAGCGGACAGGCGGCCGCTCCACGTGGACGCGCCGCGGTCGCGCGCCCGTTCCATGCGCGCGGCGGCGCTGGCGAGCTCCTTCAGTATGGCACACGTTTCGTTGAACTTCCGCTCGTTGTCCGCCCGCCGACCGCCCGCGCGCGTCTCGCTGTGCTCGGTGATGATGCCGAGATCGGAGGTCGGTTTCTGCGGCGCGGGCGCCGGCTCGGCGGCCTTGTCGTCCTCTTTGCGCGCTCGCTCGTCGCGCTCCTTGCGCTTGGCGTCGTCGCGCGGCGCGGGCGCGGGTTTGGGCGCGCGCGTGTCGTAGGAGCCCCAGGAGGAGTGGCGCGACAGGTCCAGCACGACTGCGCTGTCGAACGAGCTCCACGAGCTCTGTCTGCTCGGCGGCGGCGCGTCGTCGTCGACGGCTCTTCTGTCGTCGTCGAGGGCTCTTCTGTCGTCGCTATCTAAATTCGAACGTTCCACGGAATTCGCGAAAGTGTCACTAGTTGTCACTTTATTGTTCTTCACGTCTATAATTCCACTGTCACTTTTCACTATATTATCACTATTACCAACAGTCCTGTTCTCGTCGCCTCTCGGCCACGAAGCCTCCCCCGGGTCCCAAGTGTGTATTTTATCGACTTCGAAATTTGTTTGGGGATATTTGTGACTTAGATTTTTTGACGGAGAGGCTTGCAATGGCTTGTGCGGTACCTCCGATTGATTTATCAAACTAGCGGGTGTCTCTAAAGTTTTGCTGTTTTGGGTTTCATTTAGATTACCAAAAATTAACCTTTGGTATCTCCTAGTAAAATCCTTCCGATCAGTGGAGCCCGCGTTCTCTATCTCGTTGACGATGTGCTTGACGGAGGGCGCGCCCTCCTCCTTGAGGCGCATGATCTGATTGGGCGACACGCTGTAGCTGCCGCCCGCGCACGGCATGAGCCGGTGGCGCGTGGCGCTGTCGCACAGCTGCTCCAGCGACACGGACGTGGGCGGCGAGGCGCGCGGCGGTGCGGCTCGCGCGCAGTCGGGCGACCAGGAGCGCGGCCGGCCCGAGTACGAGCCCGTCAGCGCCAGCACTAGCGGCGTCGGCTCCATCACTTTGCTTTCGGCTTTTGATGTATTTTTTGGAGATTTCAGATTAGTTTCAGATTTGGACCTTTGTAACTTCTCCTTGTTTTTCATTGCATCGAGTATACCTTGGTATGTCTCGAGTTGGTTCAAAAAATTCGTATTCGGTTTAATACAGCTCCGTTTTGCTTTAACGTGTTTGAGAGCCCTTTCGAAATTCCAGTTGAATGCTTTCATGGCATACGCGATCACTACTGAAGCTGATCTACTGATGCCCATTTTGCAATGAACGAGAACTTTCGACCCTTCATTTCTTGCTTTGTTTATATATTTGTAAGTGTTATCCCAGTGCTTCAACAGGTCAGTCTTCTCATCGTCATAAACTCTAATGTTAAGATAGTCGAACATACCAGGAAAAAAGTTATCAATCTCTCTCGTCACGTTCAATATGTGCCGCACCCTATAAATAACAACAATTTATTTGTTAAGTATTGGTAATACTGATTTGTATGATATTATTTGTTTATTACATATAGACAGTCTACCTCTTCTACTTCTTGCCAATAATCTTAATACTGTCTAGTTATAAAACTAAAACCTAACTACGACAAAAAAGTCAATTAAAATGATGTAAACAAGACATCACAGACAGACAAATTAAAAATCCGGAGTCACACGTGTTGGACATAAATCGAACAGATTACTCCGGATTTTTTATTTGTCTGTCTGTGATGTCTTGTTTACATCTTTTTAGTTGACTTTTTGTCGCAGTTGGATTTTAGTTTTATAACTTTTATTTTTATTTATTTTTTTGGGGTTATATTTTTTTTTGTTCTTTACTTTTTGACATCAAGAGGACGCCATAAAAAAAATTAATGTGAGGTCACATAGGCTAGGCTAGCGGACGATTAAGAGGCTTCCAACGATACCTCATTTGTCAAATTATGATGAGTAGTTTAGAAGTTATGAGGGAACACATGAACATACATACATACAAACACACAGACATACATCTCCTTTTTGCTTCGCTATAGTCGGGTAAAAATGTAAAAGCTTATGTAGCTAAGTTAAAAGATTTACTGATTATGAAGATAACATACCCATTGCGTTGCAATTCCTCAAGATTACTCGCGTTCCATTCGGAGCCGAGGTACACATGGTCGAATATCTCGGTGGGCGCGTCCATCTGGCCCAGTATAGTGAGCATCTCTTGGTCGATGAACGACTTGTACTCTGCGAGGTCCATGTCAAGTTCCTCCTCCAGCCGCCCTCGGATAGCTTTGCTAGTCACCTCATCCAAGTCCACACTCATCATGATCTCCTTCAATGTGCAGCGTATTACGCGTTCAGTTTCATCCCTCTCTCGAGGCCTATAAAATCAAAAATAAGTAAGAACATCATCATAGTAGCTGGATGAGAGTTGCCGAGAATTGAGCTGATTGGCGTGCAGTTGGAGAGGCCTATGTCCAGCAGAAGACTACTATAGGCTGATCGCTGATGATCATCATCATGATGATGATGATTCCGTATGGTTTATGATGGTTATATGTATAATACATTGATATGAAACTTATAATAGAGAAATCGATGTTTTGTCAAGGCGTTAAAACCGTGCGAAGCAGCGCCGCGTGGCTAGTTATGTTATGAATGCAATCACGGAGATGGAACCCCTATATCGGTTCATCTTTGCATGCTAGTAACGTGTTTTAATTAACGCATTGGCGCCGTTCGATCCTTTTCTAGGCCAATAAACTAGGTCTAGGTAGAACGCGCTTCATCGTTATAATATTACAGTGATGCCAAGGTCATTTTTTCTGAAAGCTATGCATGGACGATATTTTGATATGTTGGTAATTACTAACATATAATGAATCTAATAAAATACATACGCATACAAAATCACGCCTTTTCTCCATGGGGTGGGCAAGAAGAAACTACTTAATGGGACATGTCATGTCATACATAAAAAAAGTTGCAAACACACTTGAGTCTCAGAGAATCAGGAGAGGGTGGGCGGCGGGACTCGATGCAGTCCATGGCATGCCACTCGTTGAGACAAGAGCGGTCCGAGTCCACGTGACTCTCGTAGAAGGAACACCACGCGTGAGACGCGCCGCCCGCGAAGTGGTTCATCTGCCGCGCCTGCGCACTCGCGCGGTGCAGAGTCTGCAGTGCCGACCTGCAAACAATAACAATATCCATCAACGCTGCAACGAAGTAAGCAATAAGTAACACTTTCTTTTGTTAAGAGCGATGGATATTTTACATGATCATCGATTGAGTATCTACTGTCTTCAAATCAATCCCTTTGTTATAGATTTAAACAGGTTCAGACGTACAGTACTGTGGTAGTAAGTGTAATATGATGACGTAGGTACCTATAAGCTAACGAAGTAGCATACTATGAATTATTCTGTTATTGAAATGTAACTGTAGCTCAGCTCATACTTACCACATGGCCTGTACGGATACCGGCTTGAATATGTGTTGTTGATTGCACACGCATACACTGAATCCTCTGTGGACAATGAATCCCTAATTAGTTATTGTTCTGGGCTTAGTAAAAGTATTCAGCGAGGAAAACTGTTCCGCCGGTGAGTGAATTGAGTGTTGAGACTCTTACTTGACTTTACTTACGGATTTTACGAGAAATGTATATTAATAATGATGTCGATGAAATTAATGTGAAAAAGCAACGTACCCATCACCATCCAACTTAATGGAGGTGTCAGCGAGGACGCGCAGGACGAGACCGACAGAGGTGCGCTCATTGCAGTCGATGCCGAGCAACGCCGCCTCGTTGCTGCGACACACCACTACCAGGTACCGGGTGCGACCTGCGTGAGCGCTCTCCAGTTTCACCGCCTAACGATAAATAAACCATGTTTTCTTACTTATTAATTCCATTAATATAGCCTAACTTCGATAATTCTACGCGTTTACGGCTACTTACGCACTGAACGTGGCTAACTCAGTGCCCAGATATCTTAGTGAAATGCCTAGCTCTTCAATAAAATGTCAAATGTTATTGAGTTCTCAGGACTGGTAGCACACTTTGTTCCATGCCTACAGGCGTTCAGCAAGCATCGTATGAGTGCGAACGTAGCCTTGTAAGTATGCTGTGCTAGTACCATTTTGAGCGTTTCCTCGGGACGCAGCAAGTAGAACATGGACTGCAGGTGATGTTGTATGTCGGGCTGAGGAAGCACGCGCGCCGGCGATCGCCACGGGTTCGTACAGCCCCGCTCTGCACTGCCCAGCACCACGGCTGCACCCTTGTTTGCGAAGTAGCACTCATTGAGACTGAAACAATACATAACATTCGTTTTATAAAGATAGTAATCAGAGATAGGCACACCCAAAGATTGGCGATGACAGTATTTGACCTCTAATGACAATATTTCACCTCCATCTGATAATTATAAACGGAAGAATGATCCATATAAGGAAACTGACTGAACCCCAACCCGGGAAAAAAATAATATGTATATGTCGCAGGGTGATTTGATAATTCGTAGAAGTAACCCTTGGCCCTAGAGCAAATTACATTTCCGCGTGACTAAACTACACCCGAGGCCTTGAGTTTTAAATTCTAACTATTGCAGTTCTAAATTAATTTAAAATAATAACCTAAATACATACATAACTAACATTGTACCTACATTGTTTTCGATTAAATTAAACATTTGTTTATCTTGTAATAAAACCGCGTACCTTGATGATAATTACTTTTAAAACATAATGCAACCGTGAAATGTATGAATGACGCCATTTTTAGTAAAGTTGTTGCAATTCGTTTTGCGGGCGGCGCATTTAACCTCCCTTTCACTGGCGCGGGCGCAGGCAGACCACTGCACCTCGCGGGCCAGGCGCTGCCATCGGCGCGCTGGCTGGCTGGCGGGCTTGCCTCGACGCCTTCATTCTCTTAAACTTGAATACTCCTTAATATATTTAGTTTATTTCATTTAATAAAGCTTTATCTGCGTGGATAATACTTTATAACTAGGACGCATTTATGCATTATTTCCAATTCAGGATAGAGGTATTTAACGGTAGTTTTTATTACATTGTACGTATCTCTTTCGTTTCTGTTTAGTTTACAGTTCTTTAACTTAGGCCGATAAAAATAACTCATTGTTACAAATAGCGCAATCACAGCACTGGCATTTTGCCTTCATACGGGTCAAGTGCCTTTCAAAAAAGGTAAAGTGTTTATATCAAGCGTAAATTTATTATGATGAGGTTAACCGAAAATAGCTCCACGCGGGAAACAGCGTCTATATTACTAAACATGGCAGGATGAACTTTGTAACGCTAATAATAGAGAGAAAAATAGTTTCACGGTGGATAGTAAGCAACAAACTGAATGTTGACTTGCATTAAGGCGGCAAGGGCGGTTTCTCTCAAGGTTCATTAAAAATAGCGCCGTCGGAGCGTTGCCAAATCGTTGCGTTGCCCGCCCATACTATACGTAGACATGAGCGTGAACGCTGCGGCCGCCCATCGCGCTCCGTCAACCTCGCCCAATTCGGAACACACCACATCGCGTCTTTTGAGTAACCGCAACCACATGGCATCCACCAAGACCGGAAATACCTCAGTTCCTATCACACCACCTACTGGCCGCCTTGTCTTCTCAGTTTAACTATTTTCCTTAAATTACGCTAAATGAAGAATTCAGTTAATCGTGCATTTGGACTAACTTAATAGAAGTAGAGGTCCAGTCTGTGCACTTTTTTGCTGTGAATAACTTCAATCATTATTCCTGCATAAGGTTATTAGAGTACAGGTTATCTCTGTATTAAAACCTCTGAATTGTACGGTTTATTTACCAAAATTGCTGTAGGTAGTTTACAGGATTGTGGAATTTGACGGTGGTAGGGACTGTTGCAATTGTCAAACGACTACTTATTCAATGACAAACGTAGCGAGACGTAGATGGAAAAAAGTCGTTCTCGGCATCAGTCGTGGTGGCCCACAGATCGGGCGACCGTACAATGATGTGTCCAATGCCTTCAAGCCCTCATTTTTCTGTCAGTTGCTAAAAAGTTATGGTGCTATTCATTCCGAATAGCTCCCATCTCTCTCTGTCACTCTGAAATCATGATGGCTCTAACTAACGTCATAGTACGGCCCCCACTGAAAATAGACAATATAACGGTCATATGTTCATAACATACCGAATGAATGTTATATTTTCATTATAAGCGATGTGTAAAATGAAAGCGTAGAGGTTCTACATTATTTGAGGGTTCAAACATGACCTGGAGGAAAAGTAGGTACCTACCTAGGTAGTAAATATTGAAGTTGGCAATATTTACTCGAAGAAAACATAGATTTATTTTTTAAAGTAACTATTTATTACGCCTTTTGATGTTATTTATAGGGCACAGAATTTTTTTACGATTACAATGTACCTACCTAAAGAAGTACTTAAATTTTCTACTTAATCACGAACACACAGTCTTATTACAACTTGTCATAGCACCAAGTTTTTAGTAAAATACTATAGTAATATGTATACACTATATACATTATAATCTGTTAAATTGCTACAGGTTTACTGGTAAATTAAATATACATTTATAAAAATATCACACACTGGCTAATCTACTGATTAGCTCTTTCATGTGTACATGTGTTTAAATGATTTTCGCAAATTGACGATACCATATCTAAGTTTGAGATTATTTTTAACATTCAATGAGGTGTTTGCCATAACAGTTGAATTAGCAATAGAGTAGGATGATTAATTATGAATGTGCCAAGAAGGATATTGATGAAATAAATGAGGCTCTTTTTAGGGTTCCGTAACAAAATGGCAAAAACGAAACCCTTACAATTTATCATCCATCCGTTTATCAAGCCCGTCACAACCGAGGTATAGGGTGTCCAGTGGAAAATTTTCATGTTCAATAGTGAATAAAAGGAAAACAACAATGTTATTCTCATATTTTATTTAACCAAAATGGAGTATGAATGGAGTTTTTAAGGCATTTAAATAAAAATAAATAAATGACAATGCGGATTTTATGTCTTAAAAAAAACATTGTCCAAATGCCGTCTATTTCTCTCAAGATACTCTTGCAATCGGACTCTTAAATTTGCGAACACGCGAGAGCAAAACAAAAAGTGCAATGGCAGCAACTTAACAGCGGATATTTTCATGTAGGGCCTGAATTGTTCGAGGATTGTCACTGTAAACCCTCGACTTAGGTATCCCCACAAAAAAAAGTTGCATGGTGTAAAATCTGGCGATCGAGATGCCCAGGGTAAGTGACGGAGTCAAATTATATTGTCTACATATTACTAAGTGGAAAAAATACGTAATTATTGAAGCTAACTAAAAAAAATTGAATTTGAAAAACTACGCAAGCAAATTAGTTAGTCAGTTAATAAAATTTATATGGGCCCACCTCTGAAGCATGACCTACCAAACAAAAAAAGAATCATCAAAATCGATTCATATTTGGCGGAGTAATCGAATAACACATAAAAAAAAAAACATTTTGACGATTGGAGGTGGTTCTCCTTTTTGAAAACGACTGAACAGGGCACATGGGTAGACCATGACCTGGAGAAGGATATAGGATACTTTTTATCCCGATATTCCCACGGGATCGAGAGTTATGCGGGTGAAACCGCGGGGCGCAGCTAGTAAGTAATATTTACTTGTTACATTGCACCGAGGACAATAATTATTCTTGTTCTAACGTATCACTATGAGCTATACGAAAAAAAGTTAATGCCATTCCGTGGTGAAAAGATAAGCAAGTTAGTTAGATTGCTATCCCAGGCAGGCTGACCGCCCAGATATTAAACTGATAACGGCGATGTCAACGTTTTGCTAACACTGAAGTGATAAAGACAGAATCGCTGCAGGAGCTAAGCACCAAAATCTCTACATCTATGAAAAATCAAAATTAAAATCGGTGCCTCAAAACTTTCCACAGCATGTCCATAACAGTTTTCAGACACATGAAAAAAGGTCGATGAAGATGCGAAACTTTTTTGTAAAATCTTTCTAGTTCGCTTAGTTATAAGCTACGTCAGCCCAAGCTCCAACCACCATAGGTTTAACGGCGGATTTGGTTTATACTAACAAAGTCATTTCTCGTCAAACCACTTCGAACATTCGATCCTTATGAGAAATTCCGTATTGAAAGATTTTCAATGGTATACTACTACTCGTAGGTACGGAGAGTGTTCAACTGACCACATCTCATGTCCGTAAGACAACAGGCAGGAAGTACTGATCGATAATCCTAGTTTTTTCCTAACTGCGGCCCAGCGGAGCTGTAGGCTCCTATTAGTCTAGAAGTTATTTTGCCTAATTGCAAGGTTTGTCCAAGGTAAACATAATATTCTGAAACAATTTCGAGAGCACTGTCGTTGACACCAACCGGTTTGGCAGTAACATAATGTCTTTTGATCAGCACCTTGTTTGTCAAAGTTCATACGGAAACCGTTGCAAAGATAAGAATCAGCCAGCCTGAAAAACATCTGTTGCAAGCCTTTGAATTATCTAGCCAAATGACAGTATTATAATAATAATTATGAAAATCGGAAGTGGGATATATAGGTACACAGGATGACCAGTTGAGATGTGTCAGTACCAGTATGGGGAAACCTGAAACTAAATACATGTGAGTACATAAACAGGTAGAGAAAGTTTTATGGAACCATGTCGTCGATTCTGGAGTTAAGAAAACTGCATTTAAAAAAAAGGCCTGGGCAAAAAAAAAAAACTATTTAGTCCGTCAGTCAGATAATAAAAAATATCACATAATAATTATTAGACACGTACTTATTTCTTGCTTTATCATATTAATAAAAAAACCGGCCAAGTGCGAGTCCGACTCGCGCACGAAGGGTTCCGTACCGTTATCTATAAAAACGGCAAAAAAAAATCATGTCTGTTGAATGGGAGCCCGGACTGCCAAGCACCCTAGCTTGGCAGTCCGGGCTCCCATTCAACATTATTATTATTTAGTATTTGTTGTTATAGCGGCAACAGAAATACATCATCTGTGAAAATTTCAACTGTCTAACTATCACGGTTCCTGAGATACAGCCTGGTGACAGACGGACGGACAGCGGAGACTTAGTAATAGGGTCCCGCTTTCCCTTTGGGTACGGAACCCTAAAAATATAAAATGTACTTATTAATAAAGTTAGGGAGTGGGAGTTCGCTACGTCACAACAGAAATGTGGCATGACGTCACGCCTATGTAGATTTTCTAAGCATAAAATCTACATAGGCGTCATGCCACATTTTAACTCAATGTATCGCTGCAATCTTCTGATTACGGAAAAATAAGAAAAACACGTGTCCAATGATAACATACCTGAAGGACAAAAAAATTTTTAGTCATCCTCCCTATTCAAATCTCAACGGGTCACCTGTTTATTAATGCTGCTTCTTTTCTGTTCCAGTAACTTAAACATATCGTCCAGTGCGTTGGAGACCCATTTACAGGATATCGTATGCACCGTTTTCAACTCTAAATATGCTTAGGACTAAGGTGACTACCAGATCCCTCAATAACTGAGTTTAGGCTTTTCTAGGCGCCATAATTACATTATTTACGTGAAACCAGCTTGCTCCGATGGCTGACATTATCTATTAGTATGCTCTGCTCTGCTTATTACATATTGGTGCGTAAATACTATGCCTAGGAACTACTGACACCTAGAAATATGGGCGAAGCTAACATGTTAGCTGTTCAATACAATCAATACCCAAAATTGAAAAAAAAGTAAAGCGAATTCTTCTCACTACCACTACTTCACGAGTAGTATTTTTACTTCACCAGTAGTTGATAATTTTGTCGAGAGCCAGGTTTATAATGAACCAAATCACTTTAAATTATGAAATGACGCCTTCGTTTTCCTGTTTACTGCCATGGTTATAATGACATAAATGATAATATCAAATATTCCACACACAAAGGACATAATTACTATGTATACTTCTTTTATGTGTAGCCCAATGACAACGGTCCCCGGTGGGTACATAATTAACGTGAATTTAAATCTTTTCAAATAATCAAATTTTAAGAGCACCATGATACATATTGATAATTACCTGAATGCAACCATTTCTACATAAATCCAATTATTGGAACACAACTCTTATATCACTCAAGATAGCACCACCGCCACCGTCACGCAAACTACATTTCAATATTTTTTTTAAGTATATGGGAGTACATTGTCTGCGTATTTTAGCCAACCATGGCCAGGATCCCGGTACGCGGTGCACCATCCAACACATCCCGTACGACAATAAAGTGCGAGCGCGACGCAACAACGAGTCCACTCCACGGACGACGTCACAACACAACACTCACAGCTTCCTTCTGAACTGAGCACAAACTACCGCTTAAATATAGAAACACGGCGCAGAACAGGAACACGAGGCGATCGGGAAAGGAACACGCAGTGATACTACGTGAACCATATTGTTGTGTTGCATGAGCAAGGAAGATCTTTATTAAGTTTCAACCATCGAATGCAGTAAAGGGTTTATATATATATATACATATCTGACTAAACAGTATTTTCTATGGATATATAAATTATTATTCACTACACGTAGAAATAAAACAAGGTTCAGACAATTAACAATATAGCTGTAGCTATACTAACGACCAAACATGCACTCAACAATTTTAATAAGGTCAAACTCAAACACTAAGATCTGCTTTCAGATTTTTGTCCTTGATATTTAATTATGTAAAGGTGAGTTCAAGCACTCGCGAAATTACGAACCAAGTCCCTTCTCTCAACCTTTATCCGTTAAATAGAAATTTTCTTCTAAATTAAATGCTTACACACAGAGAAAATGTTACGTCTTAATAATTTGAATCAATCCACTACAATATAATATTTGCCGTCTTCTACCGAATGTATGTGGTTTTACATAGCACTTTTCCTCGCTGGAAGTAAAGTGCAAAGACTGGTAGCAGAGCTCGTCTATAAAGGAAATTCGCTCAGCGAGACATTATTGGAACGACAATAACAACAACGATTTTGGTGTGAATAAAATCCAGAAATAGAGATCAATACCTAAAAATATATTCGTGCTACTGGGCTGGGAGCGCTTTACAGTGGCAAGCATGAATACCATCAACCATCATGCGCGTGTGGGTGTTGGCGGAGGAAACAGTGGCTCGGGGCGAAGTCGTCTTGGCGGTGTCTAGCTAGACGTCGCCAATGCCTTCGAGTCATTGCCCTACAGTTGCATTAAGGAGGCATTTTTATATCATAGAGTGCCACTGCCAACCTACCTATCCTATCTGAAGCCTATCTGAAGGACACAGCTCACACAGCTGTCATCTACCCGGGTTAAGAAGGATGGGGTCGGCGAGAGATGTCGTGCGGTGTTCCATAGAGATCGGTTCTGGGGCCGCCCCTGTGGAACATCGGGTACGACTGGACTCTGCGCAGTGAGCTTCTCCATAATATGAGCGTCAGTTGTCACTTGTCACGCCGAGGACACATTGGTTACCGCACGGGAGAAGAGGTATAGGCAGGTGACCGTGTGGGACGGCTAGAGTCGCTCAATTTGTAGGTTGGATTCAATTTGTAGGTTTGCTCCCCAGGTGGCATTGGCCAAAATATTAGGCCCTTTGCTTTTCCAGGTCCCGGCCCCAACACCCAGACCACCGAATAACCCGCAACGCTCAATTCTGCTAAGGTGACCCAGACGTTACTTATTTTCTGAGTAGCAAAATGTGTGGGATAGAGTAGTGTTAGTATGTACTTTATACGTACGCATACCTGCTAGCTTAGGCCGTTGCCATGGCCTACCTGTAAATTGGCCGTCATTTTTAATAAGTAGGTATAACGTTTTACGGAATATTATTAATAAAAATAGTGCCAGTCACTTTACGTCGGCGGTAATTTTGGCAAGACGCTTTAAAGTTTATTTTATTATTATTATATTTTAATACTATTTGTAAGCAGCCAGATCAATCGTAAGGCCCAACATCCCCCGACACAATTAAAAGGTCGCTGTGCGTATGAGCGCGAGCGTGATAATTATATGGATTTATAACACAGCTGCACAGCTTCATTAAACTTAAGTTGTTCAAGGTCTAATGGAAGTATAAAAAATTAAAAAATATTTTAACGCCTTGGATCCCATATTTTAAAAGATTATGATGTTTCCAATTGACTTTGCTATTTAAGTCATAAGTTTGTACCTAGATATTTTTTTTTACAACCATAGTAATAACTATACCTATTTCATTGTTTTTTTCGGAAAAGACAAACTTATTTATAATAATATGGTGCATGCGAATATATTTAAGGTTATCAAATAAACTATTTTATTTATATTATTTTATTTTTATTTATCCCAACTACCCAGCACTGAGCGTGGTCTTTACTTCTAATGGGAGGCTGGCAATTAAACAAAGCAGTTGGATGAGAGTTGCCGAGAATCGAGTTGCCCTATGCCCCAGCAGTGGACTGCTGTAGACTGATGATATTGACATAAGATAAAATGCAAAAAAGAAATGTTACTAAACTGTAGACATTGACACCTGTACATGAGACGTTTATCGTAGCCAGATTTATCTTGAAAGTCCAAGGCAACTGAGATCAGTAATTGATCAATTCTTTCTGGGATTACTCACAAGAACATCTCCTGTCCTCCACATTCATTTTGCATTATCCTCTGTTCTTTTTTATTATGATTGATGCAGCACAATGTGCTAAATACTCATTTTAGAGCTTCCGGTATAATATAATACATAAATTCTAGTTAAGTTGGTTCATTTGAATTTTGGTTATTTAAAAAACTTCATTAGTAATCTTAGTTTGACAGAAACACAGACATTTTGATATTTGCAAAACCTAAAGGATACTTCCCCTATTGGTTTTTAAAAGTAAAATAATCATCAAAATATGAGACATATTAGAATGTATCAATTGATTGCATTGACTGAAAAGTCTGAATAATTCACCTGACCTCTGACCTTATTCTCAGGATTCTATAATAACCCTTAATCTCAGGAACAGGTAGACATAATTTATATGTCTAGCTGTTACACCTACCCGACAGACAAATAAGTGATTTTATTTCTGTTTCTGGGTTCTATTTTTTCCTTTTGAGGTATGCAACTCCAAAAAGCAGGTAGTTTTAGTGTTTGCATCATAAAATGTAGTTAGACATTATGAGATCATGAAGGAAAGTAGAGGGTTAGGAGCCAGTATGAACAATCATTAATATGTTTATTAAATCTTCCCAAACACTTCTTACATTTTATCCCTTTATACTAGCTGTCCTGGTGGCGCCTATCTGGTTTAGAATTAATTCTACATCAACATAGGGCAAAGTGAACACTGACTTGGCAGAATTTCTAGCACATAGCCTCTAAACTTAGCAAAGATTTTCTGGATATATGGGAACCACAATAAAAATACACACAACAAAAACTAGTAACTAACCTAGCCACTGAATGCTTCTTTTAGAAAAACAGATTGGGTATATTATAAATATAATATACCGAATACGTATATATTGCTGTGCCCTGACAGGGTCAATGTATGAAACAAATATTATTGTAACATCTTGTACACTACATTGAATGCAATAAATGATGATTATGATTATAATACAAGTTTTTAAATATTCTGCCTGAATGTTGTTTGGCCGTCAATACATAATTAGAAAATAGAATATGACTAAATGAGTACTTTAAGTATTATTACATTTATTATTCCATATTTAATGGACAAACTGTTATGGTTGCCATTAAGAGAATTTTGATAACATAACATTACCTACCTCTTGCTGATGCGGTTCCCAACATCGTCTTCAATATTATCACTTTTTTCTGTCTCATCCTTAAACAAAAGAAAATATCAATTTAACCATGTAAACTATGTAGTTTCTTGAGACCACTAACTTAAGGTTCTTATAACTAACACCAATGACAGGGCTACATAACAAACCATTCACATAACATACTACTAACTTTGAAACATGATAGGTCTATCAAGCAAGAGACTCAGAAATAGTATTATTGTGATAGATGAACTAACAAACAAGACAAAGAGCTAAGCAGGGCTTATGATTAAATAAAAAGATGTATGGGCGTAAATAGAAAGATATACGGGTGTTAAATAAAAGTAGTTAAAAGTACTGAATCGTGCACTAAGTTATCAATAAAATTCCTCGAGAAATACTCAATACGTCTGACCAATTTGACACAACATCATAACACTCACAAAATTTACAAACCAGTACTCACCGTTTTCCTAGGTGTTTGCACACTCGGAGAACGTCGAATTGTAACAAGTGCCATACCACATTAGCGTTAACAAATCATTATCAAGGTATGTAATACAATCACAAACATATAGAGGAATACCTATTGACTTATCATAACACTAATCCATAAATGATTCAATATAAGTAAGGTAAAACTTAGTAGCATACATCACTAGATACTTTAAATACACTCATAACTGATTGCAACAAGTACAATCTATCACAACTTCGCCCATTTTTTATTTTACTAAATTCTATTCTTATTCAAAGAAAAGATGATGGATGGATGAGTGAGCGAGTGCTTACCACAGAACAGAATACACAGATTAAAAAAATTATGAGCGAAATCCATAGAATTAATAAGTACTATCGATAAAAGATTGACAATATTTTTGTGAATCTGTATGAAATTATTTGTTAGCACTGACTATTAATATTAAACGGGTGATGGACGTGCGAGCAAGTACGCGTACTTATGGCTCGGCGCGCTTCCTCGCCCGTCTGTCATCGCCGCGAGCCGCGAGCCAATTTGACAATGAAATTCTGAGAAAACTTCACGTGTGTCAACGACGGCGAGCCGAGTAAGGTCGCGGACTTAAAGGTACAAACGGCTACACATCAAGCTATACATTTCCAGTTAATGCTGATCTCGCATTGTATAGAATTTCCTTAAAATGCGAGGTCAGCTTATGCTGGAAATGTATAGCTTGATGTGTAGCCGTGTGTACGTCCGTCCATCACCTCGCGTCAATATAGTCTGTGGTACAGATTACTTTTATATAGGGTCTGTGGACGCATAATAGACGCGAGCACAGACTAATAAATAAATCAATGACTAATAAATAAATGTACTCTGTGGCACAGACTATATTGACGCGAGTCAACGTCAAAATTACATGATCGCTAATTCTAGTCTGTGGCTAATTCGCTATCTAAACACGATCAAAAACAATTATATTGTTCAAGCAAGTGTTGTAAATATTACTGGGTAAATGTTTAAACTTATAAGGTGTTTTACTAATGACTCAAAAATTGTTATGACCTCTTTGCAACTCTATAAACATTTATTGAGGCAGTGTGAAAAGCTTCCCCCTGACGCTTGTAAACACTATAAATTCGCTGTTAAACAGGTAAGTTTCTTAGCTATGTTTTGATAGAACCTTGAATCAAATTATTGTAGCTATTAGCATTCGATGGACCCGCATGTTAAAATTTATAGACATATATATTATATGCCAGAACGTCTTATCGATTTACTATAATTAGGTATTTCTGACCTCAGTTCTTGTCCCCTGACTCTGTTTGTGTTTGTGAATTTTAAATTAAATTATTTGTATTTATATTTCATAGAAGTAGTAGTATTTATCTGGACTCCCTTTTTTTCAGTTATCTCTCATTCAGAACATTGTGCGTGGTGTGCCCTGGCTAACATAGCCAGCCTAGCTTGCCTAATCTAGTTTATAACATATTCACGAAATGTTACAATTTATTTAGAATGTTACAATAATATTTGTATAAGGCTTCAAAAAATAAGGCCCTGTTTCACTACATAGTATCTCAATATAGTTTGTATGGAATTATTGATATACTAATAAATGTTAACAGAAAACTATCCAGATTTGGTGAAGCAGGCCTAAAGTATAATCTAATTATTGGTATATAGGTACATTGGCAAATATCAACATTGTTGCTACATGCACAACTCAAACTAGCCTAATTAACTGGTTACTTTTGCTTGATTGCTCCAGACCATGTATAATCAGTATAATGTTTTTTTTTGGTATTATAATAACCTACTACTTTCTTTATCCAGAGCTACAAGCAACACAAGTTTGAACCTGATCTAGAGAGAGTGAAAGAAATTATTTCAAAGAGTCTTGAGGATGCTAAATGGATTGTAAATAAGGTAAACATCCATACTTAATATTATAAATTCGAAATTAACTCTGTTGGTCTGTATGTTACCTTTTCACGCCTAATCCACTGGACGGATTTCGACAAAATTTGGCAAGGAGATAGATGTAATCCTGGGGAAGGACATAGGCTACTTTTTATCGACATACCATGCGGGCGAAGTCCCGGGCGGAAGTTAGTAATAAATAAATGAAAAGAGCACTGATTGTTTATGTATAATTTGGATGAAATTAAATTATTGCCTTACTTAGATTTTGAAGACAGTTCGAAAATTGAAAGAACAGTTTGAAAAAACATTGATAAGTACATAAATCTTGAAGTGGAAAAAAAGTAAATATTAAATACTTTATTTATAAGTTGTTAATTAATATTGAAAAACATTTAACTTCGCAATTGAAATGAAATGATTTTATTTCTGAAAATAGGTCTGTATAAACACTTTAACATGTTTGAGACAATTGACAAAATGTTGACTTTTTTTCAGTATACTCAAAAATAATGGATGCTATGAAGAAGATAGATATTAATGATTCACATAAAAAAGATGGTTTTATTCATGATACCAGAATATTGTAATTGCTAAGGATGTTTGGTGAAAAAATAGAGGATTACGAAATATTGGAACATCTTGGTAAAGGAGGATTTGCACATGTGTATAGAGCAAAATGTCGACGAACAGGATTATTTGTTGCTATCAAAATGATAGACAAAGCACTTATGGCAAGTGCTGGTATGATAGGCAGAGTAAGACAAGAGGTCACCATTCACTCTCGTCTGAAGCATCCTGCTATCCTAGAATTGTATACATTTTTTGAAGATGCACATTATGTTTATTTGGTTTTGGAACTAGCACACAATGGTGAGCTAGCAAAACACTTCAAGTTAGGAACTCGGGGGTTATCTGAGAAGGCAGCTGCTGATATATTTAGACAAGTGCTGAGTGGAGTTTTGTATCTTCATACACATAATATCATTCATAGAGATTTATCATTGAACAACTTATTGTTGACAAAGGATCTAAATGTTAAAATTGCTGATTTTGGTTTAGCTACACAGTTGAATGGTCCAGATGAAAAACATGTAACCATGTGTGGTACACCTAACTATATATCTCCTGAGGTAGCTTCGAGAGACTTCCATGGGTTACCAGCTGATGTCTGGGGTTTGGGCTGTATGTTGTTCACTTTATTAGTGGGAAGCCCACCATTCCACACTCAGCATGTCAAGACTACTCTTAACAAAGTTATTAATGCTGATTACAAGATACCTTTGGAACTGTCCCTGCAAGCTCAGGACTTATTGCAGAAGCTATTGTGTAAAGATCCCACAAAAAGAATCACATTAAAGGGTATATTGGAGCATCCCTTTTTATGCAATGGTCAAGGTTCATGCAAGCAAGATATATCACGAGATTCTGGGTTCCTTACAACATTGCACAGTACTCAACACAGCAATAAATTTAGACCTGATGACAGAACTGATCTTGAATGTCCCCTAAAAGAATACAATACTGAAAAAAAAGATGTCAGACCTATGTCCTATAATATATTTACTCAAGAAGTCAGTTCTAATTCAACATGTTCTAACAAACGAAATTACAATTTGTGCACAGGAATTGATAAAGCATCCGGGGAAATGTTTGATTTAAAAAATCAGCATAATAATATATTCCAAAAAAGTGATAGTCCATGCAACAGCAATTTATCTTTATTGGAAAATATGAGAAAAATTGACTTAAAATGTAAAGTGTCTCAAGCAAACATGAATTTAGAAGAAAACAAAGAAAATATTCCTAAAACTTGTACGGTCAATTCTAATGTGTTGAGTGTTCCTCCACTGTGTGCTGAAAGATTGCCAACTATTTCACACAGGACACGAAATGCAATACTGAAAATAGAATCTTCTGGAGTAATTGTAGAGTTCATTAAAAAGAAAGGCAAAGATCGAGAAGAACAAATAGCAGAAATATGTAAAATATCCAAAGATGGAATGAAAATTATAATATATACAGTTGATAACAAGACTAGGACTCTGAACTTTGACCATGATCCTAATCCTGATGAAGTATTTACTTATCATAATTTACCACAGAAGCATTGGAAAAAATATTTATATGCTTCGCGATTTGTTGAACTTGTCAAAGCCAAAACACCAAAGGTAACATTGTACACATCTTTAGCAAAATGTCAGCTAATGGAAAATGCCACCGACATAGAAATATTCTTTTATAGTGGAGAAAAAGTTACATACACCAGTTCGGAAGGGTTAAAAATCATTGACAAAAATCTAAAAACACACTATAATCTTACAACAGCACCTGAGCTGAAATATATAACTGACCACTTTGAGGAATGTTCTAACCGCATGAAGCGCGTACAAACAGCCCTATCTGGCATTCCCGATGAATGTTTCCCTTTAATAATAGGAAAAAGACCTGTTCAACATGTGGGTAATTTACAATCACCTCTTCAAGGCTCAGTAAATGCAAATTTTAATACGCCACTCTTAAACATTGGATCATTTCATCGAACAGCTGCTAGCTCTAGTCATGCGCCAAGTGATTATAATTAATGGACTTGGAATTTGTAATTCTCAACCTGTCAGTATAACTTGACAAATTCAATTAGATGGCTTAATTAATTATTTTGGAAAATAGAATGTGTTCAATCTTTTATTATAGAGTGTATTGTATACTACTTGTAGTTTTAGTAGAATAAGCGCAAGTTCTAAAAGTAGTTTAGTCTGAAAAGTAACTTAGCTACTGAAAAAGATTATGCATTCACAGAAAAGGATGTAAATTATTTATTTTGATCGAGCTTTGCGCTTAACTGATTAATCTACTTGTTGTATATTGATTGAGTTAGTGTGCCTCTTACTTTGTACCTATTATAATGTTGGCTTTATGGCATTATTGTGCTAAGAGATGTATGTAAGTAAATACATATAAAATAAAACTGCATAGTAACATACTTTTAATGATTTCATTTGTAAATTTATTGGATTTAGGTTTATACAGCTTCTTTCATTGTACCTAACCATTATAACACCGTTTTTATTAGCTTGACCAGCACCTATACTACTACGACGTCACGGAGCTACACATAGTCTGGTTTCTGGATTTCACATTTCTAAGCATCATCGGCACTTCGAGCAACAACAAGCGCAACTGGCAAAACGTCATATTCATAGCTACATTAGAGATATTCTAACTCGCCGTAGGCGAGTTATTCTAATATTCATATCGGTCGGCACAGATGATTATGTCGGTGACGCGAACCCATAAGATTTTCCTCTACCAAAAATCGCTCGACGCGCCTAAAGAAGTTTTCACTTCAAACGAAGATCCTTCTCACGTATTATTAAAACTATACCTACCTAACCACGATAAAAAGTGAAAATTTTCGCAGCCGCCATCTTAGATTTACATTATACCGTCACTATCGGTTTTAGTACCCTCGAAAACCATCAAAACGATAATGACGAAAAATGTGCCGCCATCTTGGATTTTCATTTTGACACAGTGGTGCCGATTCTCTTGTCACAAATTCTCTAAACTAAACTAAAAATCACTAAAATTTAGTTTATTCCTGTCAAACGACGATTGTGACACAACTTAACTATAATTTAGTTTGACAGCACTAAGATGGCACTGAGTTTTAATTTAGTGAAAATGCTATTCTGAATTTGACGTTTTAACCAAAATTTTTGTTCTATATCTAAAATCCTCTAACCAACTCTGACTATTTTTAATCACGATTAAAAATGTGTGGAATAAAATTAGATGTCATGAACTAAAATTCAAACCAACACCTCGAATTCAGTTGCAAAACGGTACTGTATCTTTTTTTAATTTTCTTTTTCTTATATCCCGAAAACGTCATCCTATCCTAAATCTATAAAATCAAATCAATAAAACCTACCCAATCCTATCTAGCTTCATATTTTCTGACTGACCGACCCTTTGACAATTCAAAAGTGCCTGTAATTGGTTTATTTGAAATAAATGCTTTGAGTTTGAGTTTTGAGTTTATCGCAAAAATAATGAAAATTTTGACCCCCTTTGCAGCTTTAATTTTTTTGTTTTCTTCCAAAAAGTGAAAAATTCCATATAAAAATTCGTCGAGACGGCCAAATAGCGCGCCTCTCCAGCTAAAAAAAAATCACGTGGTAGGTAAACAAGAAGGTACCAAGTGGAGCTACGATTGTCAAATTCGATTTTAGTTCTGTCAAATTTTTTTTTTAATTTAGAGATTTTTTTTGGCAGAATAGCTCTAAGATTCTCATAGTAAAAAGTAAGGAATTTTAGTGATAGTTTAGTTAGTTTAGTTCGGTGTACAAGAGAATCGGCACCATTTTCTCTATCATATAATATCATTGTCTCTATCCCTGTGCTCTATCGCTACGCCTGCAGAGAGAGCAAAAGTGAGAATTTAGACGAAGACGGTCACAAGTATGAACGCTTTTTCACGTGACGATTTCTGTCAGTTTACTTCTACCTAGGAGTGAGGCGTATTTATCGTCACCGATATAAATCAAAATTAAAAAATAGCAGATAGCAACTGTTCCTAACGATAAAATATATCTGTTATTTAAAATAACAGATCCTCAAGACTGTTACCGCGGCTGTTACTGTTAAAACTTCGGATACGATTTTCGACTTTAACGAAAATAAATAAAGAAGATATTCAATTGAGATTAATACGTATTTATCATCCGTACAAAAATAACAGGCTTTATTTAATAACAGATAGATACGATTTTCAACTAAACCAAAAGAATCATAGAAGATATTCGATTGAGATTTAAATACGTATTTATCATCCGTACAAAAATAACAGGCTGTCATTTAATAACAGATATTAATTGGAGCTGTTTTTTTTTTGTCACAGTAACAGAGATAACACATATCGTGTTTAACCTGTTAAAACCCATCTCTAACTGGCAGAAGGTTCCGTCCGCCGCGGACACCGCTGCGTGCGCCGCACAGTGGATTGTCCCCATAGAAGAGGTTGGACATAGGGAGCTTGTGAAATCAAAATGTATAATAAAAAAAATAAAAAAATGCTATCGTATTCCTTTATCAAAAACCTACAAATATTGTTCTGAGACTTTTTCTAATTGGACTCGTATTTCAGGAGAAAATCAATAAAAAGTGTAGTGTCACCAAGTGTCACTTAGTGTTTTCTTTGTATGGAAATGGACACTTAAACTCCCCCATCGCCTGATGTTCGCCTTGTTTCGAGTAGTCATTTCTATAATTGGTATCTACCTACTAAGTGCCACATTTTGTCGAAAGACACTTGGTGCCCCAATCGTGCCCTTTCTGAGATATAATCGATTTTCGTTTCATCATAAGTAAATACAATAGAATGACAAAAATACCATGGCAACCATGAATTTTCATTTGGCTTGAATGAAAATAACGTGTGATGCCATGCCGCCGCGTGTGACGTGGCGGTGACATCTGCGGGCCCTGCCGCAAAAAATAGGCTTGCAGAAAAAATATCGAAATATCGATATTTTTTGTTCGATATATCGATATTTTCAGGCGATATTTATTATTTCGATATATCGATGTATCGATATAAAATATCAAGTATCGAAAATTTATCAAAACCGATATATTTTCAATAGCAACACCGTTGTCGCCGCTGACTAAAACCGCTGGAATTCAGAGCCGTAAAAATTATTAGTACTTTTTTTTCCTAGTTTGGTATTTAAATGATTATAAAACTTGAACTACATAAAGTCAATTTTTTTTTTGAAAATTCAACCGATATATCGATATTTTATTTTCGATATATCGAAATCGATATTGATATTTTTTTCTTTTTTTTTTATTCAGCTGCATCCGGTTAGACTGGAAGCCGACCCCAACATAGTTGGGAAAAGGCTAGGCAAATGATGATATTGATATTTTTTTTAAATATCGATACGATATATATCGATACTTTTTTACACTTCTTGCATCCCTAGCAAAAAACGCTCCATGCTCCATTTCAAGCAAACGCGCATAAAAACGCTTCTCCGTAAACGCACTCATACAACGCCATATGAGCGGGCCGCGCCGCCCAACGCAACGCCACGCTCCACGCCCCGCGTCTCCGTAAACAACGCCTTAGGCAGGCACCGCAGATGTTGAAATCCTTAGCGATCAAGGAACATAGTTTTTTACTATATCTAGCGACAAATCTGCTTTCAAAATCTGTGTATGAACGTGAGATTTTGAAATCACAGGCGAGTTAAGTCACTGCGTGTGTACCTAGCATTAGACCCATGCTGAACAAATAAAATAATTGCCAGCGTGAAAATCAAAGGGTTCCAATTTAATGTAATCTGGCAACATAAACAGTGATCCTCCATCTTTTTTGTCACGATGCCTCCCAAGAAGCAACCAGAGAAATCCGGTACGTAATTCTATTTTGTGGAAATATAGCAGTGAATTGTGAATTATATGATAATTAGAAGCAATTGATGCTTTTTGAATGAATTTCAAACCTATAACTTCAGTGTAGAAACAAATAATTATTGTTCGATCATGGTGACATTTACTTGGCTGAGCCACGCGGTACTTGTTATGAACCCATAGGCTTATTGTGTTGGTGTTCGGTAAACTTTCTATACTTTAAATAGGCGTAATCCATTGTTGTAATCATGTTCTCATTAAATAATTCTTAATTGAACATTTGTATATATTTTGACTTGGAAGGAAAGCATTTTACATTGAGGTTATGGCATGTTAAGTTTTTTTTTTTTGTAGGGTCTTCCGGACCCAAGCCTGCAGAAAAGAAGCCCGCCACGGCTAAAACTCCAGCAGCTGCACCTAAAGCTGCTTCTTCAACCACTGCTGCTGCTGCTGCACCTAAGCCGGCGACAGCCAAGACGCCAGCGCCCGCACCTAAGGCTGCTGCACCTAAAGCAGCTCCGGCGGCCAAACCCGCCGCTGCCAAGCCAGCATCAGCTCCGGCTGCCAAGCCAGCAGCAGCAGCCGCTGCGAAGCCTGCAGAGAAGAAGCCTGCATCAGCGCCCACTGCTAAACCGGGCTCTGCTAAAGCTGCTGCCCTGAAAACGAAGTCTAGTGCGAAGCCTTCAGTGAAGAAAGCTGCAGCTGCTTCAAAACCTAAGCCTAAACCAGCAGCGGCTAAGTTGAAAATCGCACCCAAGCCTAAGAAGACTGGCATTAAGGGACAAAAGAAACAGGTGGTAAAACCTGTTGCCAAGGCCCTGAAAGCACAGAGAAAGGTATGTTTTATGTCATTTAATTTTTATTGTATTTGAATTAGTGTGATATGATTCTACTGAATGACGGTAGAATCTCATGAAATACATAGTACCTGTTAGTTTTGGACTAATTTCCCTAGGTTTATAACAAATCCTAGTCTTGTGTTTGTGACACATTAATCACGATTGTTATTTATATCTGAACTATTCCAAATTCCAGACTAATTTTATAGAGAGGTGAAATTGTTTGTTTGTACCTAATTGATAATCTCTGGAAATAATGATTTGATTTAAAATATTCTTTCGCTCATAAAAAGCTACTCGAGTGCCATGTTTTATGATATATATTTTACTTACACATGAATGAAGTCACGGGCAGGAGCCAATGTTTTATTAAAATAAAAGAGTAAATTGATGATCTTTTATTTTTAATAAAACATTGGCTCCTGCCCAGCATGATTTGTCTACACACAAATTATCCAGTAATAATGCAGCATTATACCTACTGGCAATAACCTGAACTATTTACTGCTGTTGGTAATGCTTTTCCAAGAGATTTTTCAATTCATGTGCTGTGCGGTATTATTTCAAATTGATTTTGTTGTTTTAATAGGTGAGTTAACAAGTTTCTTAAGTGAATACCTTATTCATGGGGAAACAAATCCAAAACGAATAGATATATTAATCTTCTAAACTGATTAGGAGGGTTTATTTGACATTGTTAATTAATTACTTAAATTCTAGAGAATTTACTCTGCCTGGGATTGTATATATCTAAACTAAAATGCTACTCAAGATGTAATTTTTAGTTTTATTTTTCTAGGTAGTCAAAGGCGAACATGGCAAGCGGGTACGCAAGATCCGCACATCTGTGCACTTCCGCAGGCCCAAGACTTTTGAACCCCCAAGGCACCCGAAGTACCCCAGGAAATCACTTCCCAAGAGGAATCGGTAAGTAACATACATGATGTCACAAATATTGTTCTTTATATTTAGTAATTGGTTTTACTAATGTAATTCCAATTACTTCAAAAGAAAATGTGGACAAAGGCCTTCTGGCTTCATTCAGCAAGTTAGCTGCCTAAAAAGTAATCTCATTAGAAGAAAGTTTGCAATATGACTGTCTCTGTCCTGCAGCAGACTCATTCAGTAACTAATTCAGTATTGTGTAAGTTATACAGAAGCTTTCTAAACATCCCCTCTTCTGAAAAAGATAGATGACTTCCAACAATTTTATTCAGCCAAATGGTATAGCCCTATTACTTTACAAGTTTCATGAACTTGTTTAATATTTTAGGTAAAAAGTAACAGTTTTTTATGCCATCACATTTAATGTACTTAATATGGGTTTTTTTTTTCATGTTACAGTATGGATGCTTATAATATCATAAAGTATCCGTTGACATCTGAAGCGGCTATGAAGAAGATTGAGGACAACAATACCTTGGTATTCATTGTTCACACTAGCTCTAACAAGCACCACATCAAGGCTGCCGTCAAGAAGCTGTATGATATCAATGTTGCGAAAGTTAACACCCTTATCAGGTAATATACACACCAAAACATGCTAATATTAATAATTCAAACATTTTTATGATGATATATTTGTGGGAATCTCATTGATAGAGAATGATATCAAAAAAACACACTTCTGATACCATCATGTCAACTTGGTTCAGACATAATTATTAATTTGCAATACTTACCTTTTATTCATTTGTTGCAGGCCCGACGGCAAGAAGAAGGCGTACGTAAGGCTCGCCAGGGACTATGACGCATTAGATGTTGCCAACAAAATCGGCATCATATAAACTAATGCTGTACTTTATTTTGTAAGAATAAAACACCTAAAGTATAATATTGTGTAATCATTCTTCAATTAATTCTTTTCTTCATTGCTGGAGATGCAAATCAGTCCTTTCATATCCAAAGAGTATCAATACCGACTTCCACACCTGCTGTACCTCTGAATGTGTGGGTATTGTCGTCTGGATGGATGCGGGCGTATTAGTGTAGTATACCTACACTATGGTAGGCGGTAATGGGACGAGACATTTCGGCTTAGATGAGCTTAACCTCCCCGGCTGGACATTTAAGGCCTATTGAACGGACGAGGCGCCGCTCCTTGTCAAGGAAAATATAAAACCTTTTCAAATCAAGTACACGTTAGTTACCTCTACTTTGCCACGTTCATTTACAGCACGGAGATGCCTCTGCGCGGTGTTTCCGTGTGCTGATTTACATCCAAGATGTACCTATGTATAATCAAACCAGTTGTTTCCCGCGACTTCATCAGTTTGTATACAAACCGTCAAATTTCATCCGATCGGTTCAGTCAGTAGTTTAGGCGTCGAAAGGTAACAGACAGACCTATTAGTATGGTTGATTAGATTAAATCGATCGAGCTACGACGTCTACTGGAGAATTACTTTGTCCTTGTTATTAGTAACCATCAAAAGATCTCTTCCCGTATTGGGGTGGCCTATTTTTAACTGTGAACCAAGCGCTGCACGTAGTTGCTATTATGGCGTGATGAAATTATGCGCAAGGCAATCGCAATTTTAATAGAGGTAGGTAGTGGGCAGTGGCGCATAATCCTGTAAAAACTCAACGGGGCCCCCACGCCCAGATTACGTCTAAATAACGTGTAAAAAAACTTAACGAAGCCGAAAGTCACTTTGTATTCCTGTCCTTAGATTATAAAATGTCCAGATTCTGATTCCACATTTTATAACTTAAGTTCCCGTCATTGTGATAATTTTTTTGTTCATACCTGGGAACCTGGTTACGGAGATATTGAAGGTCAAAGTTCCAACTTTATCAGACGTTTTTTTAAAGAAAGCAAGTTTTAAATTTTATAACTTGATTTTAAATACCCCACAAACCCTGAACCGTTGCAGGCTCATGCTGGGGCTACATTGTCGCAAACTCGCAACTATTCGTGCGCTCTCTGTCGCTCAGCGAGACGTCGAGCGGTGTGCGAGTGAGAGCGCGCATAGTTAAGTTCGTGATAAAGCGACAATGTAGCCCCAGCCAGCATCATAAACACAATATTTTGCGTGTGTTCCCAGTATTATATAGTGCTCTGTGGTGTGTTCCGTTGCGCACTAACGTAAACAGCGATTTTTCACATCAGTAAAAACTTTTTTACAAAAAAAACAACCGACGCGACGTCCAAAAAAACACTACAACGTCTTTAGTTTTGAATTTTCGATTATTGCCACAGACTTCCGAAATGAAAGTTATTTTTCACTTTGTGATTAGTGTTGAGGAGTTCTCCTGTTACTTCACCATCACCTCCACTTCTCCATACGCATCGTGACGAGCATAAATTGCTTGGGAACCATATTAAAGTAATCGAATCGCAACCCGTGAAACTGCACTGCTGGTGCAGTTGCTCTCGAAAAACACCATTAGGTGAGGTGGAACTGATTATGAAGACCACAGATGGCCACCGGAACTACTCAATAATAAGTATTTCACGGGTTGCGATTCCATTAGGTACTTTAAAAAATACCCAAATCGCTATAGGTGTGCCTGTAATATTTGAAGAGTTCTCTCGATTCCTCCAGGACCCCACCATCAGATCCTGTCCATCTCGGAAGCATACTTAGTCAAACAAAAAAAAAATTGCAAGTGCTATTTAAGACGGAGTTATGCCCGAACAAACAAAAAAAAAAATAATCATCCGTATTGATAACATCCTCCCTTTAGAAGTCGGTTAAAAATAAAAATCGTTTCCCAGCAATTATTTTTGTGCAATGTTATTTGATGTACAGAATGCGTAGTTGACGGGTGATGGGTCTTTTTACACCCTGTATACAGGTGTTTACCCTTACACCCTGTATGTATAAGGTTAGGTTAGACTTTTGACTATTGATACAGAAATAGGAGATACTTTGTAAATAACAGGCAAGTTTCAGTATAGTATAGTCAAGTTTAGAGCCCATGCCCGCCATGCCAATCCACAAGACTGTATAAACTTCAAAGAGTGACAGTAACAACTTACAGTTTATTGGATTGGCAGAGCAGGCCGAGCAAACTCGAAAATGTTTGCACCTTGCATAGTTTAAACTTTCTTTGGTTTCAATTACCTACTTTGTCATTTGAGAAAAAAGAGATTTTAAAATGGAAGAGCGACCTCGAAAATTTAAGCTCCCTACATTAATATTTAGCATGCGTGGGGTGCCCCAACTACGAACTGCCTTTTTACCCGATTACGGCGTAGTAAAAAGGAGGTTATATCTGTTCATGTGTTCCCTTATATCTTCTAAACTACTCATCACAATTGGACAAAATGAGGTATCATCAGAAGCGTCTTGATCGTCCACTCGTTTTATGATAATTATGTTACGTCACATTAAATTGAATATGGCGCCCTCTAGAGGACAAAGTCATCATCTTTTTTTTTTATGTGGCCATGTTGCCTATCAAATGAAAGGGCTTATTTATTAGCACATTTCAAATATCACCCCTACAACAAACGTGATTTTTTTGCCGTTTTTATAGATAATGGTACGTACGGAACCCTTCATGCGCGAGTCCTTCTCGCACTTGGCCGGTTTTTATAATCTACGACATATATTTATTTATTTTATCCTCAAATAATAAAAATAAAAGTTATAAAACCAAAACCCAACTACGACAAAAGAGTCAACTAAAAAGGTAAGTAGGTATCACAGACAGACAAATTAAAAGTCTGGAGTCACGAATAAAACTGACAGGTACGGGCGTGTGACTCCGGATTTTTACTTCTATTTTTATAGACCTACGAGTAGGTACCTACTGAACATATTTTGGAAACCTCATAGCAAGCCAATGGTCCTAAACCAATGACTATAATTATTCTCTTTGTTCCAAACTGACACGAGCTCACAATATGACGCGCCTACAGTTGGCATGTAAACATTTGCATCGTAGGTAGGTAGGTACTCACGGATATCTATGATTGGACTCGAAGTTAATGTAGCCAGATTCTTTTTACGGATGAAACACAAGATACAAGACTATGCTGTATGGCAATGATGGACTTACGAAATTCTACCAAGGAATGACCGTTTTCCACAATGTTGCATTGATGAGAAGGTCATGGTCAGTCTGGAGCGGAATTTCTCCCGAAGGAAAACTGGCAGCTGAACTAACCAACTAAAGCTCCAGAAACCTTGCAGAAGCTGAAAACTGCCATCCTCAAAGCATGGGAGAACATCCCACAGCACCTCATAGTGGCATTAATTAATTCCATGCTGAACTAACGGCCGTCGTAAATGCTTTTGGAGGTAACACAAGTTATTAAATAAAGGTTTTCTCTACGTAAATCATTGTTTTCTTCAAAAATCCCACGCTAATTTATTATAAGATAAGATAAGATAATACTTATATTTATTTGCATAAAAACACGGTATACAAAGATGGTAAAAAAGTATAATTTAGAACAAAACATGTTTTGCCAATATAATAATCAGCATGCAAATTTTTCAGTTGGTAACTTACATTAACATTTTTTGTTAATGAAATTTTTAACACTATAAAAACTATTAACACATAACCATTCGTAAACTTTATTTTTAAATAATCTAGTGTTTAAATTTTTGAGATCATTTGGTAACTTATAATAAACGTACACACATTGCAAGGCAGCTTTTATCAGAATTTCTTCAGCGAGATTCCAAGACTAAATGTCTTGGAATCTCGCTTAATACGAGCCTGTTGGGGTCTCGTCGGTTTCGGACATTAACATCATCTGCTTTAAGAAATAAATCCTGATTCTTCCTTACAAACATACATATCTCATAGATATAAAGAGACGGTAACGGTAACAAACCAAGTTTTTTGAATACGGGTCTACATGATTCGTGTGGTTGGAGCCCGTAAATTGCTCTAATGTTAGTAATGTTTCTAACCTGTTTGAGGGCATAGACAAACTTATTTATTCTTTTAGATACACTATCAAAATGTGTTTTCCAATCAACATCTTGGTCTATTGATACGCCTAGAAATTTTGTTTGTGTTACTTCTTCAATTTTAGGTATATTTAGTTTTATGTTGTCCCAGTCTAACCAAGGGGTATCGTATTACCCAGTTACTGGGTTGTGGAGGTCAGATAGGCAGTCGCTCCATGTAAAATACTGGTATTCAGCTGCATCCGGTTAGACTGGAAGCCAACCCCAACATAGTTGGGAAAAGGCTAGGCAGAAGAAGATTTAGTTTTATGTTGTGTTTAGGATTATTAGATTTATTAAACTGTATAAAGACGGACTTGCTTAGATTTATTGATAAGTTATTTGTGTTTAGCCATTCAATTAGTTTTTCAATTGTGTTGTTTATCTCTGTCTCATGATCACTAACTGTGTTATTCTTTCTATCGGATGTAACAATAATAGAGATATATCATCGGCAAAAAGTACACATTTACGGTTTGTTATATTTGCGCCTGATAAGTGGAAATGTTTTTTAAAATTCCATTTCAAAGGAACAATGACAAACGGAAATTACAGAGTGACTGGCTCCAAAACTACATTTTTTTTTCTTACTCATATGTTGTATACCATGATTTAGAACGATAGAGACTGGTAAACAAAATTATGCAGGGTTCAGCGCCTTACTGTGGACGTAGATACAGTGGTAAACTCATCACGGCTACACATCAAGCCATACATTTCCAGTATATGCTGACCTCGCATTGTACGGAAATCGTATAGGTACACAATGCGATATCAGCATAAACTGGAAAAATATAGCTTGATGTATAGCCCTGTGTACCTACTATAAATTATCTATTAATATTATAAAGCTGAAGTGTTTGTTTGAACGCGCTAATCTCAGGAACTAATGGTTGGAATTGAAATTCTTTTTGTGTTGGATAGTACATTTATCGAGGAAGTATAACCTTCGTTAAGTTTATCGGGGTGATACACGTGCGAGCAAGTACGCGTACTTATGGCTCGGCTTATGTCGGAGAGCAGTCGCTAATTTTAATTAGTTTAGTTTAGCCCCTGGCTGGAGGCCCTCAGAGGTCAACAACGAGATGACATAGTTAAAAAAAAAGGAAAAGCGCGCTGACGCGCGACGGGTGTAAACGCAGTGCGCTTTTTCGATATTTTTAGGGTTCCGTACCCAAAAGGTAGAACAGGCCCTATTACTAAGATTCCGCTGTCCGTCGGTCTGTCTGTCTGTCCGTCTGTCACCAGGCTGTATCTCATGTTCCGTGATAGTTAGACAGTTTGTTTTTTTTTTTTCGTTATTTAATGTATTTTTTCCACTTAGTGTGGATGATGAACTTCCTGTCTCGGTTATTTACATAGCAGGTACCTAGTGGTATACGAATTTGTGTGGGTTAGGCACTATAATGACAACTAAAAAGTTTAGTTTCACTTTTTAGTTGTGGGTACGCCTACGCCACACAAATTCAGTTAAAAAAACAACCTTTTTCCAAAAAAAGGACTACAAAGTGAAATAAAAGTAAGTAAGTACAAATAAAAGTTATAGAAAGTAAAAGTTATAAAACTAAAACCGAACTACGAAAAAAAGTAAACTAATAAAAAGGTATAAAAAAACAGTTAAACAGGTTTAGTTGACTTTTTTGTCGTAGTTGGGTTTTAGTTTTATAACATTTATTATTTTTATTCACTTTGTAGTGTTTTATAAATAAGATTATCTAATGCTACCATTTATTTTACTGCAGGCGTCGCGGACAGCACGCCGAGGCAGCCTGACTGGCCGTCACCTTGATTGAGGTTCTGACCTGTTATTGCGTCACATAATCATACATATTAAAATGGAGGGCGACGTGTTTTTTCCGCAACTTTATGTATTTTATTTAAATTTAAACGTATTGAACAGTATATATTGCCTGTTGATTTTTTTAAATTTTTGCTTCGTAAATATACCCCAGCCAAAACTGTATTATGGACTAGATAGACATGGACGTTCACGCAGCTTGAATGTTGAAATTAAATGGTTTTGGATCTGTTTTCGATTGGAGGATTGTAATTTTGACTGCAGCTACTTTAAAAACATTACGGTCGTCACATTAATCACAGCAGTTCACAGCACACATACATAGGCACGTGAATCTATACTATTATACTATATATCTATACTAATATTATAAAGCTGAAGAGTTTGTTTGTTTGTTTGAACGCGCTAATCTCAGGAACTACTGGTTGGAAATGAAAAATTATTTTTGTGTTGGATAGTCCATTTATCGAGGAAGGCTTTAAGCTATATAACCAATAGGAGCGGAGCATAAATGAAATATGTTGCAAAATCGGGAAAAATTAATCCTTTCTGAGAGCTTCCGTTGCGTGCGCTGCGTAAACGGTTTATGTTACGTAAATATCATGTATGATGGAATTGTCTATCTTTTAAGATTGACTCACTATAACCTTTTTTATGGTAATCAAATTTGTTCGAAATTAATGCATTATTTGCGAAGGTTATCACGAGTATAAAAATGCAATACGTGAACCGTTCGACGCCGGCGGCGCCGCGCCGCCCAGAGGTTCCCTACTCTAGAGAGGAGAGGATGGGCACACGGGTAGACCATGAATAGGACATAGGATACGTTTTATCCCTGTTAGTCCCACGGGATCGATACCTACGCGGGTGAAACCGCGGAGCTCAGCTATACGTACTTATGAAGTTGGCTGAATCATCCCGGCGCTGATTCGCCGGATTCGTTTTCTGCTCTACTGATCGTTATTTCTCCTGACAAAGGTTATTCTGTTTATTTATGTATAAGTATTAGGTATACCTAAGTATTTATCTATACTATATTATATAATATTATAAAGCTGAAGAGTTTGTTTGTTTGAACGCGCTAATCTCAGGAACTTACTGGTTGGAATTGAAAAATTGAAAACGCGGGGCGCAGCTAGTCCATGCTAATATTATAAATTCGAAAGTATGTCTGTCTGTCTGTTACCTTTTCACGCCTAAAACACTGAACGGATTTTGATAAAATTTGGCAAGGAGATAGATGTCATCCCGGGGAAAGACATAGGGTACTTTTTATCGACATACCACGCGTGAAAAGGTAACATACATACAACATAATTGATCCAAGCGTCTTGTCGCGTCGGGTGACGACTTGAAATATTACCTACAACTTATATTAAACTTAAAGGACCAATACCTACATATTATTTTTTTACTTTTAAGACGCCTTGTTTTTGTCGGGGGTTTTTTAAATTTTTACTTACTTTATAGTTGTAGTAAGTACCTACTCATATTCCCACACATATTCGAAATTCGAGTTGTTTAACTTATTTATAAAGGCTCTTACATACTGGGGCGTTCGTCGCGCGACGCGACGCCGCCGTATTGTTCGCCGTGTAGTTTTCTCAGAAATTGTTTTGTTAAAATTCGCGTCGCGTGACGAATCGCCCCAGTATGTAAGAGCCTTAATGTGTATTTGTGTAGGTACCTATTTGCTGTGATGTAATCGTCAATAACATCATGACGGTTAATTTTAGTGGAAAAACTTATGAATGTTTTGTTAAGTCACTATTACGAGTGTGTTATACGTGATTTGTCATGATTATCTATTATTTTCGAACAAAGTCAAATAATTTATTTCAAAATTGCTTATTTTAAACGTCAAAAATTTAAAGAAGATAGAATTGATTCTAGTTGCCCCTTCAAAAATGTATACATTATAAACGTATGTAGAAAAATGGGCAAGAATAAAACTCCACAATATTATACTCTTAACTCTTTATACATTAGATTGTAAGTGTGTACTTACTTGTTTATTTTATTTGTGTATTATATATTGTATTAAATAAGTAAGTATATAATTATGTGAACACGATGTATGTACCTACCAACTTACCTAGAATAAAAAAAAAAGTTAAAGTAAAACTAAAACCAAATTATATAGGTACGGCAAAAAAGGCAACGAAATAAAAAGGTATCACACACAGACACAGACAAATTAAAAATTCGGAGTCACACGTCACTACAAATTATAAAACAAAGTCCTCCGTTCGCGTCTGTCTGTCTGTCTGTTCGCGATAAGTTCAAAATCTAGGTACTGAACAGATTTTCATGCTGTTTTCAGCAAATGGATAGAGTGGGTTCTCAAAGAAGGTTTTAGTACACACGGCTACACATCAAGCTATACAATTCCAGTTTATGCTAATCTCGCATTGTATAGGATTTCCGCACAATGCGAGGTCAGCTTATACTGGAAATGTATAGCTTGATGTGTAGCCGTGTGTACATAATAATAACCGACATCCACACGAGCGAAGCCGCGGGCATCAGCTAGTGTTAAATAAATCTAACAGATTAGCGAGACTTTGACAAATTATGATGAGTAGTTTAGAAATTATGAGGGACACATGAATATAGATGCAAAACGTACCTATTTTAAACTTTTTAAACCATTTGGTTTTAAACCGTTTTTTTTGGGTTAAAACGTTTTAAACCACATTTGGCGGTTTAGTAACGGTTTAAAATGTTTTTTTTTATTATCGACCAACTTAGTAGTTGCAAAAACATTCATCCCAACTACGGAACCCTTCATTGTGCGTGGTTCGACATGCACTTGGCCGGTTTTACCATTGACTTCGGAAATTACCAAAAACTAATCCCAAACTTCGCACAAAAACTTATTAAAAAAACACGCTCATAAACCACCGGGCCCGGCCAAAACAATGGGAATCAATAACAATGCAATCGTAGTCACACCTGCATACCTGCTCCCTCTCTCCTCATACTCGTACCTAAGTTCTGTGGCCCTAGTGAAAAGAGGTATAAGTCCGATTTTGTGGAAAATGAGTTAAGTATACAGAAGTGATCAGAGAAAAATGCTCTATCGTTTGGTGTAAACGGATCTAAGCTATCTCTAAAAATAAAGAAGTTACCTTGTGTAAAAGGGTCCAACTGACACCAAAAAAAACTACAAAAGTCGGTTTCAAGTACTTTTGTATTCTTTTAAACGGATTTTTTCAAATATATTTTGTGTTTTTTAATCTAAATTAACATAAATTACCCACGTTTTTATTTGGTTCGTGTTTATCAATACAACAACACCTGGTTCTTAAAAATGGTTTAGTGAGTAATGTGATATTATTAGACATAAAACCGTTTTCACTCAAATAAAGGGAAAAAATCAAAGAAACTCTGTTGAGATTAGTATGAACATCATAATCATTCCAAATGCGTATCCATTTTCACTTGTGTGAATTAACATTTAACATTATGGAAGAAGGGGTATAACTTATATTATACCCTCAAGGAATTCATTTTGTGGTTAGTATAAGTCACTATCTTAAAAACTAATAACATTAAATAAAAATAACTCAATAATAATAAATCAATCAAAAATAAATCAATAATAAATAAATCTGGTGCATCAAAATATTCAAGGATTTATGAACAAGGATTTAGAAGTAGAACTATTTATGAATTTTAACAATATTGATATTCTTTGTATAACAGAACATTGGCTTAAAAGCACCCAGTTCTTGTTCAATTTTGATAATCACCAGGTTGGTAGTTCGTTCAGCAGAGTAAATGCTATACATGGTGGCTCATTAATTTTAGTAAGTAACCAGCTGAAATTTAAAGACCGTAAGGATATTGTGAGCCTATCTGTCGAACGGACAGTTGAAATAGCCTGTATAGAATTGGAGCAGTTTATTGTATTAAGTGTGTACAGACCCCCTTCAGGATTGTATGACTGTTTTGAAAAGGTAATGGATGAAGTGTTACACAAGATTTGCAACTCCAATAAGTCTATTATCACTTGCGGTGATTTTAATGTTAATTTGTTAGAAAATTCAGGTTCTTGTAGTAAAATAATAAGTTTGTTTCAGTCCTACAATCTTGTAAACCTATTTTTGGAGCCCACTCGAATAACCCCTACTAGTGCCACATGCCTAGATAATATTTATACAGATATTATACCAAGCCACAAAGAAATTATAAATCTACTAGATTCTGATCATTGCGGGCAAAGGGTTACTATCCCTATCAAAAACAACAAAGTGGCTAAAAAGGATATAACATTTAACCCCAAAACTGCAAGTCGCTTGGAGGTTTTTAAAGAAAAACTAATTAATACATTACCAGTTTTGTCACATCATACTGATCCTAGTCATCTATATGATGATTTTTTTAATTTATACTGTAAACAATTTAATTCCACCTTTATTCCCAAGACTATCTCGGTTAATAGTAATGTATCTTTCAGTGATTGGGCTACCATTGGTATTCATAAAAGTAGAACACGGCTTTATGAGCTGTACAGTGAAAGGACCTATGTAAACACTGTTGAATTTAATTTATATGTTAAACATTATTCAAAATTATTTAAAAAAGTTTGTTGTATGGCCAAGTCACGTTATTTGAGTTCGAAGATTAAAAACAGTAGTAATGTAATTAAAACGACTTGGAATATTATTAATAGTGAAACGGGAAGGTCTAGTAACCGAAATACTGACTACAGCCTGTCTATTAATGACAACATAATAAAATCAGACTCACAAGTCGCCGAGGCCTTTGAGAATTTCTTTTCAGATATTCCCGTTTCTACCACTAAATCCCTAAACTCATCACCTTCTGTTGCTGAGTCTTTGCTTAAGGAAAATGTTAATGTTTGCGAATCGGAATTTCTTTTTGAACATATTACCTGTAGAGACATAATTAAAACCTTTCACACTTTAAATGTAAAAAAGACTGCAGATCTGTGGGGTAATTCTGTAGAAGTTGCTAAGTCTATTATTGACATTGTAGCACCTACTTTAGCTCTTATCTTTAATAATTGTATCGACTGTGGGGAGTTTCCTGACCTTATGAAAAATAGTAAAATAATACCTTTGTTTAAATCAGGTAGTACATCAGACCCCACAAATTATAGACCTATTTCAGTACTACCTACCTTTAGTAAAATATTTGAGAAGCTAATTTTAGAGCAATTGCAAAGATTTTTTAATAGACATAAATTGTTACATAACAAGCAGTTCGGTTTCACAAGGGGTCGTTCAACAACTGATGCCGGTGTTGAACTTTTAGGACATATTTATAATGCATGGGAAGATAAATGCGATGCCTTGGGCATCTTTTGTGATTTGTCTAAGGCATTCGATTGCGTTCTTCATGAAACATTAATCAGGAAACTCCGCCACTACGGAATCCGGAACACCGCTCTGGATCTTCTTACTTCATACTTGAGTAATAGGATTCAGAGCGTTGACGTTAATGGGAAAAGATCTCCCGGATCTATAGTAACAATGGGAGTCCCACAGGGCTCAATTCTTGGTCCTTTCTTGTTTCTTATTTATATTAATGACTTGCCTTACCTCATAAAGGATAATCATGAGATAGTGTTGTTTGCGGATGACACTTCGCTTTTGTTTAAACTTAAACGTCAGCAGCTGGTTACTGACGATGTAAATAGCGCGATCGCAAAAGTAGTTCACTGGTTTAATGTTAATAATTTACTTCTTAATGAAAAAAAAACCAAATGCATTAAGTTTACGCTACCTCACGTTAGGCAGGTGAAAACTAATGTGTTGATAAAGGGTGAAGAATTGAATCCCGAAGATAAAACAGTATTCTTGGGCTTAACTTTGGATGCTAAGCTTCAGTGGGGCCCACATATAGATAAATTGTCAAAAAAACTAAGCTCCGCAGCATATGCTGTTAGAAAAATTCGTAATTTAACTGACATAGAGACAGCCCGTTTAGTGTACTTTAGTTATTTTCATAGTGTAATGTCGTACGGTATTCTGTTGTGGGGAAATGCCCCTGACATTCAGACTATCTTTGTTTTGCAGAAAAGAGCTGTTCGATCAATTTATAAACTAAGTCCGAGACACTCTCTCAGAGAGAAATTTAAGGAGATAAATGTAATGACTGTGCCTTCACAGTATATTTTTGAAAATCTTTTATACGCACATAAAAATATAAAATTGTTTAAAAAATACAGTGATATCCATAATATAAATACTAGGAACAAACACAAATTTGTTGTACCTACAACAAGGCTCAAGAAAATAGGTGGCTCGTTCAGATGTCAATGTATACGCTTTTACAATAAGCTTCCAAGCCACGTACAAGATCTAAGCCTTAATAAATTCAAAACATTAATTAAACGTAAGTTGTGCCAAAAAGCGTTTTATACCATTAAAGATTACATTGAGGACAAAAAGGCTTGGGATTGAGCTGCTCCAATTTGTACATTTATTTTTTTATTTTTGGTTTTAAATTACTTACGAGTTTTGTTATTTTTGGTAACTTTTTATTTTATTATATACCTACACAGTGACATGAATATTTACTTTGTGAAGTATAATATTATTATTATTTTAATTATTGTGAATTTGAGGACTATGTGGATCATATTTTTTATTTATCTGGCAGTTTGAGTACTATAGGCGGCCTACCCAAATGTCCTTTCTTTGGTATTGTTCGTCGAGTCGTTGAGCTCCTTAAGTTCTGAGTTGAGCTACACGATTACTGACAAATGCGTGCACTGACTGGACAGGTCCACTCAAATCTGTATGGTTCTTTCCTCAAAAGACCATTTCAGACACAAATCTACATGGTCCTCAAATGATCTGACCAAGATTATTTCCGGATTTTTATATTTATATTTACATTGACATGAATATTTACTTTGTAAAGTATTGTATTATTTTTAATTATTGTGAATGTGAAGATTATGTGGATCTTTCTTTTCTTTTTTATTATTTATATTTTCTTAATTTTAATTAATCATAGTCTGGCAGTTTGAGTAATTTATGAGGCCTAACCAAATGTCCTTTCTTTGGTATTGTTCGTCAAATCGTTGAGCTCCTTAAATTCGGAGTTGAGCTGCACGATTACTGACAAATGCGTGCACTGACTGGACAGGTCCACTCAATCTGTGTGGTTCTTTCCTCAAAAGACCATTTCAGACACCAATCTACATGGTCTTCACATAATCTGACCAAGATTAAGTCTGGACTTTAAAAGAGACTGTGACCTCTGAGTTTGTTTCGGCCTTTCTTCTCAGAGTAGTCAGATAGGAAACGCCGACCTCATCTAGTTTTAAAAAATGTGATTGACGTGTAAAAGTGTTTGTACAAACCTACTTACAGAAATAAAATCATTTATCATTTATCATTTATCATTTAATAAAGAGCATAAATTGTTTACTTATAAAAAACTTCACATGTATTTCAATTGGTAGCGGTTTAAATGTCACACGAGGTCAAACACGCAATTTGAAGCGCGCGGAGTGTTTTTGGCGTCTCCTGTAAAGTTGCATTTTTGGACTTAGATCCCTTTTCACTAGGGCCACAGAGTTGCGATTTTGGTACGAAAGTGCAAAATAAAAATGCGACGTTGCCGTTCCGTAATTGTTTGTTATAATATTATAATATTTATGTTACATGACTTCACCTAAATTAATCAAAATGTTGAATGATTTCAATTAGCAATTGTAGCAATGTTTAAATAAATGTTATCTTATCTAGCCTTTTTAAATAATTTATAAAGTAATAAGTATCAGTTACGGCCCACGTGATATTGGTTATAAACCGTTTCAAACATAATAATATTTAAAACGGGTTTTAAACCATTGATTTTGGTTTAAAACGGTCTTTTTACAACTACAGGCTGTAAGGGTAAACAGTCTTGTCATTCAAACCATGGGTAGTTTACTTAAATTTAAAAATAAATGACCGAACACAACAAAAAAAAAACGTCATTTTGATTAAAAGATTTTAAAAAGTTTCTATCCGACACCGTGCTCTCTAGCGAAACAGCTGACTGACTGAGGGAGAGGTCGCGCTCGCGGCCGGTCAGGTTACATCCCGTACCCCCCGCCCGTGTTGAGACGCAAGTTCGTTGCCCTAGCGCATAGGACAACGAACTTGCGTCTCTTGTGGTAAAATGTAGATTTAAAAAAAAGAAACAAAAAGTTGTAATTTTCCATTGATTTTACGTTCTATAAATGAAACCAAACCACTGGTTGCAAGGATAACGGTGTTTACCCTAACACCCTGTATACACATGAACATACATACAAAACGGTCAATCTCATAACCCTACTTTTTGCTTCGCCGTAGTATGGTAAAAAATTAAGCAATGACAGATAAATTACGAACAAAGGCTCTGCCGTTCATGATTGATATCGTTTTGGAAGACGAGTACAGACGAGCACAGATATCACAACACTGTGACTGATAATAATATAATTTAAACCAACTGAGTTCAATATTTATTATACCTAGGTATATAGAAACAAATAGAAAATACAAAATTTATCTGGCTTCATCTTCAGTTAGTAGGTATTCGTTTGTCGTCTCACCTTCAGGAAAACGAAACTTTTAAATTGAAAATCTTAGGTGTCGTGTGTCGAAATATTTTTATCTGAGATCACAATAAATAAAGGCAAAGCGTGTTGATCTCATGAATTTAAATAATTATGATAACCAAATTCAACGGCCAACGATGTGCCGTCATCGTGCTTCTATGTAGTTTTTCATACGAACCATACAACACAGCACGGAACAAAAAACAAGGGCCACGTCTAGATCTCGAGCCAATTGTTGCAGAATAAATCTCGTTCTTGAAATCTTGTTCGAGACCTCAAACATTGGTCGAGATTAGGAACGAGATTTCGATACTTACCTAGGTACTTATTCCTTCGGAACTATTTACCTATTACTTTCTTACATATTTAGGAAAACAATATTACTTAATTAATTATTCCAACGCGGCTGAATGGTTTCTACAAAAATTAGTAGGTACCTATTCTGCGTTCGCAATTTATTTGCCAAACATGTAAACAAACAAGAGTTTTAGGAAAAATAACTGTAATGCCTACACAAAACAAAACAACTTCATATTTTTTTATTACTTTTTCATCGATACTAGTCAGTCTAAAATCAACTTTATTTACACCAGCATAGGGTTGATGTTTGTTTACGTGGAAATAATATTAATATTGTAAACAAGGATTTAAATATACCTTAGGTAAGTAATAGTTATAAAGTAGTATAGCTTCCGCCCGCGGCTTCGTCCGCGCGCGCGGTATGTCGATAAAAAGTAGCCTGTCCTTCCCCAGGATACCCTGCCTTTGGTCGAAATCCGTTCAGTGGTTTAGGCGTCAAAAGGTAACATACAGATAGACAGACAGATAGAGTTACTTTCGAATGTATAATAATTAATATTAATAATAAATTTTAATCTGCTCTAAATTAGGCAAGGTTGCTAATGTTGCTATTTAAGTATTTCATAACAATGATGTTCGAAATTTTCCTTAAAATTCAGGTTAAATCAAAGACATCGTCATTGGGTTAAATTCAATATACTTACCTACTTAAAACATTTTGTCTAGCGTAGTACTGACGATTCTCACAGGAAAATGTAAAGTAAATACCTACCAATTTAGCAACGATGTTGTGTTGAATGAAGGTAATAGCATAGCACAGTAGCACACATATCAACTCGGAAAGGGATCGTCACCCTATCGCCTTACGCCTCGCCGTCAAACAGGCGTCAACCTAACGTAAGCACGTAACCAAAGCGGACCAGCAGCTCCGATACGTCGACTCCTACTCCTACGAACTCTATCTCAGGTATCAGTGTTCCTTCCTGCCAGTCACAATTTGTGAATCCAACAGTCGTACGCTACGCGGCGCGCGGCGCTACCTAAAGCCCCCCCAAACAACACATAAGCCAGATCAATCTGCCTAGCCTTTTCCCAAAGCTATGTTGGGGTAGGCTTCTAGTCTAACCGGATGCAGCTGAACACCAGTATTTTACATGGAGCCACTGCCTGTCTGACCTCCATAACGCAGTAACTGGGTAATACGATACCCCTTGGTAAGACTGGTTGTCAGACTTTCGGGCTTCTGTCGACCCGTAACGTCAAAGATCCTCGAGTGACAGCCGGGACCAACGGCTTAACTTGTTTTCGACGGCATAACGGCACAGAGGAGTCTCGAAATGTAAAGATGGTCTCCCATCCACGGACCAACCCCGGCAAGCGTAGCTTAACCTAATGAACCGACCCGTGTGGCTGTTATTAGTTAGTCACGAGCTCCTCTCTATTCTAAGTTCATAATTATAAGTGTACCTACCTATTGAATGACTATTTACCCGACTACAGCGAAGAAAAAAGGAGGGTTATGATTTTGACCGGTATGTATGTATGTATGTTCATCTGTTCCCTCCTATCTTCTAAACCACTCATCACAATTCATGAGGTATCGTAGGACGCGTTTGATCGTCCGCTGGATAAAGGCTTTGTGACGTCACATTAAATTAAAAATGGCGCCCTATAGAGGACATAAAGTCAGGAACTAAAAAAAAATATTATTTAATAAAAAATATTGTAAATTAACATTAATTTAACACGCGGGTAGGGCTAGTGGCCAGTAAACATAAAAAATATAATAAAATAAAATAATTCGTAAACTGAAAAATTTAAATATTCAAACAAAAGAAATAATAAAAACATAACGAAAATTGAGATCACTCTGTATAAAGGCTCTTACATACTGGTGCGATTCACCGCGCGACGCGAATTTTAACAAAACAATTTCTGAGAAAACTTCACGGCGAACAATGCGGCGGCGCGGCGTCGCGTCGCGCGACTAATCGCCCCAATATGTAAGAGCCTTTAAAGATTCATTCATGAAGCTACCTACGATCGTGACCCCGGCAAATGACCTCTTCGCTACAGTTCTTTAAGTACAGGTTGCTCCAGGATGGTAATTTAGAAAATCTATTCTATACATGTAATAAAATCGTAAACGGTTCGTGTCTGTACATTAAAGATTTTTGTTTGTTCTTTTGTGAGCGCATCACGTAAAAGCCACTCATTGGATTCCAAATTGAATGACTGAACAATAAGAAGCTTTATTGTGAGTAACATTTATAGTCTTTATTTCATCAAAATCGACCTGCAGAATCAAAAGATTTAAAACTTTTTTTTTTTATCTTGGTTTTACGTGCATGCTTGACGGTATTCTGTTCACAACAAATTCTGCAGCTTCCGAGCTGTAACCTAACAAAAAGTACTAGGCTTGCATGAATTCAAGAAAAATCAATTGTCGCATGTATGAAATAAAGTTCATCACTAGAGAATAATTATGAACTTAGAATAGAGAGGAGCTCGTGACTAACTAATAACAGCCACACGGGTCGGTTCATTAGGTTAAGCTACGCTTGCCGGGGTTGGTCCGTGGATGGGAGACCATCTTTACATTTCGCGACTCCTCTGTGCCGTTATGCCGTCGAAAACAAGTTAAGCCGTTGGTCCCGGCTGTCACTCGAGGATATGAAATATTTTTGATAATCCACCAGAAAAGTCGGAATTACACCCGGGCGACGCCGGGCACGAACAGCTTGTTGTAAATAAATCAATAAGTAATAACATTAATAACGTTTAATGAAAATCAATAGTATATTATGCAATTAGTGAATAAAGGACGGATTTAAAGCGAGGGCCATAGGTGAATCACGAGCAAGTGAAGGATTCTAACGACTGAATCACGACCGTGCGTAGGGAGTGATTCATGATGATTGAATCACGACCGTAGGGAGTGATTCAAGTGTTAGAATCCTGAACGACGCGAGCGATTCATGGCTCTCGATATAAATCCGTTTTATTCAAGAGATGCATACTACAGGATGTAAGGGTAAACACTCTTGTCATTCAAACCATGGGTAGTTGACTTAAATATAAAAATAAATGACCGAACACAACAAAAAAAAAACGTTATTTTCATTAAAAGATTTTAAAAAGTTTCTATCTGACACCGTGCTTGCTAGCGAAACAGCTGACTGACTAAGGGAGTGATCGCGCTCGCTGCCGGTCAGGTCACATCCCGTACCATCCGCCCGTGTTGAGACGCAAGTTCGTTGCCCTAGCGCATAGGGCAACGAACATGCGTCTCTTGTGGTAAAATTGAGATCGAAAAAAAATTTAAAAAAAGTTGTAATTTTCCATTGATTTTACGTTCTATAAATGAAACCAAACCACAGGTTTGAATGACAAGAGTGTTTACCCTAACACCCTGTATACTTTATACCATGACTACGAGAAAAAGAACTTGCAAGTTCGAGTATGTTGTTATGTCAATGTTATGCTTTGTTTTTTATAGTAACTACACCGAAGCATAGAATACATACTCCATAATGTCGATCAGTCGATGACTTCTTTTTCGACAACTTATTAAAATAAGTTAGGAAAACAGACTCTGAAAATGTGCACAGCTTGATTTTCATTTTTCCATTTGCAAAACTCATCGTAGGCTTTGATGTAAACCAGCTGTGATTTGTTAGGTAGCAAATGTTCGACTATATCGGCCGCCCTCTCTTTCATAAACTCAGGTGTTAAACACATCTTCTTCATCACTTGAAAACATTAAACTTTTTGTTCGTACAACTTACAATATCTAAAATAGCGCCCATTTACTAATGACAGCAAAGAACACAAAACAGTTTTAATTCTAATGCTAAACTCCTGTTCGAAAATCAAATCAAATAGGAGTTTGTATATCATTGAGATGGAGTTCGAACAAATTGGTGTTCTAAATTCAAACACCAAAACAGTGATTAAAAGTGCTTTTTATTCACTGTTTTCAGTGAATAAAATAAGCTTTTTAGAGGGGGCATGGTATAAATATTTTTATAATACGAATACGCGTAATCGTATACGTGTGTAGCGGATAACTATCAGGAAAACAGAAATGAACTGGAAGTATTGCTAGAAAAATATTATTTAGTATGTACATACTGACATTTTTAGGGGTTTTCCGCCATGGACTGGCATACTTAAAAATACTAAACAAAGTAAAAGAAAACTCTTTTTTTAAAGTATTGTTTTATATTGTCTTACTAACTGTACCAAACGTTGATAAAGTTTTAAGTTCCACAAAAAAAGAAACGAGAGACAACTTGCAAATGAAGATATTATTTATACCATTCCCCCTCTAAAAAGCTTATTTTATTCACTGAAAAGAAAACAGTGAATAAAATCCGGGCAAGTGCGAGTCGGACTCGCGCACAAAGGGTTCCGTACCATCTATACTAATATTATAAAGAGGAAAACTTTGTTTGTTTGGTTGTAATGAATAGGCTCAAAAACTACTGGACCGATTTTAAAAATTCTTTCACCATTCGAAAGCTACATTATCCACGAGTAACATAGGCTATATTTTATTTTGGAAAAAAATAGGGTTCCGTAAGATATTTGGGTTTTTCGGACACAAGGTGTAAAAAATCAACCAGAAAAGTTACTTATTTTGCGTACGCTGCCTAAACTATAAAAAACAGAACCATAAAATGTTCTAATTAATTGTAGATTTTATAAATATCTACAAAAAAATCCGCGACACACTATACCTATCTATGTCGAGTGAGGCACAACAACCGTTTTTTATTTAAAAATCTTGATTTTTTTTTGGACTACATTTAAACGCGTTTATTTTACTCATGCTATTAATCCTTATCAAAATAAATTATTTCATCACTAAGAACAGTTTATGTAGATGATATTTGGTCTTTGAATGATTAAAATTGGACGTTTGGTTTTGAAGTTATGGCGAAATTAAAATATTACGATTTCTGCTGCACGGCCCGTTGCGAAGTGGGCGTCACCAAGGCGGGGGTGCGCGTGCGGGAGGGTAGTTTAGATCTATGAGTAAGGTACCAGGTCGGCTCCCTACGCAGCGGTCGTGCGCGAAGTCTAATAATTTTCGTGCGATTTTTTTTAGATTTCGTTCTTAAAACTACACCTACGCAAAAGTTCTTCTCAGAGCTAAACAACAGTTCTTTTCAGGGCTAACCAACAGTTCTTTTCAGGGCTAACCAACAGTTCTTTTCAGGGCTAAACAACAGTTCTTTTCAGAGCTAGAATATTACACGCGATTAACATTTTCTTAAACATTTGAAAATGCCTAAGAGAGTCAGGTCTCAACTTTCTAAACATAGTTCTCAAGCACGGGCAGCAAGAATACGTCGTACGTATGGGAGAATCTTCACCTGAACGTTCACCACTATTTTCATCATTAACAACTTTAACATTCTACACAGAAAGACAATCTGTGCAGCCTACGGATAATGACTGCGTCGTCGATGTTACTGTCGGTGTCTGTGAATTGACCTGGGAATCATTTTGTTGACCGCAGCGGTAACCGACATCCACGCGGGCGGAGCCGCGGGCGACCGCTAGTTATTTATAAAACGGCAAAAAAATCAGGTTTGTTGTATGGGAGCCTTAGATATTTAATAAAGAGACCTTAAGTATTTATTTTATTTTCATTTAATTATTTATTTTTAAAGTGATTATGTAACTAAATATTCTGTGAATATTTCAAGCGTCTACCTATTGTCGTTTTCACAATCGAGCAAAAACGAGCAAAAATATCACGTTTGTTGTATGGGAGCCCCCTTAAATATTTATTTTATTCTGGTTTTTAGTTGTAGTATTTGTTGTTATAGCGGCAACAGATATACATCTGTGAAAATTTCAATTGTCTAGCTATCACGGTTAATGAGATACAGCCTGGTGACAGACGGACAGACAGACAGACAAACAGACAGGCAGCGGAGCCTTAGTAATAGGGTCCCGTTTTACCCTTTGGATACCCTAAATAGCACTTTAGAACCTCAGACCAACAAAAAAGGAAAGACAGATCACGCCGTACATCAAAAGTGAAGCCACCTTTTTATCTATGTGTGTGTAAAAAGGGTTGTCAGTTGTTAAAGTTTTTCCCTATAACTTGGGGAATAATATTTTGGGTAGGCTAATATTGTACGAGTAAGATATTGTTGAGTATGGTATTGTACCTCAATTTTTAGGAAGAATTCCGAAACAAAAACATTTTTTTTTACATTGTAAAATAAAATAAAAAAACAATTAAGTACAAAGTGCATTTATGAGATCACCTTTTATGCAAGAATTGCTTGTGTTAGGAGACTCCGCTCTTTCACTTAGAATTATCCGTTAATTTTCAATTGAGTGTTAAAAAATTATATAATATATGTTTATAAATAGTTTAGTAAATTAGCTACTATCCATTTATTTTTATTTTCAGTATTACATGGAAATCTAAAATATTAAATGCATAAAAAAACAGACATATAATTACTCGAAGTAAAAAATATCGAATGGGGAAATTTGAAATCATATTATGGCAACCCTCGCTCTTTAAATGTCACTGTTTTCGTTCGTTCATTCGTTCAGGTTTTTTGTTCCAAATAACCTAAAATTCATAGTTATCTAAATTAAAAAACGATGTTATTTTAAGTACTTACAAGTGAAAAGTGATTCCGTGAGACTTTTCCTGTGATTTAGTATTGTTTTTACACGTTTTTACTACACAGGAAGGCATAATTATATTTGTTTTGGTGATGTTAACTAGACGACGACTCGTGACGTACTAGGAGCGATGAGCTTGGTTTTAGTGTAGGTGTGTGCGTGAGCCTGTGTGTTTACTTGCAGGAGCTTGGTTTTGTGGCTTCACTTTTGATGTACGGCGTGATCTGTCTTAGAACACACCAATATATTCGAACTCCATCTCAATGCTGTACTCACTCCTATTTGATTTTCGAACAGGAGTTTAGCATTCGAATAAAAACTGTTTTGTGTTCTTTGCTATCATTAGTAAATTGGCGCTATTTTATTTAAATATTGTAAGTTGTACGAACAATTATTAAATCGATTGAAACTGCATTCAAGTGATGAAGAAGATGTGTTAACACCTGAGTTTATGAAAGAGAGGGCGGCCGATATTGTAGAAAAATTGCTTCCAACAAATCACGGCTGGTTTACATCAAAGCCTACGATGAGTTTTGCAAATAGAAAAATGAAAATTAAGCTTCTGTCACATTTTCAGTCTGTTTTCCTAACTTATTTTAATGAGTTGTCGAAGAAAAAGAAGTCATCGACATTGGAGTATGTATTCTATGCTACGGTGTAGGTACTATAAAACCAAAGCATAACATTGATATAACATACTCGAAGATCTTTTTCTCGTAGTCATGGTATAAAGTATAGTATGCAACTCTTGAATAAAACGGATTTATATCGAGGGCCATATTACTCGCGTCGCTCAGGATTCTAACACGTGAATCACTCGCTATGCTCGTGATTCAATCATCATGAATCATTCCCTACGGTCGTGATTCAGTCGTTAGAATCCTTCACTTGCTCGTGATTCACCTATGGCCCTCGCTTTAAATCCGTCCTTTATTCAATAATTGCATTAGGTATACTATTATTTTGATTTTCTGCAAGTCGTTCTAAATGGGCCGTAGGCATGTGGGACGAGTTGATGCATTACTCAATTAGCTAGGTACTATTTAATGTACCTATTACATTGTCTATTTTTTATAGAATGAAAATTATTGCATTTTTACAAATTACCGTTTTTTACCCAAAGGTCAAAAACTTAATTTTACGGAAGTTATTAGACAAGGAAACTGCTTGATTTTTTATATACTTCCTATGAGATTCTGTCCTCTAAAATCACATGCGTCTAACATTCAAAAAGGTAATTTATTATACAGTTTTAAGGAAGGACAAACAAATTACGTAGTTATAGTTTCCAAATTTCAGTATCGTGTCAGTCAACAGTATCCTTATGACATTGCCAGGTACCTCACTGGAACTAGTCTGCTTCATTCAATGGATGACGAATCGGGAAGCAAGACGATTCTTGCTTCAAAAGCTGAGTCTTAAGAGGAAATAGGGTCGGTCCCCTCTCTATACAAACGCTCTCGTCTGTTTTTTCTCTGGTTTATGACCTTGGAGCAATGATTTTTTTACAGTAAAATAAATATCAACTAGTTCTATGCTCCTATGTTTTCCGTTTTGATGATACATTACACTAGAACCCTCAGAAAATGCTCAAAATTGCCTGTTTAGACCGCTGTCATCAGAGGCCTATTGTACAAATTTGACAACTATTGAAAAAAGAAAAACTTATGGGCAGTAAATAAATCACAGTAAAAGTAAATCAATTTATAAAATATCTTTCAAATTGGTCCAATATTGGAAAAGGAAACAGACGAGAGACGAACCTCGAATAATGATGATTTTTTGTATGGAGAAAAGACAGACGCTCCCACAAAAAGGCGAAATATCGCGGGTGCGACAAGGGTAGCGCTGCTTGTCGCGCCCGCGATATCGCGCCAGTTTGCACGAGCCGTTGGAGAGTCAGTAGGTAGGTACAGTCGTATGCAGGTAAGTAGTTAGGTACCTACTATCGAGTCTTTTTGTGTCGATGGTAGATGATGGCTGTGAGCGAGGAAATGTATGTGATGCAGACTCAGAGTAGGTAGTAACAGTCACAGCTGAGTTTAGAGTTACGGTATTATGGGTTTCCCTATACACTTACCTAGGTATATCTAGACTGTAGGTACCTACTTAAGGACTATAGAATTTCCCTTCATTTAAAACATGATTATAACGACTTTGAGGTTTATTTATAAACGTTGCTTAGGTATCCCTACATTTTTGACGTTTGAACGTCACATAACTTTGCAACGTTTAAATACTTTATGCAACGTATAAAACCCCTATTATGTAGGTACCTACTTACCTATGTTTAATTAAAGAAGAGTTTGAATTTTAGCTACCTATGACAGCTGCAATTAAACTTTACAAATATCATTAATAGACAAAAGCTGAAAAAAAACCGCTAAGATAGGATAGGCGGTTGTTAAGATTTAAAGAAAATAGGTAGATAAGTAGTTACCTAAGCTATCTACTAACTAATAATAGAAATGCGAAAGTAACTATTGTGTCTATATGTGTGTAAATTTGGTACTTACACATATACCTATAAAGAGTGAGCCTGAGAAAGCACATAGGCTTTTTGTCGACATACCAGTACCACGCGGGCGAAGCCGCGGGCGGAAGCTAGTACTTTTATAAAGCCAAGGATTGGATAAAAAAAATAATTATGGTAAGTAAGTACCTACTACATAGGTCTAGGTAGTGTCCAATCTTCAGTCGCACGCATATTTAAGTACCTACCTACTTACTAAAATTGGGAAGTAATAATTGTACCATTAATAGGTATGTATGTACTTATAAAAAAGAAAAAGCAAGGACCTTCTTACTAATTTAGTTTAGGTAGGTAGCAAGAAAGACAATAGACTCATACAAGTTTATCTAACAAAATGCGGACTACGTACAGTCACAGTCAAATAAATTATTGTATCTGTAATTAATAGGGTGAATATAATTGTCACTTGTAGGAATGCAATTTGAGATAACACTGCAAGAATTATATTTTGAATTGCAAAGCAAATGGCGCAACCCGGCGATAGTCAGCGCTTGCAACCGAAGCAACGGCAAACTCAGTCGGTCATCGACTACTCGTGCCGGTCCGCACTTGTGTACACGTCACCGCGGTCGCGACGCGGTGGAACGGCGCGGCGTGTTATTCACAGTAATATCTGGCGGCCTAGGTATCGTTTCGTTTGTATTACTCGGTGGTCTTGGTACCGTAGAGAGTATTATACTCAAGCACGAAGAACGTGTGGACCGAAGCAGGTACGTACTACAGGCAGCTACAGTTTAGCTTTGTATGTAACTAGCGCCAGAGGAGCTCACGTACCCCTTCGGATTTATTCGGCAATACTCGTTTTGTCTTTCGTGTACTCGTGTCGACAGACCGTGTCGACTATCGTTCTCGTTCACTCGTAAACTTCTATCACATTACCAACTAGAAACGAACCATCACGTATTCACGTCACTTCAGTCAGTGTCAGTGTGCAGTGTTCATAGTGTCGTGAGGCGTGCTGTCGCCGGATGTGCCGATTATAAAGTCCTCTCGAAAAATAAAGTCTGACAAGTGACCTTGTACCTTATTGAACAAAGTGACTATTACGATACTACGTAATAATACAGAAACATAACCTACAAAATGTCAGACAGCGCACAGGATGTTCTGAAGGATGCAGCGGCCGGCGCCGCTGCTGCTGCTGCCGCTGGGGGATCACTATTCAGCACGTTTGATATTATTGTGCTCGTTATCTTACTGGGAGGCACCATTTGGTGGCTGTATAACTCGAAAAAGGAAAACAAAAAAGATGAAATACTGCTTAGTAAATATTCAATCCAGTAAGTGTACCACATAATGTTGTGCAAGTTTTTGTTTAGTACCTAGTTAAGTTTCACCCACTTTTAATTCTGAAATCGACTTTATCACAGGTAAATATATAAAATAAAAGTTTTTAGGTAAGTACATACATAAAAATCTGCACCTAGTAATATAATTGGTATTGCTTCACAAAAACGTAATACGGCAACGACATTAATTGTTATTTGCGACTAAACTTTTACCCTTGGTTGCTACTTCTATTATCATTCTTCTATATGCATGTGTAAGTAATTATGTACATTTGTAGCGTGACTTTACATGTTTTTATTGTGCTATCATTAAAACTTAAACGTAGCTCGTGTAGATAACTTCCAAAGTAACAGGATGTGTAAATAATCTTTATACAGCTGCAATACAGCAATAAAAATGTATGAAGAGAAACAAAACCACTGCGTGTGTTAAGTATCTTGGAGCCACTTAGCTAGTCACCAAATTACCAAAGCCATTGTAGCCATAGCCACAGGTAGTAGGTATAGTAAGATAGGCCAATAGCCGTGTTTACTGACGTCATTGGAAAAGACACGAGTCAGTTGTTTCTTTTTTCTCAACAGGATAATAGGTCCTTTAGTAAGGGGAATCCGAATGACGAAGAATGGAAGTCTTCTTTTTTATTATTGCGTGTAGTGTTTGCAATACATGTTTGCGTACCGTACCTACCTACACACTTGTAATTAAAAACCCAACTAAATACGACAAAAGCGCCAACTAAACGACACCACAGAGAGGCAATTAAAAAATCTGGAGTCACACGTCGTGTTAGGGTATAAATCAAAGAGATTACGCTATTACGGTTCAAAAGATACAGGCCCTGTGATGTGATCATGGTGACAGACGGACGGCCGCTGGCACCTATTGGGTTCGGAACCCTAAAAATGACTTTACCCTTTTTTAGTCTTTAGTTTAAATACCTATATCAAATTAATAGTCATCTTCATCATTTAGTACTTACCCTCGACTTCTCAAGTTCGGACGAAGTCTGGTAAAAACACACATAAGTACCTACCTACATTAAAAACCTTGAGGAATCTTTTTGCCGTGCATTATCACGGAAAAAACAACAAGTTTGTCATAATGCAAGATTGTTTCCATACAAGCTGCATGCCTACTTATTTATAGTTTATACCTACTTTAAAGACGTTGACAGTGTTGATACGAAGTCCATTGGATGTCGAAAAAAAATTGGACCGAGTATATTTCGCTTCCCTACCTACTGTACCTATTGCATAATTGGGATCAGGCTTCTGAGCACGATCGCCGATAAAACTCATGGCAACAGTAGTCATGGCCTTAGACAGTTTCGACATACCTACGAGTACCTACTCAGAGTTTTCACTTTTCAACACAGCAATACCTAATCATTTTATTACTTACAGGACAATGTGTGAGGTCTGTCCTATACATCACTATTAGTTAATTAAAATTCCAAGTCGATTTGGCGATCTAGCGGTCAGGGTCAGCGCCAATTAAGTCAGTGGATAATGTTCGAACAATACGACCGTGTGTAATTCGTCAAACGGTTTAGTATTGAATAAAATTATTCAATACCTACTTATATTTATTAGGTCAACAAAATACGTAGGTACCTATTGAATAAACTTCATTTGCTGTCACGGATTGATTACTAAATTGTTGAAGTCGAATTTATTCATTAGCTGATGGTTGACGACTAAAGGCTCGTGCAAACTGACGCGATATCGCGGGCGCGACAGGCAGCTCTACACTTGTCGCGCTCACGATAACGCGCCTGTTTGTAGGAGGCTTAAAAACTTTTGCTAGTCACGTTGTAGAATCTATTACATAGGTACCCAAACATGGAACCCCTAAAGAACGCTGTCTCGTAAAGTCGTATAGCTGCAGGTCTAAACAACGATCACCCAAATCACCTTCAAGTACCCATACCCGGCTCTGAAATTACATTAGTCCAATCAATTTGAAATCCATCAAATAGTTCTTGATTCATAAGTAAAACAGAGCCTTTACAGGTATTTCTGAAACAAGGATGTCTCCAACAATTATTCGTTATGCCCCCCCGATATGACACGGACGGACGAGTTGGGTTGGTCCACAATTTCAAGAACTTTTGCTTTAGGAGCGAGCTATGCTCGGACTTTCTTTGGAGAATTCGAAAAAGAACTCGAGTCCCGAGTTAACAGAAGTGTGAGTTTCTGTTAACTATCTCGACTTTAAGCATCGACCGCGTTCGGCGCTCCGATTGGCCTTTCACTGACCTTCACTGGTGAAGGCCCAATCGGAGCGCCGAAGGCGGTCGATGTGTAAAGTCATGAGTGTACTACGTGAGATCGACAAATGGATGTCCAACAAAACTGTACTGCGACTGCGACTGCGGCTCACCATAGTTTGAATGTACGCTTGTGCGACTCACTCAAGCTCGACATCACGCTCGCGCGCTCGCTAGTGCGACTTTGACGACTCAAACTTTATTGTTAGTTACAGTTAGTGACAGTTGGAGGTATAAACTCCAACTGTCACTAACGAGACACAATAGCATTTTAATTGTTATCGGCCTAAAGGCCAACAGTTGAGCGGATGCATCATCCGATTCTAGAATCGCCTTTTTTTTTCGTTAGGGTTATTTACCTCCACAATACGTTTATTTATATCGATTAGCGACTGTTTAACCCATACATTGTTGACGTTTGAACGTCACTTATCTTTAGGCAACGTTTATAAATATAATAAGGGTCAGTGAAAACTGGGCCCGTATCAACTCAACCCGAATAATAATACCAAATATTTTACTCCCGATTACGATGATTTGTACAGTCAGGCAGAAAATCGATCGTACTCACGACCGGGGATGCTGTGCCCCGGGTGGGGTCGTCTTGGCGGTGTCTCCAGACATCGCCAACGCCTTCAACACCCTGCCCTGGAGTTGCATCAGGGAGGCACTCCGGTACCACCGGATGCCGACCTACCTCGGTCGTGTGGTCGAGGCCTATTTCACGGACAGGGCCATCATCTAACCCGGTCACCAGAGAGTGCGGTGTACCACAGTGATCGGTCCTGGGGCCGCATCTGTGGGACATCGGATACGACTGGGTGCTGCGCGCCGACCTTGGCGAAAGAATCCGGCAACTGGGACTCGAGGTGGCCCCGCACAAGTCCGAGGTCATGTGTTTTCTTGGCCCTCGGAACATGCCACGGTCGTCGGGTTCCCAATTACCGGTAGGAGGGGTTCACATCGGCGTCGCGTCGGCAATGAAGTACCTGGGACTCGTCCTCGATAGCCGGTGGAACTTCGTGGAGCATTTCAGACCTTTGTCTCCCAGGCTGGGGCGGACCGGGGCCGCCTTGAAGCGGCTCCAGCCCAATCTAGAGGATCCAAAAGCTTCCTATCGGAAGCTCTACGCGGGGGTCGTGCGGTCCATGGCCCTTAACGGGGCACCGGTGTGGCGCGTTTATTGAGGCTGGGGCCAGACCGCCGGTTGAACGCGTCTCAAAGGGTCATGGCCATCCGGCTGGCTCGGGGATACCGCACGGTCTCCGGTGAGGCGGCGAAACTCCATGCCGGATTACCGCCGTGGGATCTGGAGGCGAAAGTCCTCGCCCAAATTTGGGAGTGGCGCGAGGAGGTGAAACGCCGCCGCGCCGCCGGGGCGTAGCTCCGCTGCCGCAAGAAATCGTTGTACAGCGGACAGAGCTCCAATGGGAACTAATGGCGGCATGGAGAGTGCGATTGTCACAACCCAGTGCTGGGCACGCCACAATTGCGGCGATAAGTCCCCTCTTTGAGGAGTGGCTAGAGAGGCGCCACGGCGTCCTCACCTTCCGGCTGACGCAGGTCCTAACCGTACACGGCAACTTCGGGAGGTTCCTGTGTAGGATTAGGCGAGAGGAAACGCCCGGCTGTCACCACTGTGTGGATCGCCCGCAGGACACGGGGGAGCATACGGTGGAGGTCTGACCTGCACGGGTGGACCACCGCCGCGCGCCGTGTCCTCGTGGAAGCGATTGGCGGCGATGACCACCCGCGTCCGGCCCTTGTCCAGGCCATGGTATGGAGCGAGAGGGCAGGGGAAGCCGTCACCTCCTGTGAAGTAGTAATGCTCGCAAAGGAGGAGGCGGAACGCGTGAGGGAGAGGCAAGGTTTGCGTCCTCACGTCCCTAACCGCCGCCGCAGGAGACGCCGTGGGCGTCGGGAATCCTAGGCGGATTCCCAGCCACCGTAGGTGCGGGCTTGCGGATAAGGATAAGGGCCAAGCCCGGGTCGACGGCGCCGGCGCATCGTGTTCCACGCGCGCTTCAAATAGATATCAGCACAGTTGTCGGGGTCCGCTAGGAGGCTGCCTTCCAGGGCTGCGGGAAAGTCTGAAAGGGATACCGGCGCCCTTGGCAACAGGAAACTGAAGGAACACGGGTGGGTTATGTCAGTAAAACTCTGACACGCCCTCTCGCTCCACCCAGAGCGGGAGAAGTCATTTGATGATTTCCTACCCTCAACAAAAAAAAACCAAATTATTTTAAAAACAAAAAACCCGCCTGCAAAAACGCATAACTTAAAAGAGAAAAACAAGCATTATAATCTGTAGAATTTTGGTATATCAGGCGGGGAACAAACAAAAGTGACACCATATTTCAGGTTATTGGTTTGTTCTGCCTGTTATACCAGGAAAAAGGAATTAGTCTAGTAGAACATTATAAGACAAGAAGGCGATTTCGGCGATTCTGATTTCTGCTTCTATGAATAAGTATTTAAATAAATAAAAACAGACTTGACTGCAGAACAAGTTCTAACATTCTATATCTATCTATTCTATACATATATATATATATATATTATTTTCAGATCTATTACGACGATTTATCTGTAGACGAGGCATTTTTGTACATTGAAAATAAAATAATAAAAATTTGTTGGGGTGCTAAGGGATAACCAACAGATGCCATTTATTTTTATTTTTGTCTGTTTCTCTGTTCGTCTGTTTCTCTGTTTGTCTGTGACAATTTTAATTTGTTAAGGTATCACATAAACATTACGAAACCCATTTATACACAAATATTGTGTATAACTAGGAGTACCCTACTTAACATTTAGTTTTTGTTTCATCGCAATCGGTTCATTATCATAAATATAAAAAATAAAAAATTGTAGGTACCTTTGCACCCTTAATAAAATTATGTCGTATCTCTATATATTTTACTGTGTGTACATAAATAATAAAATAAAATAAATACCTAAATATTTCTTTAAAGAAATGAACATCTATCTCTATTGTTTCATGTTAATTATTTTTGTCTCATGATTTGAAAGATAAAACCACGCATTTGGAAAACTTTAATTTGCCTAACTTTTGATTGATCATTTAAAATATTACATTATATTGCGAAGTATGCGAAAATAACCACCCTAAAATAACACACGATCTCACACACTTGCTTGAGTTTACGTTAGTGTATCAATAGATGTCGTTACGTATTTCTAAATTACGTAATGAAAAAATCATCTTAACTGTCAATACAGTTAAGATGATTTTTTCATTACGTAATTTACTTATCCTTATTAGACTTCCAAAAGTATACAATTATACTTTTGGAAATCTACAACTCTACATAGCTTACAGTGTTTGTTCGAACATTTTCCCATATATTTTGACAGTATCGTGCTCGATAGATGGCGTTGTTCATTTATCGTCATTTTCTGAATCGCGGTGATAATCGGATGCGCTAAGGTAGCCCGCAAATCATATTTAAATCAACATACAACCTGACTCTGACCTGCAAAAAACGTAAATGAATTTTTAATTAATTGCGTAATTGCGAAAAACGTAAGAAAATTTGAATTTCGGGGGCTACCCTGAAGCTAGCGCGGGTTAGCCTTAAGATTCTCCATAGAAGAATGAGCTTCGCCCATACAATATTCCTACTACTAGGTATGGGCAATATTTAGTCCAGATGGTGAGGAAAGTTACTGGCTGTCTCATGTCTGTTACTTTTACGCCGTAACGCCTAGACAGACCACGTGGGTTATGGGACATAGGATACTTTTTACCCCGGTAGTACGTTGGATAATTTCCGACCTCCATGCGGGCGAAGCCGCGGGCAAAAGCTATTTTATAATAATAATATTTATGACATTTATTCATAAAAATAAATAAGTACCTACCTAAATAAAATCAATAAATTAAAAATCTTTAATATTATAAGAGGTCGATACTTTTCATGCCGACAGTACCTACTACCTACACACCAGTTTTTTAGGTGTTTGACGACTTAGTACCTATCTGGTATTATAATTCGGGTTGAGTTGATACGGGCCCAGTTGTCACTGAGTTCACTGACCCATAAATAAGTAAACCCCATGGTAATCAACTAATCATAATTTTACATCTTTGAAAATTATTTAGTCATGAATATTATTAGGTATAATAAAATTGAGATCCTAATCATAATTAAAGTTGGAGAGTAAAACTATCTAACATTTAGAATAGGTATAATGATTATCATAAAAAAACAATATACTTAATATAAGAATATAGGGAATATAGGGATAAGATAAAACGTATCCTTTATCCTATTTCAGGTCATGGTCTACCCATGTGCCCATCTAAATCCGTTTGGCGTGAAAGCATAACAAACAAACAAACTCACTTTCGCATTTATAATATTAGTTAGGTTAGGTTAGGTTAGTTGGTTTTCCTCCGAACTTTTCTAAAGAACGCGAACGTTTAAAGAACTTTATTTTAACCTAAATTAACCGGTTTATTCGTCGAGCGGCATGTTGGTAATACTAATAAGCGTTGCCACTTGTGACTAGCGCTGAATAAAACCTGACTATTAACCGGCTTTTCTTGCTCTAAACCGGTAAATCCGAAAAACCCTTTAGAGAATTAATAACTCTTACAAAAACCGGTAAGTACATGCGAAAGAAACCGAATGTAAAGGTTTGTGCGTCAGGTACATCATACCGGTTTGAAAATGTAACCGGTAGCCGAGCCTGGCTCGTAATAAGTTTGAAATCAAATAAATGTCCGATTCAAATGAATTAAAAGGTATTTTACTGTTACGCTACCTATATACCCTTGATGATAAAAATCCGTGATAAAACTATTTATATTTGAATAAGAATTTATACTACGATAAGAATGTACACACGGCTACACACCAAGCTATACATTTCCAGCATAAGCTGACCTCGCATTGTAAGGAAATTCTATACAACGCGAGATCAGCATTAACTGGAAATGTATAGCTTGATGTGTAGCCGTGTGTACTACTTAACCAACTTTTGTTTCTACCGGTGATCTAATAAAATATTAGAACACTATGATAGTTAGTTAGATGTACATATTCCCTCGCGGACTCTTTTGTAGGTAATAGTAATTGATCATGTAGTACATAATTTTTATGTATCATCAATTTATCATTAGTTTTCTCAGTGCACGCCAAATAATGAAATTATATAGGCAACGTTTTGCTACTTTGGGTTACATTATTGCAATTTTCTTAAGGATCTCAATTTTTTATTTATGTATTAATTTCACTACTTTCTGCTAAGCTTTATATTGGTGAAAAAATGGTTAAAATCGGCCCAGTCGTATCGGAGCCTATTCGGTACAAACAAAAAAATCTTTTCTCTTTATAATATTAGTATAGGTAGATAATTTATATAACTATTTATATAGGTACGATTTATTGCGTGTATAAAGGAATTTCACGGAATTCCTACGTTAGTTAGACCTTCGTTCTTCGCTTTCTTGATGTAGGCTATGCTGAAGAACTTGAGACGATTGCGAAACTATCTATTGTGTGGTCATTCAATTGAAATTCTACGACTGGAAGGGGTTAAAAACTTTTAAAACAACCGACTTCGGTTGTTTTTAGTTATTTTTTTTTTTGTAAAAGGTGTTTATTTCCTTTTTTTTAATAAATTTACTTATTCGAATTTGTGTGGGGTAGGTTATACCGTATACACCCCACACAAATTCGAATAAGTAGGTACCACTACCTGCTAAGTATGTAATTTATAACAGTGAACTTGCCACAGTGTAGTAACAGGAACTTATTTATTATAACATCATCCATATTATGCAAATATACCATAAATACAAATACGTATTATTGAAGCCAACTCAAAAACTATCCAAGCAAAGTTAATAGGTATAATGTATCACCCCGGAAGCTTCCAAAAGTAAATCGAACATAGAACCTCTTACTTTTTGGAAGTCGGTTAAAAAAACTTCTAGCCTATTAGGTATTGAACTTGATGCTTTGATGCTAAAGCCGGCGCCAGATATAGCATCAAACAAATGTGAGGCACGGGTGTTTGGGTATTTGATCAAAGTTTGAACGCTTATTTCAACATTGCCATTCGGTGTCGTTTTTCGAGCGCACATCTAACCGTGCCAGACAGCAACAATATTTGAACACTTGTTTGACACATATATGAGCCAGGGGTGTTTGGGTATTTGATCAAAGTTTGATCACTTATTAAAAATTTTCTATTCGTTCAAAGCTCAGACCAACAAAAAAGGAAAGACGGATCGCGCCGTACATCAAAAGTGAAGCCAAGTTTTTATCCATGTGTGTGTAAACAAGGTTGTCATTTTTTAAAGTTTTTCCATACAATTTGGGGAATAATATTGTATGGGTAGGATAATATTGTACAAGTAAGATATTGTTGAGTATGGTATTATAACTCGATTGTTAAGAAGGACTTATATTCCGAAACAAAAACAAAAAAAATTACATCACTATTTCGTATAGCTTCTATCCATTTACTTTCAGATTCAGTATTACTTGGAAATCTAAAATATAAATACATAAAAAAAGAAAACAAGAATATAATTACTCGAAATAAGAAATCATAATTTAAATCGGTTTAATCGAATGGGAAAATTTGAAATCATATTATGGCAACCCTCCCACGTTATGTCACTGCTTTCATTCGTGCATTCGTTGAGGTTTTTTGTTCCAAGTAACCTAAAATTCATAGTTAATTAAATTTAAAAACGATGTTATTTCAAGTACGTACAAGTGAAAAGTGATTCCGTGCGACTTTTAATGTGATTTGCTATTGTTTTTACAAGTTTTTACTACACAGGAAGGCACAATTCTATTTTTTTTAGTGATGTCTACTAGACGACGACTCGTGACGTACTAGGAGCGGTGAGCATAGTTTTAGTGTAGGTGTGTGCGTGAGCCTGTGTGTTTACTTGCAGGACCATAGTTTTGTGGCTTCACTTTTGATGTACGGCGCGCTCCATCTTTCCTTTTTTGTTGGTCTGAGGTTCAAAGTTTAAATGTGTGCGTAGCTTGCAAGTCCAGTGTCTCGTAATTAAAGGTTCCTGCAAACAGGCGGGACTTGTCATGTGACGTGGCGATTAAGCGATATTATCGCCACGCCACGAAACACCTTTCACATTAGCGCCGTAGAGCGGGGGCGATTCGCAGGCAGCGCGACACCAAAAAAAAGAACATTTTGTATGGCGTCGCTGCGATTGACACACAAGGGTATAAATGGCAGTGCATTCCGGACGAACGACGAAGGCAGATCTGTGCGTGTTTGCTGAGCGTGGGGTGCTACGTTCGATTCGAAACTAGCGACATGGGGTCTCAACTCGAACAAATTATATTTAGTCTTGAAAAAAAATCATAGATGGCAGCATAAGCAATTTATGAAATTAACAATCACTAAAAAGCGTTATACGGCAAATTTTGGCTGAGGTAATATTAGTAAAAATCAAAACATCTTTGTTTAATGCTGATTTATGTATTTACACTCATAAATCTCGTATTTTCAACAAAAAACTTAAATTAAGCCTTTTATTTCAATTCGAACCCTTAGAATGATAAAGTAGCCATCTGTTAATCATTTTGTCGAGAGCTCTTTGCAATAGATGGCGTTTTACTCAAGTGATGACAGGGTCACTTTAAACTTGCGTTTAAGTCGTTTCACTATGGAAAATCAAACAACTATTTTTTTTATCTAGTACTTTACGTAGAAATATAAAAATTGAACACCGAGGAAGAAAAAACGTAAAAAAGGAAGAAAAGCATCTAGGAGTCTTGCGTAGTATCTAGGCAAGACTCCTAGATGGCGTTGTAAAACTACAGTCTCTGGCAATTAGTGAGTCGCTGATGCTGCCATCTGTTAAAAAATGGAGGATGAAAAATAGCCAGCTCAATAGCCAGACTTAGAGTGGTGTCATTTCTTTGTATGGGATTGGGTATCTGTACGTAGTATTATAATATCTGTGCTAGCGAATTCGGTCGTACTTATTTATTTAAAAAAATAAAAACTTTTTCCAAAAAAAATGAACCGACTTCCAAAAAAAACACTACAAAGTGAAAAATAACTTTAATTTCGGAAGTGGGTGTCTTTGGTTTTGAATTTTCGTTTTTTGCCACCGACTTCCGAAATTTGTTATTTTTACCCAACTACGGCGAAGCAAAGAGGAGGGTTATGATTTTGACCGGTATGTATGTATGTTTGTATATTGTGAGAGCCAAAGTCTATCAAAATGTTTGATCAAAATTATGTGACTGTGTTTGGCGCCGGCTTTAGGATATTAATGTACCTGTTTAAATTATTTTGTTTTATCAGTTGTGATTGTAGCTGTTGTATAATATTAGGAAGTCGTTAACGATAGCGTTGCTACTTACCTATTGATATGCGTTACTTAGACACATTATAAACTACTTATCTACCTACAGATTTTAATAAAAATAATCAAAGTCAAATAATTTATGTCAAATAGGCACATACTCGTAAAAGGCACTTTTGAACGTCAAAAACAAAGAAATAGAACTGATTCTAGTTCTAGTAGTCCATGCAGGTAGGTATATTTACGTAAGACTAAAACATGCTACTTGGATGGTCAAACAAACATCAAACTTATAAGTAAGGAGCTAGATTCGCCAAACAAATGATAGGTAGGTTAAACAATTAACTTAACAAGCGTAAGTGGTCTGTCTGGGACATAGATTATATTTCTATGGTCTGGGACTATACCTACAAAATCATAATCTAAGTAGAGTAATAATTACAATTATTACTCGAATTATTATTCGCTCGCGACTTCGCCCGCGTGGATGTCGGCAATTATCCCACGGAAAAGTACAACCGTGATAATAAATAAGTATCGTATGTCCTGTCCAGGTCATGGTCTACCAATGACTATATAGCCTCTTAATACTCTTTGTGGTCTACCCATCCAAATCCGTTCAGCCGTTTTAGCGCGAAAATGTAACAAACAAACTCATTTTCGCATTTATATTATTAAGTACATATACAGGCTGTTAGTGTAAACACCGTTATCCTTGAAACCGAAAAAAACAACTTTTTTTTTAAAAGAAAACCTACATTTTTCCACAAGAATATTTCACCCTATACGCAAGGGCAACGAACTTGCGTCTCAACACGGCGGGCGGCGGTTGGCGGGAGCGGGCGGGCATGACCGGCCGTCAGCAGCTGTTTTGCAGCTCTGCGAGCGCGTATCCATGAGTATCGGGACAGTGACGGATATTTACTTTTTAAAATCTTTTAATGAAAATAAGGCTTTTTTTTGTTGTTACTGGGTCATTTATTTTTATTAAGTCAACTACCCATGGTTTGAGTGACAACGGTGTTTACCCTTGCATACTGTATACATTTAAATATATAATTACAGTATGTTAACTAACGAAGGGCGTTCCTGTTAACCTGCAATAGTATACCGTATAAACATGGTAAAAAAAAATTACCCATAAAAAAAGTTTATTTTATTCTTTTATAGTAAATATAGTAAAATATTCACAAAAAATATTAAATTGATACGGAAAAGAAACTGTACACGCACACTTGTCACACTTGTCTTTCTACGTTGAAAATACAAGTGTGCGTGTACACAGTGTTTCTTTTACGTATCAATTTAATAGTTTTCTGAATATTTCACTACATAATTAGTAATTTAATTATATATGTATGTATACTTATAAACAAATATTTTTAAAAATTTATTCTTTTTTTTTTTCTATACTATTGCGGTTTAACGGGAACGCCCTTTGTTAATTAACATACTGTATAATCTGTTACTACTACAGAAGCGCCTTAAGGAATACTAAAGCGCAATAACGATCTTACTGAAGCGCAATAATGGTCATACAGAAACGCGATGTCAGTCATACAGAAGCCTGCCAGAATTGCAGGAAAGTCCGAAAGGGATACCGGGACCTTGGCAACGGGCAACTGAAGGAACACGGGTGGGTTTTAGTCATTAAAAGTCTGACACGCCCTTCCGCTCCGCCCAGAGCGGGAAAAGTCATTGGATGATATACCAACCACAAAAAAAAAAAAGTCATACAGAAGCGTAATAAATTTTATACTAAAGCGTAATAACGGTCATACAGAAGCGCGATAGCGGTCATACTATAGCAGTTTCAGCCTTTCAAGTTGTTTTTCCAGACTGATGTCAAATAATGATTTACTTTTAATTATTTTCATGTTAAATGCAGTCACGCAAGATGACATGAGTTCAACAATCCTTGCCCTCTTGGAAGTTCTGTCGGTATGCATATTATTATTATAATTTGGATATTCTTTGCTATTGAATGTAAAATTCACGAATAGTAATTTAAAACGCAAAACGTATGACGTTTACGGAAGTATAAAAGGATATAACTTAGGTTCATGCTAAGCTTCACTATATTCTTACTTTTTATGTCAGTTTGACTGGCCTTGGCTACTTGTTACCGCTCTTACAATAAACAAAATCTTGGTCTATGCTAACTGTGCGTTTGGTTTGCACTGCCGAAACATTCACAACAAAACATGTTGAAGTCTCTGTCAAAAATTTTATGGAACATTGACAGAAAATAGATATTTCAACATGTTTTGTTGTGAATGTTTCGGCAGTGCACACAGTACGACTCAAACTCAACTGAAGTGTTTACTCGTAACTGGAATTTTTCTAGCTCTTCGTACCGAGTCGAGTGTACTACGTGAGCTCGACCAATGGATGTGCGATTCACGCTTGTGGCACATACCTGTGTAGCAAGCAGATTTTGCACTTGTAGTTGACTTAATAAATTACCTACCTCATACATATTGTCTTTGATTTTCTGTGTGTTTGACGTCAACTAGAGGCTTTAGAGTTGGGTAATTGTTTTAAATTGGTTTTAAGAATCGTAATTTTAATTGGTGATGATAGGTATGACGCGACACAGATAGAGATAGAACTATGTATTAACTAGTTATCTTCAAAATCACTCGCACGCGGCATGATATCGCTGAGTCCGAATATTATATATAAATGCGAAAGTGAGGAGTTTTGTTTGTTACGCTTTGACATTTTATATCTTTTTAGTTGACTTTTTTGTCGTATTTGGGTTTTACATTTATTTTATTTTTTCACTTTGTAGTGTTTTGTCGGAAGCGGGTTGTTTTTTTTTACCCGACTTCGGCGAAGTAAAAAGGAGGGTTATGATATAGGTTACAAAGTTTTTACTTTTTCACTTTTTAATTGTTAGCTACCCCACACAAATTCGAATACCACTACCTACCTGCTATATAAATAAAATAACAGCGACAGGAAGTTATTATAATAACATTATCCACATAGACTAAGTGGGAAAAATACGTACCTACTTATTATTGAAGCTAACTCAATAACTACCCAAAGTTAATAAAATTTATATGGGACCACCACGCACGTAGGTTTGCTCAAACAAGTGAAAAAAGAATATTCAGAATATTGACGAACATATCGATGAGCAATGAACATACCTACATGAACAAACAACATACAATCGAACATAGAAACTCCTCCTTCTTTGAAGTCGGTTAAGTATAATTATGAAATCACACATTATTCACAATCTGACCAGATAAAAAATGCTTGACACGTAGCGTAGCTTAGCACGTACACACACATTACGATAATGTTAATGATACTTATATACGTAGGTAATAATATGCATTTACCAAATACCGTGTTTACGTAAAGGTTGAATGAATTACATCCTACTTTTAATTTGGTTAGCATACAATAGAATCTGTACAAACCTAAGTATAAATAATGATAAGTATTCGCTAATCTCACTAAAGTGGTCACGTAACATGACCATGCAAATTCTTGTAAAAATATTGTAGGTAGGTATGTCGTATGTAACATTTTTAGTTGTGTTTTAACCTCGCTAAAATAAATAATCAGTACAGTTTAAACTCCATTTGAAATAAGTAGAAAAAACAAACCTTACAGTCCGTTCAACCGATTTTGACTTCTATAACGTAGGCATAAGGATGGCATTAAAAGCAAAACAGGTTACACAATACCAACTGTCTACTGCAGCTGCCATTTGTCATGCTACCAACACAATAAAAGTCAAAATCGGATGAAAGGACTGTAAAAAAGGCATACTTACTTAAATGTCTAATCTTATTTCAAATGGAGTATAAGTACAACTACGAAAAAAAATAAAGTAATAAGTTCTAAAACCCAACTACTTACGACTAAAAAGGTATAAACAAGACACCACCGACAGAAAAATTAAAAATCCGGAGTCTTACAGAATAAATCGAACAGATTACGTGTGACTCCGGATTTTTAATTTGTCTGTCTGTGGTGTCTTGTTTATACCTTTTTAGTCGTAGTTGGGTTTTAGATGTTATTACTTTAATTTTTGTTTTATTTCTTTTGGGGTTATGATATACATATACAGGGTGTTAGGGTAAACACCGTTATCCTTGCAACCAGTGGTTTGGTTTCATTTATAGAACGTCAAATCAATGAAAAATTACAACTTTTTTTTTCTTTTTTTAAAATCTACATTTTACCACAAGAGACGCAAGTTCGTTGTCCTATGCGCTAGGGCAACGAACTTAACTTGCGTCTCAACACGGGCGGGGAGTACGGGATGTGACCTGACCGGCCGCGAGCGCGACCCCTCCCTCAGTCAGTCAGCTGTTTCGCTAGAGAGCACGGTGTCGGATGGAAACTTTTTAAAATCTTTTAATGAAAATGACGTTATTTTTTGTTGTGTTCGGTCATTTATTTTTATATTTAAGTCAACTACCCATGGTTTGAATGACAAGACTGTTTACCCTTACAGCCTGTATATTTTTGAAATATGCTCATAGCTCATATCAAGGTTGATGCGCTAGGGTAGCCCGCGAAATTCAAATTTTCTTACGTTTTTTGCAATTTGCAGGCCAGTATCAGGTTGTATGTTGATCCACATACATATTATTAGCGCTCGTAACAAATAAGCTCATGTAAGTGTATTGAATGAGTATTTCATGAAGTCATGACATTTGGCACTTTCATGAACTTAGAGAGTTGTATTGCTGATTTTAATGTTTATAATTCTGTAAATCCAAATTTGTTACGAGCGCTAATAATATTTAGATGAACATACAACCTGATACTGACCTGCAAATTGCAAAAAACGTAAGAAAATTTGAATTTCGCGGGCCACCTTCATTTGATACCCAACATGGTACGATTAAAAAATTTTTTTTTTTTGATCCTGCCTTTATGTCCTCTAGAGGGCGCCATTTTTTATGTGACGTCACATAGCCTATAACGACGACCAAGACGCTTCCAACGATACCTCTTTTGTCAAATTGTGATGAGTGGTTTAGAAGATAGGAGGGAACAGATGAACATATATACATACTTACATACCGGTCAAAATCAAAACCCTTCTTTTTTCTTCGCCGTAGTCGGGTAATAAAGTAGTAGGTAATCAATTTTAATAAGGGAATAGTATTACCAGTGTGGTACCTATTACACAGGGTTTTTTTTTTAATAATTAAAGAAGGTACATAGTTTAGGTACCTACCTACCTAGTTTATTTTATTTAGTATGACATGTACACACGGCTACACATCAAGCTAAATTATTATTAGTATAGTATGTGTAGTGTGTATTAGTATTTATTTACAAGACTAAATTTATTCTGTGCTATAAGTACATACATTTCCAGTATAAGCTGACCTCGCATTATACGGAAATCCTAAATGCGAGATCAGCATAAACTGGAAATGTATAGCCGTGTATATATACTAATTTTAGGTCATTACGTCAGCATTAAATACTAAGTTATACAAACCGCATCCAAAGGTTCAAACCGTACCTAAATGTACATAATCAGATAGATCCACAGATAACTGTCTAATATTCTTGTTGTTAAATACGAGGCTTTTGGCTTATTTGTAGTTTTAGTAAATGTCATTTTTTATTTTGTATTGTGCGTTTAGTTTGTGCAGAATAAACAATTTTTCTTTCTTTTTTTTCTTTTCTTTTTAGATACCTAGTTTAAATGGTCTGAAGTCCAAATAATACAATGCGATTAATTTGTTTTATCAAAAATAAAATAGATTATGTATTGAATTTTCTTAGTCACCCCCCTTATCATGTTCGGTATCTTATCAGAGCCAAGTAAAATAATAATTGCGTCTGTTACTTTATACTTTACTGTACAAGTAGGTAGGTACAGTGTATAGTACCTAGGTACATAGAGTTTATCAGATAGACTTTCTGGTCAAGTTGTGAATCTTATTAAATACCTAATAATAGTTAGTGCTTAATTATTTATGCTACGGCTACACTTCCCGTTATCGCGAACTTTTCTTCGTGCACTCTCTCTCGCTCACCCCTCGATTACACGCTGAGCAACAGAGAGCGCACGAAGAAAAGTTCGCGATAACGCGAAGTGTAGCCGTAGTGTTAGAAATTAAATGAGAGTAATCTATTACCTACAGACCCTAGTCAGTTATATAAGGGTTCCGTACTAAGTGTGCCGGCCGTCAGTCTGTCTGTCACAGGCCTGTATCTTTATAACCGTTGTACCTATCCAGATAGCTGTATACTATTGCCGCTATAACAATAAGTACGGTGATGTTGGTGGTACATACTCGTACTTACCTACACCTACGTAACACGTTACGCACGCGCGAGCCCATCTCGCACTTTACCCGGAGTTTTTCAAACTAACCAGTTTTTATTTTTGTGTAACGTGTTATTAGTTTTTTTTCTAAAAAACTGTTGCAGGAATGAGATTATAATATTATAATTAGGTATTTATTTTGCAGAATTAAAATTTCAATGCCAAACTCATGTAGGTAACTACTTATGTAAAGTTGGTACGGAAATGTATAGCTTGATGTGTAGCCGTGTGGCTACACATCAAGCTATACATTTCCAGTTTATGCTGACCTCGCATTATAAAGGATTTCTGTACAATGCGAGGTCAGCTTATGCGGGAAATTTATAGCTTGATGTGTAGCCGTGTGTACATGACATAGAAATATAAAAAACAGGTACCTACATGACATGATATAAAGAACTGAAAACCTTTACATCTCCTATTTCTTCATTTTTGAAGATAAAAACAAATAAAAATTATATTTGTACTCTACTCGATTAGCTCTAGACAATGACACCACATACCAGGGTGGAGCAAACTTCAGGTTATTTCGGATGACCTGTTTCCAATCATACTCTAGGGCGGCATTGGCCTGTCTTTGAACCTCCAATACTGGGTCGCCGTCGAAGATCATGATGACCATATAGTCGGCGAAAGCCTGCAAGTAATCTCCCCGCTCTTGCAGCCCTTTTAATAGAGGGTCAAAAGTAAATTCCCGAGGATTAGATTGGTGGACTTTCCCGACTTAGGTAACATACTTTTTTCGTTTACTTAAAATGTTCCTCACAGACACGAAATCACGAAATATCATCAAGGTAACTAGATTTTTCAACTTTGAAAAACAGCTGAAGGAATGGGCGTATGGATTCGGCGCCATAGTAAAAAATGATTAGGAGGACTTCTCCGACCAGGCTAGCACATTTTTTTCTAAAACAGCTGTTCCATACATTTTGACGAGTTATGCGAACATAAGTGTACGGAACAGCTATTTTTTTTTTCGCGATTTCATATTTGTTCCCATAGTAAAAGTTGTTCATAATGATGAGTACAATGACTCCTTAAGAGGTTGTTGGTGTTTTACCAATAACCCTGTATAACTCAGACCAAATAGGGGTATTTATTAGAACATAATGTGAATAAAATTTTGGGTTTTATGTCTACATTGTCTAATACATAGACTCAGATGCTTACAGTACTAGGTGCATATTACTTAGGTATTATTATACTTTGTTGTGAAGTATCTACTAGAGACGTACCTTTACGTCGTTGTTATGTAAATAATGTATAAGTACCTACCTACCTGCACAATAAATAAATATGTGTAAAGCTCTCTGGTGTAAGGCCGTGTATGCATTATGCAACCAGCGCTCAGTGCTCACATACTTACCGGTGATGTGATTACTTGATACCAGAAGTTACCGGTGTCGCGTCACAATCGGTGTTGATGATGACGCGTTGAACGTTTCAATAAGCATTAGTAATTTAATAATAATACGTAACGTCTCGTGCATCCATGCCACATGATGAGTAAAAATTACTCTGTGTCCATGCTCCCAAAACGGGTCTACGTTTTATGGCAGAACTTTATAATTATTTTGCGTAACAACGGATAGCAATAAAGGAACTTCTTTTCGCAGAAAGTCGTTTGTCAGACATTCATAATTATAGCATACATTCAAAACTCATGAAATGAAAAAATGAAATGAAATGAAATGAAATGAAATGAAATGAAATTGTTTATTCTGTAAATAGGATATTGGAATCACTTTTACACGTCATATTAAAAAGTTGTAAAAATAAGCTAGATGAGGTCGGCGTTTCCTATCTGACTACTCTGAGAAGAAAGGCCGAAACAAACTCAGAGGTCACCGTCTCCTTTAAAGTCCAGACATAATCTTGGTCAGGCCATATGAGGACCATGTAGATTAGAGTCTGAAATGGTCTTTTGAGGAAAGGACATTTGGGTAGGTCGCATAAAGTTCTCAAATTGCCAGACCTTCGCTAAAACTAACAGAACGAAAAATAAATATCCACATAGTCCTCACATTCACAATAAAACAATACTTTACAAGTAATCATCATGTCATTTTTTATATAATATTCAATAATGTCAATTTGTATATAAAACTGGTAGGTATATTTTTATGGTTTTCCATAATATTCAAAATGTCACAATGCTTAGCAGAGCAGCTCAATCCCATGCATTTTTGTCTTCTAAATAATCTGAGATTTTATAGTACCCTTTTTTACAAAGTTTGGTTTTAATACAGCTTTTAAATCGTTTAATGGATAAGTTTCGAATGTCAATGGGAAGTTTGTTGTAAAAGCGTATACATTGACCCATGAACGAGTTGCCTACTCTGTGGAGACGAGTGCGATGTACAGCAAGATTGTGTGTATTCCTGGTATTTAAACTATGAATATCGGACATTTTCTTAAACTTTGATATGTTTTTGTGTACGTACAATAGGTTTTCAAATATATATTGTGAGGCTACAGTCAGAATATCTATTTCTCTGAATTTTTCTCGAAGGGAATCTCTTGGACCTAGGTTGTAAATGGCTCGAACAGCCCTTTTCTGTAAAACAAAGATAGCATTAATGTCCGCACAGGCTCCCCAGAGAAGAATCCCATAAGACAGAAGACTATGAAAATAACTAAAATAAACAATTCTGGCTAATGGCTGGCATAATTTTGTAAGTCAGAATGTCAGAATCATCTTTAGGCATACATTTCATTTATATAATAATTAAAAAGCAGAACCATCATATCGCAGAAAGTTCACAGTCAGAATCGTCTTTTGGCAATTGGCATATATTTCATATCGGTACCTAGTCATTAAAAGGCAGAACTATCATATCTCAGAAAGTATACAGTTAGAACCACCTTTTAATAAAAAAGAAATCGATTAAGTGTTATGTATATGACAAGTAGGTATGCCATATCCATAATAATCGATTTTTTTTTTGCATGGGTCTTATATATAAGGCTGACGTCATGTATAAATAAACATTCGCTCTAAATATAGACACGCTTTGACTAATGCACTCGCTACGCTCGCAAAACAAAATAAAAATCAAAACCGGCCAAGTGCGAGTCGGAGTGCATGAAGGGTTCCGTACCATTATCTATAAAAACGGCAAAAAATCACGTTTGTTGTACTCATTAAATATTTGTTTTATTTTAATTTAATTTTTTTTTTTTTTTCGTTTCGTTTTCAATATCGAGCAAAAACGAGCAAAAAATCACGTTTTTTGTATGGGAGCCCCCTTAAATATTTATTTTATTCTGGTTTTTAGTATTTGTTGTTATAGCGGCAACAGATGACAAATTTTCACAGATGATGTATATACATCATCTGTGAAAATTTCAACTGTCTAGCTATCACGGTTTATGAGATACAGCCTGGTGACAGACAGACAGACAGACAGCGGAGCCTTAGTAATCGGGTCTCGTTTTACCCTTTGGGTACGGAACCCTAAAAAGGTGCCGCCATATCTTCTGTCAAAAAATTTGCCCTCGCTCCGTCGGCCTTCGGACTATGCCCGGGAGCCAGCGAGTCGCAAAAAAAAATTGTATTCACCCCAGCGATTCAGGCGGGCAAATGGCAATATGCCTAATAAAATTATTCCAAATGAAATTCTGCCATCTTCATATTAAGCTAAGTGGAATTATACCAAATAATCGTCGCTCTAAATAAACGTTATGCCAAATAAAATTCTGCCATCTTAAAAGTATGCCATTGTAAATTCTGACATTACAAACAGTCGGCCAAACAATAATTATATTAAACAATTTTTCTGCTTTAAAATATTCGTTTAAAGAATGTTATACCAAATGTGTTCTGCCAAATCAAGATTCTGCCAAATAGAGGGAAACCTAATAAACCTATACATAATTATGTACTTATTTTAAGATGGATGGCTAGGTATTGGTGCCGATTCTATTGTCACAAAATTCTCTAAATTAAACTAAAAATCACTAAAATTTAGTTTAGTCCTGTCAAACGACCAAACTTATTCTGAAATAGACTAGGAGTGAGGCGTATTTATCGTCACAGATAGAAATCACAGATATTAAAAATAATAGATAGCAATTGCTCCTAACGATAAAAAATAGCCCCTGAGGCTCAACAAGTTGGTAATATTTTTTTTTTTGCATATTTTTCATACAAAATGTGAAAAAATACATAAAAATCACGTCGAAGGTGGTCTTCTCAGCGCGCCTCCGGCTCTAAAAAAAATTCACGGGGTAGGGAAAAAAGTACCAAGTGGAGGCGCGATTGTCAAATTCTATTTTAGTTATGTCAAAATAATTTTTAAGATTTTTTTTGCCAGAATAGCGTTAAGATTCTCATAGCCAAAAGTAAGGAATTTTAGTGATAGTTTAGTTAGTTTAGTTCGGTGTACAAAACCAATGGCAGTAATTTCCTGATGAATGACGTAGTTCAATGTAGATTTGATAAGTTGGTTAACTATGCATTAAAAAACACTGTTGGACGATTAACTTTTATAGTTCTACAGCATTTTATCTGTCCATTTCGGATGATTGTGTTGTTGGTTATCTTAGTTTATCAGTGCATGACCCTGAAAACGTGATCCATAACTGTATGTAACATTCGCTTTCAGATTCATGCGCCCGGTTTCTGGGAAGAAAATCAACAATTGTCAAGCACTGTGTTCAATGCATTATCAACGACTAATCGCATTACTTGATTTGTATTTAATTTGACGCGTCAACGATTTTCGTGCCAGCAAAAACCGGGTGTTACCATAGTTAGGTGAAAAGGCTAGGCAGATTGACCTTACCCAGACAATGACAAAGTAATATTAGGTACCTACTTACCTTATTTATGCATTTGGCAGGTAATATTCGCGTAGTTATTAAATATCAAAACCTAGTAGGTATGTCCAGTCCAGTTCCAGTCTAATTGAAAAGTAGGAAATGAAAGAAATATGTTTTTAGCTATAGATTACTTACTAACTCACAGTTAATCTCATAAACATTTTATTTGATCTTAATAAGAACTGAACACTTGTCTTTACTCAAATTAGTAATTTTCTGCATAAACTTTGTTTTATGGCTTCGATTCGATATCCACATTCCAAAACCGTTTCCTTCGCAAGGCCACGGGAGCCCCTTGGTTCGTTGAAAATGAGATCCTCCATCTCGATTTAAAGATTCCCAGATTCCTACTATCCGCCAGTTTCTCAAACGCCTTTCCAAGTTATTTCGATACAGCCGCCAAACATCGCAATCACAACCCTCTGGTCGTAGCCGCTAACTATGTCCCCTCTAGAATCAGTAGTATTCGCCGTCCGAGGCATGTCCTTTCAGAGCCAGATGACCCCATAACCCTCCTCAAGGAGAGCAGTAGGGCCACCAGTACAGTACACTACACAAACACAGACGCATAACGTCATTTCGACCTCGCCGACGAGGTCCTCCGCGACCGCGACCCCGATTAAATTCGCCCCCTCGTCCCTTGCTCGTTGAAGTGCCAGCCCGCGCCGCAGCTGAGTATGTAGCTTTAAATTCTCCTGATAATTAATAATAATGATCTTATTTTGATCCAGCCTGTCCCGTCTTGCTGATGGTCCTCCCGTCAGTGACGCCCTAAGCTGAAATTCGTACCCCACAGGGGGTGCCCTTAGCGAGCAGTCACTTAGTATTAATTTGGAATAGTTTTATGCCCCTGCCTCGAGCCCCTAAGTGTAGCTCTTAAGGCAGCCACAGGAAGTAACGATTTCAGAAATCAACTTCGAGATGCCATAGCACAGTAAAACAAAAAAAAAATCGGTATCCACATATTGTTAGCCACACAACACTCGGTTTTTTTCCCTCATCCCACCTGCACGTTCAATGTACAAATAAGGAATGCAATAATCATGCAACAAGTGCAATACAAATCGACGTTTGATGAATTTACCAAGTCGCTTCTAGCATAGACTAGGTAGGCTAAGTCCGTAACAGACCTATTGGTTTCGACATCTGACTAAAAAAAAGTTAGGGAGGTACCTACTTCTAGGTTCGTCTCAAAATAAGTCAAAATACATCGGTAAAGTATAGGCAGTAATTGGAATCTACTTCGGTATTTGCCGAAAGGCTTTGGTTAAACCTCGGATAAACCAGTCATTCCGCGAAGAGAACACATTCATGTACATAAATATCGACCTTTGACTAGGTAGAAGGTATAACATGGTAATTAGGTATCGATAGGTAAAAACAGCATGAAAATCGGTGCAGCAGTTTTTAAGTTTATCGCAAACAGACAGACAGACAGACGCGGCGGAGAACTTTGTTTTATAATATGTAGTGATTATAGTTACCAAATGATAAATATTAGTCAGTCCACTTACATAAGTACCTACCTATAATTAATCGTATCATAAGAATTTAATGATAGTATGGCGTGTGCTTAAATGAGTAGGTATTTACGTCACATACGAGAGACGACGGAATAGTTATGCGCCTTCTACCTTGTTCTAGTAAAATGTATTTAATATGCCTACAATATCAACACATCTAGGATCTCAAACGACCTAAGTCAAAGTCAAATCATTTATTTCAAGTAGGCACATTAAAGGCACTTTTGAACTTCAAAAATAAAGAAATAGAACTGATTCTAGTTCCCTTCCAAAATATAGTTTTCGTATGTAGAAGAATGGGCAAGAAACTCCACCCTACTCTTTTAAAAAATATTTTACAATATTTTGTATACATCAATTACCTATAGGTTCACATCACATGAAGACACTTAGCCTGACTGTACCTAGAAATCCTAGAATACGATTACTGTACCACAATATACATAATTATATATAATAAATATTTAAGGGGGCTCCCATACAGCAAACGTGATTTTTTTGCCGTTTTTATAGATAATGGTACTGAACCCTTCGTGCGCGAGTCCGACTCCCACTTGCCCGGTTTTTACAAGTAATACTAATAAGACAGTGATGTAAAAATATATGATACTTATATACATAATAATTGATTTTGTCCTATAGACTATACCATACCTAACAATATTAGGAAATCAATGACCAAAGATTAACTATTTGATGTCTGGTTGTCGGCGGGGTGAACGGGGAACCGGCGATTTCAACATATCCCGTCGATATACCTAGTTACCTACCTATTAACTTTTTTTTGCAGGGCTGCGGGTTCCATCCAAGTTACAGAAAATTCTTTTATTAACAAATTAAAGTCATCGGGAAGAAGTTTAGTTGTATTCTATGGATCCCAAACGGGTACTGGAGAGGAGTTTGCTGGTCGTCTGGCCAAAGAAGGCATACGATACAAGATGAAGGGCATGGTCGCTGATCCCGAAGAATGCGATATGGTAAAAATAATTGTTTTTAAACCTCTGTTGCCTGTTGTTAGTTAGCTGATGTTGTTTTTGTTCAAATGTTTGTAAGTATCTACCTTTACTAATAAAATTATCATGTCTTTTTTAGGAAGAACTCATGAAACTCCAAGACATACCGAATTCTTTAGCTGTGTTCTGTATGGCAACATACGGTGAAGGAGATCCCACAGATAATTCTATGGAGTTTTATGAATGGATAAAGAATGGAGAACCCGATTTAACTGGTTTGAATTATGCTGTAAGTGAAAGATATTGTTTGAGCTACAAAATATACTAAAAAAGAACACAGGTAGGTAATTTTATCTAACAAATAAGGAGGAGGAGTTATTTGAGAAAAGCGATTTCCGCATAAAAAGTTCGTACTGTAAGGCTATGTACCTACATAATATATTCGCAACATCCATATTATTAGGTACATTTAGCAGCTTAATTTTAATCTTTATATTTCATTAGTCGTAATCATTTTCGTTGAGAACTATGGAAGAAAAGACACGTTGCACCGACCCCAAATAAATTGGACCAAGGGCAGGAGAATGATGACCGTTGTCTCGTTTCTTTCCGAATTCTACATCTCAAAGAAATCGAGGAAATCATGAATAAAAATACCTACTAGCATGCTATTCGTTTGTACAGACGCCAGCAGGTCAAGCTACCCGAAACTGTCAGATTTTCCCAATCAACCTTGAACCTTAATGCTTTAGCGATAAAGTTGAAAATCTATTAAAGAAATTTGACAGATTGTAGTAGCTTGATGTGCTGGCGTCTGTAGATACTAGGCTCCTCACACGCTGCTCGAGTGATATTTACTGGAAAACGTCATGTTTTCATGAAATAGTCTCGTTTATGCTGATGATTTCTGTGTAAGTAAACAATATAAGTAAGTCATTTATAAACAATATAAAATTGAAGGCTGTTTACAAGTTTCCACTGATAATAAAAATAAAAACGAAAAAAGAGTGGGTACAAAATACCCAATAAACATAAATTGGGAAATAAATAGTACTTGCACAATAACTAATACAAGCTAAAAATCATTTGCTAACAATTACTTTTCCGTAAAGAAGCAGTTTCCATAAAATTATGCACCTTGTTATAAGGCACCTAAACAGTCACTATCTACTAGTACAAAATTGTATTTTCAAAGATTACCTACATTAACAGTTTTAAATCTAAGCAGCATCGATTTATAGAAATATCAGTAACCTAACCTAACCTAACAATATTTATCACTGACTTTTTTAACAAAGAATTCGTTTACACTTTATAAGCGAGCTAGAAAAGTGAGCTAAATCGAGTCGATGCGTGTGTGTCTAGCATTATCAGTCAATCTGCCTAACCTTTTCCCAACTATGTTGGGGTCGGCTTCTAGTCTTACCGGATGCAGTTGAATACCAGTATTTTACATGTAGCGACTGCCTATTTGACCTCAACAAGCCAGTAGGTAACTGTGTAATACGATACCCCTCGGTAAGGGTAGTACTGGTTGTCAGACTTTCGGGCTTTTACGACCCGTACCTACGTAACGACTGTCAAAGATCCACGAATACCAACTGCTTAACGTGCTTTCCGAGGCACGGACGAGTCTCGGTATGTAAAGATTGTCACCAGTGTGTCTACATCTTGAGCCCATTATAAAATCTGTCTATCTATAGTCTAAGCGTTATGGTAGATACACACTCAGTGACTAGTCAACGGGCGACGCGATCACTCGACGACGCGCGCCTCGCTGTGTGTGTAGCTAGCATGAACAGCGTGGGCTAAAAGACGCGTACCCGAAACGTAGTTAAAAAAAAAACAAAAATTTCTCTATGACCGAAGTCCGAATGTCATGTGTAACAGTGTAAAATAATGTCATCCGTCATCGACATCGACCATCGTGTAAAATGTCAAAGTCCGTCTGTCCTGTTACAAGTCCGTAAACATTGTACGATTTTGTAGAAATATCTTACAATTTAGTGAAAGAAACTCGGTACAGTTTTTAAAAATTGTGTGTTTCTGTGATTTACATGTTTGTGAAAAATATAGATTTTCCGCGATAACCTAATTTTCAATGTTATCGTTGTGGTTATAGTTTTTTACAAAATGGGATACAGCAGCAATCTTGGTACAATTATTTTCGAGTCTAATACTAATATAAAAAAACATTTAATTATATTTAAATTATTGGAAGATGTGCCCCACTTTGAAGAAATGAGTTAAAGAATCGCAAGAGTTTAGCGATATGTACGAAAAATAACAAAGATTTGAAAGCTGCAAAATTCAGAAAAGTATCTTCATGAATTTGTCATTATTATCATTTTTAAATTATTTTCATAGTAATAGTAACTATGAATGCGATATTAAATTTACCTCGTCTTTTCGGATGTAGAAGGTTGTTAGGTTCAACAATGCGGAAATTGCGTTGTGTGGTATGATATTGAGATACTTGATGCAATACATACTCTACGTAATTCATTATGTCATGATATTAAAGTATTAATAAATTTTCAGGTGTTTGGCCTTGGCAACAAAACATATGAACATTATAATGCAGTTGCTATTTATCTAGACAAGCGTCTCGAAGATCTTGGCGCTACTCGAGTGTATGAACTTGGTCTTGGGGATGACGATGCAAAGTATGTATAACATTTGAGTGTATGTGCTTGCAATAATTGAACAGCTTCAAAATTGGACACACTTTTTATTGCAGAATAAAGAATACTATGCATATTTTACTAATTGTAAATTCTGAACTTTTTGCTGTTTATTTAATCTTAATAAAATGCAGAAACATGTAAGAATTTAAGTTACATATTATTATACATTGTGTTAGGCAGTATACTAATGAATGTTGGCAACAAACAAATATCTGTCAGTGAAAAGTTGAAGCTAAATAAAATTAAAGTTTATTCAAAAAATGTAGCCTACCTGCCTGGATTGATTTTTGGATGCTTTTAACCTGCACAACTTGTACATTACTCTCACTTATATAATTTCAACATGAACAATGTAACCAATGTGTTTATTTAAAAGAGTGTTCCTCTACATAGGAACCTACTACGCTTTAGAATAGGTAATAAGCTCCATCTTTCTGACTGACCGACCCAACAATTCAACTGTGCCTGTAATTGGTTTATTTAAAATAAATATTTTGAGTTGGAGACAGTTAACAGATGAGGTATCATTACATTTCTCGCTATGTACATGATGGATTTTAGTCACCATTGATAGTAATCATATTTAAGGGTTTACATAATGTCTTGTTAGTGATAGATACATGGATCACTTTTGCCCATTGTCTTTTATTATGGAGTTATGTACTCCATACATTTATTGGAACCAGTTTAATAATTACTAGCTGCCGCCAGCGGCTTCGCCCGCATGTAATCTTTATAAATTATAGCCGATGTTACTCAGGGTGAATGTAGCTTTCTAATGGTGAAAGAATTTTTGAAATCGGCGCAGTAGTTTTTGAGTTTATTCATTACAAACATACACACAAAAATACAAATCTTTCCTCTTTATAATATTAGTGTAGATAAAGACTAAAAGTATTTGTATTGACAATAGTTTTAACTGATTCCAGCATTGAAGATGACTTCATTACATGGAAAGATAAATTTTGGCCATCAGTGTGTGAGAAATTCAATATTGAGAGCACAGGAGAAGAAGAATTGATACGTCAATTCCGACTTGTGACACATGGTCCTGAGGACATACAGCCAAATAATGTGTTCACTGGTGAAATTGCAAGACTGCATTCTTTGCAAGTTCAAAGACCGTAAGTATCAGCAGAGAAATTTTGATTAAAGCATTATTTTATTACTCTGTTGAGCAAAAACATTAGATACAACTTAAATTTAATTTTACAGGCCTTATGATGCTAAGAATCCATTCTTAGCCCAAATTACAGTAAATAGAGAATTGCATAAAGGAGGAGATAGATCCTGTATTCATGTGGAACTGGATATTTCTGACTCAAAAATGAGATATGAAGCAGGTGAGTTAAAGTTGTCCATAATAAAACTTATTGCAGATACCACCATGCAAATGTAATGTGATTAGGTGCTGTGGTAGTGAAAAAGCACGGCACTCTCTCTGGCACTTGAGTTCATGGCTACACATAACATCCTATGAAACTGTAAAAGTATAATCCATACTGATATCCCACTGCAGGGCAAGGGCCTCCCTACTCTCTTTTCAATCAATCTGCCTAGCCTTTTCCCAACCATGTTGGGGTCAGCTTCCAGTCTAACCGGATGTAGCTGAATCACAGTATTTTACATGGAGCGACCGCCTATGTGACCTTCACAACGCAGTTACTGGGTAACACGATGCCTCTTGGTAAGACTGGTTGTCAGAATTTCGGTCTTCTGACGACCCGTAAAAACTGTCTAAGATCCAAGAATGACAGCTGGAACCAATGGCTTAACGTGCTTTCCGAAGCACGGAGGGGTCTCGGTATGTTAAGATGGTCAACCATCCACGGACTAACCGCTGCAAGCGTAATCTGATCAATCGACCCGTGTGGCGGTTATTACTTAGCCACGAGGCCCTCGCTAGTCTCTTTCCACTTATCTCTATTTAAAGGATGAGTCCAACTCATCTCGCCGTCTCGGTCTGGACGTGTCGTGATGTTGCTTGCCATTAATACATATTACTTATACTAATATACACACTAAACATATCCTACTATAATATTATAAATGTAAAAGTTTGGATGTTTGTTACTCAATCACGCAAAAATGGCTGAATGGATTTGGATGAAATTTGGCAAACAGATAGTTTATAACCTGGATTAACACATAGGATACTTTTTATCCCGATATTCCCACGGGATCGAGACTTATGCGTGTGAAACCGCGGGGCGCAGCTAGTAATATGATAAGTTGAAGAGTTTGTTTGTATTTTTGTTTGAATGCGCTAATCTCTGGAACTACCAGTCCGATTTGAAAAATTATTTTTGCATATTTTAATAACCCAACTCTTGAGGAAGGTTATAAGTAGGAGACGAGCAAAAAAAAAAGACAGCGAAAACGAAGTAATAGCGCGAGCGGGCAATGCAGTGCGACGCGGTGGGTCGGGGGAACAGGAAATTTTACGCGGACGAAGTCGCGGGCAGAAGCTAGTAATATTATAAACGTGAAAGTAATTGTGTCTGTTAGAAGGTAACAGACGCCACATCACGCCTTGACGGCTTTTGTTGAAATTTGGCTCGCAATCTGATCATGGTGCCATAGACATACTTTTTATTGTTTGTTCCCGTGGGACAATTTCCGACCTCCACTCTTGTACATGGCAAAAGCTATTCATTTACTTGCATACATTCTGATAATAATCTTTTATATTCCCAGGTGACCATGTAGCAGTATACCCAATAAATGATACCAATCTTGTGGATCGTCTGGGCCAGTTAACCGGAGCAAATCTTGATGAAATATTCTCACTTATCAACACTGATCAAGAAAGCAGCAAGAAACATCCATTCCCATGCCCCACTTCCTACCGCACTGCTCTTTCGCATTATGTGGAGATCACAGCATTACCTCGTACTCACATATTACGAGAGCTTGTTGAATATTGCTCAGATGAAGAAGTAAGCACATGAGTCAGATTACTTTTTTATGATCAAAACTCAAGTTACAAAAATAATAATAATTATAATTTAACTTACTATTTCAGGATAAAAATAAATTAATGCTTATGGCAACTAATTCACAAGAGGGCAAGGCTTTGTATCAATCGTTCATTGTAGACGCTTGTAGAAATATTGTACACATTTTAGAAGACCTACCATCTTGTAAACCTCCTCTGGACCATTTGTGTGAACTGTTACCACGCCTGCAACCAAGATATTATTCAATTTCATCCAGTCCTAAGGTAACGAAACTGCTCTACTGTAAATTCACTTCTTATAACTTCGTTTTAATAAAAGGATATAAAATGTTTAAATTATTAATAAAAATATTTTATTATTACAGATGTATCCAGAGACAGTTCATATTACTGCAGTAATTGTTCAATACAAAACTCCTACTGGTCGCGTTAATAAAGGTGTGACTACCACGTGGCTAGCAGATAACAAACCTGAGCCTGGCAAGCCCCTCCCTCGTGTACCCGTGTATATAAGAAAGTCTCAATTTAGGTAAGTAGAAGCTGAAATCGCTAGTGTTCAGGGGGCCTACCACCACCGCTTACAGGAGTATTATTTACTCAGTGGAGGAAAGAGATGGAGCTATACATACTGTAGAGATTCATCTCTTTCCTACACTGAGTAAATAATACTGCTGTAAGAGCTGGCGGTATCATAAAAAAAAATTGTTTATATAATTGCAATACTATATTGTATTACTTTTTAGATTACCTCTGCAAACCCAAACGCCGATAATAATGGTCGGCCCAGGTACGGGTTTGGCTCCATTCCGTGGTTTCTTACAAGAACGAGCTTACGCGCGTGCTAATGGCAAGGAAGTTGGAGACAGTATTCTGTACTTTGGATGCAGACATCGCGATCAGGACTTCATTTATCAGGAGGTGCGTTTAACCTTTGTAAATCCTCCAGTAACTTAGGTTCAATTCACACCAAGATGACAACGGCCGCGGCGAGCAGTTTCAGTGTCAAAATTTTCGTATTTAATTTAAACTTTATGTTCATAACTATTTAAAGAATACATACATGTCGCTCGAGAGGCTCGAAAGCAGCTTAGCTACCACTCTCTGACCATAAATGAACCGGCCACACCCAAGGAACAGCCCGCGTAGACGCATGTTGCCCGTGGCCGGCCGCTTCCATCTCGATATTAATTGAACCTTAGTGTAACGGCGAGCAATGGGTAGCTCGCCGTCCGATTAGGACCAGGCCCGGGTCGATGGCGCGTGTTCCACGCGCGCCTCAAAGAGATGTCAGCACAATTGCCGGGTCCGCTGGGACCGATACCTGCCAGGGTTGCGGGTTAGTCCGAAAGGGATACCGGGACCTTGGCAACAGGCAACTGAAGGATCACGGGTGGGTTTTAGTCAGTAAAAGTCTGACACGCCCTTCCGCTCCGTCCAGAGCGGGAGAAGTCATTGGATGACTTGCCACCATCAAAAAAAAAAAAAAGTGTATCATAGAGACGGTAATGTATTACGCAATATTGTCTTTGGTCCCTGTCTTTGACATAACCCAATGAGCAGAACTGTCAAACTTATTGGTTGAATGCAAGGCTTTTGGCTAATTTGAATGTGTATTTTGTCTTTTTTTATTGTTGTAATGTGCGTTTTGTTTGTGCAGAATAAACAATTTTTCTTTCTTTCTAGAGACATTAATAAACTGCCTTTTGTAAATTATTTCAGGAACTCGAAAGATATCAGGAAAATGGTGATGTTAAATTGAACCTTGCATTCTCTCGCGACCAAAAAGAAAAAGTTTACGTAACGCATTTGATAGAAAAGGACATAGACCTCCTATGGGACATCATCGGTAATCGTAATGGACATTTCTACATTTGCGGGTAATTATTTAAATCTACTTTGATCAATTATTACGATAAATACTAACTAGATGTATGGTATGATATACATTTATGTCAATGTCACATGTATGTCACAACTATGCTAAAAATGATTAAAATGCATCCCAAATAATGCCTGTGCTATGTTAGAAAAAACCCAGGTTTGGTTAGGACAATACTTGGTGGGTATGCGTTTCAAAAGACAGAAAATTCTGAAGAAAATCAATTAGGTGAAGCTTTAAAAAAACCCACTTTCAATTAAATTGTTTTGAAGTCAGACGAGGACCTGATGACTGACCTGGACGCTAGATAACAGAACTCTTGATTAGCTTCTAGTATGTCCTCCTTCTAGTGTGAGTTTAGACACATCTAATGAGCCCAAACTCGATGGGTTTACCAGTAGCTATTCAAGAGTTCTGTTATCTAGCGTCCAGGTCAGTCATCAGGTTCTCGTCATTTGGTAAAATGGACAAATGAGGCTCATTTACGGAGACGCGGAGCGTCGCGCGATGCGTTGGGCGGCGCGGCCCGCACTGAATTCAAACATTATGGCGTTTCCGGAGCAGCGATTTTACACGCGTTTGCTTGGAGCGTTTTTTGCGGCGAAGCCCGCGAATGGCATGGACGTGTCACACGAGTCGTTTATCGCGGCGGCGCACGTAGTAGCGGCAATTTTCGATGAAGCGATGCCCGCGACGGAACCTTCTGCCAGTCTTATTTCGAAATCGCACAACGGAGACGTAGTCACCGTCGTCGCAATGGAGTAATATTTTGCAAGGTGCGACACGTGCGCTCCCATCTCTCGCTAATCTAAGGGCCGGCGCACATTTGGCAAGGCGCAGCGCAGCGCATTCGTCACTGCCAAACAAATATCTACCTTGTATCACTTGAAATAAAGTTGATAATAAATAAACTTCCATCACCTCGAGAGCGCGCCGTAAGCGGCAAGAGGCGCGCGTCTCAGGTTATCTATTCTCAACTTTATTTTTAGGCACGCAACGTTGATATTTGTTTAACAGTGACAACCGCGCCGCGCTGCGCCTTACCAGGTGTGCGCCGGCCCTTAAACTAGTCTGTTTCATTGAGTACCCCGCGTGCGCCGCAGCGTTGCCCGCCGCGTGCTTCGCTACACGCATGAGGAATCGCGGCGGGCACTGCCACTCTTCCCGTCTCGCATCTCTGAACTGAACATCGTATAGTGCCATAAATATGTTTGTGTTTACGCGTGCGATGATAAGTGCCAGTTCACGCGCCGCCGCACCGTAAACAGAAAAAAACGTCTGACGTGCCGCGAAACGCCACGCTGCACGCGACGCGCGAAGCTCCGCGTCTCCGTAAATGAGGCCTTAAAGTCCCATCATAGCTATTACTATAATGTCTTACAAGGTTTTGATATTTTTTTGTTCTTTTCAGTGATGCAAAGAATATGGCTGTTGACGTAAGGAATCTTGTTTTAAAAGCCATCCAGGAAAAGGGCGGGCGCACGGAATCTGAAGCTGTGCAATTTATCAAGAAGCTCGAGTCTATGAAGAAATATTCTGCAGATGTATGGAGTTAAAGCATCCACATGTTTATTAATAGGCGAATTTGTGGAACTGTAGACAATTTTTCAGTTATGAACTTATGAGTAATGGTGATTATTTTATGTTATGTAATTAATATTTTGTAAATTTTGTGGCTCTGTTATACACGTGCTGTTATTATTAATATTGCAGCATGAGAGAAATAACATTTATTAGAAAGAAATGCCTGGTCTTAAGACGGTCTGTGCAAATAATAATATTTAAGGAAAGACATATATTTTAAGTCAAGCGCTATTAGGTAACTTTATTCCTGGAAGTTGTAGAATTATTATTTAAACACACTTATCCACAAAAAAAAACTTGTAAGATATTCTAATTAACATGACTAAAGAAAGTTTAAGACAAACGTTGGATAATGAAAAATAAGTATTTGTAACACATTATACCAAACATTATGGGTGGATTTTTCAATCAGAGTATTTTTTTATATTTTCATGGTTGTTTTACACAAAAACTGTCAAATGTCTATTATTTTTACAAGCTTAATATTAGGTTGTTTCGTTTTTATGTGTTTCCAGTTACTGCATTACTTCCATTTTTTCAATATATAGTACAAATGTGCAAGTCATTGAGTTTGAATGCGACATTCACATCCCATCATTTCTCTAGACAATTTACACCATTGACTTATTGACTAGAAAAGTTTACTTACTTTAAAAAAAGAACAAAGTAGAACATTGTGAATTTTGGACGTATGTCCATATTGTGAATATATACTATTAAATAATATTATAAATATTTTCAGGGTCAGATTATAAAAAACGTAAGAAAATATTGTTATTGGAAACCTAACAATACAGCTCCAAAAGCTTATTTGTTAATCTTTCGAACATCCTGCTCATTAGTGCTCATACATAATTATTATACGTATTCTAACTGCCTGTGGAGGATCCGTTGGCTTGGAGGCTTTAGTATTTAGTTCGAATAAATAGGGCATATTATAGAAATAAATACGACAATAAGAAAGTTGTTGCATAGCGCACGTTAACGTGACTAGTAATTGAAGCTTGGTCGCTGAAACAGCGCTACCTACACAATATTCTGTTACATTTAACACCCTAACCCACAATTATTATGATAGTATTCCTTTTTCATCATACTTTATTTTGTGATAGTTTTGATGTCGACTGACGTAACACTAATTATTCTACATTATAACAATAACATCACGCCTTTTCCGCCCGAAGGTTAGGCAGAGTGTACTATAGGTATACCTCTGCCGCAGCTTGTGTATTCTATTAAAACTGAATCGACCAGTCGTGGAATTTGAAATTGTAATGTTATGGGCCAACAATTGAGTAGACACATGAAAAGATTAGCAGGAATTAAAACCATGGAAAACGAGGGTTGGGAAATTCGAATTTTCATCAGTTATTCAGATGAGTAGCATTTATCTTTATAATTATAGTATTCTCATACGAATTACTTGCTTTTGTAAGTCCTTTTATATGGATCCTCTTAGACTAGCAGGTGACTGCAGGTGTGTTATTTCAGTAGAAAACTCCGAAACATTCGATTTGAACATAAATCTATATAAGTATAAATGTTACAATTTTATCAACTGTTGTGTAATTTTCAGATATTTGAATAATAATGTTGAAGTTTTTATATATTGTGGAATGGGCAATTATATATAAGTAAATGATTAATTTTTATATTACATCTTGTAATAAATGCAGTTTTATAAGAAGTGTTATTTTTTACCCTTAATTACTCAGGAGATAAGCGTGATAAGCGCGTTTCCTCATGGTTTGTCCGCCAGATCTACCTGGCCATCGCGTCCAGGGACGGCAAAAGCGATCGTCGCGCGCAGAGACCGAAACCGGTATGATCAATACGGGTACGGGTAGGTATTTTTTCGGTTAATTAAGTATATTTTTTTACAGGTATTTTAAAGGTATTGTATTTTTACCAATTGAATACAACCAACACTTTTACTGCCAAGTACATAGATACAAATTAGCACGCCATAAAATGTGTCTCATATTGGTATCTATAACATTGGTCAGTCAGTCCATCGGCGCGCCGCCTATAGCTATATAAAGTACGACCCGCGAGGCGAGTTGTCGGCACGCGAACGAATTATCGTTGCATTCTTGAGTCGAGTACATTAAGCCTAACACCCACAGACTAAGTAGTACTCTAACACCGTCCACGTCCACTCGCTTTAAGACACAGACATGTCGATTTTTTGAACATTGTTTCTAAAGGCGGGTCCACACCTGCCCACGCGCATTATCGGTGCAGTTCGCGTACATCTTATGCCTCATCCACACTATGCTCCTCGCGCTGTTCGTCACTCTGCCGCGAACATCCCCGAACTCGAACGCGATACCGGTAATTGTTATACCGTGGAGTTTTCTTACAAATTGTTTTTTTAGAGTCGTGGCGCGTCAGTCTGTAGCACTACATCTCTGACCACTTCCCTCGCCACTCTTCGCGTGTGTGGCCACAGTATCAGAAACAGTATAGACACCTTTGGACATGTTCGAGAGCCGTTAGCGAATGGTTCTCGTGCAAGAGACAGTCAAAACACTCGTCGCGAACACATAGCGTGCATGCCGTATCCCCCGCGTCCTATTCAAAACCGATCGTCACGTTCTTGTAATTTTTTGTTCGGAAAACCGTGTCACTGACTCTGGTAGGGCCACCATCAAGGAATTTAATTTTGATTACACAAAAAATTAGTCGAAATTTGTCGGGCACTGGTTCAAAAGGTGGTTTATAGGTGGCCGATCTGGAGAGTCTCCCCAGCAGGGCCACATTTATATCTCAAAAACTAGGGCACCTAGCGAAGATCTGTTTTCTCCCATAATTTGTCGCCAAGTCACAGATTTATTCGGGTCTTAGTCTTAGTCTAGAAGATATAATGAGTTCAATTTTTAAGGTATAGTCCAAGAGCTAGATCGAAGAGTTTACGCGTAAACTCTTCGATCTAGCTCTTGGACTATGATATCGTATTGAATTCATTATATCTTTTGAACCAGTGACCGACAAATTCTGATATTTGGCGACAAATTATGGGACAAAACAGATCTTCGCTAGGTGCCCTAGTTTTTGAGATATAAATGTGGCACTGCTGGGGAGACTCTCCAGATCGGCCAGCTATAAACCCTTATATCTTTTGAACCAGTGACCGACTAATTCTGATATTTGGCGACAAATTTCGACTAATTAGCGACTAACTTTTTGTGTAATCAAAATTCCTGATGGTGGTGTCGCGAATGCGAAGCAATAGCATAGGTACAGATAATAACTAGTTAAGACATGGCGTGAGGTGGGAGAAAGTGGGGACGACGCGCGCGCGGAGAGACAGCGCGCGCGCACCCGCTCACTTGGGCCTGATGGTCGGAGCTAGCATTATATGGGTGAGCGAACTTGTTATTATTCAGTGCATGTGTCTTCAGATTTACCAGATATTCATTTTATATTGTTTTTAATGTTATCGACGTGTGTGTGTATTATTTTAACAGCGATCAGATTCAGAAATGATACCAAATCAGACCAGTATTCAGATGTGAGGCTCGGGGTGGCTATAAGGGGAGGTTGGAGGCCACTTTGGGGGGGCACCCCCAATATCATTGCGATGATAATTCAGTAACGGATTATAATATCTGTGGTAACGGTTATTCAGTGAAAATCAGTTTACATAGTTACAACGGTCGTTAGATCAATCATATCGTACCAAGACATAATTTTGAGACTATAGATACTTTAGATTCAGATATTCGTCACTAATCCGGCATAATGGCGACATGGTGGAGATGCTGGGATCTCAATATTATAGTTTAAACGTAATGTTTTGTTTGGTTCTAAAATAAAATAATGTGGGTAGATCGAAATTATCGTGTTCTTCGTTTAAGAGAATTAGGTCAGTTGCACATGATGTCCGAATAGCCGCTATACTCACCCAATAAATTCAAAAATGGAACAGAATTTTTATGAAACTAGCTGCCGGATAATTTAATCAGAACATTATTAACAAAAAATAAACAAACCCATGAGTGTTGAGTAATTTAGTACCATGTTATTATTATGAAGTTTCAATGTAGTAATTGTCAGGAGGTTACACAGCATAGACTGGTGTAGGTACCAGCCTACCCTGCGTCAAGTCGATTCTAAGAAATAATATTATACGCGCTGGACAGCATTCAGTCACGACTTTAAACATTTATTTAGTAATCCCGAGTGTACGATATTGTACGAATGAAGTCTAATAATTATTTATTATTTTTACGTTGCGCAGTGACCAACGATATTAGTAAAATTTTATTAGTTATACGTAATTATATTATATGTTAGATAATATGAAATGTTAGTGATCAGAGCAGTATTCCTAATTAGTAAATAGACTTGTAGATATGACACCGTAGTAAATAGATTTTAAAGGAACCAATTTAAACGTTTACAGATTTAGTTTAACAGTTTTTCATTTAAACTAATAATTGGGTTGGATGGATTTAATTTACTTCTTTAGTTTGATGTGTGTATTTTGTTGGTACAATGGATTTCTTAAGAATCTCATACCTTATTATATTGTTCTAGATACCTACATATATCGGGATATTCACTTACTAAGCAAACGGTCCATGACTTTGATATTACTTAACTGGTATTTATAATGGAAGGTGCAATCCGATCTCGTTTAAAAATTATTTACGAATCACTCCAATCAAACATAAGCTCTGCGCGGTGTGCCCTAACGGAATTGTCAGGAGAAGATCCCAACTATACAGGATTAGAACTAATTGGTGCTAAACTAAAAGGTGTAAATGAGATGTTTGTTTCGGAAATTCACAATTATTGTAAATTGATAAAAGAAATCGACGATGAGGAAATTAATCAGTATACGTCCACACAGATTCAGGCCGAAGAGTTAATAGCAGAAATAGATATTAATATTAAACAGAATAATCGAAACCGCGCACTTGTTTTTACAAACAATGAAAACAATGGTAATACAATTAGTAAGTTACCAAAAATGGAATTAGGCAAGTTTGATGGTGATGTTCTAAAGTGCTACCAATTTTGGGATCAGTTTTCATCAAACGTTGATAAAAGAAATATTAATGATGTCGATAAACTGTTGTACCTGCAATCGGTTCTTGAGGGTGACGCGAAACAGGCAATTGATGGGTTGGACACAACAGACAAAAACTATCGTATTGCTGTCGACACATTAAAGGAACGGTATGGCAAACCTTGCGTTATTATTGATGCTCATTATGTAGCACTTTATAGAATTAAATCGGCGGAATCTAGTCAGGTCAAGGATTGTAGGCACGTTCTTAATGAAATTGAGAGACATCTTAGAGTATTAAGTTCTTTAGGCGAAGACGTAAATCACAATCATCTTAGAGTAATGATTTTAGAAAAGTTCCCTGAGGACCTCATTTACGAATTAAGGATGAAGATAACTGACGAAGATGAGTCTATTGATAATATTAGGAAGTTCTTAGAGTATATCATATCGGCTAGAGAAACATCAAGTAGATTAAAGAAAACTACAGAAAGTACTAAAAATAAAATTACAACTAGCGAAGACAAACAGGCTTCTGATAGTATTACAATAGGATCATTACATGTTAGATCGGAAGAGACTAGTGATAATAAAAGACGTAGACTTACATCAAACTTTAGAAAGGAGAAATTTAGGTATGAAAATAGACAGCATAATAGATATAAACTACCCCCTCGGAAAAGACCACATGACGGTGACAGGTCCGATGAGCCACCTAAAAAGAAATCAATGAAATGTATATTTTGTAAACAGGATCATTTTAATGATGAGTGTAGTGTGCACAAAACCTTACAGGAAAGAAAGGCTCAATTAGGAAACCGTTGTTATAATTGTTTCGGTGAAGGCCATAGGGCTGACAATTGCCGTGCCAAACGGAAATGTCGACATTGTAATAAGTTCGGCAATCATAATCGAGCATTATGTCCCAGTAAGCTAACACAGTCATGAAGTCCATACCAACTGATACCTTACATACTAATAATGCTTATAGCACTACACTGTTGCAGACAGCCCTAGTTATTGTAGATAATTTAGAAACTAAAACAAAACTACAATGCAGGGTGTTGCTCGATTGTGGTAGCCAGTGCTCATATATAACGGAACATAATACAAATCTACTTAAACTACCTATAACTGAACAAATTAATTTATCAATATTTACATTTGGAAACAAATCACCACATCTTATTAAAAGTCCTATAGTACAGTTTAGTATTACAACTCGAACAGGATTTACTCGTCTTATTCATGCAAATGTAGTACCTCTTATTACTCAGAGTATAAAAACACCAATTTTTTATGATTTAGACAAAATCGGAATTAAAGATCGAATAATGGCTGATGATGGGTCTTGTGGTGACAAAATAGATATTTTAATCGGAAACGATTATTATCACTCATTCATGTCACAAGAAAAGATATCGGTCAGTCAAGATCTGTTCTTAGTTAATTCAGATTTTGGGTGGTTATGGTCTGGAAGAATTAGTGAGAACATAGATAGTTCCGATCAGTTAATCGTATTGACTTACTTTCAATCAGATGGGTTATTTGATACTAAATTAAACGAACCCGATCTCCCCCTAAAACTAGATGATGTTAAACAGTTATGGGACCTTGAATCAATAGGCATCACAGATTCCCCAAAAAACCACTCGCGATGAGGAAGCGATTAGGCAGTTTAATGAAACAGTTCAGTACCAAAACAACAGATACCACGTTCAATGGCCATGGACTGAATTATCCCCAAATCTTCCTTATAATCTAGGCTTAGCTTGGGGTCGGCTCAATAGTTTAATGAAACGATTGGATGATTCAGATTTAAAAGCATACGACCAAGTCATTCAGGAACAGCTACATGAGATTGTACCAGATCCAAAGATTGCACAGAATCATCCAGTACACTATCTTCCTCACCATTGTGTTCGTGGTCGTGATAAGCCCAAAGCGCTCCGTATTGTTTATGACGCCTCAGCTAAAACTGCAGACAATCGAAGTTTAAACGAATGCCTATATAGAGGTCCACTTATGTTAGAGGATCTTACAGGATTGCTAATTAAGTTTAGAGAACACCCTATAGGAATAGTTGCAGATGTCGAAAAAGCTTTCTTACAGTTAGTTAGGTCTACAAGATTTAGATAGGGATGTAACTCGATTTCTTTGGTTCAAAGATGTAAACAGTACAGTTCACCCAGATAATGTGGTGCACTTGCGTTTTTGTCGCGTCCCATTCGGTGTCATATCAAGTCCATTTCTGCTGAATGCTACGATCAGATATCACTTAAATAAGTCGAGCAACATATTTCTGAAACAAATTGCGGACGACATTTATGTAGACAATATTGTTACTGGTGCACAGACAATTTCAGACGCATATAAACTGTATTGTGCTGCTAAAGAATCATTTGATAGCTTGTCCATGAATTTACGCGAATGGAATTCTAATTCAAAGGAACTAGTTTCATCCATACCAGATAAGTTTAGGGCAGAAAGTCGCGAACACATAAAAGTTCTCGGTTTACTATGGAACATGCAAAAGGATCGGTTATATTTGAAATCTAACTTCAATACAGAATCAGGCACAGTTCTGTCAAAAAGAGACGTGTTAAGGATCATTGCTGCAATTTATGATCCGTGTGGTCTCGCAGTTCCGGTAGTTCTTCCAGCAAAACTATTCTTTCAAAAATTATGGAGAGAAAAGGTTAAATGGGATGTCAAATTGAGTGATAGTCTACTTAAAGAATGGCAAAAAATTGCATCAAAATTTGTATGTCTTAAGAATATTCATGTCGATCGTTATTTTGCGCAAGGTTTAAATAAAAGCCAAGTAGCGGAGCAAATTGAATATGAATTGCATTGTTTTACGGATTCGTCTATGCATGCATATACAGCAGTAATTTATTTACGGGCTACTTTGCACACTAATAATATTGTCAGTTTTGTTATTGGCAAGTCTAGATTAGTGCCGTTAAAGGACCAAAATGACTTACAGATTCCAAGACTAGAATTGCTGGGAGTACTTATCGGATCTAGACTTATAGGTTATGTAACAAAATTTTTACGATTAAAAATCAAAGCACAATTTTTGTGGACTGATAGTCAAATAGTAATAAGCTGGCTCAAATCAGATAAACTACTTCCACCATTTGTGGCACGTAGAATCAATGAAATAAAACAGAACAAGACTTTACAAATCAGATATGTGCCAACTGAATTAAATCCATCTGATGTAGGCACTAGACCGGAACGGGTAGGTTATTACAATAGATGGCTCATAGGACCTGACTTTTTAACGAATAATTCAAATCAGTGGCCTACAATTCATAATAATAAAGATACTCAAATTTCAATTACCGGGGAGGGTCTTTCGAATTCAATACCTTTAGATAATAATGGACTAAGTCTAGATATTACAGAACCGATGATAGTGAATGATTCAGACAAAAAAGAGGATAAAATATTAGAAATTCAGGGAAAACATTTTCCTAAATACGGTGGTGGTCCATTTAAATTACCACCCATGCCTGATCTACCAGCAGAAAGAGTCAACCTTAGTCTCCCGTTCGCCTATACGGGCCTGGATTATTTTGGTCCACTGCTTGTGGATGAGGGTAGTAAAGAAAAACGCTGGGTATGCCTGTTTACATGCTTAACAATTAGGACTATACATTTGGAGGTCGTTAAAGATTTAACAGCCGAAGAATGTTTACTAGCTATTAGGAGATTCGTCGCTATAAGAGGTTTACCTCAATTATTCGTGTCAGACAATGCTACGCAATTTAAGCTTACAGCAGAAGTGTTAACCTCAGATTATTGCATTCAGAATCAATTGCGGTGGAAATTTATCCCAGAGTTGGCTCCATGGTTTGGAGGATTTTATGAACGACTTGTAGGTTTAGTCAAGCATGGTATGAAAAGAACTTTAGACAAACATCTCATAAACCATAACCAGTTATGCACAATAATGAAAGAACTTGAGGCTGTAATTAATACAAGGCCACTGACTACTGTAGGCGCGGAGTTAGAGCACATATTGACTCCATCAGATTTCCTACGTACGGGCGGACCTTTGACCACTGAAGTTGCAGATCGAGACTTCTTAGAATCAGCTACAGTAACCAAGACGAATCTTATTGACGGATGGAAGCGTGGTCAAATCATCATCTCAGAATTCGCCAAAATGTTCACTAATCAATACTTGACTAGCCTCCGCGAACGAAGTGACAAACACAAACAACCTAGAGTCGTTGTTATTAGGCCACCAAAGCTGGCAGAGACAGTTCAAATTAAATCAGATAGTAATAGGGCACATTGGAAAGTTGTAAAAATAACAGAGCTGATTAAGGGATCGGATGGGCAGATTAGAGTAGCCAAAGTTAAAACATCATCAGGAGAAACACTGACCCGTTCAGTAGGTCATCTATTCCCGTTGGAGATTGACGATCAAAGTATAGAATCGTCCCCAGAGCAGAATGTTTCACCATTCAGAATCGGTCCACACTCTGAAGATTTTCAGAAGGGACAATCCGTACAAAGCGAGCATCCAGTCAGTTGTAACCAAGAGTCTCGAAGTACTCAAGACCATGAATCAGTTGTCAATGATGCACCCACAGTTCAGTCAGTACCAGACATCAGTAGACGACCAATCAGAGCAGCAGCAGCCAAGGCAAAAGAGAAAGTTAAACAGTGGACATCCCAGTTGATGAGCAGATTGTTTCAATAATCAGTGATAATCAGTGTTGATTTAAAATTAGAGGACAATAGTCAGTTTTTTCAGTTGTTTATTAATTATTATGGTAATCAGAACTCAGTTATATTCCGTCATCACGCTGAAGATGTATCAGTTGTAATCCTATTATGATCTTGATTAAACAGTTATTTCAATAGATCAGATTTTTCAATTATATCTTCCCTTGGGCGGGAGTGTCGCGAATGCGAAGCAATAGCATAGGTACAGATAATAACTAGTTAAGACATGGCGTGAGGTGGGAGAAAGTGGGGACGACGCGCGCGCGGAGAGACAGCGCGCGCGCACCCGCTCACTTGGGCCTGATGGTCGGAGCTAGCATTATATGGGTGAGCGAACTTGTTATTATTCAGTGCATGTGTCTTCAGATTTACCAGATATTCATTTTATATTGTTTTTAATGTTATCGACGTGTGTGTGTATTATTTTAACAGCGATCAGATTCAGAAATGATACCAAATCAGACCAGTATTCAGATGTGAGGCTCGGGGTGGCTATAAGGGGAGGTTGGAGGCCACTTTGGGGGGGCACCCCCAATATCATTGCGATGATAATTCAGTAACGGAGTATAATATCTGTGGTAACGGTTATTCAGTGAAAATCAGTTTACATAGTTACAACGGTCGTTAGATCAATCATATCGTACCAAGACATAATTTTGAGACTATAGATACTTTAGATTCAGATATTCGTCACTAATCCGGCATAATGGCGACAGGTGGCCCTGCCAGAGTCAGTGACACCGGAAAACCATCAAACGCCCTCGGCGCATTACCACGCCTTTTATTTCGGTAGCCGGTATTAAAAGATGATGTTTGCAAGGCACAGAATTAATGAAAGTTAGTTAGGTAATTGACGAAATACCAGAACTTCAATAATATTTAATTACGTCGACAAAGAACAGGTAAAATAAAATCAAGAGAAAAAAATAATTGGGTATCTCCCCTACACGTAAAGTGGGATGTGTTTTTCTCGTCTATTCCATGGTGTCGTTGGAAAGGTCGTTCATAGGTAGTTATTTTTTTCGTCGTGTAGTTATCCTGACAATGACAATTTCACGCTAAAACGGCTGAACGGCTGTGGATATAATTTGGCACGATCCCGATTTTCCCACGGGATCGAGACACGTGGATGAAACCGCGGAGCGCAGCTAGTGGTACAATAAAAATACTTTTATATTTTTAAAACAATGTATTAAATTAACCGCTTTATATTAGTTATATACACAGTGACGTAAACAAAATGCAAACCATCCGTTTGTATAACCAGTAAGTACTTACACAGACTGATTACTATCATCGATCATCATAACTATGGTAATAGATGGAAGAAAAGGATTTATCCAGATACCGCAATTGGCTTGGTATCGCCTAAAATTAATCTAATATCAGCAGACTCGCAGCTGTAAAATGGAGACAAAATTAACATACAAATTTTCCCAGAAAAGCTTAAAAAATAGAGCCAGACGAAAACCGTGACATTTCTAAAATAAGTGTAACGATTATAACTTTGATTGAGAAGGTTTTAGATCACAAGAATTCTAAAGATCAACTATAATTTACGTAGAATTTTAAATAGACCATGTAAACAAGTTATTTTGGGAAACAGGGTTAAAATCTGAAACTAAGTAATGAAGTTGATGTTTTCGCTCGAGCTCTATATCAAAATTTACTAGATAATACGCATACTCATACAAGACATATCACTAAAAACCAACACTATGTCTCAACATATTAAAATACTGGATTCACTACAACAATGAAATATCAAATTGCTTTTATCACACTAAATCTAATATGTACACTGATAAAACTATATATTATACGTCAGGATGATCAATGTGCTCATTATAAGTCAACGATTTTAAAGAGTTACCACAAAGCTTCATTAGCGTTAGTCCTCGGTTTAACATGAATGCTAATGCCGATTCTTTAGTGCCTTCTGAAAGAAAAGAAATACAAGTACTGACTGCAAAAGCTCATCTTATTTTTAACAAGCTGTTTAGAAAATGCGGTGTAATTTATTTAATATTTTCGTAAACTGATAGTAATTCAGTTGTGGCAAAGATAGTCTACCTTTAATAAGTTCACTGCACAATTCTAGTCATCTTGTCAAAGAATTGAATGAAAAACAAGTAAACTAAAGTCCATCATACCAGTAGTCGGGCACACAATATTGTACTTTTTTTACACATATTTTACACATAGCATTAACTGTACATAACTATACATTTTCAGTCTTCCGCAAATAGTAAACAATTGGATTGGATTCACCATTTTATGAAATATTCATAAAATACTATTTTGTCACAACCAATTATGTATTTAAATGAATCTAAGGCAATAAATCAATATACTTGTGACAAATAATATTTCATGTAAGTACATTCATTGCAAGTTGGAAGTCATATAGCTGCAGAAATATAAAGGCACATTTTATTTGGCATATAGCCGAATTATCATTGAAATAGTTTACACCAAGCATATACCAAGCTTTATTATGAATGCTGCTATTTATTACTGCATGAGGCAAAGTAAATGGGGTCTTGGTTATAATGAGCATCCTGAACTTTTCATCGTCAACCACGCTAATTTTATCTTTAAAAACATAGGATCATTTACCCTTTTAAAGGTACATATTAATCCAATAAGAATGTTCTTAAAATTATCTACGTAACATTTGTAGCATATACTCTATGATTTATATAGTTCTTTTATAAGCGTATTGTATTTTATGTTTCTGTTGTGGAGTTTAGACAATCTATTGATTAGAGATCGGATATTATATGAATCATTTTACACATAGGCTGGATGGTAATCACAATATGAACATTGAACGCGTCAATATCGTATCTATTATTAAAACTTATACATAACTAAGAACTGAAATAAGTAGTAGAAGGGAAACATTTATTAATTTATAAGCTACGTGTCACAAGTCATATAAATAAAATGTGAGACTAAAAGTAAAAACTCACAATAAGAGACCTAGCTTCTTTCTCTTAGTAGCCAGCAAAGATTATTTAGTCTCAAATGTAAAACTTATGTACATTGTGTCAAACAAAATGCAACACCATAAAACTAATCAGCGTCATTACAGTATTTAACACGTAAGTAGTGAAGCCGGCTGGCGCGGCGTGCACTGCCGGCCCTTGTGCGCCGCGCTCACGAATCGGGCGGAATATCCCATTCCGCCAGTCCGCGGTCAACTAACTCTCTATTCAGGAATATTACTTGCTGAAATGTAAAATATAACTATTGAACACAAGCCAACTTTTTGCAAACGAAATCATCATTCATCTACACTTCATTTATTTTACAGGAGAATAAATTTTGAAAACATTGGCTCACCTGAGGGTGTAGTGTGAGGTAGAGATGCACAAGTGGGAGGCCAGCCTCGTCGTAGCCCGCTACTTGCGCGTGTAACAGCTGTCCCGCCGTCAGTCCGGCCATAATACGGAGAGCTTCGCCGCTCCACTCTGTTTCTAGTAACATTATGCAACAAAAATACTATAAGTAACCACTTTTTAAGAATTAGACTTTCGGAACGTGATTTGTTCATATTTTTAAGACTTAAAAAAGGAGGACGTTTTTATGTGTAATTATAGTATTATAGTATGTGTGGGTAATTTGATGATGATAAATGATTTATTTCTGTAAGTAGGTTTGTATAAACACTTTTACACGTCAATCATATTTTAAAACTCGATGAGGTCGGCGTTTCCTATCTGACTACTCGGAGAAGAAAGACCGAAACAATCCCAGAGGTCACAGTCTCTTTTAAAGTCCAGACATAATCTTGATCAGATTGGTGTCTGAAATGGATCTGTCCGATAATTCGTAATTTCGCGAAAACCCTAGGGATATTGCAAAAACCCAGATAATTAGAAAATGGTGAATACATTTCTTAATCTTACTGGAAAAAGATAGTTTTTGTAAAACCACGAGTCGCTCTAGTAATATTGAATATCCTTAACTCTGATTGGCTAGATTTTTGCTTACTGACCAAATCTTATCCTGATTCGTTCAGGAAGAGTTAAGTATATTCAATATTACTAGAGGTAAAACTGAGAAATGTGTTCACCATTTTCTAAATAGCCGGGTTTTTGCAATATCCTTAGGGCACAGATATTATAATACTACGTACAGATACCCAATCCCATACAAAGAAATGACACCACCCTAAGTCTGGCTATTGTGCTGGCTATTTTTCTTCCTCCATTTTTTTAACAGATGGCAGCATCATCGACTCACTAATTGCCAGAGACCGTATTTTTTACGTTTTTTCTTCCTAGGTGTTCAATTCTTATATTTCTAAGTAAAGAACTAGATTTAAAAAAAATGTTGTTTGATTTTCCTTTAATGAAACGACTAAACGTTTCAAGTTTAAAGTGACCTGTCATCACTTTAGTAAAACGCCATCTATTGCAAAGAGCTCTCAACCAAATGATTAACAGATGGCTACTTTATCATTCTAAGGATTCGAATTGAAGTAAAAGGCTTAATTTAAGTTTTTTGTTGAAAATGCGAGATTTATGAGTGTAAATACATAAATCAGCATTAAACAAAGATGTTTTGATTTTTGCTAATATTACTTTAGCCAAAATTTGCCGTATAACGCTTTTTAGGGATTGTTAATTTTATAATTGTTATATTATACTGCCATCTATGATTTTTTTTCAAGACTAATTATAATTTGTTCGAGACCCCATGCCTAGGGGTTTCGCGACAATACGAATGATCAAATTACTCTGCGACATATGTATGTTCAGCGATATCTACGCCGATGTTGATGATTCTCTTTTTGTTTGGCAGAAATGGCAGATAATTTTTCCGAGATCGTCCCGTTTAAAGATGAAGATCGGGCGAAGACCTTCGGAGAAGACATTGGAGGTCCTCATTAACGAACAGTACACGTATTGTGATTTGATTTTTGCAGTGAAGATTATAGAAAATTTCTGGTTAGCTACTTAACATTAGTCAACCTATTATGGACTTGGAACTCCTCAATGACGAACAGTATACATATTGTGATTGGGTTATCGTACCGAAAATGACACAACGTTTCAGAACATGTACCTACTGGAACAATATGTGAAACCACAATAAACAATAAAAAAAAATTAAAACATTTGTTACAAAATATACTTAAGTCTTTCAAAAGCAAACACTACAAAGTGAAAAATAACTAGGTAGTTTACGTATATAGCAAAGTTTTCGTTTCAGAATTCAGTGAAAACCTAAGATGCAGAACTTTGAGTCATACAGTCATTATCAAGAAAGAACAAGCAAAGAACTCAAGACAGAACTAAAAAATGTTGTTTACCTCTTTATTGAACAAATACTGTGTAGTACAATCAACCACACATCAGTGTTACCACTTATGTGTTTTTTTTGTAGCGTGATTTTCGAGTGTTCAAGTTCAAGTGTTACCACTTGAACTACGAAAATCACGCTTACTGCTGAGACATTATGGTGCTTTCAATGTCAAATTGTTACCACAATTGGATTAGAAAAATAAATGTATACCTTGCTTTGGTAAAATAAATTGTATACAATGTTTTGTAGCTGTTTATGTGAGATACAGTATTATGCAACAAAGGTTGCACACAAAATAATGTTTACTATATTTTTAAACCTGACGGATCTAATGTAAACTTAGGGGTTTATTTATAAACGTTGCTTAAGGTTAAGTAATGATTAGTGACTGTTTAACCATACATTTTTGATGTTTGATGTTTAAATTTTACTTAACTTTAAGCAACGTTTATTAATAAACCCCATTATGACTACATGAAAGGTAAGGTATTTAAAATAGCTAAACCCCAACCTTGTTTGGAACATAAAATGACAGAAACAAAAAAGAACTCACCATTATTTGCCGGTTTTACAAAGGCAAGAACAGCTTCTGTTGCCTGGAAAGGTAATGTCATGAAGTCTGAGCGGATCTGTTTCAGTTGATCATTGTCCACTGTCAGATAGCCGCCGAAGTCCACCAGTTTAACAACAGATGTGTCATTCTCTTCTGATGTTGATATAACTTGTGCGCGATACCAGTTGTTTTCAGTTGGTGCAGCGCAGATTGAACCATCTAAAAAAATAATATTTTTTTATTAAGGCCTGAGAACTTTGAACTCAGTTTAGTTTCACATTTCTATGAAATACATAACAATATATACAGCATGGTTTATGGACTTTTTAATTATGTTAATTATTGTATGCGTGTTTAATATAAACGATTGATGTTTTAATTTAATACTGACAGAACATAAATCAATCTACTTTTGTAGATTCAATGCCAACTTCTATCTGTACCAAATGAACCAGTTACCTTTGACGGGACGTGGCAGAGATGGCACATCTGGGTTCTGATATGTTGCTGCCATGAGACGGTGCAGTGCGTGCAGAGACGGGAAAGTCGGGTGAAGTGGTTGTTGTAGGAAGAAGTGTCCTGCACTTACCAGACACGTCATTATAGTGTCATTGTTCACAGACTCCACAAGCTGAAAGTGAAATTAGTATCTAGTGTCATAAACAAGATTTTAATGTAGTATAGGTATATTTAATTAATTTTTAACTTAATGCTGTAAATTATTTATTATCTTAGTAACATCGATAATGTTGACTTAATTTATCTGTTATTTTTTTAGTAAAGTATTACAGATAAGGCATAGACATTATGATTGCAAAATGTAATCAGAAATTGTTTATGATTAAATAAACAACACCTTTCTACCATAACTTACTTGTAGAAATTCTGGTACAAGAGGCACCAATCTTTGATATAGTTCTGCACTAATTTCTTGTAAGGAAAAGTTGGGGAATTTCTTTTCAGGAAACTTTTCCTTTATCATTTCTAAAGCTGCTTCTATTTCGCTTTGAGTTCCTAAAATGGGATGTCAGTATTAATAATTTTCAAAACCAGGACAAAATAAATATTTGAAAAGTATGTAATATTACCTTCAACTGCACAAATTTTTTGTTTTACAGAATCAGGATGTCTTCTAACATAAACACTTGCACCAGTTTTGGATTTTATTTGGGTTACAAAGGACCCATGTTTTCCTATAAGGAGCCCCACAAGGCTCTGTGGTATAACAAATTGATGTATTCTAAGTGCTGTTTCAGATGGAACAATTTCATTGTTTAAATTGGCTGGAGGAGGACTGGCAGCTTCCGAGCATCCTTTACCACTGTCACTTGAACCCTAAAATTAAAAATTGAAAAAACGTAAACGTAAATTATATATGTTTTGTTCTTTACATTATAAATAAAGAAAACCATTTAAATAGCTTATGTCTATTTTGCTATATCCAAATTAAAGCTAAATTAAGTGAGTCAACTTTGACTACAATAAGTAAAGGTAGAAAATGATTAGTTCTTACCTCACTGTGGTTATCAGAGAAGTGGCACATTGATGGACTAGCTAGCATAGGGTCCACAGGACTATGATTAGCAGAATCTCTTTCTGAGATATTTCTACTTTGTGATGTGGAAAATCTGTTATCAGTGTCATTACTATCACTAGGTTCATCAACTACATTAACATTATTATTATTAACATTTGCATCTTCAGTGTCACCTGCAGTGCTTTCTTCAATTGTATTATCCTCAGATTCAATTTCTTCCAATTTTGTATGCTCCTGCTGTACAAAATTCTCTCCTGATATTCCAGGTTTTTCCTGTGAATGTACTATATTTGTATCGCCTGCCCTAATTATTATTGGGGAATGGTCAACAATATTTTTATGACAATTGACTACATTTGGGAGTGTAGAGCACATGTTGGGTGACTTCTTTTTTCCTATAAATGGTTCTTTAGAGCATAGGCTCATAGAGTTAAACTTTTCAAAACCAGCTGACATTTGTTTTTCCTTTTCAATTGATTTTTTCCTAATAATTTTTTCTATTTCTATATCAACTTCTTCATCTGTCAATTCCAGTGGGGAAGACCTTTGGGAATTGCTTCCATTTGGTTTGATGTCAATGGGAGCCGATTTAATAATAGAACGGTCTGCTTTGCCCAAGGGAGATGTTCGTTGAGCTTCAGCCTGAGCATTCAATGCCTCTGCAAGCTCCTCTTTCAAGCTTTTTATCCTTTCTCTTCCACCCGGGTCAGATTTTGCATATTCCCTTTTTTTTCTGAACCAAAAGATTCCCAATAAAACTGCAATGGATGGGACTGACCACATCAGTAATTGACGACAAGGGGCCATTGTAATAAGCCACTTTTATAAACAATCTAAAACAAAGAGAGTTGTTACTGATAAAAATCAAGTAAAAGTAAGTAGTTACATAGTACTTATATAAGGCATGCCGTTTCTAATGAACACAAAGAAATTAATAACGGCAATAATTCTATTAGAATTAGTTTAGATTTAATATAACATTGATAGGTTACACATAATTTGCACCATTGGATACTTATAAATATAGATTGATATTAGGTAACTAAATTTTATACATAAACAACATTCAGTTTAAGTGGGTCAATGACCTTGATTATGTCAAAACATACATAATTTTAATAAAATAAGTATATTGAAGTTAAAAGGAGTAAGATTATTATTTAGAATGACGATGGAATCAGAATAAAATGTTGATAAACGTTTCATTCTAATTTCATCGCACATTATCATTAGGATATATTTTAATCACAGCTGACATACTTTTTGTTTACTTTGTTTGCAGCAATATCTATGTTTATACCTATAAGCCTATATTTTTTTGCGAAAAAACATTAATAATAATGTCCTAGAGAATAGGTATTCTGTATTCTTAAAAAAAAAAAACAAAGAACAAATTATGTGATTTATATCAAGAATTACATACTTTTAAATCATTTTAGTACGTAATTACATTGAAATATTTTAAATTTATTTTTATCATTAGCACATTATTGATGCTGATGCTAGTAGAAACTTTTTTATATGTGAATAAATAGGTTATTGCTCGCGTGTTTATTTATTATCTGAAGTGGATTCCGGAACTATAAATAGTGTATCCTCAATTCAATTTTAATTATGAAAATGGAGAGGTACCTATACCTTCGAGAATACATTCACAATTTGCAAATTAAAAGACCGGGTCCGGAGATAGTGAAATTAGAGCAAAGCATGGGCATTTTATTTCCGTCCGATATGATAACTCCACTATATATTAGTTACTGTGATACAAACTACTTTCAGGGCAATACTAATAATATCTACAAAACCATGTGCCACTGATTTTTTTCGGAACACAAGATAAAAATGTTGTCCGGTGAGGGTCACGAGCAATAAGTAAAAACCTTCACAAGCAACACGTAAGCAAATGTGGAACATAAATGAAAGGTTACGCAATTATAATCGTGTCAACACGTTAAACATTGTGGAGACGCCAAATTATATAAATGTTAGATTTCCAATATAATAAGTTATAATTTTGTATGATAAATCTCAACCTATGAACTTGGATAAGTACGGTCCCCGTGATCATAATGTGGAATCATGCCGCCGGCTACAAAAACTAAACGATACTTACTTAAATTCCCAAGAAAGAACGTAACCACTTTTTAGATAATAAAATGAAAACAAGTCGAAAAGATAAGTTAACCGATATTACTACCAAATTTCACCAAATTATATCCAACAATCCACGTGCTCACAATGTTTTCGAAGCACAACAAAATTCAATATGGCTGACTGAAGTACCTAGTGCAGCAGATTGGCAACATCAAAAAACTATGGTTCATTGTTATTCTGTTCTACGTTGAGTTTGAGCTCTATGGAACATCTATGGAAAATGGTCCTGCGAACTTGTAACCCGCGAAATTCAATTACGTTTTAAAAACTGAAAGCTCGCTCTTGCGATGGCAGCACTGTTGAGTGTACCTTATAATGTCAATATTATGTTTCCGTTATAATTTAGTACCACTAATAATAAAAAACAAAACGATAAAATGAATGCGACTTGGAGAGTGACCTGTAAAATCTATTTATCATTGGTAAAATAGCAGATTCAGTGAAAAATTACCGACTTTCGTATTATTACTTTGCACAGCTTTCTCCCAAAGTTTTCTTCTAATAACATATTTGAAATAAAAAAATAAAAAGCAAGCAGAAATTGATTTTTAAATAATTGAAATAGAAAGCATAAATAACATCAACAAGTCAAATAATTTATTTCGATTTTGAACGTCAAAAACAAAGAAATAGAACTGAGTCTAGTATCCCCTTCCAACTCCTTCACTCCACATTACGGCTGTAATCCCCGTCGGGTTAAGCAGAGGTGTACTTTTAGTACACCCACATTTCTAGTTATATTTTCCCATATAATACGGGGCGAGCCTATTGCTAAAGACCCGAGGAGCATACTCTTTTCACACCTGGGAGGTAAATTAAACACTAATAATAATTAGATTTCCGAATATTTGTTTTGTAAAAGTATCCTTATGAATTTTCAGCGATGGTTCCCAATCCAAATCACATTATTGACCAGCAGCTTATAATACCTACCTACAATATTTTTGCCTGGCTAGACCCCTACAAGCTACAAAGTTATTTTGGCACGTGGCCAAAATTGGAACTAACTTCACCATCTTGATACGTCAATTTCACAAAAATGTCGTTTACCAACAAATGCCCTACAATGTAATTCAGGCACCGAAAGATCCTTGATCCTCTCGTAGCGAAAACTTGCGTTACAGTCCGGTTGAGAGAATGTGTTTTTGACACCTGTCAGCTGTCATATTAGCGAATGTGTTGCGAATTTGATCCTGAAATTGTCCATCTGACAGGTGTCAGGAACGCATTCTCTCGACAGCCGGATTAGAAAAAGGAGAAACCACCCGTACCACCCCGTAGACCTTTCTAACTTTAAAGTGGATGATAGACGTGCGTACTTAAAGTACGGGGTCTTTTAAGTTTGCGACCTTACTCGGCTCGCCGTCGGTGACACACGTGAAGCTTGGTCATTTCATTGTCAAATTCAGTCAAATTGACTCGTGGCTCACGGCGCAGCGGCGGTGACGCGGCGACAGACGACGAGCCAAGGCGGGCTACGAGCAAAATTTTAAACTTGTTGGATCACCGACGAACTTACTCGGCGGTTTTAAAGTCCGCGTACTTAGCATGACACACGGGCGAGTAAGCTTGCCGAGCCATAAGTACGCGTACTTGAACTGCGTGCGATTCATATGAAATGTTGATGTTGTTTGACAGTTTCTTACCGCGCGTTTGCACTGGCGAAAGATTAAAACAAAACATGTTTAAATCTCTAGTTCCTGTCAAAATTTGTATGGAACATGGACAGAAGATAGAGATTTCAACATGTTTTGTCGCAAATGTTTCGCCAGTGGAAACGCACGGTTAAGGAGATTCGTAAAATGGTCCACACTCTAAGAAATTGCTTTTGTGTCAAATTAGAGTCGCTAACACAGAGTACTTTTATTAAGGTTGCTAATGACAGCTGGAAATTCAGGAAATGAATTGCTTTTAGAGGAATTGCTAATGTGGCCGTTTTAGGCCCCCAGAACAGTTTCCCACAGCTGAGTTTTTTTATGTTGAGGGTTCTACCCTGACATGAAGCAAACGTACCTTTTGTACGTGGGTTAGGTAGGTACCTAGGTAGGACTTTACTTTAACATCCATCGATTTAACAACCACGCAGAAGTAGGAGCCCCGCTCACTCCCACCCCGGGAGTGAGCGGGGCTCCTACTTCTGCGTGGTTTATAAAAAAATAAACTGGTTTATAAAAATAAAAATATATGTTTTTAACCTAACCTGTCCGAGTCGGGGTGCCCCAAGTCCCGAGCTCGCTCTTGCATCATAAGTTCTTATTGCCTTTTTAATTAAGTCGAGATTTGTCGGGTCTTGGCGCACCCCGACTCGGACAGGGTTAGGTTCGATGGCGATGGCGAGGTCTGTTCGCTCGCTCACTAGACCCGGCCATCCCCATCTAGAACCTATGTGAAGTGACAATACTGACTTTACTGACAATGACAACACAAAAAAGTTTCGTTTTACGTACGTTAGTACTTATATCTCGATGCGTTTTACGTTTGGTTTCACATATCACCAATAGTCGGTAAATTATTATAAGTGTTAATTTAATAAAACTAATCTAAATCAGTGAAATAAATATCATATAATGAAATACGCATCAAAAGTATCTAAATCACTAAATATAAGTAATGGAAGTAAAACATTTTAGTGCGTTGACGACCTAAAGGTCGATTTAGACCAAATCGAGCGAATGCACATTCTACCCTCACTCTACCAAATTCTTTTTGTGTAAACAGGGACAGAACATTCCTTCGGTGATTTCTCCATACTAAAATGTCAAGAATATCAACAAGAGAATGCTCTAGCTCTTGTTCTGGTTCTATGTTCGTTTGGTCTAAACCCACCTTTAGAACGAAACGTTCAAAGCGAGACAAAATGTCAAAATATTGCTCTAATTTTTATTGCGATTTTGTTTTATTTTTTTCTCGTAAACCATATAACTCCGCACCTTAAAACTTTACGTGGAGGCTTCTAATAATATGGTTTATCTGTAAAAAAAAACATGGACTCCCAACTCGATGGATGTTAAAGTAAAGCTTAGCCGGTACCTACCTATTTGTTTTGTAATGAACATACGTACTAAAATAAAATAAATTCTTGGTTGGGTTAATGTTTTTTTTAAACTCATCTTATAAACAGTATAACTGTCCTGGTCTTACTTATATACCTACACTAGGTCATGGGTAAAAGACTAGATTGACGGTTAGGTCCTAACTACCTACATGCCAGTGATTCCAAATTTTCTCTTTGACATTCAAATATTAAATACAATAGACGTAGATATATTTAGTAACCTATTCCGCTTAACAATTCCAAGGGTCATAAAAAATCCTATAAGAAATCGACACCTCAATGGGGCATCCTCAGGATGACGATTGACGTGTCGCGACCCCGAACACGTGTTACCACGCCGAGCGCCGGACGCAGAGTTTTTTATAAAGGATTTCTGCAAAGCCACACCTGAATCAATTAACTATGTTAAATATATTCCTGAAATCTCTGTATTGGCCGAAACTGTATTCCATTCTGTCTCAGTTAAGTCTAAAGGAGCTAGTTCAATCGGACCTTCCTTCCACTGATCTGGAATAAATTACGATAATGGAGCTGGTATGAAGAAATGGGAAGACTGGGGCTTACTTATAAAACATCCAATTCTTAAAAAGGTCCAAAACCATACACATTCTTTTTATTTTATGCTTTTTAATTAAATAAACCTAGATTCTAAACATGAGTACTATAGTAAAATTTATGTTATTGTTATAGGATATAGAGTAAAACTAATAGCATACCTTAATGTTACTTGGCCATTGCTGGCATTGAACATGACATGTGTAAAACATACCACATAACTTCCAAAGCATAAAATCTGACTGGATCAATAAATTTAAGTTCACTATGAGTCATAAAATGGAATGGAACTTATTCAATACAATAATTAAACACTCATTCAACATGATAATAATAGATGTAAGGACAGACTATAGAGAGGCAAATAATATAATATTGGTCTAGTCAACAAACTTGACAGATGCATGCATACTGTGCCAAAAATTCAATATACATCACAAGCAAATCATGTTAGTTTTCCATTTTTGAGTACCCATTTACAAGTCAGTGTGAATATTAATAAATAAAAATCATTTCACAATTGTTGCTGTTTAGAATGATAGTGTCAATGATACTAGTTGTAGACCGGGAGAGTGGAAAATAATAGAAGTTAAGTCTTGTTGATATAATTATTTAATAGGTAGGTATATGTACATTCCTTATTTTTTATCATTTCTCATCTCGGACAAATGGGATTAATTCAAGGAATGTTGCACAATAATTTCATGTAACTGTAAATATTAACAACTGAATAATTGTAAGAAGTTATCATTTTACACTAATGTGTTAAAAACACTTAAAGTACATGTTATTAATGGAGAAATACTGTTTGTCTATAAGATTATAGACATAATTTTACAATTTAGGTATGTATATGAAATAATTTTGAGAACTAAATTTATAAAATCACAAAGTCATGTTTATTCATAACAGCAAAACAATTTACATAGACTTACTGTAGACATAATTAGTGCTAATTTTTATATAGCATCTACCGCATCTGCTTCATCTTCTGAACTGACTTCATCTCCAAATTCAATATCCTCATCCAGACCATCCACAGAATAGACCACTGTCTCATTGATTCGTACTGTCTCTGGGAATTCTCCATACGTCTTCAGATTCCTTGCCTCGTCAGGAGTGTATTTCAGGATAACATCAGCTTTCGCGTCTTGGTAGTCTCGCAAACCTATTAGTATAATGTCACCTTGGTTTATCCAAACTTTTTTCCGTAGTTTACCTCGGATATGACAAAGACGTTTTATGCCATCAAAGCACATGGCCTCCAAGCGGCCATTACCGAGCATCTTTGTGACTTGGGCGTACTCCTGTCCGTCTTCTTTGAAGACCAACTCACGTTTTTCTGTTTCGTTCTCATTCTTTCCTCTCCTCCTGTTTTTACCACCTTTTCCTTTATTCTTCGGCATAATTTATATAATTTTGAGTACAAACATATACAGTAAGACTACGAAAATCTCATAAATTTGCTCTCTAGACAGGTTCGTTTGACAGATAGTTTTTTTTTAACCTGTTCATTTCGTGCTGCGTTGCTACTTGCAATGCACAGATAAAAAATGTGAAGATTACATTCTACGTAGCTTATCGAAAGCCATTTTAGTGAAAATAAAACAAATAAATCAGAGAATTTTCAACATTGGCCTTTATTTTTTTGAATGAGAAAATAGTTTCACAAAACTATTGTATATGTTTGTATGCTTTTTATAGCACTTCAGCCCTTGTCCTTCTCTTCTCTCTCTCTTCGATAACTTATGAGAGCCAATGAAATGCACTCAGTGTTGCCGCAACTGAGTTCCCAAAAGTACAATCCAGCGCTAAAAAGGTACATTTTGGGTTAAAAAGGTACATAAACAATGCTTTTACTTCAAAGTCAAATAATTTATTTCAAATAGGCACATAAAAGGCACTTTTGAACGTCAAAAACAAATAAATAGAACTGATTGTAGTTGCACTTTCCAAAAGGTAGTTTTCGTATGGAGAAGAATGGGCAAGAAACTCCACCGTTACTCTTTTACAATATTTTGTATACATTAATTATACTAGTAGTTCTGCGAACAGTAGATCTCGCGGGCATACTTTTTGTAACGATTAAGCCAAAATAATCACACTGCGGATCTCAAGAGTTTATTTGTGAATCAAGGTATCAAAGTAGGTAGTAACTACTCTCTAAGTCCGAACGTAGATACGGGTCCGTTCGAAAGTAGTTCGAAACTTTAAAGTCTTAAATCACTCACTACTGCTTCTCTCGCTCTCTCGCAATGAATGCGAGACAGTATATTATAAAAACAAGTCCCCGCAGTTTTATGATAGGAACTCATTGAATTGTTTCTCGTGGTTCTAATATAATGGAGAAGCCGCACGATAAAAAAATCGTGATAAAAAACATTTATACATAATATAAGCTCATAATTTTAGTGTCAGTTGACACTAAAATAATAAATTAATTATGTTACTAATTCTGCAATCAAGTCATGAGAGCCTAAAGAGCGCACCGCTCCCGCTAAAATAGTCTTTAAACCACGATTTTACATATGATTTTGGATGTTAAGTTGAAAAGGTACGTAAAATGGACCCCATTACACATTACACATGGGAGAATTAAAAGGTACGTCAAATGTGTAAAATGTACGCTAACGGCAACACTGCGCACTCAACTATCAATCTGACATATTATCAGCGTTGCCAATGTATATTTTCCAGATTCCCCAAAATCATTAGTGAAAAACCCCGAGTTTGGGGAGAGCAAAATCTTGATTCCCCACAAAATCCCCTCAAAATGGGGTTAAAAACTGAAAGCTTCGTCACGCAGCTACAGTATAGCAAGGGTTTCGACCGAAGATTTATTGAAATTTATGTAATGTTGCCAATAAAAAATATAAAGTTAGACTGGAATTTACTGGATGCCATCCAAATCCGAGTATGTAGGTAGTAAAATGATATTTGAAATGTAATTCTGGTTTGACTGGTTGACAAAAATTTTAAAATCCCCACATAGTCCCCGCGTGAGTCCTCTCCCCACAAAGTCCTCAATCGTTTTGAGATTCCCCGCAGTTTGGGGAAATCCCTACAAATTGGCAATGCTGCGTATTAGGTTCAATCCCGTCATGTCAACCTTTTGACATCTTTTGTCATAGACGCATGATATTAGTAAGTACTCTTCTGTCGACAAAACGGTGCTCGTGCTAATTTTTCCACTTGGCAACACCGGCCTAGCATCAGCACGGCAACGAGTCTGTTTTTCCACGGCTCTGGCCTACCTCTGTGAATTTAGCCGAACGATTTCATTATTATGAAATTTTGTTGATGCTAATCGTTAGAGAATCGTTAGAGAGGGTTAGAGAGAAAAGAAAAATTCTTAGAGAGTAATTAGTTTTTATGTAAAAACAATTTTAATTTTTCGTGTGAAGTTGGCCCCCCTTCCCGCAAAAATGGACGTAGACGTAATTTTATTTTTTAAATCGTTTGCGAATTGTTAGAGAGAGATTGAGAGTTACACAAAATCGTTAGAGAGTTAATATTTTATTTGATATTAAATAATTTCTAAGAGCGTGACGTTAGCCTACCTCTGTGAATTTTGCCCCCGATATTCTCAACTTTTGTTAATGCTAATCGTTAGAGAGAGTTAGAGAGAAAAGAAAAATCGTTAGAGAGTAATTAGTTTTATTTATCAACGATTTTAATTACTTTTGTGAAATTGGCCCCCATTCCCGCAAAAATTGACGTAGATGTAATTTTTTTATTTTCATAATTTGAGAATCGTTAGAGAGAGATAGAGAGTTAAAAAAAATCATTAGAGAGTTAATATTTTAATTGATATTAAATTATTTCTGAGAACGCGTTTTAGGTTAAACAGGCTCGCTCTTATTATGGGCAACATATTCAGCCGAACGGTACTTTTACTGTAGGTACAGTAAAAGTACCGTTCGGCTGAATATGTACTGGAAATGCCTGGTATCTTCACTAACTTCTAGGTAGAAGTTAGTGAAGATACCAGGCATTTCATCATCACATGAGACAGCTTTGATCAGAGGACTCACACCACTATAGTTATAGAGTGTATTACATTATTGTCTGGTATCTTGGATGGGCCGGCATCAAAATTATATATCTCCACCTGCTCAGTTTCTCGATAGTATTTTAATAAGAGAAGACATTGAAAATGAAGAAAATCAATAAATCATTATTTAAAACAAAAAAGAAAAATTTTATTTCATAAAAAATCTGTAAGACTTGCATTCAAAGCATATTATTCAGTTTTTAAATATCATAATTTTCGAAAGGCTTTTCATCCACTTCCGATCTCGATTCTAAGTCATAAAACAGGAATTCTCCATCGTAATTAAAAAAATGTTCTTGATCAGTAGGTACTATTATCATTTTACTCCTGCTAAGCCTGTGGACTATGCTGAAACATGCACTTCTTGCACTTATAGATTCTTATTAGCTATAATCTAAAGAGAGGTCTAAAAGAATTATGCTACACATTTTTGACTGAAAATATCCCATTTCATCTTATTTCAGAATATGGTACATAAAGTAAATAACTTGATTAGAATTTTTGTTTGCATTGTCATATTCTTTACAACATAATATTTTTTTTTCTTTCTTTATGGCAATTGAAAAAGAATGATTGATTGACTGTAATGACAGTACCATGCGTCAATTTTGAAAAGTTTGTTATTTTCTGGGGTGTGTTCACTTTATTAGCCTAGATAATTAGAAAAGTTTGTTCGTTTTAGGAGTAAATTAACACTTAATTAATTATTTCTTAAGAAATAAGCAGTACCTTTGTACTCATATTTTAACTATGTCGTATCTATTTTGTATTTTACTGTGTGTACATACGATTAGAATAAATTAAAAAAACGATTTTTCTCAAAATTGGTAATCCTTAAAAATGCATGATACAGTTAGAGCTACTACTTTTTGGGATGTCTATCCAAATATATTTAACTTATCCTGGTTAGAATTATTGAATAATAAAAAACCATTTTTGGACTTGTCCTTTCGAATCGATGTGACCTATGGAAGATGCTCACATCCATTCATCAACTTGAAAAGAGCTGATAATCTTCAAACGGCTGAACCGATTTTCTTGAATCATAGCTAAGAACACTCTATCAAGTCACCTTTCAAACAAAATAAAAAATATCAGAATCGGTTCAGCCGTTTGGCAGCTACGATGTAACATATAGACACACACGTTAAACTTATAACACCCCTCTTTTTCCGTCGGTGGGTTAAAAACGACCCGACCAGTTCCCGAAAAGCACCCACCTTTTGTGTGTTTTGAGCATAAATGATGCACTATAAGTACCGAGTCAAATTGAAACTACCAACAATATTTCGTATTCTTATCAGATATCACTGTTAAATGATCGTTGATCAAATACACAACTTTACCACTCATAACTATAACGTTCCTCTGCATCATGTCATGTATCAGTAGTACCTACTATTCACAGTACTACTCGCGCTCACGGTGCACAGTGAGAAATGTAAGTGTGGCTGCTTCATTCAATGCAATAATTCTCGCGGTAAATCTCTTTGATCTGCCTAAAATGCTGCCACCAGAGTTATCAATCACCCAACGTCAAACGCCAATGTAAATGCCGTTGACAAATTCTCGAGGTAAGTCGTGGTGAAGTACACCCACGGTTAACGTCTACCGCGATAATCCGTTGGTATGGCCCCAGCATGTAAGAGATTCGTCATATTTAAAAATCATTTAAAAAAACTTTGTACCTCCGGCAGGGGGGAGTGGGGGGATCTACTAACCCTTCCCCCCTCTCCTCCCTCCCCTATCCCCTATCGAGGCGGCACGTTTCTAAATTTTAACCTGCTCAGGTCCTAGGGTAAAACGCGGTCTCAGAAATAATTTAATTTTAATTAAAATATTAACACTCTAATGACTTTTTTAACTCTCTATCTCTCTCCAACGATTCTCAAACTATAAAAAAAAATTACGTCTTCGTCCATTTTTGCGGGAATGGGGGCCAATGTCACAAAAGTAATTAAAATCGTTGATAAATAAAACTAATTACTTTCTAACGATTTTTCTTTTCTATCTAACTCTCTCTAACGATTAGCATTAACAAAAGTTGAGAAAAATTATATCGGGGGCAAAATTCACAGAGGTGGGCTAACGTCACGCCCTTAGAAATGATTTAATATTAAATAAAATATTAACTCTCTAACGATTTTGTGTAACTCTCAATCTCTCTCTAACGATTCGCAAACGATTAAAAAAATAAAATTACGTCTAAGTCCATTTTTGCGGGAAGGGGGGCCAACTTCACACGAAAAATTAAAATTGTTTTTACATAAAAACGAATACCGACGACACGGTTGGCGCAGTGGCTGAGCGATGGACTGCTGCGCAACGTGTCGCGGGTTCGATCCCCGCACGGAACAAATATTTGTATGATCTGCAAGTAGTTGTTCCGGGTCTGGGTGTTAGTGTATGTGAGTTTCTATGTTTGTAAACGCACCCACGATACAGGAAGAAATTCTTAGTGTGGGGCAACGTTTTTAAAAAAAAAAAAAAAAAATTGACCCTAACGATTTTTCTTTCCTCTCTAACCCTCTCTAACGATTCTCTAACGATTAGCAGTAACAAATTTTCATAATAATGAAATCGTGCGGCTAACTTCACCGAGGTCTCTGGCTGGCCTGGCCCTTTTTACTCTATGCCTTTTTGGTATTGGTATGTATTTTTGGTACAGCTTGGCAAAAAAGAGTTTGGAAAAAATGAGGGCGCCACTACCGCTTAAAGGTCACTTCAAATGGGAAATGAGTAAAAGAATTTGAACAAATAGTTAAAAACGCTGCTTGTACTGACTCAAAACCTACTAGCACTTGTCAGCAAAGTAGTGCCAACATTATTGGTCTGCATTGCAACTAACTATACCAATAAATATAAAAACAAAAGAACACTTCGGCGTCGAAGTATTCGTCCGCATCGCTGTCATCCGGAAATATTTAGTTTCATCTGTCACCGCATCATACTCTTTTTTGTCAAGCTGTAATTAATTTCTGTTCGAACTAATAAATTTATATAGTCTCAATCTCAATTTGATTATTTAGTATGCCATCGACACACAACTACATCGTAATATAACTACAGGGTGGAAAATTGAAGCGGGCCCTGGAGGGTGAAGGGCCCTGGGAATTATGGAAATTGCAAAAAACGTTTGCAGGTTTTGCAGGTCAGTATCAGGTTGTATGTTGATATAAATATTATTAGATCAACATACAACGCAAAAAACGTAAGAAAAATTGCAGGTCAGTATCAGGTTGTTTGTTGATCTAAATATTATTAGCGCTCGTAACAAATATGGATTTACAGAATTATAAACATTAAAATCAGCAATACAACTCTCTAAGCTCATGAAAGTGTATTGAATGACTATTTCATGAAATCATGATATTTGGCACTTTCATTACCTTAAGGGGGACGAACAAAGGGAGCCCGCGAAATAAAAAAATCTTACGTTTTTTTTTGCAATTTGCAGGTTTGCACCCCCGGATCTAGAATTCAAGCGCGAGCGTGCGCGATCGCGAACATTTTTTAACTCTGCTTCGGATAAGTTAGACTTTCTTTTGACAATTAAGGACGGCCGCATACATACGGTTTCCTGATCAGGATTCCTGATTCGGAGACCTGAAGGCTGGCCGCATACGTACGGTTTCCTGATTCGAATGAACATCAGGTTTTTTTTCCGTTCGGAAAATGTACAAACGTGTGGCACCTAGTTGAATATTATGTCGATAGCTTGGTTTTCTGCCTATTTATCGCAAGCCCTAATTTGTCATTTTCCATTTCCAATCTATGTAGTATCTCCTTCCTTCATGTCGTCAAATGTAGTAGCAAGGAGTAAGGAGAACGGTGTCGTCAGCGTACCTCATATGCGCTTTCCATCAACAGCAAACCCCTTTTTCATTTCTCATACTTGGAAAGTACGCTTGAAGTTACCTGATTAGAGGGATGAAAAATAATTTTCAACACACTTGCTCGTAAAGTGGCTCTTATTGAACCGCTTTTAGGTTCATAATGCAGTGTATTAAGTTGGATGCGCTAAGGTAGCTCGCGAATGTAAGTGCATTGAATGACTATTTCATGAAATCGTCATTCAATCCATTTGAACTTAGAGGAGTTGTATTGCTGATTCTAATGTTTATAATTCTGTAAATCCATATTTGTTACGGTCGCAAATAATATTTAGATCAACATACAACCTGATACTGACCTGTTGCATTTCGCGGGCTACCTTAGCGCATCCCCCTTAAGCACACGTGCTTTTTACTTTATATGACCGCACTAGTGCGGTAATGTGCGCCACAGATAACTATTTACTAGTCGGAGTAATGACATGGCAGTATGGAATTAGTAAGTACAATCATGGCAGCATGGAATTTGTATCCAATAGAAATTGGTTTTGGTGAAGCTTTTTACTAAAGACAAGCGCTCAAAAGCAAGTTTTTACAAAAAAAAAAAACCATAAGCAAACCAGTGGCGTTTAGTTATGGTAACAAAAAATCCCATGCATACCCATGGGATATGAAGTATGAACTATCCTACTAATAAATGAGCATTCTCTATTTACACTCGAGCAGAAACGGTAAGACCGCGGGTGGCACGCGAGCAGGCCACTTGACCCGCCTAGACGAATCGCGCTGGCCTGCCCACAACCGCGTTCGCGCGGAATAAAACTCTATCTGTACTATTAAATAAGGGTTTATATCGTCTGTGGCAATTTCAGTCTATATCGTTCACTACCCTAACCCCATTAGTATTATTAACATTAATATATTTTTCTAAAGGCTGTTCAGCGGTATTACCAGTGCCTTTATTTACACCCGCGCGCGCATCGCTAGCGGAAAAAACAAAACCAGCCGCCAAATATTAATAAATTATAATAAATATTTGTTAACATTTTTGTAATCTATAAAAATGTCGATTTCACATAAGGGAGAAGAGAGTAAATAATAATAAATAGATTTGACACCGCCATGCTACTTTTAGTGATAATAAAACATTTTTTCTTAATCAAATCTTTTTTTTTAATATTATTATTACACAATAGAATTTTTAAATTATAAACAGACTTTTCGACAGTCCGAAGGATAGGCTGTCTAACGGTTTTGCCAGTGCCTTTATTTACACCTATGGGAAAGCAAAACCAGCCAGCGGCCAGCGCGCCATTTCCCATAAATATTTACTATCGTTTTCGTTGTATGGTTTATTTTACCTATCAAAAATACAAAATCTAAAGTATTGCCACCAACCGACATAGAAGTTTTTAAAACGAACTCCGGATAGTCAGTACCTGGCAACAAAGGTCAGTTAACATTTATAAATCTATCATCTCTACAGGGTGTTAGGGTAAACACCGTTATCCTTGCAACCAGTGGTTTGGTTTCATTTATAGAACGTAAAATCAATGGAAAATTACAACTTTTTTTTTCTTTTTTTTAAATCTACATTTTATCACAAGAGACGCAAGTTCGTTGTCCTATGCGCTAGGGCAACGAACTTGCGTCTCAAACCGGGCGGGGGGTACGGGATGTGACCTGACCAGTCGCGAGCGCGACCCCTCCCTCAGTCAGTCAGCTGTTTCGCTAGAGAGCACGGTGTCGGATAGAAAATTTTAAAAATCTTTTAATGAAAATGACGTTTTTTTTTTGTTGTGTTCCGTCATTTATTTTTATATTTAAGTCAACTACCCATAGTTTGAATGACAAGACTGTTTATCCTTACAGCCTGTATAGTTAGGTACGTTATTGTAGCATATTAAGTTCTTACAACAAGTCTGTTTTTTTCCTCGCAAGTGTGTTGAAAACCGTCGTATGAAACGCATGTGCATTGATTATTACACTCTCGGCTACCTTATCGCGTTCGCCTGCGGCTCACGTGCAAATACCGCCTCGACTGTAATAACCAAAAGAGCACACTTGTATCACAATGTACTATTTTGTTTAGTAGGTCATGCTTCAGAGGAGGTGCCATATAAATTTTATTAATTTTACTTGCGTAGTTTTTGAGTTAGCTTCAATAATTACGTATTTTTCCCACTTTGCGCATGTAGACGATAAGTTGGCTCCGTCACTGTTATTTACATAGCAGGTATACGAATTTGTGTGGGGTAGGTACCACAACTAAAAAGTGAAAAATAAAAACTTTTTACAAAAAAAAAACAACCGACATCCAAAAAAAACACTAAAAAAGTGGAAACAACTTTAATTTCGGAAGTCGGTGGCAAAAAACGAAAATTGAAAAGCATAGAACTTCCGAAATTAAAGTAATTTTTGTAATTAGTAGATTTTAGTAATTTTTAATGTTTTTTTTGGAAGTCGTTTGTTTTAATGTCATACAAACTACACAAGTGTAGTGTGTAGGGCAAACAGCCTACCGAAGCCTATACCGAAGATTACCGAATACAGCCGAGCGTTCGAACGGTCGGCTAGATTCGGTAATCTTCGTCCGCCATCGTCGCGCGCGGTTTTTTGGATTTTGCTTAGTAATTAGGTGAGTTAATACATGTTCTGCGATGCGATTTCCAGGGGGGGGCAGCAGTCCCCCCCTGGGTACGCCAATGATGATAGGGCTGTCCTGTGTTTACAGAGCTGCTGGAGCTGTATACCACGCAATGCTTTCTGGATAAATTAAATGGGTTTATGGGTTTAGAAACGTGCCGACTCACTTGAAAGAATGTGAGGCTATTTGGGAGTTCTAGAGTAGAGGGTCTTCCGACGCTTCGCGGGGCTGCGTCGACTATGCCTTACTTCTAAATTTTTATTTTTACATATATATTTTTTTTATTGACCAGCGCGTTTTTATCGCGCGATAATAACGCAGGTGTGTGTATCAATAACATTGTGATGATCATGGGCTGTTACATCAGGATCAGGACGTAGGTTTATTTTCGTACATTTAGCTATAGGTAGTAGGTAAAAAGTGTTGGCTTGCAGTATGGCAAGCGTGCAGTCGGGTCGGCGGCTAGGGAGGGTGGGAGGTCTGCTGGGGTGAGGCCAGACGGCGAATGAACTGCAGAAAGGGTTAACGTTCGCTTCCCCTGCAGCACCGCCGCCCACGCTCGGTGCTACTGATACCTACCTATGCAGCACTGGCTTTGCTGGAAAAATAACAATGACGTATAATATCTTCCAAGTCTTGGGAGAACGTCTATGTGGTTTAAAGTTTTAAGATGAATTGTATTTGTAGTTTTTTTATAATTTTTCAGTAGTTGATTTCATGATAAATTATTCGGTATTATCGTTAATAGAGCTCATTAGCTGTAGATAACATGAATTTACATGATTAGGTATTCGATTGGTTGCGCAGATTTATATTATAACTTTTACTTTTTTAAGTTATTTATATTATAATTACTAGATACTTAGGTATAACAACTTAGAACACTCGTTCTAATAAGTCCCAAACTACCCACTATAAGCTTACAATTTACCTATAAACGGTTTACCTATAAGCTTACAATTATAATGGAGGGTTGACAAGGAAAAATGGGGAAATATCTAATAATTATTATTCTCTATGTAGGTATATTTTTTGTTGTTAAATTTTTAATGGTTAATTTAAAACTTATGTTACAGTCTATAAATTAGTCACTGCCGTAAAATGATTTATTTATTGAATCAATGTCTTTGTTCAACTTTTTTCAACACTGGAAAGAAATAGTTCTTTTGGCGACTGTGCTAGTGTGCTTGCACTCATCCCTCATAGTCAAAGGGTAATCGGGGTGCGTAGTGCATTTCTGCATATTACGCAATACCAAAACAAGATTATTTTTTGAAAATTATTTGTGGTGCTACGGCGTAGCACCGTAGCTTTACCGGCGTAGCGCAGGGTTATTGTTTTTTTATTTATTTGTGTCAAATGTGATGATAGTATATGAATGTTAGTTTGACCATGTTGCTGAGGTGAAGATAAGATAATATATGTAGCTGTTACAGATGAGAAATTAGATAGCCAATACAGTTTCATGGCTCTATTTTGTAATTCCTCAATTTTGGGATAAATCTTGGGAAAAAGTAACGGTGCCACCTAATTCCATGATATGATGCTCTGGCATGAGATGATGAATGCTATAAAATAATACGTTCTCTATTATCTAAATCTAAAAGGAAATGACGTGCCATCTAGCCATCCATATTTCCATTAATTTCAAGGTTAACTAAACTTGTATTCAATGCGTACATAGTTCGGCGAAGTAATATGAGTCATTAATTATTGTAATTTTCTTTATGTATTGGGCCTATTTGGCGATAGTGGTATATGTAGGTATAATCTATCTCTTTTTTATCGCTATTATTTTGTTTTAGTCATAGATATACATAAATAACTTATACCTATTTCATTAATAAAACAACTCAATCCTAACTTAACTAAAACTATTAACAAACTAAAATATAGCGACGAAAAATGCATCCGCATCGCTGTCGACTGGTAATGTACCCAAGAGCCTGGTGGCATTAATACGTTGTGTGGCAATTCTTAGCCTCTAAGGCCTCTAAGCTTTTAAGCCGTACCTAAACTATAATTTCGTAGTTATGGCTGATCTTGCTAAAATATTGTATGAGTAGGTATTGTGATTATTGCATTTCGATCAGGCGAGTTATTATAGATAATAGAAAACTGCGTTGTCGATAAATCTTCACTTGAGATGGTTAGGTTGGTTCACGGTTGGTTTGATTTCGGGACTTAATGAAGACTGACAGACACTCAGTCAAGTTCGGGGCCGGTTGTAACCGCACAACTGAATACGGAACGCTCAGACCATTCTCTATGTCTATATAGAGAATGATCTAGGCGTTCCGTATTCAGTTGTGCAGGGAATACCGACCGAAAAGTACGAAATTGAAAGAGAATGTGCGGCCAGTAGTCTAGTCTAGTAGTCTAGTTGTCTCATTAGTAGTAAAGCAGGTATTAGCGGCACAGTCACTTTTGTCAAGCTAACGCTCAGTCCATTCTCTGAGTCTATGGTTAGGTACTTTCAAACAGTCTTGAATATTCAAATAAGTATATGTTGATCGTTATCGTGACTATATACAATAATACCAGCGTATTATTGTCTTACTGCAGGGCAAAGGCCTCTTCTCTTACAGATGATTGATAGTGCAGTAGAATTATGAGAAAAACAGGTGAAAGGTGGAGCTAATTACGACAAAGATGGGGTTAGATTTTTTTAGTTTATTTATTTAATACTTTAAGCACACAAATTTACAGAGGCGGACTTAATGCCATAGGCATTTTCTACCAGTCAACCTTTGGGTGATGCAGAGACAAACAGTGGTAGGTGCAATAGCGAAAATTGTGGAATAAATATTATTTAAATACGTAAACCTATTAAAACTATATATACATATATATATAATAAACCTAAATATATATAAATATAAGAACAAATAAATACACATAACTACAGGAACATACTAACACAAATAAGACAAACAATGGGAAAACATTACCGTTGTGATGATACTGCCAGCTTCTTGCGAATGTGCTCTCGAACTTTAATTTTAAAGGATAATCGGTTGGTTGCCATCCTGATTTCCACGGGGAGCACATTCCACAGAGAGATAGATTGAACAAAGAACGAAGAGTGAATAAAGTCAGTACGGTGAGTGGGACAATGACGAAGACGATTACTTGATGAACGTAGATTTCTACTGTGGTTGGCGCAAATGTACTGAAAATGGGTTAGTTCCTTATTTGTATATTTTTTATATACCTACTAAAGAGTCTAGAACAATCTAAATGTACATAATGTGTTTTTTTTGTAGCCACGCTGAAGAAATAAAAAGAACCTATGTATGTTTAAATATGGTTAAATTAAAGGAGAGACTGAAAAAGGCTTATGTATAATATAATTAAAAAAAAAAACAACAAAATGATGGTTGGAAAACTGAACCGTCTCTATACCTACATCAGAATTCATCATCTTTAGAATTCTTATTGAAAGTCGGCTTGTGACTTGTAATTTGACGTATTCCTTCCAGGATGTGATAATGATGATGATGATTTGAAACATTTAAGCACCCCACATAGCCTAGACGAAAATGCAAGTATATTTCCCAAACGACGGTTTACGTTAATATGTCCCTAATAGACACAGTCCTTACAACACAAAGCTAAAATTAAGTTCCTCAGTTTATGTCCTCTAGAGGGCGCCATTTTTAATTTAATGTGACTTCACATAGCCTATAACCAGCGGACAATCACGACGCTTCTAACGATACCTCATTTGTCAAATTGTGATAAGTGGTTTGGAAGATAGGAGGGAACAGATGAACATACATACATACATACATACATACATACATACATACATACATACATACCGGTCAAAATCATAACCCTCCTTTTTTCTTCGCCGTAGTCGGGTAATAAAAACAAATGCACTTTTAACATTAGCATTACACGTTGAAAGTTTCCATTACGCGTAAAGATTATTAATATATTTATTTATAAAATCTCAATTTGCAACATAAAATAAATAGATAAACTATTTTGTTTTGAATAATTTATTTTCTTTATTTGCGCACGAGTATCGTTCGTGAAACACAGGCGCCATCTATGAAATCAATACGTCAACGCTATAAACATGGGGTTTGTAGTTATCGCTGTTATATTCGACAAAGTAAACAGATGTCGTAACCTGTAGTTTGTTTATAGATTTGTTATTATTAATGACTAACTCACTGGTAGAACCTTGGGGTTCTGGGTTCAATCAGGTCGGCGGAGGGTATCTACGAGGACTTCCCAGCAGCAGAATTTATCAGCAGCAGCGAGCGCAGAGACTGGATTTGTGCCCGGTTGATGGCAATAGGCTCACCCCTACTGGTGAAAGCTTGGTGTACTACGGCTACACCATCTACCTACTTCATCGGGAAATACAGGTGTGATGTTATGTTCATTAATATCAATATTTACTTTTACGGTGTCGACATTTGCGCTGCAGTCAATATCAATCATCTTTCATAAGCTAATGCTCTCTTTCCATTGTAACCAGATTACGAGATGTTACTGAACATTATGAAATTAGAATAATACGAGAATTGCTGCTAGAACTCGGAAATGACGAACATTTCACTGTATAAGTGGTCAGTTTACAGGGCACCCGTGATGGCTGTATTACAATCGGGAAACAATTTGCAACCCGTAGATATCGTAACGTAATTTTATAGCGTGAAAATTCGTGTATGGGTATAAGTCGGTGGAACGAATAAGTGTAGACTGCTAAGTAATAAACAGTCTCCATTTGCTAATTAAATAGTTAGCAACCTATGTATCCTTCAAAAATTAGCAGTGAACTATGAAACGAAAAACAAAGGAAAGTCTATTGTTATTGGTGCAAGGGCGTCTATATTGTGGTGTAAGTAATCTACTAGCTCTAGGTAGGTATATTCTAAAATGCCAGGCGACACAAGTACGTAGACTAATTATTGAATTTTTTCTTCAATATCTTACTGATGTCTTCCAATTGGTCGCAGTTACTAGGCACATTACAAAAAGACATTGGTTGTATAAAAACACGATCGATTGATGAAATGGGAATTCATTGAGGATCGATTAAATACATGCCATTTTAAATGTCAGTGCATTTAAAATGTCCTTCTTATTATATAATAGTCCTACATCTTCTTCTTACGGAACTTATGTTATAATTGACAAATAAAATGAGTGTTCTTCATCATTATCTTGTAAAACAAAACTTGTAAAAGCTGCTGCTTAACATGGCCGCTCAAAGGGATTATTGATTTTCTAATTATAAATCAAGGTGAGAGTTCAAACCTTGATATTTGGGATGTTCACCTAATGATATTTTGGATTATGTCTATGACAGTTATCAGTTTATTTAATATCTACATATCCATCCCCTTTTTACATACTTGTACATTTTATTATTATTGTAGTGTTAGATGTATATTATTAAAAGTTCTACTAACTGAATTATTTATAAAAAAAAAATATCTACATACTTCATGATAGTTCGGTTAGTTGGGGTTACAAGGAAGGGAGGGAAGTTATAAAGAGTACTAAATTGAGAGCGTAGACATCAGGATTGGTAAATTGGATAGTTTTCAGGACTTTACCGTAGCAATAACACTGCTTATATGATACTAGCTTCCGCCCGTGGTGTGTCGATAAAAAGTAGCCTATTTCCATCGCAGGCTCTAGACTATCTGTGTACCAAATTTCATTTAAATCGGTATTAATTTTATCGGTTCAGTAGTTTTGGTATGAAAGCGCGCCAGACAGACAGAATTACTTTCGCATTTATAATATTAGTAAGGCCAGCCCGCTGGGAATGTTCAACACCGTATATCAGGCGGAGTGTGTGGGTATCATACAGGCGGCCTATGCCATAGAAGCCAGGAGTGTTACGGCCACCCGTATACGCATACTTTCCGACAGTGCCTCAGTTCTCCAATCACTACAGAAAAATTACATTACCTCGAAGCTTACACTAGAATGTCACAATGCACTAGAACGAGTAACGGTATCCGGATGCAACAAAGTGACACTACAATGGATTAAAGGACACAGTAGATCGCTGGGCAATGACGCAGCAGACGAGCTTGCTAGAAGAGCATCTAGCACGTCGGTCTGTGGGCCTGAGCCCATCGTACCCATCCCCTACAACCAAATACGCAGGTGGCTCCAGGAATTCACCCATACTCAAGCGGAGAACTGCTGGTCCTCGGCACCGGGCTGCAGGCAGTCCAAGGAAGCTATGCCTCCTTGGATGGCAGGCTAACCAGGCGGTTGTTACGCCTGGACAGGAACGGCCTGCGTCTGGTGGCGGGAACCATCACAGGACACTGCTCGTTAAACAAACACTTTCACACTATAGGCATAACGGACAGTCCTCTGTGCAGAGCGTGCATGGAGGCTGAGGAAACCGTCGCGCACGTGCTCTTTGAATGCACGGGCGTCGCCCAGATTAGAACGAACTGTAACCCTCGGGTCACCCAGATCTTACACGGAGGTTCTAAACAAACCAGGAGACATAGTGAACTTCTGGAGGGAGGTGGGCCGGATGGAATAACCCCCAACGGCCGCCATGGCCCACGCACAATGGTCCACCTTAAGGACTAAGTGCGGAAACCAAACCCGTAACATAGAACATAGAATATTAGTAAGGATTCGTTAGCGCAGTGTGAGAGCCATTTGTTTTGCAACAAGCCCCTTACATTAATTTGTGATAGTATGCCATCATGCTGAATCAGAGGCAAATATGTAGTTTAGATAGTACCTTATTAGTATCTAGAAAGTTTATCGCAGCTGTAATCCACGCGGTCACCTAGGCTGAAAATAGTGCTTCGGTCGAATCGAGGTACTTTATAGTAAGTGTTAGGAATGTAGAGTAAAGGGAACCTCATAACTTTACGTGGCAAGTTCTGAACCCTCTGTCTGTTTATGGCTCCAAATGCAACCGTTATAAAATCATTTAGCGACACAGCTATGGCCACATTGGCCACCAAGTAGAATCCATATTCCGTGACTATATTCAATATAAATTATGTCTTTATCTTTTCTTAGTTGATTTTGTCGAGACAATAATCTTCCCAATTCAAAATAGGATATATAATATAGGTAATAATATTGATTTATTTTCTCAATTCTCAATTCTCAATTCTTTATTGCATTCCATAATGTTGTTAAAACAGTTGGTAGGCTTAAAATTAGTGGTACAATTATGGACCCTGTCGGGCACAGCATAGTAGGAGAGAGGAGGAAGAGCGCTTTGTTTGTTTATAATATTAAGTGGTAATTGTATTTTTATTTAATTTCTACTTTTCCTTTTATGTCTAATTTCTAGAATTTTTACGTAATAGTAATTATTTAAGATAATCTACCTACGCAGTGTCACTCGTAGACTCGATGGTCACCGCCTCACGTCAAAGTCATGAAATTAAAATTGTAAAAAAATTGATCGTTTATTCAAAAGTCAATATTTTAATTAATTAGTAAGTCAGTTATTTGGTTAAAACTATGGTATTTGGTTCCTAAAACTTAATTTGTTGCTCGATTCAGCCACAATATCCTTATAAAATAGTAACACAAAGTCTTATTGTCTCGTCATGGGCTCAAAAAAGAATATGTGGGAGACTGGTGCTGCTAAGCCGGAGCTTATGGGGATATATATGGGAATCTGCTACATCATTCACTTGTTTTTAAATTACTTCCGCTTGCGCCTCGGGTGAATTCAGATAGTAGTTTAAAACACTGAACAAGTAAAAAATAACTCATTTGTGCTCAGTTTATCTAAGATCACATTGTATAGCACGGCGCCATCGAACGTTTTATGACAGCTCGAGGCAAATGTAATGACAAATATCGGCGAAGTTTAAAAAAAAATGTGTTGTCAGGATCACCAATAAATACCATGAAATATGACTTATGCTACATATAATATTTTGCAGTACTTTTTATCGTGGCTTCAAGGGATGAGTGGTTTTCATTATCATCATCAGATTATTGTAGCAGTTCGCGGCTGGAGGTTTCTCCAATCGCAGCATAATCTCGATCCCCGCGGTTTGCGAAAATCCTTAAGGGTTGCATTCGATTTGGCATTATTGACAACTTGGTATGTAATCTTTCAGACTATGCAGGTAATCTTATTCCATGTGCTCGTAAAAAAACGTTTGGATAGAAATTAACATGCGCCGTGCCGATTGTTCGCGAGTTTACAAATTATTTTCAGCCTTGGCAATATAGTTTTTTTATTGAAAAAAACATCAAACAACACCAGAGCTGAAAGTTTTTAGAGCTGTAAAATCAAGTTCATCGCAAATTGAAAAGTAGTTACGAACATCATTAGACTAACAGTATTTCGTTGTTGAGTAAACAGGAAGTATTGAACAGAGGCCGCGTCTTCACACCCCAGTGAATATAATATACGCACAACATAGCTGGTGCGTAGTACATAAGAAGATCCTTTCGTAACAGGGTCAGGGCACTATGTGACGGTGACAGCGCGTGCGCGTGTAAAGGTCAAGGTCAGGTGCCCTGGAAGATTTCCTCGGGGTCGTCGGCCGAGGCGCTTATTTTCAGAGGCCTGGTCCGGGACTCGCGACCTTCACCGCGATATGACCCTAACGCGGCACGTGTATTAGCGTGCGTAGGCGTTTACTTTATGGGCCTGTGTTAGCGTTACCGATACCTATTTGATAATGAACTAATCATTTTGTTGGATTTACTTTGATCTACATCGAAGTTAGTTTCAATTTGACTATCAAAGTGGCTTGTGGATTCTGTATTCTCTGTTAGCCGAGATTTCGAAATAATGATAGGTTCTGCGTTCATATTTTGAGGCCTCCATTTCAACTAAGATTGGGGCCCTAATTATAGGTTTCGAAACGCAACTTTTTCAGTACTTTCAAGATGGAGTGCGGGCGTTTGGCCTGCGGTCTAGGGTAATTCACATAAGTTCAATTGAGCATCCTTAAGTGAATTCTCGGATCACAGCCTTGAAGAGCGAGTTTTGGGGAATGTGTCGACGTTTAGAAAGCTTACAGACCTGAAGTCAAGAAAGACTTTCCCCAAGTCATTTTTCGCAGAAGCAGTAACCGAAAACGTATAAAGACGTTATGATAGATAAAAACGGTAATGGTAGCCGTATAGATTGCGACGCAATTAACTGAACTCATTCACGTTCTCAAACAGATTACGTATTAAGTAAATATATAGTCTCAATCACGCGTTTAGGTTATCAGTAATCGTAATTAAAGGACACGGTCGTTCTATATATTTAGACATACTTAGTAAAACATGTAACTATGATTGATAATTTCGATTAGCTAAATATTATCGAATGTTATCTCGCACGTTGTTTTTCACGTGTGATTCGATTCAGAGACTAAATAATGTGTAAAACATTTTTGTTATTGCTGTTATCCTACCAGATGATAACTTTTACGGTCATGTTTTCGAGATGAGCATTAATTGTGTCACATGCGTATATTAGCTGTGCCAATGACAAGTTTTTTTTCTGTAGTCGTGATGGCGATGGCGGTGCGGCGCGTTGGTAGTGTTGGTACAACAAATACCGAGTACCTACTTGGATTTAGAAACTACGCAGCGATTATTAATATTATCTCTATGTATATACATATAATATGAAAAAACTTACCCCCTGTTGCGTAGCGTGTGAAGTCATCAGCGAGGCGGGGTGGGTGTGTACACACGGCTATGACGGCTACAAATCAAGCTATACATTTCCAGTTTATGGTGATCTCGCATTGTATAGGATTTCTTTACAATGCGATGTCAGCTTATACTGGAAATGTATAGCTTGATTTGTAGCCGTGTGTACAGTACAGTTCCTTCATCTACAGGTAAAGCAGGCGTGACAATTATTTACATGATTCAAAGATTAAGAGATTCTTGTTCTCACACACTTGTTTACATTTCTTTCATTCGCAGGTCTGCTGGAAGAAATTTCTTAATAAATAAGCAGTATCGTTGTACTCATATTATATTATGTCTATCTCTATGTATTTTACTGTGTGTACATAAATAATATAATAAATAAATAATAGTTGACAGATTGGCTCGATTTTTGACGATCGTTATTGTCACTCATTATTATGCTATAAAATTTTGACGAGCAATGAGATCTGTCACCTTTTACAGGTTTGGTCGATTCTATCGATCGTTACAGGTTAAAAACGAGCATCACTTGTAGATTTATCGACCTAAAAACAATTCACTGTAGCGATCGACAAAAACTACGAAGTTGCTGACATAGTTACTCGTTTTTATTTGATCACACGTGTCGATCGTCAAATGTTATGTAAATATGATTTGACAAGTAGTGATTTACGGATGATGGCGTTGTTGTTCACCGGGTTAGGCGATACGAAGGCTTTCGAGGAAGACCTGCGCCACACCCAAAGTCTGTTGCGCTGAAGAAATCGTAATATTACGTAATCCCTATGGAGGCAATCTCTGTTTTTACGTGGGTGACATACGAAATAGCCAGTATTTCGGTAAATAAGAAACTTATTTTGGTTCGTCGAAACGTTGCTTGAAGCCGCAAGTTTTTTCTATTTTGATGTAGTAATGGTAGTTTTTATTTTATAAATCTTTGACAAAAAAGATCATGTCATCTAAGATTTAAATATAGTGCCACTGGGTAGCAAAGAATATGTCACCTTTGAACATATGTTCGAGTCTAGGTAACCTGAGGGCATTGTGTTTTTTGTCCACTTTACTAACCAGCCCACATAATTATATCCCGAGCTGGCAGTAGTACCTATGATCGGGCCAGCTTTGTGATAGTTTGATAATTTAATTAAACATAAAGCACTTTACCGTCTAACCGACTTGCTCGCCCATGACTATGAATTCTGTGTTCAGATTTGTTAAATGAATCATGTACTGGCAATTGCCATTGTAGAAATAACTGACTAATGATGACTCACGGTAATGTAACTCACTGGAAAATCTACGGTTGACTAGGCTACGTTCGAAAGTTAAGAGACTGCAGAGTTCTATAATGAGTTTATACAAACTTAAAAGCTCACTTGCAAGTCCTATGAATACAGGGTCAATAAATTTATAATTAATTATGTAGAAATACTTGTGTGGCAGCAAGTATTGGTACGCGCGGGTGTGCAGCGGGGGCGCGGGCGGCGGACGGGGGGCGGTCACGGTCGAGGACGCGGCCTTGACACGCGCCGCGCAGCCTCCGCGCGCTCCCCCCTCTCTCCCCTACAAAGTATCTTGGCAGTCGGAGTAATGGGGAACTAAATTGAAATGTACTGAATTTGACATTATTGTTAACATTTGCCTTAGAAAGCAGCGCCACCTTGAAGCGCACAAAAATGTTGGACATCTTAAACACACTCAATTTCTGAGGATATAAATGTAGGAAATACTATTGTTGTTTATATAAAGCGACACTTCCTACATGATATTTTAAGCTATAACATTTCTACATTTATATCTGTATTTTTTTGGTGTACAAGAGTAGGTATTCTACGCAATTCTATTCTAAACTATTGCCATTACAGAGTTAACATTTTTGGCGCCTTCCTTACGTTATGGAATGCGTTAGAAGACGTAAGTAGGATGTTTAGTAGTAAAGAAATAGTTTTCTTGTTTAGGTCATTGTTTTTGAAGTTAATCTTGAGACAAATGAAAACTGAACATTATCATACTTTAGAAGCATTATGAAAAAATATTGTTAAAGAAAATGTTTTCCATTTCAATTTAACGCAGGCTTACAGAAGCAGCTTTTGTTAATTATTTTTTAATAAGAAAGGGTTATGTGGTTGACTGCCTGAATATACATACGTATGAAGCGATAACTTATAAAAGATTATGATATTTTTCATGCTAACCTTGGGTAATGCCATATATTGTGAAAGCTTGTATTACACTTTTTGTCGTCACGAACATGACAATACATTTATGATCGAAGGCTATAATAACTATTCGATTCTGGACAAGGCATATGTGGTCCAACCAGAGTTTTAATTGTTTTTGTACTGCCATTTCATCCATTGCGTGATACTTAAGCCAAGCTTTTCAGGCGCGCATTCACTGCATACTTTTCTTGAAAAAGTTAACGTTAGTAATATGTATTTGCGTGTAACAAAATCCCTGTCCGATCCGTGAGGGTGTTGTGAAGAATCATACTGAGAGTCTGTCTATATAAGTGGTTTTTTTTTTTAAGAGAAAAAATGAATGCACCGCATTTTTTTTCAGTTGGACAGTTTACTGTGTTATTACATCGCGGGCGGCCGTCGTTTAGCGGGTGTCTACAAGTCATATAACTCTGTAGACAATTAGTAGACCTCTGTAGAAAATTTGCTAATTTATAATGAAATTGGTGTAATTTTGGTAGGTACTAAAAACGTGAATTTTAAATAGTAATAACTTTCTTATTTTCACAAAAAACAATATTTTTATTACTTTAAGTAATGATACTGCAGTACCTAGGTTCGGACAGGGTTTTCGTTACATGCTGTATAAAATTCTAGTCTGATTTGAAGATGATTTTGATAAGATGCATTTAGGTATGATAATTAAGACTTTGTGTGATATTTTACATTACATAATACGCCAATTTGCTGTGGTAAGAAAGATAGGAACGCTGAACAGGGCGTGCTGGGGGTCATATAAAACTTGCAATGAAAAAGAGAGCATTATTATTTGAATCTATTTCAACTAAAATATTATTTTTGGAAATATGCAAATGCAAATTAACTTGCGAAACATCAGTTCGTATCATTTTGTTAATCTTGAATTCTAAAATCGAATCAGCATAACATTGGTTTACGGGTATACCTACTTATAACTAGTTATAATAGTTGGAATGTTATCAAATATCGATCATAAGCTATGCAAGTTTAATTAAAGCAATGGCCTTGTGGCTAGAAATGTTAAATCAATTGCAGGATTTTTAGTAGAAAAAGGCCGAGTTGTGCTTTCTAATTTCTGAAACTTAATCGATTAAAACGTTATCTTCCAACTTTCCGTCTCTCTCTTCAGAACATATAATGTAAATATCTGAGGTTTTTTCTCTGTGTTTCTTCCTAACTTTAGTCGTTTTTTTTAAGATTTTTTCCATGTAGGTACTCTCCGTCTTAGAAAAAGAATGTTCGGATTAGCCTTCATGCTCGTATTTTAAACATTTTTTCTACTAAAAAAGAAATAAGAATATGGATAAAAAAATATTTAAAAAAGAACTCACTCTCTCAAGAACTCACTCTCTCAAGCTCTGTTTAAGAAAGAACTCACTCTCTCAAGCTCTGTTTAAAAATAAAAAAAAAACATATCAACAAATGAATCCTCAGAGACACGTTCATTAAATTAACTCATTTTTATCAATGGATTACAATTACTAACCACGGGACAATTAAACCTTTGTTGTTTTTTAAACCATCCCGATAACCTTGACAGTGCTGACGAAGTTCAAGGTTGATATCGTCAGGTCACGTAATTGCTATAGATCGTAGTCAGCAGACGACAAAGCAAGTTTTGGTGTGGAATGGAACTAAAATAAAATAGCTAGAATTCTTCCAAGATTTTATTTTAGTTCAAAGCTTTCTGTCTGTAGTTAAGGAACCATGAAGTTAGTTGTATAATTAAGTGTTTAAAACCAAACAACAGACAAAAATAAGTTCGAGGTCACACAAACACAACACATACGATCATCAATCAATTGATCGAAACCTAAAATATGAAATTGTGCCTAATAATAAGCTCAATGCTGATAATGCCATCTTCAAAATAATGAACTTTTTTACATGAATAGCATGCACAATATGATAATATAATTTCGAAAGCAATGTATCAGTATAATTATTACATTTATTCTGTTCACTGTTATTAATATATAGTACATAATAACATCAGTAATTCAGTATGTTCAGTAATAACTTCTATTTTGTAAAGAAATTAGGCATTGTTGGTAGAAGTTTAAATGCTGCAAATGTTTAATAACCAACAAAGGATCATCATCATTGGCAGCTATGATCCACCCACTGGGTTTAGGCCTCCTCCCTTTCCCTTTCTGATTCTCTGGCCTGTGCGAGTGTCATCCAGGTCTTCCCCGCGATCATCTGTAGGTCGTCTACCCACCACGGCTATTGGTCTGCCAATGCTCCTTCTAGTACAAAGGCTAGCTCTTCTACCGTTTCTCGTACAAACTCAAACTTAAAGCATTTATTTCAAATAAACCAATTACAGGCACTTTTGAATTCTCAAGGGGTCGGTCAGTCAGAAAGATGAAGCTAGTTGCCCATTCCAAAGCCTAGTATGTAGTTATGGAGGAGAACGGGCAAGAAACTCAAAGGACAGTCTTATAAATCCCAATATTCGTTCAATATATTGGTTACATCCGGATATCTATGGTTACATCATTCATGTTGAAATTATACATTTCAGTACAATGTAGAAATACGTGCACGTTAAAAGCGTCCGTTCAAGGGACCATAGAATGTACAAATAAAATAAACAGAATTAAAAAGACTTCACATAAACATAATGTGATAGCTCAGTATGTGAACCATACAGCCATGGTACTGACAATCGAACTTCTGCTGGAGCTAGCCCGAACCCTCCGCAACGTACATCGTTTTCGCTTAGATATACTTAAGGAAACAGTTGGATTTCAGTTGGATAATACCTACCTGCTTGCGTGTTATTTTGAAACTCTTCATGGTAATCGTGTCGACGACGTCGCGACGCTCCGCTTCAGATTTACGCTTACCTACTCATTGCCCTCTGACAAGTTCAGAGGTTTCAATTCCTGGTTTCTTTCATAAAATTTCGTTCACTATAGTCTTTTTGAAATAACACTATGAAATAACGTCTGACACAATAGGGTGTGTCTAATCCATATCCATACTAGTATTGTAAATGCGATAGCAAATCCGTCTGTCTGTTACCTTTTCACGCCTAAACATCTGAACCGATCGTTAAATATTTGACAGATACGAAGCCTGTGACCTGAAGAAGAATATAGGCAACTTTTAGTCCTAGATATTAGTATTAAAAAATACACGCAGTCGAAATCTTGGGAAACAGCTGGTGTTTTATAAGGTGATGACCATTTCAATCTCATCTATGGAGCGGGTTCGAAATTTTTTTATTATCGTTTTACTTATTATTACCCTACGTCCTCCCGGTGCCTGCATTTTCATTTGGACTTGAAAATGCAAAAGTAGTAGTAGTAGAACCTGTATTTTGAGCAAACTTTGCATATGTAAAGACTGCGAGCTGACTATGAGCTGACTCGGAATTCTATTACCTTTCCCGAATATACCTATTTTTAGGTTTTGCGGAAGCATTAATTCAGATAAGCAGACGGGACAAAAGTTGCAATCGTCCAAAGGAATTTAATGCTATTATTGGAGAGACTTTCAGACACAAAATGCAACGTTGGGATAGTGTGAAAATACAATATTAAGAAGGTACCTACTGTACTTTACATGGAACTTCTGAAAGTACAATTGTACTACGAGTTGAACAAAGCGCTGCGGTACCTTTTGTCATAGCGTATATTACCATATTATTATCAATTTGTTCATTCTCCATTCCCCATCTGAAAGCCTAACTGCTTGATCTAAGTAATCTCCTGCTGCTTTCAAATCGTTTGTCAACTGTTGTGTTTAACAATTAAGACGCGATTAAATACCATAACATAATATGATTTGATAGCCGATTCACCGAAATTGTAAATCTTCTCGATTGCGAAATAACTTCTCATAGTATGACTTCTACTTTAAGTTTTTACTGAATAACCCATTACGTACTTGCAAGTAATTTGAAATTGTTACTTGTAGAATCTAGTGTAAATGAACAATGTGTTTTGTGTTATCCTGTGTCAATGGATATCAAATGAAAGCATATTTTATCTTTAGGGAGCAATCGGGAGCATATCCAATAAATCAAACAAATCTACAAAAAAACGAATAGGGTGAGTGTTTCATTGTCTCAAGTATGCGAGTAATCGTTTTCATTAGCTCAACGAACTGACGAGAGTGGAGAGAGACCGCCGATGGGAGCGTTGCAAAAAGCGTGGTGCGTGGCGCGCCGGATACGGGTTCCCGTTGGAGCGCGCGGCGCGGGCGGCCGAGGGGGCGCGGGGCACGGGAATGCATCGGGACGTTGACTGTCTGGGCCCTGCCTGCGTTATCTGCAGTTGCCCTTTCGTACGATGCACCGTAACCCTCCTTCCACCCTTACTGTGGGGTCCACCAGACTACTGCAGCCCCCTCTATTCTAGAATTTGCTATTGACCTGAAATAAGAAAGTAAACATGTTTTGGTGGGGTCGCTGAACTTTATTCGGTTAGATACAAGTTAATCATGTTAGCGATAATATGAGCTTAATTATATTTGTGCTTCTTTTGTAATTATTATTGCATATACTAATCATGAAAATAAGTAAATAATATACTTAGACGAGCCATATATAAATATGTTTGCTTTCAAGGAAAGTAATCGATTTAGGAGTAGGCAGTGAAAGTTAACATTGGAAGTTATAATAACTGTAAGTTGTAAGTATCACGAGCTAGGCAGTGGTCGTTCGCAGGAGTCGAGGCCGCGTGATAACGATAGCGGTAAGTAATGGCTGACAAGCCTTGAACCTGCAGTGTAAGGACCTTCACAATGTCTCGTTCATTGTTTATTGAGCATTGTTATATGACCAGTTTATTTAAATACAGTTGTATTGATTGTTCTTAGATTACTAGTCGGTAGTTCACATTGGTCATCGATGTGTGCTTTAATTTGCTCTGATTTATAAGGCTCGCCCCTATTACATAGAACCTAAACATCAACCGGCGAAATGTGGGTGTACAATAGGTACAACCTCTGCCTACTCCTTCGGGGAAAATTGACGTAATGTTATTGGTTAAAACATTCATTGACGGGCCATTCATATTTTTGCAAAAAATGTGTATTTATGTAGCAAGACTTTTCAAATAATGAATTATATTAGTAAGTTATATACATACACACATAAACTCACGCCTTCTTTCCATGGGGGTAGGCAGAAACTACAGAACGCCACCTGCTACGATCCTTACATACTCTTTTTGCGTTGTTTATATTCATACATGACGTGGTCATACACTCACGGTTGCGGGTTGCGGGTTGCGAGTACTGCACACCTGACCTTTCAGAAGAACATCACCAATAAGGTAACTGTGTCCTCCTACGCGTGGGTCCCGGGACTCTCGGCGTTTCTACTCACCTGCCTTGTAAATAGGCCTTTTTTTAGTAGCCTTTCATTCATCCTCTCAACATTGACCAAAAACCATCTAAAGTCTAAATCCCTATCTATCTAATAAGCATACTCGTTTCAATTTTTATCACAACATCTTCTTTTATACCGCTCCGTTGCATTATCACATAACTCCTCAGACTATCATTCATAGTCATACCACACCACACATACTTCGCAAGAAACGCATTTCCACAGCATTTTATTTTCATGTTTTCAACATTCACTTCCATACATAAGCGTAGGCACCAGCACACCATGAACAACCAATTGAGCTTTGTGGACTGGTTGGTCACAATCGAATCTATAGCACCATTCACTTTATTTCCCGCATTTACTCTCCTTTCCAAATATTTCCATTCCTTTAAACAGACTCCCGAAATATACGAACTTACTTACTTGCTCCTCACTCTTATCATTTATTTTTATTTTCTTATTTTCCAGATTCCCCAAAATCATTCGTGAAAATCCCCGAATTTAGGGAGAGCAAAATCCTGATTCCCCACAAAATCCCCTCAAAAAATTATTTAATAAAATAAACTCATTTCTATACAAATATCAACAATATTTATTAATTGTAAATAAACCTTAATAATAGGATAAAATACATGTTGTCACGCAGCTACATTATAGCACGGGTTTCGCCCGAAGATTTATTGAAAATGTACCTAATTTTGCCATAAAAAATATAAATTTAGACTGGAATTTACTGGATGACTGATACATATCCGAGTATGTAGATAGTTAAATTATGTTTGTAATGTAATATTGGTTTGACCTGGTAAAATTTTTAAATCCCCACATAATCCCGGCATGGGTCCTTTCCCCACAAAATCCCCAATCGTTTTCAGATTCCCGCAGTTTGGGGAAATCCCCACAAATTGGCAACGCTGCAAATAAAGGAGAAGTTATCTTACAGAAAACTATATGACAGTATTATCTCAAGCATGCATTATGTCGTTATCGAGATTATTAAAGTGTCTCTTAATAATTAATTAAATAAGTATCAGTTGCAAAAACAACTGACAGCAGAAGTTTAAAAAAAAGATTCACAAGTCGCAAAAATCATTAGTTTTTTGGTAAGCAAAGCTAGCAAAAAACGTGGTGGCAATTAGAGTAGCTCATAATGTTTATTACAAAAGTGACTGAAATCACAATTAACCGCTCTTGTGTACGTTTCAACATATTTATTTTACAAGTTATTTCTAAATAAAGTTCTTGTAGATGTAAGTACTGTACTCCTTAACGAGACTACAAAATTATAGGAATCTTTCTGTAAAAAGACGGACTTGAATACACCTGTTAGCTAACTTTTCATGGTTTTACCAATTATAATCAACTTACCTATGAATTTAATAGTTATGATCGATTAAACATAGATACAGAATTGCAAAGTATCCACCCTAAAGGCTACTGCGTTCAATTGGCCCACGCTGCCAACTTTAACGTTCATTGCTCCGTTTGAATCCAAGACGTCCTTCAAAGTAGCTTGAAATTAGAAAATATATGAAAACTCATCGAAATCGCCCAATCATTAGCAATTTTTACAAGAGCTCTTAAGGCAAGAAGAGGTCTAAAGGTTACCATGGCGGTAAAACCTTTATTGTGGTTTTCACGCAATAAACTTTCATTTAGTAGAAAGTAAATACTGTAAATATAGATATTATACTCTAGAAAAGTTGGCTTCTACTTTGGTTGACTATAGCTAATGAACACATTTCAAGGACTTCGGATTTTTGCCCCTAAACTGAGGTGGCGAGTGAGGCGACACGCAAACCAACTTTATTTAGGCGTCTATTTAACGCAACCTGTAAATCTAGAAATCAAACTTCAAATAATATTAAATAGTTCTTTTATTTTATGATACCAGAATGTCAGGAAGTTTAAATGTAGGAGTAGGTACTTTGATACGGTGTCCATTTCATTTAAGCATGTATTGAAATGTGCCATAATATCATGCATGGCCGACTGACTGAAGATGACCACATTCCTCCTAAAAAAGACGACCTAGATTTTGACAAACTTTTTGTGTTAATTGTTTATTTGATAACCTAACACGGTTTTAAAGTGCTCCAACCTCGGTTTATTCAATTTTATGTGCGGTTGCATCCATTCCTGGCGATGGCCAAACTTTTGTAAAGGGATTACTGAGGGCTTAGCGACCTTGGGCACGTGTCCTCGGTCCGTGTCAACGACAGCGAAGACTTCGGCCTCGACGAGTGCTGGATACCACCCCCCTCATCCCTTCACCACACCCCTGCCTGCCCACAACCGATTTCCAAAAATTTCATGAACTCCAAGTAAATACCTTTAAGTCCATTCTTTTATTGCAATATTGAGCTTCAGTTCTTAAAATAATTAGATGTAGTTCTATAAATGATTGCTAAAGGTACCTGAAACCTTAGTAATCGAATCATTATATGTGTCTACGCAGGCGCAATTGATTTTGATATATTAATTTTTGTGAATAGTTTTTCTTTGTTCTTAATTTATATTATTTTAGATAATATCGCAGTTAACCCTTCCCGCTACACTTTTAGGCTTTATCCAAAACGTGCCACATAGCTAGCCTTTTTGTTCGAGATTTGTGCGTGAGATATGGCTTTTACGAAATAATAGGGCAATGTTTATTTACAAGTGGTAATATAGTTAAGGTAGTGGTGCAGGGTTGAGTGCGATGGCGGGGGGTAGTGGATCCGAGGGCGTCGACTAGCACCCAGAGCCCGACATTGAGGTACCCTCACGAGGGCATTCCACCGCTGCACTCCTCAAGGTTCGAAGCTTTAAATATATCAAATTATACTTATGAACAGTTCAACCAAAAATAACTGCACTGAACAACATTGGTGCTTTGTAATAATTTGATTGTCATCGCGAATCATGTAAGACTATCTTGTGTTTTAAATATTTTCTCAAAAATTGTCGTGAAGATATTTTGAGTGACAGGCAAATATAGTGTTGATTTCAACGCATTCGCCAATTTATTCTAACTGGAACAGCTCGTCTGCAAAAATATGTATGAAAATGTGAAGGGGTGGAGTCGAGTAAATTAGTGCAATGGACCTGTTATGTCTGGGAGATGAAATACGTGTCCCGACGTTGCATATTGATCGGGGACCGCGACGCCGCTGGCTGCCGCTGCAGGCTGCATTCACACCGACGCTATGCATGCCATGCTCAACGGGAATTAATTGGAGCACTAATAATTATCATGCTATAACTTTTATTTTATAGCTAAATAAGTGAGGTTGCCTGTGGGGATAATTTGTTGATAATTAGACTCTCTCATTTTGATCCATAGCAAATATAAGATGTATTACGGTTTTCTTTATTAATTTGTTTTTGGAAAATCAGCAAATACTGTGAAGAATAAGATGGTTCAGCTTAATTACACAGTAATATAACAAAATACTACTTTTTTACTTTTACCATTCATTCACACACGACACATACACACGACACATACACACGACACATAATACACGACACATACACATGACACATACACATATCAATTCGCATTATAGAGAGGTTATATTCTATGTTTTTTTTTTAATACAAGTATATTTTTATTGTTTTGTTTCCTTTTTAACTAACTTTATTTTTCTTTTTGTACTCAACGATAGCTACTTACCCAATATAACTCCGTACGAGTTTGTATAAATTGGAAAATGTATTAATAGAGAGAGCCCTGGCACCCATAACACAAGTTAAATCTTAGCTTGGGTGCCAGTGGAGATAGTCAGTGATTTAAACAATTTAAAAGCAATATTGTCATCATTTAACCTATCCTATGCAAATTGTAAATTTGGAAATAAAGTTATTATTTATTATTTTATTTATTTATTATTTATTCATTCATTTACAGGCACAGTCAGCAAATAATGTCTACTTGTAGAAAGTTTCGAAGGAGTTTTTAAATGAAAACTTAAACTAATTACTACAACATAATACTTCGACTATTACTAGTTAATATACCGTCGCAGCCAGCATACTAAATAATATCAAAATAATTCAAGTTATGGTACCTACCTCATGAACAAAATAGGTTAAAAAAAAAAAAAATGTTAATATTCGCTCTATTTAATACGCTCTAACAATTCAACTTTTTTTTTTTTCAATTTAATCATAATATATAAGAATAAAAATACATAATGTTACTTGCTTACTGTGCTATCTCTACCAATATGTGTGATTATTAGGTATGGCATTGTAGTGAATATCAAGGGGAAAAAAATATCAACAAAAATAATTCAACGGCATTTCCTCTTGTAACAATGTTATCTTTACACTCGACACGTTGTTCTACACGTGGGTTCTAGCGTCTCGGCAATGCATCAAGCCTTGATATTGCTTTGTCTTCGGCAAAAAATAGCGTAAAGATAAGATATTTTTTTTTTGTTATCTACTTAGCTCATTTTTTTGTAGTAATACCTCGATCCAGCCGTAGAGTCAGCCTGCCAGGGCTGCGGGAACATCCGAAAGGGATACCGGGGCCCTTGGCAACAGGCAACTGAAGGAACACGGGTGGGTTTTAGTCAGTAAAAGTCTGACACGCCCTTCCACTCCGCCCAGAGCGGGAGAAGTCATTTGAAGATTTCCCACCCTCAAAAAAAAAAAGCCGTAGAATCAGCGTAGTAGTAGCGTAGACCCCGGCGTAGAGGCAGCGTAGAAAACGCGTAGATGCCGCCATAGAGGCAGCGTAGCAGCAGCGTAGGCCCACTGTTGTAGTAGCGTAGCAACAGCGTAGACCCCAACATAGGGGCGGCGTAGCAGCGACATGGAACCTACAGTACAAGCGGCGTGAAAACTGCGGAGGGGCATCGTAGAGGCGGCGTAGAGTCATCGTCGGCGCCCCATAAATGAGTACCATATAGGCACTCTATACCGATCCATAAGTACCAAAATTCTCCTATAGTAACCGACTTATAACATTAAACGTCTTACAGGAATCTAATAGACGCTTTGACTAAGATCAAAGCATTTATTTTAATAAGATTATGTTTACTCTTCTTAACGTCTTGTTTCATTCTTCTTTAAGACATGCACTTCTATAAACATCTTAGATATAGCTGCTATAGGTCAATAGGATGGATTTGTCTTAGTCGTAACTTCTAACGGATTGTTAGCACCAAACTAGCATACCCTCCGATTTTTATTGGTAAGATTCTACTTATAAGTGTCCTACATTTGCTTTTACTAGAATAATCGGCCTAGAACCCTAAAACCTAAAATGGTGACGTAGGAATGTCCTGTAGTAGTCTTAACTTTGAGTAAATTGTATTATACAAGTTTTGATAATGCAATATTTGTGATACAGATCCTATGGCGGCTTAAGTTTTTTTATTAAGTATTATCGAATAAACATGTCTAGTTTTGAAGGGGCATGAAGATAAGCATGTTTATTATCACCGAACACTTTATCAATAAAATTAATTTCGCAAGTTGAGTAGGCATTCTTCATACTACAGTTATAAGACAAAAGTTTCCTATGTTATGCTTATTGATATTATAATGTGGATTACTTTCCCTTTGTAAATAATATATTCTTTAAGACACCAGCACCTCGCCGTTACAAAAAGAATGAAGAATGAATGCTTTAACCATATTTGCAAAATAAAATTATATTTTATCTAGTAATAGCACCTAATATGATAATTATAAATCGAACTGCACTTTACCGGACTGTAACAAAACGAATGGCATAATAGTCATATTATACACTGCGTCCAAATACGGTTTTATAAACATTTATAGGATTTCTATAGGACAAAAAATACATTCTCCTGGGATACTTATAGGACCAAATTTTGGTACTTGGATATTGACCCGCTTCCAGTTAGGCTGAAAGTTTCTTTTTCATAGGAAACATAGTTTCTTGAAAAATCCTGAAAGTTTTTGTTTTAGCAGTAATGCCCGTTTCAGCTAAATACTCTTGCACGGTTGGATTACAACTGTGTGCGCTTTTATGTATTTTATTTTACATTACAATTAGGTGTCGCCTAGTGTTAGATAAAATCAGCATTAGGGATCCAAAATATACACAAAATCGACAAGTGTCGACGTCGAAAGTTGTTTCATAGTTGAATAGTATTTATGTATTTTATTTAATACTTCAAGCACACAAAATGTATAGATACGTACTCAATGCCATAGGCATTTTCTACCAGTCAACCTTTGGGTGATGTAGAGACAAACACTGATAGGTGCAATAGCGAGAATTGAGGAATAAATATTTATTTAAATATTAAGATACGTATATATTTTACGTATCAAGACTTCCTCGTTGGTTTAGTGGTCGCAAGCGCTACTGCTGAGCATGTTGTCCTGGGTTCGAATCCCGGGTCGGGCAAGTGTTATGGGGTTTTCCATCTACATTGAAGAAGACGATTGTGAGATGAATGTAGATTTCTATAGTGGTTGAGAAGGTTGGAAGAGGAAGAGTCAAGAAATGAAAAAAAAAAGTCAGCGCCCCTTGCTCTATGCGCTGGCGCATAGGCGGGCAACCAGTTTAGAGCGACTGATGCGCAGAGACATGTTTTTTTTGCAGACTGAGAACGAATCAGATCCAGTTACTGAGAAGGCGGTCAAGTTTGTCGAGGAGATCTCCATTCAGGTCATAGTAGCACACATCATCTTAATTGATGGTAGGGAAAATTAAGGACTGCACAAGCATTGTCTTCGTAATATTCATATCACATCAATGATAAGATTGTAAGCGTTAGGTTGGTGATGCTTTACAAGAACAGCAGTTTTTTGCCGTTTCTTACTACTACGCTTTGACATGGGCAACTAGCTTCATCTTTCTGACTGACCCACTCCTTGAAAATTCATAAGTAATTGAAATAAATGCTTTGAGTTTGAAACTGTAACCAGAAGATTTGTTTGATCCATTGTCGGATTGGTCGGTGTGAGCGCAGGTCGGGGGCTCGTGGCAGTGAGCGCTCCATGGCGTCACACGCGCATGCGTGAGCCGCTGCCGTCGCTGCCACCCGCATGTACCCCAACGCGCTGTGTCCTGGTGCCCTTCCATGCCATCCAACTTTCACTCCCCAACACACTAAGCCATAAAAAGCTATCGATAAAACAAGGGATTTGTTTTATTAAATGTATTTACTAAAAATATGTGGTAGGTACTAACAACAGTTACTACCATATATTTTTGAACACATCTTAATTACAAGTATATAAGAAAAGGGGAAGAGATCATAGGCAATGTGAAAAGTGCCCAAAAATGATAAATGAATATTACACCTTCGTTCTAGGTCGATTAATATTTTGAACCGATCCAATCGTTCAAGTACATTATTATATTCGTACGTGCTCATGACTGCGAAAGTAATCTACAATCTACGTAAGTATAAAGATATAACGAAATCTAGTTAAGGTAATAGGTATATTGAACATCATCAATTTAATGTCAGTAATAAAAAAACAGAGACATATATATATATTTCACGTACAAACTCTATAAATTAGTAATAATATAATCAGCTTTAAACATTGTACTATAATTTTCAACATAATTAATTTCTGCAGCCCTACAAGGTGAGGATAATAAGCCCTATAAGCATAAGTTAATTCTAGCCTCATTAAATTATATGTACATTAGAAAGTAATTATAATGTGAAGTCAATAAGTTTACGATGCATGACAGTAGCTAGAGTTCAGTGAGACTGTCGCCAAAATAGTCGTGAACGCTGAATCCGGCCGTGAGCGCCGGTGGCAGTGACCTCGGCGCACCCTGCGACTGCACCGCACCCCCGCGCGCCGCACCACCCCGCACGCCTAATGCCGCTACACCCCCAGCCACCCCCTGCCGCCCTCTCATGTTTATGTTTCAAAATGCTGTGTTAAATTGCAGAAAATGGAAATGTTTCATGCACTTGTTTTCTTTGTATAGCGAATGTCTGTGTTCTAGTTCACATGGATTAATTTCAGTTCTGGGTCTGGCTGCTTATTAGATTTCAATTTGATTTTCCTATTGAATACTAATTTGCAAGGACAAAGGCTCTAGTAATCGATTGCGAAATAGCTCATTGAAAACCTTTATTAAACTTTAAAATACAACTTTAGGTGGGGCCATAGAGATTCTTATTCAGTGTTAGTAGTCCACATTGTAAATAATACTGTGTAGTAGGTGCTACAGCTATATTTATTTCTTTTGAAAATATTTACGTACGTATTTACAGTAAAACCCATCATCACTATTGTCATCCAAAAAAGAGCAGAGATTAGTTCAATCGTGATAAAAGTATGTAAGAAACATAACGTGTATGGATATTTTTGGCTAATGTATTTGGTGTATGTTCTTACTAGTGCACGGATCCAAGTTGGTATAATCCCTTGAGCACTTTTTTACAAAACCTCCAAATGGATGTATTGATATTCTTTTGCAGGAAACACACTAAGACCGTTGTAGTGTGTACGACCTATCTACGACACAGGTTGATTCATGTTTGTTGCTGCGCATTTTACGGGTTTTTACATATCCAGGCAGCCCTTGCCATTGACAACGTGCTAAGCCATGGGCCTCACAACTGAATATTAATAAGTTTATAGGTTAGTCCTTTCGTAGCACATATGCTACGATATATGAGAGTATGAAGAATGTGTTAATTTTATAAAGCATATATCACTCATTGTAGTACTATCTGCAAGATTATCTGAGCGATACTTTCGAAAGTATAGTGTATCTACAAACCAATCCGAAGCTAATTGAGCAAGTTCAATACAATATGCTACGAAGACCTATTATAGTCATTCGGTTGGTGAAAATGAATTTAGTGTAAAAAAATGTGCAGTTGTCAAAAACATAAGTTAAACAACAACTTTAATAAAGATGTAGTTCAAGTTAAAGAGTTGAATTAGAATACTTAGAAATTAGGAAACTTTTAAAAATATCGACTGATAAAAGAGGCATTAAAAAGAAAATTGAAAGAAAACGTTGACGAGAGATTTGGATAACATAAGATAAGGAAGTTCTCGATAAAATATTCTGAGTAAGTAATAGATGCATACTTGAAGCAACTAAGTGTACAATCGGCAGAGCATCATGCTGTATCAGCCTCACAAACGCCCTATCGTGCACGTCATGAAGATGATAAAAAAAGTGTATTATCTTAAATCGAAGATAAAAAACTGTTCTATAAAGCACATAGCAGTTGTACCCGTGTCCAGTTGGTGTGCTATCTACTAGATGGTTATCAGTCGTTATCAACGAGCGTGCTCGTTTGTCCAGTGAGCATCGATCGAGCACACTGTATCACTCCTTGCCTTCGCGGAAGTGATAATAGCTGTTACGTCTTATCTCTCGACATTAACACTGACCGGGTTAATTTAAGATACCGATTGAAATTCGGAAATGTTTAATGAAATAATGGTGGAAGGACACGAGTAATATATTTCAGGTACACCTGAAATGTTTTGTTAATATTATGTCGTAGACCTTGTAATATCTACGACAGCTGAAATTGGTCGTTTTATTCAAGGAAATTGTATAAATAAGATACATTATAGCCTATTCTGAATAGAATTCGATATAAAAACTGAAAGAAACCAATTTTTAATAATATTCTTGATATTCATCAGCATCACCTATGAAATTTCATGAATTTTGTTTATCATCGTTTTACTTATCACAAAACTGGGACTTTTAAATAGAAAATTAGTAAAATGGTACCAAAGTAGCCTTATGACCTTACGCACGAATATTGTGTAGAATTTACAAACATGTTCAGGCTTTCGAGAATAAGTGAGCGTTTCTTAATTTTGTAATAAAATTAACTTGTCAAAATAAAAAATAAGTCCTTTTGTTTTTAAATATATCTACTGTAGGAACGGAGGACAACTACATTCAAATAATGTTTATTTTTGTAGTGTGCTAAAATAAAATTTCACTAAAATTCGTTACCAAATGGCCGATTAGTCAATAATCTATAATTCCATGCATAATTAACTACATAGGTTACTGGAACGATTAACACGTGAATATTTTAATGTTAGCCTCGTTGGTACTTACGTCACCAACCTCAAGTTCAAGGGTGACATGCACCGTAATTACTTAATAAGTAAGACACAAAAAGTTGAATCATTCCATGCTGAATGCTCTCTGATTTATTTTTGTTGCCATCGTTCACGTACGTATTAAGTGTAATTTTACGGCTGGTTATTTGGTTATTAAATATTGAAGGGCTCCATATTTTTTTGAGTTGTGTTTACGATGAATTATTTGTAATTCAGTAACGTGTATCGTGAGTGCAGTGCACTCCCGTAAAGGTCACAGTTAAGGTTAAAGTTGATGTCGGATGGGCGTTGCAGCGGCGGTGGCGGCGGCGCTGGGCGGGCGGTGCAGGACACCTGAGGGCGGGAGGGCGAGGGGCGCACGCTGCAGATTCACTTTCGTCCGGCTGCGACCGCCCGCCACGCCAGTGAGAGAAAGTTGGCCGCGGCGAGCGAACGAGTCTCGCGTCGAGCGGCGCGCCGCGCACGCACGTAACCGCGCTCGAACTACGGCGCCCGGCCGATACACTTGCCCTTCAACTGCGATCCACGTAAACAATGCGCTGAAATGTCCCAACTCTAAGAAGATTTCCGTATTGCATGTGAATTTACTTTCGATACTTTTGTGGAGTAATTAATAGTTTTATAGTAGCCGGTATTTATCGAGACTATAATAGACAATTTAATAGACGTAGTGACTTATCAGTATTTAAGGAACGATGCAGTGTTATCCTAAGTTATCCCCTAAGCGCGAGCCGATGGACATAGTATACGAGTCGGAGATGCTTCCTGGAGCGCGGAGGCTGGAGCTGCCGGCGCCCCCAGGCAAGGAGTTCCGCGCGCCCGTGTTGCTGGCGGCGCCCAGCATGGCGCCCGCGCACTCGGTGATCCAGTGCATGCGCCCACCGCCGCCTCCGCCACCACCACCGCCACCACGTCTCCACAAGCCGCCGTCCTTCGAGGAACCATCCAGCTCCATTCCAGATTTAGGTAAGTCATCCAAGCATTAACATAAACAGGCAATGTTACATTAATTCTTATGAGCAAGAACTACGCCGCGTAGAAGTGCTACGATGCTACGAGCAACAAGCAGTCAGATACTTCAGCAAAAGCAAACATATTTTGACTTGATGCGTAAGTATTTATTTTATAGTATCTATTACTAGACCCAGTATCGTGTCAATTCACGTGACAGCATAATTTTATTTTGACGTAAGTTCGCGTAACATTTTTGTTAAGAACGTACGTAAACGTAATGCAAATAGACGTGAATTAAAAGGAAATTATTTTGTTTGTGATTCAAAAACATTGTTACAGATTTGATACCTTCACTTATGAGTATATAAATAAATATTATAAACGCTGCTATTTATGTTTTGTTTTCGGAATTACGGAAGTTAGTATACTTTTTCATTCACCTTTGACCTTGGACACTTGAAAAAAAATCATTAGCGAAGATACTCGTAATTTTTTTATCAAGTTTGGGTTTTATAGCATCGACATAGTTTTTTGCTACAATATAACTCTTTTCCAAAGGGTAAGCGTGTCTTCGTGGTCAACTTGACGTGTTGATATGCCATAGATAAGATGCAACACATATGAAGATATTTTTTCGCTTTTGTTAATTTTATAATGATTCAAAAAGATGACTGACCAAACCTACCTGCATATTGTTTTGAAGAAATAACAAAAAAAAAGAATGTTGGTATTGTGGGAAATGCTCATTTACACATATTGAACGCGTTTACGAAAAAAACCGACCCAATTTGAAAACAGCTTTGTACCATTGGCATCACAATCATAATCTAATAAGGTCGGTAGGTATTATTTCACCTACATCAATATCATAATATTTATTAAATTTCCGCCCTAATTCAAATAAAAATAAAAATATTTTAAAAAAGTCTAGAAAATGATTTTTAAGTTGGAATTATTCTATGTCGAGTTATGTATTATATCTGCTTATGTACAAAAAGTACAACAAAAGCACTATTCTTGAAATAAACAAAAATAAAGTTAATCTTAAGACGTTGAATAGGTAGGTTATTCAGGGAACATAGTCGAAACCCAAACTTACCATAATCTCTAGATTATTATCTAAGCATTATTTTATGCTTAGATAACAGCAAAATCATTTAATTGAATAACCTTTTTGTACATGAAGCTCTAAAAGATATGCATTGTGAAGGTCAGTTCCTGCTAAAGACGTTTGTCAAGGATTGTTGAAGTGCATTTTGATATTATCTTAGTCTATATTTCCGTTATCCTATTATCTCAGTGTTGAGAATATGATACCACAGCCCACACACAACACGTAATTTTTTACGTTTTATTACATTTGCATTAGATATAATGTATGTATAAAACACTCCGCCCAGAGCGGGAGAAATTATTTGATAATTTCCCACCCAAAAAAAAAAAAAAGTTATTGTCAAAAATATTCAATGTGCAGTTTTTACTTCGCTATGATTTTATATTATGTAATAGTTTAGAATGTCCTTTTAAATTACAAGCTGGAAGAAATTGTAGCTAAAACATCACCAACGGAACCCTAGTAACGGAACCCGATTCCGACTAGAAATTAGCCGGTTTTTCACATTTTCTGTGTGGTTGATATAAATTTATTTATTTATTAGGGGAAGACAAACAGTGACATTGTGTAGGAAGAAATACAAAAATAAACACGGCCAATGTGTAACCAAAAACATTTTCCAAGGAATACAAATCAGTGAGATTCAGACTCTTCCTGACTAAAACCCACCCGTGTTTCTTTAGTTGCCTGTAAGTTGCGAGAGGCCACGGTATTTTCGTGACCTTTCGGACTTTCCCGCGACCCCAGCAGGCATCGGCCCTAGCGAATCCCGTCAGTTGTGCAGACACCTCTTTGAGGCGCGCGTGGAACACAACGCGCCGTCGACGTGGGCCTGGTCCTAGTCCTTATCGGACAGCTAGCTACCCATTGCTCACCGTCCACAAGCTCGCGCCTACGGTGGCCGGGAATCAGCCTGGGATTCCCGATGCGTCGGTCCCGAGGCGTCTCCTGCGGCGGCTAGGGCGGCGTGAGGGCGCGAAATTTGCCTCTCGCTCACGCGGTCCGCCTTCTCCTTTGCAAGCATTACTGCTTCGCAGAAGGAGGTGACGGCTTCCCATGCCCTCTCGCTCCGTACCATGGCCTGGACATGGACGCGAGAGATAACAGCCGCCGACCGCCTCCACGAGACTTAACCCTGAGATTTAACCCTTGAAATTATTATGATCACGCTATACCTTTACGGAGCTCAGCAGTAGTCAGCAGTCAATCATGACATATACAGGGTGGATTTTGTTATGAGCCAATAAGTCAGGACCTTCACTTTTTGAAACATTTTGATCTGCATTCACGATTTGAAAAAATTGTACAGTCAGCAAGAAGGCAATTTTCACAAAAACTTGATGGCAATCAATCCAAAAACTTTAGAAGACCAACTGAGGTTTGAGTACTATAAAAGCTAGAAATGTCATAAAAACTTCCTCCATCAGAAAAACATCAATTAAGTTTATAATTCAGACTTTGGAACCCTAAAAATACGTAGCTACGACAGTATATCCTATTTTACCAAGACGCTAATTAAAGATCCACGCAGTAGGTACGATAATGTAATACATTAATTAAACTAGAATCAGTAAAAAAAAAACAAAATCTGTTTTTTTCACGTTATGTAAAGAAGATCTAGTGGTATTTAGGTAACATTTGCGATAACCTTCAGAACATCAGGTAATACCTATAACAAAATGATTGCGTAAAATAATTTAACATCGCCTTGGCCGCTGTGAATTCATACTTCCTGCTTCGGAAAATTGTAACAGCGTACTACTGCCACAGAGCAATTTCCGGGTGATGACGACACGTCATGAAGGTCGCACTTATTAAATAAACGACACATATATTATTGCATTGATTAATTATAACTTATGGCTATCTAAACAAACAACCAAGGAGGATGTTATTTATTTTTAACTTTTCCTCGATTCCTAGCGGGCAATAGGATGGGAAGAATGAGAACTACGTTGTTTTTTATAAATAGAGTTACATTTAATCGATCTTCTTTTCTTTTTTCTTTTGCCATGATTTCCTAATGGTGATTTGTTGTGGAGGATCGCATAATATTAAAAAGTTTAACATCACTTTTGAATACTGTTTACTGGTTTTTCAGTACGTATAACGTAACTTCGTGAGAAAATTGTAAACAATCTTCTATAATTGTTTCCTATTTTTTAAATTGAATAATTTATAAAAGAAGCGCAAGCTAATTAAAAAAAAACTTGGACACTTCTGCTGACCAACTTCTTGAGAAATAACGTGCACACGTTTTCAGTTGGAAAACGCACGTGACTCTTCAGTGTAGTGATCCGTCATCTAGAAATATTTTACTCTGCATCGGTTTCTCACGTTTTAGACAGATTCATAGCTATACACCCACAAGAAGTGGTTACTCGGTAATTGCCACGAAAAAAGAATTATGAATAGGTACTAATAAAGTAGAACAAATTCGTATTCTTTTTATTACAAAAGTAAATAATCACTACATATTATAATACAAAGTCCTTCGCCGCGTCTGTCTGTCTGTCTGTTTGCGATAAACACAAAAACTACTGCTCCGATTTTCATGCTGTTTTCACCAATAGATAGAGTGGTTTTCGAGGAAGGTTTAAGTATATAATAACCGACATCCATGCGGGCGAAGCCGCGGGCATCAGCTAGGAAAATGTAAAAGGAAATCCAACTGAAAAATCAATCAAGGTATATTTGGTAAAAATAGATCTTCCATCAACATACAACTTAAATAGAATATCTTCTATACCATCTAAAATTATAAAAGAATATTATAAAATAAATTTACAAGCTTGGACTTATTTAGTAATTATACCATTAATCAATTATGGTTTTCTATTAATTTGTCGTAGAGCGAGGTGGTCTACTTATCCGGAAAACATATAAAATCGCGACTCATTAACATACGCTTGAACTTGAACATATTCTTAAAAGTACTCCTTTGTTCCGTTCTATGTAAACACTGACATATATGGAAAATAATCGTGCTAACAATATTTTCGCGAATAAGATTAGATAAATATCGCAAGGTCACAGCGACGAACGTGTGCGGCGCGTCATTTGGTGTCATTAAGGTCACTGTGACATTGGACAGATAGCAGTGACAAAATAATAGCCGTATCTTATCTGGCAATGTCAGCGTCGCGGGCGCAGCAGGTGCGCGCGACCCCTGCACCCTACTTGTTTGCGAACCCTCTCTCGGACGCACACTAAACGGTGTGACAGCAATCCGTCAGATGAGTCACGCGATATGCTTCGTGTTCCTTCAATGATTTATCGCTAGCAGCACCAATGAGTGTCAAAGTGGAAATAATAATTTAGATGGTTTCTAATTCAATGTTGAAGGAACCCCAGAAAAGGAAGGAATGGACGTGAAAGGTATCTTGTATAAAAATAGAATTATCAGAAAAATAACCAATGATGCAGGTAATCATGATTTCCCGGTTTTCAGGGTTAGCTGAACTAAAATTATAGGTACGTGAATAATGTGTGTGCAAAGATTCAGCTATATAGCGCAAATGATGTGTTATCATATCGCCATAACCTTCTGAGTGAGCAAATTACTTCCTGCTGATTCTAGTAGTAGATATATATATCTCATTATTTATCGAGCATTATTATAATATTAGCACAGGATTTCTGCTCAATGACAGCGTAATTTTTAGCGACCCTGTCATTGGATCGATAATATTTCTTGAATGACAGTTTACATATTCTACGACACAAGCACTTGTTTAAATTTTTTCTAATTAAAATAATTATGAATCGTTATTCAAAGTACCATATAAAGTTACTTCTAATCTAATGAACCGGAAACGTTAGCGGAAACTGAAAATATAATAGCGAAAAATAATCTAGGATCTTACTAGTTCTTTATAAAATATATCCCGGAAAACAATAAACTGGGCATGTGATTTGATTGCTCTGCGCTATTATACCTACCATGTATAGATTTACATAAGTATGTACGCTATAAACGACTGAGTACACAGGGAAGTGTTGGCTCGCAACCTTGGCCGAGGTCGCGAAGCGTCACTCGCAACACTTATAAATTGTTTCATAACAACTCATTCGTGAATCCACTAATTGCTCAGTGCGGCGTTTTCCTGAAAGGCTTTTAGCAGTTGGTATGGAAACGACTGAAATTGTGAAAGGTGTATTAATGTTTGGTGGTCTGCGCCCCCCAGGGTCCCGCCAGGCGCGGGCGCGCGGTGCTAGCCTTCGCTTTGAACTTGCCCCGCGCCCGCTCCACCCTCACTACTATGACCGAGCAGAGGTCATGGCCACACATATTTTCGAAGTACGTGCTCCATCAATTTTCGATTACAAGTTCATGAAAGGTGTCGTGTCGCCTGTACACAATACCTATTTCAGCTTACTTCATAAAAATATGTTCGATAACCCTGACTTTGGCCTACAAACGACTATAGATTTGGAATCAATATAATACTTGTATTGCCTTCATTGAATGAATAATCTAACACAGGTACAAACTTTCCTAATTTCATTTTTTGGTAAAATAAATTCTATAAGCATGGTTTCGTTTCCTGTTTTGATTTGTACATAAATTGTACATGTTTCAAACATAGATATGTAAGTACGTCAGTATATTATGTATTTAATACCAACTTTGGCACACATTCATCCACAAAACAAAGTGAAGCAGACAATATCAGAAAATGAAAATATATTATACTTTTGTATTCGTTTGATTGTGCAAGTCCGAGAGTTGTATGAAGGTCATTGATAAGAAATCTGCAATGTTACAAACGTTGTTGAGGTGCCTTATACCTTAACGTAATAAAAATATACGTAATCATAATAGGTACACATATTTCTTTGACGTTTTTAAGGTTTCAAGGTGAAATGACGCTAATCCTTCACAACAAAAACACAAGTACCTATAATGTTAGCATGACTAAACGTACACAGGTAGGTACTGTAGTAAATAATGAAAGTATAACACAGTACTTATCATTAATATTATATTCAATCGTATATTATCTTCGATAGGTACATACAAATATCCTTGACACTCGATATTGACAGATTATTGCATTTGGAGAATGATCACGTTTTAGCACACACGAATTTGCATACGAACATGTTTCATAGATTGAATTACCTACATATTGCAATAGGTACCTCGTACCTTTCATCACAATATGTAGAGCAACTATATTCACATTTGTTTTCCATGACATTCCGGAGTCTGGATTTGTGCTCGGTTGATGGCAATAGGATAGGACATAAAAAACGTATCCGGCGAAATGGGTTACTATAGGTTCACATCTCCGTAATCCTTCGGGGAATACAAACACAAGTCTTTTTGTGTTATGTTATGTGACATTACAATTTTATCCCTAAAGTAAAAGAAATATAATTCGTAGTAACCGTTTGTCAAGGTGACTATGAAGTGGGTCCTCTCTTGGCACTCAACCAAGGGAGTACTCAGCCTTGTCCGTCCACATTATAGTGGTGAAGTCAAAGCTAATTCACGTCTATTGTGATAACATCTTTCAAAAACCGGCCAATTGCGATTCGGACTTGCGCACGAAGTGTTCCGTACTCCATGACCTATAAAAACGACAAAAAAAAAACACGTTTGTTGTATGGGAGTCCCCTTAAATATTTATTTTATTCTGTTTTTTTTTGTTGTTATAGCGGCAACAGAAATACATCATCTGTGAAAATTTCAACATTTGGGTAACGAACCCTAAAAAAGAAGATTGATTACAGAAATCTTACAAACTATAGTTCATCGGTTTCTCGATTTCCACCAAGATATATATATTATAATATTTTAGACCATGTTTGTTCAATGAAAAATAAGAGCAAATGTATTGTTTTGTATTTTCATTTATCAAGTAAAGTAATTAAATACACTAAACATTTAAATTAAATTAGATAGTAGGATAACCTTCATCTAAAGTTTAATTTTCGGAACCTGGTGTTAAAACTCTCCTTTTTTGTCGGTAAAGAATTTTCTCACTGTTCTCGCTGTTTTAGAAAATAAAATATTTTCGAGTAAGAGTTTATTGTAAGTTGCCTATTAAAGATGGTGGAAATGGATTTTACTGGCAGTAGTAGTTGGTAGTCATTTGAGCGGGTATTTAGTTCTTATTCTGTACATCTTATACTATAAGTAAAGATGTACTTCTACAGAATTTTTTTAACTGTCATCGACTGCCGTCGATGTTAAGAAAATATTTGAAAAACAGATTTTTATTAAATGTTCACGATAATGTGACGATATGGTATCGCAAGTTCTGCACTAGTACATATTGTTAGCGGCACAATTCATCCTGTAAACTAGGTATACGATACAATGGTATTCTTTCAAGGAACAAACTGAAAGCCGTCATAAGTTACAGTTAAACCTTACAGATTGTTATTTTCGTAATATATGTGACGATCCACGTCCTTCTTATTACCTATGGCTGCGTTACAAATAATTTGGAACATAATATTTGGTAGGTATTTATATATTTATCTACTTAGTAGGTACTCGTATTTTATATTATGTTCTTATTTTTAGTATCTACGTATCTTGTTGATATAGGAATTTAAAACGATGACATAATTTAAAAAGTTGTGTCTGTTTCTTTTTTCTTTAAAACAATTTGGCGCAGATGCTAATCCGTTATAAAACTTGGCAATATTCAGTGAAGACTGAGTCGAGCCGATTAAATTGCATCGTTTCATTTGAACCCATTACGGGAGTCAGACAGAAAAAAATAATGTCTGAAAGAAAAACTTATACCATTTGGTTGATTTTCATTGCCTGCCCCAGAGCGGTTTTTGTGGCAAACAAACAACAATAGGTTTCGTAGCACCCACCGATTTACGGACAGAAAAATACTTTATAAATAAATTCTACTCTATAAAGAGATTTGAGACAAAAGTTGCACAATTCATTGAAAATTATTTTACACGCTGAACAAACAAATGTATAAAACCTAGACAGTCCAGTGCTGCGATTCTCAAGACGACGAAGCCGGGAGGAGGAACTAGTACAAGTGTGTTAGACGAGCGAACAACGAACATGGAAGCGGGCGGGTGCGGCGCCCCTGACCCACGCACTCCGCTCCGCGTTGCCATGGTCACGGCCGATCGATCCGAGCTGGGATGCACCCGGAATTGAATTTAATATCCGTTCTCAAGGTTTTTTACCACTACTAACAAGTGCAGCTACATCTGAACATTTTGTTAAATGTTAGATTATCTATATTGCTTGCTCTTTATTGGTGCTATATTTCTGAATACCGATTATGTATATTATATAATTGGTATTCCAGAAATTTAACTTCAGCGCGCTATTTTAAGAGTTTGCGGGCCGGGTTAACTAAACTTAGGTGGTTTAACGTTTATAATTTTAGATTCAAGGATACTAAAATAAAGGCTACTAGTTTTGTAATTTGTTGATTTTGACTCGGTAATCACAAGTAAAAGCACCAAACGTTTATCCTAAATACCGGTACTTAATTACTTTCAAAGCTTGTATTTATTGGCGCAAATGAAATAAGATAGGTACGTCGTAACAAGGTTGTTCACAGACAAAAGCCTCGATGTAGTCGGAGGCCCCCCCTGCCACACGGCACACCGTCCTTGGGCAACTCCAAGGACAAGGTGCCGTGTAGCTGGCAGTGGGAGCTTTTTCCAGGGACTACGGTATACCTACTTAGGCGGAAAATGTGAAAATATTGGCTCTGGAACTGAAATACCGGTGTCAATGTAGAAATACTATACTGGCAACAGCAGAACGAACTAGAAACATTTTATTTTTCAAATGTTTTAATGTTTCTTTATCTAATGGACGACATTACATTGCAAACGCCTAGTTTTCAAACATAACACACAACATGATCTTGGTATGCGTAACAAAATAGATTTAGTCCCCGAATTCATTCTATTCCGGACAGATGACGAGACGAGATGTTTCCGTAACGATATTACACGTTTGTTTGTTAGAGGACTGGGTCAACGGACGGCCGGATAAAAATAAAGAGCTCCCTAAACATGCCACGTACATTCAAAATCGGGCTGCCATTGAAGAATGCTAATACAACTGGATAAAACTTTAACAGAGAATCTTTGAATTAACAAAGTTATTATCATTTAGGTATACCAAAATTTTTATTTTTAAACTATTTCAAAAAAGGAGGAGGTTATAAGTCCGCCAGTAAGTATTAAAAAAAAATGTATGTTCATCGAGATTTTTGTCAAGGTAGAGAAAGCTTGCGCGGTAGTCCCATATAAATTTTATTAACGTTGCTTGGGTAATTTTTGAGTTAGCTTCGATAATACGTATTTAATCCACTTTGTGGATCTTGATGATATTATTAAGTATAATACTTCTTGTTGTTTAAATATCAATTAGAGGTATACGAATTGATGTGGAGTAGGTACCTACTATAACCAAAAAGTAGAGAAAAAAGAACAACTGATTTCCAAAATAAAAACACTACATGAAAAATTACTTTGATTTCGAAAGTCGGTGGCAAAAACTAAAAGTCTACAGTACTACTGTACTACAGTATCCAAAGACACCGACTAACGAAATCAAAATCAAAGAAAATCAAGTTATTTTTAACTTTTTTTTTGGAAGTTTGTTATTTTTAATTGGAAAAAGTTTTTTTATGAATAGCGTTACATTTATTTAGTCGATCTTCTTTTGTACAGCGAGTTCTCTGTTAAGTAATATTTTGCCATTTGAACACTGTTTACTTGTTTTTTAGTATGTAACGTAACTTCGTGAGAAAATTGCAAACAAACTTCTATCATTTCCTAATTTTTAAACGGAATAATTAGATGACTTTTGATCAGAAAAAATAGAGATTTGAGTGTCCTTTTGGGGTTTGAGTGAAAGTTTCTCAAACAGAATAATTTCGTGATATACTCGTACCTAAACATTGAATCATTGGATCAGTTCAGATACTAATATTATCTAACTAATCTATCTAACGCATATTATAAACGCGAATGTTTGTAAGTATGGATGGATGTTTGTTACTCTTTCCCGTAAAAACTACTGAATGGCTTTGGATGAAAGGCAAACAGATAGTTTATAACCTGGATTAACACATAGAATACTTTTTATCCCGATATTCCCACGGAATCGAGACTTAAGCGGGTGAAACCGCGGGGCGCAGCTAGTTATTAAGTAATAATTTTGTTAACCCATGCCCACGCTATGCCCACGGCGCGTGACTCGTGTGACATCACAGTTTTCGTCTAAAAACGTTGCCTAAGTATTCCAACTGGTTCCGTTGATAAAACAATGTTGAATGTGATTTCCTTTAAGTATAAAAAGTAAAATACAGTCACATTTTACAAAATGTACATCACCGTTAGCTTAGGTACTCTACTTTAATTAGGCTGCTTTAAGTTGAGCTCATATTCTAATGAACCCCAGACTAGACAGGCAGCCTATTGTGACAACAAGGAACGGCTATTAAATTAATAATTTAGCTTAGTAACACTAGTTTACAAAATAAAAAAAAGATAAGTCCTTCCAGTAAATTTTATATGCATTTATTTATATATTTTATGCATTTATTTAATACGTTAACAGACTTAAAATAATAATAATAATATGTACATGTATATGTGGGATGCAACATATGTGGGATGCAATATATGTGGGATGCCCTTGCGGTTGTGGCTTACCATCTTCCTAGCACGCGGCGGGGTGCTGGGGCGGATGCTGCATGTGCGGAAAACCTCAAGCGGCGAAAATATTCCAATCTGGGAGTTATTTGCTCAAGTCGTTTGGGGTTGAAACAGTAGTGCGGAGCGCACACTTGGTTTTTCAAGGCATCGCCAAGCGCTAAGAGGTTGGTCGACTCTTTACGTGACCTGAGGGCTGGCTTACTTTTTGGCCAAAGAGTCAGCATCGCCATACTACTTGATACTACGTGGCAATGCTGCTAGCCTTTTGGGCACTTTTCCTGTTGACAGCAATGCGGACGAATGTTTTGATGCCCATAAGATTCTTTCTCCTCACTTTATATTGTAACTTGTTATTGACAAAACAGACTAAGAAATTGAAAATGTGACCCTGTCGGTCACATTTTCAATTTCTTAGTCTGTTTTGTTTAGCTGTAAGTCTTCCAAAGCCAATAAATAAATAATCACAAGAACAACAATAAAATTAAATTATACATGTATTCGGTAAGTATAAATATTAAATTTTAAATATGCAAATGTCAAACAACCATAAATTAAATACTATAGAAATTAAACAAACTCCAACAAAACATTGATGACTAACACGGAATCCGAAGATGTTATTAGGTAATAAAAAAATATTTTAATTACCGACTGTTAGTTGGAGCAGTTGTGGCCTAGTGGTAACGGCCCCGACTTACGAGTTGTAGGTCGTGAGTTTGAACCCGGCCAGCTACTTTACTTTGTGTAAATACTTTCATCAACACTGCTCTCAAAACGGTGAAGGAAAACATCGTGAGAAAACAGGCATGTCCTAGAACCAAAAATTCGAAGACATGTGACATCTGCCAACACGCCCCTGGCCCGCGTGGTAGATTATAATAGCCAGGAGGCCCTGTGTCCCAGCAGTGGGAACATTATAGTCTGTCGAGCATGGAGAGCGTTTTCACCAGGATTTGAAAATTTTCTTTAAAAATTATCAAGGATACTGGGACCAGCAGGCGTAGCATGAGCACCGTTTTGTCGACGGAAGAGTAGACAAAAATGACGTTTCCTGTAGACAGTAGACAGTACGAGTCGGCAGCAAAATAGAAAGAGTCAACTGCACTTTTTACGAAATTCACTCTTTTACATAATTCGATTCAGAATTTTATTCTTGGTTTTATCATAGGATTTTTCGGTTGTCAGTGTGATTTTGACAGTAAGGATAGAAAACTTTCTTCCGAAATAGTCTACATCTCTAAAGACGTAGACAAAGATCGTTAGAAATGATTGTAGAAAGATTTCTACGGTGGATGTCAAAAATGAAGAAACGAACTGTCACTTTGTATAGAAAAAGCTATGTCTATTCTTCATAGAGATAGAAAGCGCCATGCTACGCCTGCAGGCAGTATAGGTGACTATTGCTCGGCTATTATAAGAGAGACTGAGCAAGATCATAAATGGTTTTCCTTAATATTTTCCATTTTCATTGCACACACAGATATAGTAATGAGTATATAATAAAATCGTGAGAATGAGTGGTATGGTTTGCAGGAAAACCAAAAGCTAAGATTTATTCGTCTCAAAATATTCGCGACATGATTTTAAATCAATACACATCGAACAAGTCCGTTTCTGCAGCTTTTAGGACCAGAAAAGGGTTGTATAGTATGAGAACCTTCGCCACCAGGAGAGCATAACTCGCGAGGTGATCGCTTGTCCACGTCGCCCTATCGTCGTCACAACGACGTCAATTGCGTCGAGCCACTTGCACATAACGCGAATGCATTTCATACGTGAACGATCTAAATAGAGGCAGTTTATATAATTCTATTTTAAATATTTGTGTTTACTGAATTCATATAATTGTTGTTACAAATAAATCACATCGATTTATCTGGCCTTGTAAGAAAAGATCGAGCATCAATTTATTAAAAAAATGCTTTCGCTGTTATTTTTAGTAACCTAAGCGGCTTATGTTATGTTATTAAAAATGTAAAAGGGGGCGAGCCTATTGCCATCAACCTGGCACAAATGGAAACTCGTGGCTGCTACTGAGAAATTTCAGATGGAAAAACCCAATAACACTTTTCCCGACCTGGGTATCGAACCCAGGACCTCATGCTCAGCAGTAGCGCTTGCGACCAGTAAACCAAAGAGGCAGCTAATTTTTATTTAGGTACGTATTTAAAATTATAAGACGACAGACATTTTGTTACGTACATTGGGCAATGGACACTTGATAGTTTGCTAGTTTAGTTTGCATTTGCACATGACCTACCACAATATGTTTTACACTGAAACCAACGTTTGATATATTCAGAAACAAGTTAATTCAACATGATACTCATATACAGTTTTTCTTTGTTCAGAATATATATTTAGATCCATGTAAACACGTTTTATGACATTGAATAACCAACAAATCACATGCACTACAACAAAGTTCACAGCCAATCGAATCTGTGAACGTATCGAATCGCATACAGACGTACATTCATGCAATTTACACATGATTATCGCATTGGCAGTAGCTGCACACATGTGCATTATTATGGCTATCCTTTTTACACTCGCGGGCGGCGATACCTCTTTCGAACTGCATGTGAATGCATTGCGCCATTTTCTTGGCACGTGCAAACTCTTCGCGTGTTCAGTTGCCCTAGTATATAGTAGTGAAACTTAACAGTTCACGATGATGTTAGTGACTTTTCCAACAAATGCACGCATGGGTGAAATAAAACGTATGAAAAGTTTGAAAATTCAAAAAAATGGTAAATAAAAGAAAAGTGGTTATCAATCATGAAATTCAGAACTAGGTACCTACCTATTTATTTTAAATAAAAGACAATTTAGAAATAATTATAGATTTTCCCTGCATGATTTTGAATTTGATCAATCGATCAATATGGGTCGCAATGGAATCACTTCTGTTTTTATTGTTCTTTTGTGAAGGTTCTACTTTCTTAATATCTACAATTAACCATAATCATTGTCGTAGACGTCTAAAACATTCTTACTAAGTTCTTCGATTACTAAATCACAAATTATGTGTGATGGATGAATTTGAATAAAAGTGAAGTCGCCGCGCGGCCCTCGACCGAGAATGCAGTTCAGTGCAACCGAGTACCAGGGCAACACGACGCTACAAGAGATCTGAATGCACTTTTCTCTCGCTAACTATATACATGCATATTTCATATTGCTCACGTGTATTATAGTAACCTATAAATAACATCTGTACATACACGTGCCGAATATAATAGTATATATAATGTTTGTGTCTATTGGATATATGTAAAATACAGCAGTGACCAACTATGTGATAGTTAAAAAAAAACATCATCATCTGCCTAGCCTTTTCCCAACTATTTTGGGGTCGGCTTCCAGCGGCTTCGGCTTCGGCTTTAAAAAAACATCATAATAAATTATAATCTATGACCAAAATATGTTTCATATAATTACTAAATTATTCTGCATGCAAAAGTAGTGAAAATAAATCCTTTGAGATAAGTTTCATAATACGGTCTATGAAATTTACAACGAAGACATGGTCATGTCAAGACAAATCGTCGGTTTTCATTAAGACGAGTTGTTTTGAAAAACACTCACTGGATTGTAACGTCCAGGCTGCAGGTATATACAGCCCAATTTGATTGGCATATCATAACACTCTCTTATGCAAATATTTTTCTTTATTGTCATTGAGACACTTAATTATTGTTATTGGGACGAGTTTGAATATGGGAAAGCGTGGGAACAAATCGCACTACACTATCAACAATGCACGGACATCACCTGCACCAAGCGGATGATGATTCAGTATGGAAACTTAGCAAAACTTCTTATTGAATAACATAATAATATAATATTGAAATGAGTAGTGCTCTCGCTTTTACTTGTTTCAAAGTCGGTTATTACGCGAGACTGTAGTAGTGAGCGTTAGACGTAATAGGCGTTGCTTTCTAAGCAGTGAAGGTGAGGTGCACGCTCGGCGCATTGCTTGCAGTTCAAGTTTAGAGTTGCGCGGGCGCAGCGATAATTGCAGAGATCGTTGCACTTCTAACGCCCTGCGCAGGGGCAACGAACGCACGCAGCTGCCCGGGAAATAGATCCCGTCCCGACTATTTCAGAGCATGCTTGCTTAGTGAGATAGCGAGCGCTCCGCCTTGCCTTAACTAACGACTTACCTGTAATGTGAGAAGCAGCCATGAAAAAACCATGACTGAGCTTCAATGAATGAGAAGGGTCGACGGAATATAGTTAACCCTTGCAACTTAGTTCGTTTAGTGTGATTATAATACGTTTTAATTGAATAGTTAACTTTTTTAATCATCTCGAATAATCCGCATTTTGAAACAATAGCCAGCTCTACCAAACTCAAAATATGTGCTGAGATCATACAAAGAATATGCAAAACTCGTAACGAAATTCTGTTAGTCCTCCTTCATATAAATCTTAAACACATGATAGACTCATAATACGCCAAACAATTAAATGGTTCACAATTGATTGCCAATACTTTTTGTATAAGCTCGGCCCACTTAGTAGCGCGAAGTTCATCGGGGCGTTGCACTTTCTGTGCGAGTCTTCGGCGCGCGCGCAGCCCGGCCGCGAAAGTGATTCATTATGTGATCTGTGCGGTGCAGCGTGCACTTCTATTGTTTGCATTTGCCATTCATATAAATTCTCTAGCGCATCGTATTTCTTTTCTTAATTATGTCTTGCACATAAGTCATGCAAGGCTTTTAAATGTTTAATTAATTAGGCAACACTGCATTTAAGTGCTTGTTTTAGTATTATTATGGACACTAGTTCATTATTTTATGATAGTCAGTTGGTTTGTTCGAACACGTAGACTACTGGGCAAACTGACGACAGAATAATAAAAATGTTGGTCCCAAAACCTCTACAGTGTATTTTTATTTTCCCGTTGTTTTAAACTTAAAAAAAAATCATAATTGCATTATGCTCCTGACTTTTAAGTGTATGTTGACGTGATTAACTCATCGACGAAGCAGTTTGTTATTCCTTATGCCAGCATAAAAATCCAAAATTAATGTAACAACGAAAGTCAACAACCTTCACCCAAGTACCTGGTTTAGTTAGTGTAGCTAGACTAGCTAGCACAGTGTATACGTTATAAAAGTGGTTTGAACGCAGCGGGTTGGGAATGTTAGCAATAGAAAAAAACCTGCAATGTTAGAAGTATCTAAGCAAGTCGGGTGCAGTGGCCGAGCAGTGCCAGTGACCTGCAAGTGAACGCGGCGACGGCGATGAATGCTCTAGAGAACTCGTAGCCAACCGCTACGAAAGTGCTACGAGCGTAGATCACGTCTTGAAAAGTTCGTTTTCTAGGTGAAAATGATTAATGATTAGCTTAAACTAATTTTCTTTCTTTCATTTTGTCGTGATTAAATCAATCGGGGTTGATTTATGTTGTACCCTCGCGTCTTTACGACATATAAGATTAAATGTGGACGATATTGTATCTAATAAAATACAAATGATTTTGGCGAAATGGGATGTGTCATCTTGTTTTTCTGTAGGGAGAGGGAGAAAACATGACGTGTCGTGATCAATATTGGAAATCCCTGTTGAGCCTGAAACTTCGATGACTCACTGCAACTAACTGAAAATTTTAGGTTTTCGGGCTTGGTACGAACTGCTATCTAAATAATTATAGTATCTGTATTACAGTTGTATAAACGCAATTATAATAACACTGTCATTAAAATTTTATTAATATTACTATCTACTTTTTTAAGTTTCCAATTGCCTTTTTGAGAAAAACATTTTGGAAAACCGACGATTGAGAGTCCGCTCGTAAAATAATGACCACATTGTTGAATTTATAATAGGTGTTATACGCCTTATAAAAATGTATGGATTTATGGATTCAGCAAATGGATGTATGAATTCAGAATGATTTGCGATACAGTGAGCGAAGGGTATCGGGGCTCGCGGTGTCATCGTACGCCACTGACCGACACCTCACACCTTACATTAAAACTCGTTTAAATCGATTATTGATTCGACTCGTACGATTCGAAGCTTAGTTTACTAAATAATTTAATATTTAGTGATGATTTGTCTCTTTTTATCGGATTTGAATTATTTTTACGTTTATTTCACAAATTATACTTTTCAAAATAACTGTCTAGAAATTAAAGTAAGATAATCAATTAATCATACAAACTGTTAAATAAAAAAAATCTTGCTTAGACTATGTAAGACGTGAGTCGTAAGTAATGGAATGCGGCGAGTGGTGTAATGAGCATGAGTATGTTAGGGGTGCATCGACTCCGAGTGGAAAGTGCGAGTGAAAATGTGCAGCTAACCGCGCTGCCTCCGCTGCCCGCTGGCCAGGCACTGCACAGGTAGCATTACCAACAGGTGGTTAATTATTTATCCGGAAAACCTGTCTTAGCCATGCCTAGCCGCCTAGCCTCGTAGTTACTAGCTTCCTAGCCCACAGCTACACACCTCAGTGTTAATTACACACATTTCCACTTCTCTGTAAACGTCGTCGTCGGTTATTAAGTATAGTAGCACCTACGCCTTTCATTCATAGCTAATTGAGCGAAATGGATTCGTAGCAAATGTTTTATATTCGTAACCGATGCTTTAGCGGACAGGATATAGTTAAATTGCTAAAAGAAAATGTTAATCTTGTTTGTGTACTGGAATGTTTACGAGTAAATTTCAAAGAGTCACGCCGCAAAGAATCTTGGTTCGCAAGAGATTCAGTTGATTTTTGTTATTTTTCTTTGAACACTGCAATGAATCGGGTTTTAAATTACTAGCATTGTGACTTTTATTTTCACTTGTGGTCCAGTTTAAATATTTGTAGCACGTAGATAGGTGGCAGTAAAGATGATAATGGAGCGATGTAGGATGAATTCAGTGGTGCGCGGGCGCGGGCTCGGTCAGTTTTTGCAGTGTGTTGCGTTTGCGCATACTGATGCGCGACCCGCGGCCCGCGGCTCCGCGGCCGACGACCCGCCCCCCGCGCCCCTCTCGCGCCCCGTGAGCCCGGCGCTTGACCCCGCGTCCCCGCTGCACGCCGCCCTGGGAAAACTACACCAATACACAGTTTTCTTACTGTTAGGGGTACTTAAGAAAACCTTGTCAAGCAATGTTTAAATAAAAATTGTTGTGTTGTTGTCCTCTTATGCAAGAAATAATAACAGAGCTTCTGACAAAGTTGGATATGCGGGAAAAGAGAATCTATCTGTCGCCCACGTGGCTAGAAAATTCTAGAAAAATAAGAGCTAGAAAGTTTTTACCTTGTGCAGTTCCAGTAGTAATTTTTTTATATCGTTGTAATAATCTTTTATGTTTACCCTGAAAAGCAAAGCGTAGTTTCAAGGTCTGCAATTTCAAAAGATCCACACAAAAAGTAGATTATATAATGTTGACACTATGAAAAGCTCCGCTACCAATTGATTTTATATTAATTATAAAACTACAATAGGGGATACAGATCAGAACAAGATCAATTTATTTTAATCAGTGAGTCATAAGAGCGGTAGAATTTTCTACGGAGTTAGTAGCGATCAATGGCAAGAGAAAGATCCTCAGAATCCTAACGCTACTATGTGTCGAAGTCGATTTCAAGTCACGTAGACTTCAGTTTCCACAAATCTGTGGAAACTGATGAGATGTATGCAAAATGTACGAGTACATTATATGCAGTCAGTACTAAAGACATAGTGATGCAAGTCAACACGCAGTGTTGATGTAGTTGTCTTGCAGTTTCTTCAATAAGATGTGGGTACGACTTCTGAAAGTCAACTTTTGAAAGTTATGACTTTCAAAAGTTGACTTTCAGAAGTATCAACTGATACCTATTAAAGAATTCTTTAAATATTAGTTGACATGCCATTTTGGAATGGCGTTTCATGGCAGTGCAGCTGTGAATAGTTAAGTGCTAAGTTACTAGAAGATTGATTTTTGCCATAGACAACCGTTCTGTGTTAACTAGTTATAGCTACTGATTCAGATCAATGTCAATGTGTGTCAGTATGTCTCGTATGTCTATAAATTTTAAAGCGGAAATAGAATGAGTTTTCATTTAAAAGAGTTTCCATGGAGTTTCTTGACCGTTCTTCCCCATAGGAACCTACTACGCTTTGGAATTGACAACCAGCTTCATCTTTCTGACTGACCGACTCCTTGACAATTGAAAAGTGCCTGTAATTGGTTTAATTAAAATAAATGCTTAGTTTGAGTTTGAAGTGAGATGTGATAGTAGGGCTGCGACACGGGCGCCCGAGTCGACGTCCGCGGCCAAGGCCCGTCGGTCAGGGACACTCCATCTAACTCGATTATATACTAACTCGGAGTATTAGAGATAGCTCTACAAGTATTAGAACTCTTAGCGATACAAATCCGTGTTTCATTATTATATTTCTAGTGATTTTCCTTTAATCTTGTTATATAGAGATTGTTTGTGCGATAAATAATAAATAGAATTCGCGTTCAAAAGAGTTTATTACTTTCGTAATTGTTAACACAATATAATTTGTTCCTGGTTAAGAATAGCACATTTTGCGACGTCGAGGGCAGAAGAGTTAGGGTATCTCCCCTTAGTAAACGCAAATATGATTAAAGGATTATGCCAAGCGCGTGGGTTGCAACACCTGTGAGTTAACAACGGCAACTATGATCAACAATCACCAACTCTTCTGACAAGAGTCGTGATTATCGTGATTATGTCCCCTTCATTAGTTTCCAGTAGTATAATGACGATGAATTTGTGTCGAAGGTACATATCCCGGTAAAATCGTGTTTATTCATAGATAGACTTTTTACACAATAAATGAATTGTCAGATTCCAGGTTTTACCCACAGTTTCACTTTGGCCCGCGAGTTACAAGAACACAAGGATATTATGTAATTCCTAGTTAGGTGCTTTACGAAGATGAAAGTACATACTGATAACGCAATAGTGAAGTCTACCACTGAAAACAAGGAGGCGGGAGCGGTACAGAAGTAGAATATTTACTAGAACGAGATTTTCTTGTTTTTTTTTTTTTGCACTATAGAAATACTGCAATCGTTTCTGAACTGACGTTTTCCCGCAAAATGAAATATTTCGTTCCTAGATTCTAATCCTTATTGGTTATGGTTACGCACGGTTATTATGTTTGTTTGAGCCAGTTCATATGTCATTAGTAATTAACAAGTAAAGCGATGTATAAGGTGGGGTCTGCTTTGTTACCGTAGACCTTACATTGTAACTAACTGGCGGATACAGATAATTAGAATTGACCGAACTGTAACTTCGATGTGTACTTGTGGGGTGTCAAAGAAAGGATAACCTTGTTACTCCCAACCGTGAAGGTTATAAGGCAGGTAACGAATGATGGGTAATCCGACCTTATAGCGAATATGACCACCAACTATAAGTAGTTAGTTACTCTGTCATATAATAAGTATGCGTTGGACATAAAACATTGACTTGTTTTAAAAAAATACTTCAAAACAAATCCGTTGATTTCAGGGAACTATGCTGAAACTCACCCTTGAGCTCATCAAGGCGCACCACATAATCGTTTTATGAGTTACTTACTTATTCGTAAATTCATTCATACGACAAGTGAGTGCACAATATCGTGAAAACGCTGAGAACACGTCGCGTAGTCTTGGCTAGCTCACTTCAGACCCGCGGAGACCACGTTCACAAATTGCCTCGATGGAAACACGCTGATAAATCGTCAGTGTGATAACGGTCTAACTATCTAACGACTACGGTTACGCTGATATTATAATACCTACCATTGGAATATGCGTAGAGATAGACTGCCACGTCTTACTAATGTCTAAGTTTAAAGTTATGTTTTAGGTCAATAGGTACCCACACACAATAAATTACAGGGCTAGTTCTAGCTTCCAATTTAGAATAAAGTATGTGACTGTTTAATAAATATTTCTCCTTTTTAGGAATCTATTAATAACATTTTTACTACTAAAATTATTTCGTATATGAACATATCGAAAGGATATGCTATAAATAACTATAATCGAGCACATTTAGCAATTCCTCTTGCAAATATCGCCGAGAAAAGCCTTTGAAACGCGGTAAAAGCGTGTTCCGTTGGCTTGCAATGTTGCAGACTGTATTGTAGCCGCGATTACCCTCGGTAAGTCGGTACGTGCAGGCGTATATTTGTGTATGTTCGGTTACACTACACTTTGGTGCGGAAACGAGGTGCGTCGGGCTTCTCCCGTCTGGCCCCACACTACGGAGCCACCCTGTCTGCAAGCACCCCCCCGACCCCCACACCCACTGTGCACCGGCCCCCACCCCCCTCTCGGATGTAATTCACTCTCACTAACCCACTGCAGCACAGTCAATCATGCATATTGTACTGTCTACCTTATTCAGGAATAGCTGTCAAGCTATGGTGTATGTAAATATATAATTCCAGTCTGTCTCACTCCAAAGTAATTGTTCTCATGTAGGATAGTTGCCTTCATATGTATTCGTTTAGTCTTCATTCGCTCAAGATAATAGACTTCTGTTGATACACAAAATGGGTATCGCAATCACAAAAGTAAAATTAAAAAAATCAGAGAATAATTGAAAAGAATTTAAGAAATGGTTATACTTTCTGACAATGATTTACGATTATTTAACAAGGCAATAAAGCACGCAAAACAGAAAATTAATTACAATATAGCTATCGTCGTGAATAAAAACCAGTTTACAATGTAACAGTAATTCGATAAGTGCACGTAAATGAATGAACACGTTAAAACGTTACACGTGAAACACCACTTTACAGCAAGCTACAAAGTTTTTGTTCCAACTTGCGACAGTAGAGCACATTATACCTAGGTATGCCACTCATTTCAAATGCTACGTGAAAACACCTTTTATAATTTTTCATCTCCATTTCCCCAAGTTTTTTATCCGCTTGTCACACACCGCGTCACTCAAAAGCTTCAGTGTGTTCTCTTTTTATAATGTCTGCAAGTTGGTGGTGAAAGCGCCAGGGTAGCGGGGCGGGGTGAAGGAGCGCGGGCGGCGGGGGGGGCGATGTCGAGGGGAAGTGCCCCCATGTCTAGACTGGGTCGGTAGTTTTCCGGGATTCAGTTGGCTTTGCCTGCAGTCTGCTCACCCACTCACTGCAATGAACCTATATCCATAGATACGTATAGAGCACGTCTGAGGACCCTCACCGCGTCAGACGCAGTTTTTGTATTATTTGTCTATAACGTAGTTATACTGTGTCGGGGTGGCGGAATGTGCGAGTGGGCTCGTCTGCAGGGGATGCCTGACATGCAGCAATCGATATCATTTAGAACGTTTAGAAAAATTGTGTTGCGTAACATGATTAACTCGAATTTTCTCGAAGTTACCTGATTTTCTATACTTATTTAAACTTAATTCGTTTATCATTTACGGTTTTTTTTAAACATAGTACAGATTTGCAATGGTTAAATAATTTGTGAGCTATTCTGAATGTTACGTCAGGCCTATTTGATCCTTTGTAATCTTAACTTTCGGTGAAATAAAATGTTCTTGACCTTTTTATTCAAATATGTAAGACTTTCTTCATTGGCTTAGCTATACAACGGTTACGTCAGATTAATAATATGTATTTGAAGATTAGAATAGCACACAATTTGAATCCAAATTGGTACTTTATGGAAACTACTTTAATTAATCAGCTTTCCAATGGCCAATAGCGCATTTTACAAATTAACCCCAGTAATTATTTTAAACAATGACGCATTATTATGTCCTTTATTTGATTTATATACATTTCATTTACCTTTTTTACGCCTTGCCACTTCATTCTAGCATTTTACGTTCTCACTCAATTCTTTATTCCTTATAGAAAAATCACTTGTTTCGCTGTATCCTTATTTGGGGGAGCGTAGGTAGATAGGTTAGCAGTACGGTCGGCACCGTACTTTTATAATTTACTTTCTTAGAAAAAATATTAATAACTTATACAGCTTCAAAATTGGATGCTAATCGATGCTTCAACCGATCAGAATAACCTATTAAATGTATTGTTAAATAAGAATGTAAACGCCACATTCAATGCAAAAGCTGGTATAGTCAAAGGCTTTAAATGGGACCCTACGTAAAAGTAACAAGCAAAGACTAAGATCGTATCTCTGTACTTTTCAGTAACAGTGGATGTAGCCATAAACTCAACGAAACATAAAGCCTGTCGTAGTACATTGTTGTGCAACAATGTACTACGAATAGTCAAACTATCATCCATGATTCCATTGTAAAAAAATTGACTTTGACTAGCGTCTTTATTTCGTAGCGGTGGAGGGTTGTTTTTGTAGTTCAAAGTGCGGATGACCGTTATAAGTAATATCTATTGAGTGTCTTCTACTAACCTGATGATATGTATACAAAGTCTGTTCCATGGAAGTGGTATCGATAGCCAAGTAACATGGCGTCCGCTGCGGTTCTCGGGAGGCGCAGGCACAGGTCCTATTCCAACCTAAACAAGTCATTGACGGTTCGTCTATGAATTAACAACAATAGGCAGTTTCCTTGTAACAGGCCTTTGTGATATTGAACTATAGCGTATAAATAAGCGTAGATCGATCTTGTAATAAAAGTGTAAAGTGCGTAAACGTTATATAGGCTTAGGGTGCGGTCACAGTAGGAATGTTCCAGTAAGTGCGGAAGTAACAGTTCAGGCGAATTCAAGCTGGAAAAACACGTTTTCCATTCTTATCCACGGCTAGTCTATTATACGAGTGATTAAAAAATAATGTGTATTGTTGTAGTACTTGTTGGAAAACTGCTTTGACAATATCTTTACTATATTTTGATGACAGACTGACGGAGTAAAAATTTTACTTACAAAACCAAATAAGAGTCCACAATAAGTATTCTTCTTATTCCTCTAACACTATACATATAACCTCGAAAATCGAGAAATCGCCTTTCATTACACCAATGTGAACAGAGCCTTAGTATTAAAGTTACTGCTCAAACACAATAAGGTCTTAAAATGGTTCTCTAGACTTGTTTACAAAAAGCTCAATAAACACCGTAGTAAAAAGCGGAGTAAGTACAAGCGCACAATGAGAAGAAAACGAAATCTTAAGTAATCGGTGTTCAACATGCATACAGCAGTCAACAATACGAATAGTAACAAAGAATAATCCGAGTGCATACTAACCTAATTATAGATTCCAAGTTGTGTTGCAAGTGGAGACGAAATGCCTCTCTCTCGAAATAGTGAAGCTAATTACGTTTCGTAACTGCGGCCTGAAGGGTCCTGTAGATCGAGGTGCCTATATTTAGCGTGGCGTGCAGGGGGCTCGGGGGCGCGGGGGCGCGGAAGGGCGCGCGGTGGCGCCGGTGACGCGGAAGCGTAGGGCGGGCGGAGGGCGTTGACCGTGAACGTGGGGCGGCATCGATCCGGGCGGCCATACCCTCGCGCAACGGAAAGTGTGTGCCAAGCACTGCCACCACTATGACACCGTTGCATTACTTAAGTAATCGACAAATTATTGGGGAAAGCTTAAATATATTACTACTAGCGTTTACCTGCGGGTCCGCCCGCGTGGGGTTTGGAAAATATCCTACAGGGACATACTCTACCGGAATAAACAGTATCCTATGTTCTAAAGTCTAGTCTACCTGTGCCAAATGAAATCTGTTCAACCGTTAATGCGTAAAAAGGTATCAGACAGACAGACAATGTTACATATGCATTTAATAATATGAATATGGATTTGTCTTTGCGAAAATCCATCGTAACGAATTCGTGTATTTTAAATACACGAGTCGTACTGTCTGGCCCTGTTCATGTGCAACAAAACTCCAAACTACGTGGATCCTAAGTGCATCAGTACCCAGTTTCAGTGAATAATCTCGACGCGCCGATTACGGAAGCTTTGCGGGCGATGATGTAGGCAACAACAAAAGGAGTATTTATAATTATTGGGTTATAACCATAATATCTGACCTTCTAATTCTGACCATAATATCTGGCTGAAGGAGAATCTTTGCCTTTTAGATGCTTTAATTATTTAAACGTTAGCTATAGTTTACTCACCTCATAATGTTTTTGTTGAGTCAAGACGAGACTGACGAAATTTTCGGGTCCAAATATACAATACCTTTCTATATAAATACGTGTTTATTTTTAGTTGTCAAAACAAGAAGCCGTAAGTAATATTATTATGACGTAACAATTACAAAAATCTAAGAAAATTCAAGTAACCATTATTGTGTGAGGACTTATTTCAAACGTATTTTATTATTCCGGACTATTAACGACACAATATCCGTGTAGACGTGGAATAAACTTGAGCCCTCCTTGCGTCTATCCCTTCGATCTAATAACGAAATAAAAGTTAGTAGGGTGCCCTGGTCACGAGGGTAGATTGCTTATAGCTAAGATACACGAAGATATGTATGAGAAGGGGGCTGGAGCGTTGTTAGTAGAGAGTAGTGTACGTGCTGCGAGCTGTTTCCAGACGTATACACATTATCACGATAATATTTATGTTCAAGTAATTTTGGAACAGAAATTGCATTTCCTTAAAACATGCTACTATACACTTAATTGTAATAGTTCGTAAGCATAACATTTATAATCCCTTTAGCGTGAGCTTTGGGGTGGGTTATTATTAACCACAAAAGAATATTATACTCCAGTTACATCATATTTTTGTTTCAAGGAAAATGGGGAACAATTTTATAAATAGATCAGCACAGTTATTAGGGGTTTTCATGAAATAATATTAGCTACAACAGTAGAAAAAATAATAGTAAAGGAAATTGACCTCCGGGAAATCCGACGGAAAACCCGCTGAGCAACAGCCAGCCTAAAAATACAGCGTATTTAAATATTTACGTTTATAGGTATCGAGTGGCAATAACGCGTATGCAATGGGGGGGTTGGGGTGGGGAGTTGAATGTCGGGCAAGGGCGGCATGAGTCACGTCACGGCCGATCAATACTGCACGGGAATGCGTGGCGGGCCCCGCCGACGCACCCCCCAAAGCGACTGCAATCCGGAATTAATTCGATGCCATTACTTCCCCAATTCCGGCTAGTTCACTGTCACAATCACAGTGTGTGTAATTTTACGTAGTAACTTTATCATTTACAGAGACTGCACGTGATATAATAACGGCTATTTAAAAGAGGTCGACTTACTCTAATCAACTGCAGGCACAAGTCAAAAATAAAGTTCGTACATATTCGCCCCACTCAAATAAAGTGCGTATTCAAATTGCTTTTTGTCCAATTGTCGAAAATAATGCCGTAGCGAGCTGTTAATTGAAAAGTAATAAAGTTTGTTCGGTCCTAAATTGGCTGAAACAATGTGACCGGAATGACTTTTAGATCGAATGATAAGTTATAGCGTCCTCTGCTGACACTACTTATCATTTATTCCACCCAATTTTATTACAATCTAAAGCCGACTTAAAATAGCAATTGTAAAATCTCAAAAAACAATACAATTATGTTACCTACAGTGTTCTTTTACAACCTACCAGGACAACATAGAACATGCAGAATGAAATATGAAAACAAATATGTACAGTTATGTAAGGATAAACAATAAAACAGTTTTCTTTCAAATTCAGCTCGTGTGGCGTGGGAAATTGTTTAAAAGTTGTAAGCACTGCTTATTTCTAAAACAACTTAATGATCATTCAACAAACCATCAAGCATCATTACGTGATTCCGGATTATTACAGTTATTCAAAATTTCAGCCCATTTCAGGGAATACTATGTGGAGTTAGATGTTGGCGGAAGTTCGCTGGAAATTTGCCACTTGGCGATAAACACCATTGTAAATATAGGTAATGTAACAACATTATAAATATACATATTAAATAATGTTTGTTTCCGAATACTCGTTGAATTTATGTATTTTTATGAATTTGTCTCAATTTAATTACTAAGGATCTTTTGCACAACCAATCACCGACACCATGCTGTCTGTGTCAGATGACACAGACAACATGGTGGAATTCGTTTAGCACCTCATGCATTTATGGCCGATTCCTATAATTTACGGACTGTTATTGGTTAAATTCAGACTCTTGTATCTTTACCAATAATGAAGCAAAGACCTCAGGCTTTGCATAGTAGGCCCTCCCATATGGAAGTAGTAATCACAGGTAAAATTAGCTTACGAATCTATTTTTAAGCCCAGTTTGGCAATAAAAATAGCTACCATTGGTAAGCTTAACGATTCGTTTTTGTTTATAGGAACCGAGCATTTATGATTTGTTGGTGCAAGAGGGTCTCAAAGTACTTAATTTAAATACATACAATGCTCTTTGATTTTTTCCTTATGGCTCGTTACTTGGGAACATTTGTCAAACAGTCAAAACGGGTTCGCAATCAACCTGTATGCACAAGGTATAAAATCTAACCTCGTACTCCAACTGGTATTTACTTTGAAGGGTAAAAGAGGGTTCAAAAATATAAAAAGACTAGCGACCCGCTCCTGCTTCGCAAGGTTTTTACGACTTGACGAAACATCGAGATTTATTTAGTTATATTAATACACATAAACCTTCTCGAATAAATTCTCTAAACGATGGTGACAACCTCATCAAAATCTGTTGCGTGGTTTAGAACATACAGGCAAACACGAAAAGCGACTTTAATTTATAATATGTTTAGAAGTGCTTCTAGAACAGATCACCGTTTTTAATAAAATTGAGTTTTTTATTACTTAATATGTTATATTTTGGTACGTTTATGTAATTCTACAAAATTATGATAATATCGGCCGGCCATATAACAGTAACAACATAAGGAGGGAGTAATTTTTAAATCGGGGTTCTTAATTTTTAAATCTTATCCTTACAAGTAGAAAATAACATAAATCAGCGTGTAGTGTTTTTGTTTGTAAGAACGTTACGTGACAAAGATATTTATATTTATTTACTTCACCTATAGAACTGCGTTATTACCTTATAGGTACTTTGAATGTAATTAGTTTGTGATAACTCTTAGATATCATTAGGTCATATCAACATAAATAGTAACTACGTGAAGTCGAATGTACACAAGTGCTTGATTATAATAACATAATATCAACAGCTACTATTTTAAAACCATGTCCTATCCCAATAGTTCACTATATTATTATAATGAATGGAAATCAGCAAGACAGATACTCAGGATACACATGCATTATGTACCTTACCTGTTTGTAAATGACCGAAACCAGAAAAATCAATATAGTATGTAATTATGTATACAGGGTAAATTAAATTTGCTACCGAACCTCCGGAGACACAATGAGCATCATCAATATCTAAACATCAAAAAAAAAACTTAAATTAATTTGATATTTTTTTGCGGGGGCATCGACCACATTTTATTGTATCGTTAAGTACCATTTAAAAAAAAACTTTTTTTTTGTGAAAGCTTCACAAACGTGGTGCAGGTAAGGAAAACAATTTCCTCAACTTGTACTTCAATTAACAACACTGCCAGCGGTCGTTGACGCCAAAAAAAGCATCAAATCTTTTTTTTTTATCGTGTATATGTCGACACCCATCACGTCTGCAGAGTTCCGCTTGCTAATTTCATTCGACCGTGTATATATAATTCAATAATTAATTAAAGTCGTCATCATTTAATTACACGTCCACTATATGAAATTTACGCTCGTAAACTAGAATAGTAGCGCGTCGTCTCAAAAATTTCCACAAGCATTTCTCATTCATCACAATAACAAGTTCATACGGAAAATAATGTATTTCAAATTTTCCAATGTAAATAATTCTCTTTATAAGTAAATAATTACTGTCAGTGAGGGCCTTTTCTTTAATTTTCGTGAGTGTTCATTTGGTTCTCGTGCGCTCTGCTATGTGGAACATTTTTCGCGTCTAGTTACGTCGTTCTCGTAATTATAGCATAGTTTAAAGAAAAATCACCTCTACAGTGTATACGTTTGTCCGGCGATCCGCCATAATGCTTGCGTGTGTTTTGTGGCATTGAGCACTAATAATAATCGGTGAACTTGACATTGAGAACGGAGGCTCGTCATCGTAACAAGATGCTCCATCTCTTCCGCACAATATTGAAATGCTGATGTTAAAAAAGGATGACTAATATTATCTTCTGTGTTCGCGAGTGTTTGTAGGTCAGTCGTGTATTTGTTCCGGACGATAGTCCGAAAGTCGGCTGGAGGTTACATTACGTAGTTATTTAAGTTAGAACTCAGCACACAATGTGTGCAAAGTACCAACACAGCTGAAATCTGCTGAATCAGACCATTTAGCGCGATCTCTCGTGACGGAAACTATTTAGATTGTATCATCACCTGGAGCCCTCTTTGCCCGCTTTGTACTTTAACGTGTATAAGATACTAATAAACGTATTTTTGTAACATTGTACAATAAAAGAAAGAACACTGGGAGCTCTTTAACAGACGGACAGATGTAACTAATAATTCGATGTAATTGCATCCGCAAATGGAAACGATATTAAGTACAGTAGTATTTACCTACACTCTTCTGATTTTCTTTACTTATAGCAAATTCTGTGGGAATTGCAAAATCATCAATTTTTATTTAGAACTAAAAATAGAAAAGCTCGGAAAGAAGAATTCCTAAAGTATAACTATATTCTGAAAACTTTTCGCGCTATCTAAATTGCAAAAAAACTCACTTCGCGCTAAAACGAAGCTCGCGTTTATTGTGAAAAGCGGTATCTAGTAGCGTTCTCAAGGCCTTCTTGCACACGTTAACCTTATACAGCCTACGTTGTTTCGGAAAATTCCGCTAGATGGCGCTGCTTGAAGGCTGCTCGCAACTTAAAGTTTCAAGTGAATTTACAAAGATGGCGCTACTTAACGCAACTGTAGTACATTTTATAAAACAAGAGAAAGCTGTGATAAAAAACGTAACGTTTGGTTATTAATAATAACATCTGCTAATTTTTACTCGTATTCAGAGTGGGATACTCTGTATCCCATTCTAAATACGAGTAAAAAGTAGGGTTCAGGTGGGTTTATATGGTTTTGTATTGGTGTAAGTTTTTTGACTATACAGGTTGTAAAAACTGAATAATGAAATACTTTTTGCATGTAAAGTTCTGTTTAATTATAAATTCTAATTATTTTGAACATTGTGGGTATTTTTTACAAAACATGTCTTTGTGAGTTATTGAATTTAATTTCACGGTATTATTTCGAAATTTTCTCCAAATTCAAAGATAATTTTAACAGACGATCGATTATTACTGAGTTTTGTTAACAATAATCTGACGTCCTACTCGACGCTCAACAAGTAACATCGATACTGCAGTCTATCGGGCAACGCACTCTAAAGCAATTGTTATTAAATTATGTAGGTTATAAATCCGGATCGGTACCTATAAACAAATAAAACGGCTGGCTACGTCAGCGGTGCGATGTGTTGCGTGTTCGAACGGCACGTAGAAATGCGTCACTCACTCGCGGTCGTCGCTCCCCATACAACAAATGACGTTCTGACTCATAACCAACGTTATGGGTATTTTTGTATAATGATATAGGTACACCCTTTTTATTTTTCAGTCTTTGATTTTAAATATAAATGTGAAACGGGCAGACTTTTGTCGATAAGTGTCACATAATTATTTGTTTAAGTTATTTTTACCCGGCACTTGAATGCAGACTAAAATAACAAAACAAAACTTATAATTACAGTTATATTATCAGAGTAATAACACCGTGCCATGCATCCATGGCTTGCATCGCACTAGTTTCCACGCTTATCTCGGATTAACATAGAAATGATTGGCATCTCCTCCCGTGTCGTAAGCTTGAGTCTGTGACCGATTAACGGATAAACAGAACACGTGGGCCACCTATCACCAAAGGCCAGCCGACTCAAGTTGTGTAATGTTCTAGAAGGAAGACAAGATACTTTCTTCCACTATTTAAAAAAACTTTCGTTATTTAGCTTACAAAGGAACAGTAGCATCCCACAACTATCATGATTGGTTTTATTTTGAGCATCCTTCTTTGAGTATTAGATTTATTTACCCTCAAGCCTCGTCTTCAAAGATGATCTTATTTTTACGTGAATTTATGATTAGAAATTGCGTCTGAACCTAGACACGTAAGTTTTATTCCTGCACATACCTACGCCTTACCTACTTATAAAATTCGAATCAGTATTCCAGAACCTTCAGTTCTAAAGTTCTTAAGACGGAGTCAACGGAGACTGGTATAAGGTCACACAATCTAAGTTGCAAGCACAAACTATGCAGCTGCATAAAAGGTAGCTAAAGTACCTAGATAACCCCGTAAATTCTTGCGATCTCTTTTTCTTAATGGGTTTTTAATAGAATATAATAATGATGCCATATCGGTCTTTATTGCATCGTGCACGAGCGCTTCAACTTTGATTATTACGCGCCAATTGCGCGGGAAAGTAAACGATTCAGTGGTTTTCTTTTATATTCAGTCACAAGTTTCAATAAATTATCTTGAAAGAATTTGAGGATTGAATAATAAAATAAATAATTACCACCATTGCTAAAACCTTGTAATATGTGGTGAAATGCATATACTTATTTTATTCATTAAAGTACTACATTTATCATACTATACGAATATTAATGTAAAAAAATAATAATATTTTGACATTTGCCACGATGGGCCTACGCCTGCTACGACGCCACTAGTTCCGCTACTCGCCCACAGATGGCACTACTTATTGTTTTCACATGAAGAGTTAAACCATGGATGCATCGAGAACAAATCCCAAATATTGAGTGTTAGTCAGATACGTGTGTTTTGAATATATTTCTGCTTCAAATTGACTATGCTGACTATTTTAGCCACATATTGAGCACTTAGCCAGTTATCTTACTATCCGTAAGTAGATTTAGAATCTCGTGTGTAACTCTTTAACTGGACAGTTTTTGGTAAATTGTTTATTAATCTTAGTTTGACACATACATAGAACAGAATAAACAAAATATATAAATATTTGAGGCGGAGCAAACCCTAGTAATAACTACAAAACTAGATGAGCTCTTTTAATTTCATGTAAATACCTTTACCGTTCATTTAAGGCCGTACAAACAAAGGTGTTCATAATCCTCAAGACCTTCAAACATAATATCGATATGACAGCAATGTAATAAAATAAAGTAGTTTGTCGGAGAAGGGCGGGCGATATCGTAACTGTAGCCAGCGATAGCGGAGTCGGTCGCAGCGCAACCTTGCAGAGTTTGTTGCTCCTGCAAGGCGACACAGGGGGGAGGAAGGCGAGCGGCGCGGGGGAGCGAGGTGACCATCTAACCTCCAGTGACACGGTCTAACTAAACCACAGATAAACAACAACAGTATGACAATCTAATTTACCAACTCTTACTCATACATATACTAATATTAAAAATTAAACTTACGCAATGTTACTATTCGCGACATGATTTTTTAAAGTATTGAACAAATTCTCGTTGAAATCTTTTGTTCTACTGTATTTTTCAAACTGTGACATTACACTTTAGACTAGGTTCTCTAACATTTACCTATAGATGCATAACATGGCAAGTGTATATGGTATCTCATTAATAATTAATCTGGCGCAAATATTGATTGACCGATTGTAGGGCTTGCATTTTTATTTATAGCGTTGTTTCTGAGGATACACATTTCGTTAAAAGTTGATGTTTCATTAATGATAAGCATGTTTACTATATTTCTACATACTCAGGCCGATCGTCAGCTTATGTCCTTTATCTATGTGTGCCTAGGTAGGTACTGAGTATCCTTCACACCATATCGAAAGTAACCACAAGGCTTACAGCAACACTAACATAAGAAACAGTTTTTTGTTCTTGTAGGTAATGCAAATGCGTGTTTCATTACGCTAATTTTAAGATAAATGCTGTTCGAAAACATAATGAGATAATTACTTAACTATCGAACAGAATTAACGTTTGTTCTTGATGAAGTTTATTGTCCCAAATACAGGTTGTTTACTTTTCTACACATTGTATTGATGAATTATCCTTCACAATATATGCACATTGTTTATTAGAGAAGAATGTTTGTGCACCCGTACACGACCGCTCGCTGATATTAGTTACCAAGCGTGGTTTTTGCAGGTAAAGCTTTGTTTGTGTTGTTATATATGAAAACACAAATTTTCCACCTGTTGAGTTGAATATTTTCGACTTTACTTTTCAATCAGAAACCGTGTACTAGTCCTCGCTGAGCTCGATCTAACAAAGGTCTTTCTTCATAAAAGTTTGTCCACCCACGGCCGTCACGGTTGCGTCTCCATTGGTGGCCTGTCCTAGTTTTTGAAGCAAGAACTTAAGCTAAGATTACTCCACCGTCCCCCAAGCTGTGACTACAGCTGTTTACGTATCCAACGACGGCTTGACCTATATACCAATACAATTGTATTATTCATGAGCCTGTCACTCGATTGCCTTTGTCGCACATAATCACACAGTCCTGTATAAATATACTTTTTTTACAGCACCATAACAATATTGTGACCTATAAAAGTGAGCACGTAACGAAATCCGAAAAGCTTAACACGAATCCGAACTGACTGAGCGTTTTTGGACGGACTTATTTCGTTGGAGTAAATAGGTTACGTTATGAAAGTTTCCTTTCTGACATTTCGGGGTTAGCTCTATGATGAGACTGGAACGTGCTAATTATTTTCCACTCTTTTGTTTTAGATGATTCAATCTGTATCATTGAGCAACCGAACTTTGTTTACTCGATAAAGATTAAAATAAGTAAATATTCACTTTGTGATTGACGAAAAGCAGTATTAAAATATAACAGAGGTAGGAATATTTAGTTGAGATCTATTTTAAGACAGCGAGTATTTGTGATGCGCAAATATCGTCGTGTGCAGCGTCTCCCGATGACCTACATGTATACGAAGCTTTGTCTACGTCGCCCGACTCATGTCGAATGTACTAACCACTTTGACTTTATTGTTTCTATGAGAATTAATTAACATTCACGCATTAAGACATCTCTCTATAAGCCCACAATACCTTAGCAGGCGACGAGATAAAATGACATTGACGCGCTTACTTCATATCTCTTACGTCATTCCCCCATCATTTGCTGTAAAAATCCCCGACACAAAAAATTTATACATTTATATTAACTGAAAAAGGCGGCCACACGATAAATATCAAGCTTAATATTGATGATATTAATTTATGATAAGTTGCAATTACAATTCAATAACAATAGTGATTGGTATAACGAAGGCATTAAACGGCTAATACCAGTAGGTACCAGTAGGTAGCCTTTTAATGTGTAAATTCGGTCAATGCTATTCAAATTCATATTGCTGTACAACATTAATTACGTCCGTCTCTATAGAAATAAGAATTAAAAGGATTTATCTTAACATGAAATTAGAATGGCCATTCTGTCAGTCGTCGAAACCGTAACTCGAACATTCCAGAATGAAAACTTTGATTTAGAACATAAATTGTTTCACAGATTAGCCAACTTTGTTCTAAAAGCTTCGGTTTATTATGCTTTAGAGTGGTCCATTATGATGTTGGATGTATAAACTGGTATTTACAGTGCAGGAGCGTCTCGTATCTTGCGAGGGCGATAATTGCGAAGGTCGCGTCGCAGCTGGATGTAGCATCACACGCCCGACTCCTCCATGTGGTATCACTAGATAGGTGCTCCGTTACGATATATCGAGAAACACGCAGTTTAAGCAAAAACGTAACGTAAAGCGATAAGCGAAAGGTAGTATTTACATTAACGCTCGCTTCGGTCGGTGGCCTTACCTCGTTAGAGTTCATGCACCCGCGCGAAACTGGGGCACGTACCGCGTGCTCCCCCCTCCCTCTCGCCGCCTCCCCCCTGTCGTCCCGTTACCTACCACTAACTTTTCATTGAATTGTTTCTATTGCTTGCCTCAGAAATATAATAATATGATAAATGCAAAATCACTTTATTAACATTTACTTGTGTACATAGCTCACAGTATTTAGCTAACTGCTCCATTCTTTGTTTGTGTTGGAACCATGTTAATAATAAGTTTAAGGTCACATGCTCGAGTAATAAAGTGCTTGTTAACTGTCGCTACGTAAATTCTTCTGCGATTAAATCATTGTGGTTACTTTAATGTAGAAAAAGATTAATATGATGTGGAAATATCTAGTACAGCGATGAGGAGACGTAAGTAAGTGGTAGTGGAAGAGAAATGCTGTCACCGCGCCGAGGCGAGTGAACCAGTATTGCGCGGTACAAGAGTTGCGCAAGCGCAGCTCGAGAAAGTGCGAGTAAAAGTTGACGCAACCCACGTCACACGCCGCTCGCCTCGCCACGTCACACATATACATCACTCATGTATAGGAGCTGTATGTGTGAGTGAAGTTATGTATACGTACATAAGTGTCATGCACTGACGACACTTGATTACAATCGAACGTGTTATACAATGCCTTTAATAATAAACTTTGTTACGAAGACGTTGCCACACGTAAGAACATCGAGGGTACATTTTCATAACACTTATTGAGATAAATGACAAGCTAATGTGTCTCGCACTGTGATCGCTTTAAATTATAGTAATTATTCAAAAACAATGAAACAATTCTGTTACACGGCAGATAAGCTGCAACTACATTATGTACATACGCGTAGACACTTGCAATATAATATCTTTGGCTTGCATGCATTCATTGATGCAGTTATATGTGCTTGAGGAATGTATTTGACGCCTATTAACTAGCGAAAATCTTAATATTGGAAAACCTTATAGTATTTTTAAATAACAGAATAATTATCTGTACTCTACTTGAAGTGCATCAAAGATTTATGCATATAAAATTATTTTTTATTACCATTAACTAATTTAATATGCGTTGAGGAACGACAAATTTATCTTGACACTATGGCATTTTATAGCTGTTATGTATGACTAATAAATAACCTTTAGCTAGGCTGGTGTATCAAGTGCCTTAAAATGCATAAGTACAAAATATTTATTGAAAAGATTTTTATATAAATGTGTGCCGTAGCTCTTAAAAAAATATATGAATTGTAGGTAAATTCGAGTAATTTTCAACGTTGAGGATTTCTATAGGGAGGTGAGGGGGAAGGAGCGGTGCGCGCGAGGGGAGCGCACCGTGGCGACAGAAATAGGGCGCGGAGGACAGAGCAAGGCTGCCCCGGTTGTCGGCCGTCGACCCGCGCCCGTACCTACGAGTACGTAGACGACGTAGCACTGTGTGCGTAGCGCTACGAGCTACTACGGACTACGAGCCGTGTGCGCCGCCTGACGTGCCGACGTACTATCGCCCCGATAGGGATGCACCGCCTAATCTACGTTACGTATACGACTTGTTTGTTACGATCTATTAATGTGTTACGTCGATCTCGTAGAGTTGCGTCTAGATATGACTGTATATTTCTTTAATATTTATGGAAAAAAGAAGTACATTTTTTATTTTCTTTAAAAAACTCCTTTATAAAATATAATGTATAAACGTTTAACTAAAATAAAATGTTCTACTATATTTTTGTAACGCCATCTATTGTAGAATAGAATAACTTTAGTTTATAACGAGAATCGTGAAGCCGTACGCACCGCGCGCCCCGCTCCTCCCCCCGCGATAAGGGCACGAGTTCGTTGCCCCGATAGAGACTGACCTCAAAAACGAGGACACTGCAAAATTAGGACGATGGCAACGTAATGACTCGAGCGCCAGCTCACTTCATACGAGTTTCAACCTAAAACTCATTGCAATAAGAAACAAGTTTGTTCGATCTGACATATTGAACTACATGTATTTGATCAATTAGGCAAATACGCTGACTTCAACAGCAGCGAGCTAGCTCAAAGTGTTTTACTGTACGATAATAATAGGTTCAGGTTATTCCGGGAATTCTATAGTATAGGTAAAACTGGTGTTAGACCTGTAGAGTGCCGGTTCTTCTTCTGATTCATGTAGCGTAAAAGTTGATTGAGGAAAATGAAATAATAATTAAATATATTTCTATTAAGACAAATAATAATACTAACAAAGACAAGAACGGGTATATTTTTACGCATTTAGAACATATAGGCTCATGTTTTATTTAGTTTCATTTTAGATTGACCCAAATTGTGTGCCGTAGGCCGTAGTGCTGTCACTCACTTTTGCCCCTCTTGTCTAAATGTCTATCACAATACGTTTACTAATAGATAACTTTTCTTTTGTTCCAGGTAAGTGGCAGGTCATTCCTCCGCGCGATGCTTCTAGTCTAGCTCTCGATAAGTTAAGGGGTATCTTGAAAGGTAAGTCGTATATTTTTTGACGCATGTATCTGTGAATACTAATTTAATGTCATTCAGTAATGACATCACAAGAACATTTTTTCTTATGTTTTAACTGAAAAACTTTCATTTGAAATTCGTTTTAAAAACATTATGTTGGGAATTCCAAAAGAATTTAGCAAAGTATTTGAAAAAAAAATAACAATCTTTATAAAGTTTGTGATTGCAACACGCTCATAAACGTTAGACAGCCATTGTTTATATTTACTAGCCTTGTAAAAGTATTATCTATTACAGTTAATAAACGGCGTAAAACTAATGTTTACACGATAAATTGACACGACCACGTTTGAAAGTAAACATAAGAATGTGAAGGGGATTATTCTGAAAACGTGAGCAGTATATGAATTGCGATAACGATTGCAATGGAAAATAAGTGCAGGATGCATCGCGCGGGCCGGAGCCGCTGCTAAATATAGTCCGGCCGACGACCCGCAAATAGGTCGCTCCCTGCGCGCCACTCCACCGCCACACCACAGCCGCGCCACCCTCTAATCATAACCCACTTCAAATGCTACCTATTAATTTCTCCGCTCGATTCCATTAATTAATTAATTACACCGAGTCAACTATCTTCTCGCTGTTGTTGACGTTATGTAACAACAATATTTACAACAACCACTTTCTCCACGGCGCGGTGGATAAATCAAATGAGCAATGAAGCTATAAGAGAAATTTACATAAACATGTTGCTCATCCACTTGAAGCACTTATCAGACCGAGTTTTATTGAAATTCCAACAATGTTTTAACTTAGCATTGAAACAAATCAAGTTATGTTTCTTTACTCGGTAAGTTATGAAAAACTCATGTAAACGACCAAAGGTGCATGAACTGTAAGTACTTAACCGTTGTAAGGGAATACGTAAACAACATAATTCTGTGTGAGCAGCTGTACTGCTGTAGTTACCGGAGTGGTTTCTACTTTTTTCAGTAGTTAACCGGTCGTAAAAAGGTTGACGAACAAACGTTGATCGTTTGTTTTTAACCTTTTTACGTCCGGTTTGATTGTAGACATAGTTTACATTGTTATCACTCAATCACGTAACTCGTAAACGCGGTTAAAGCGACCAATTAGCTGAGAGTTTGTTCACGTAGAGATGAAACGTTCGCAATAAATTGCAACAGCATTTTGGAACTGGCGCACTGCAATATGCATTCATAATAAATTAGTTAGGACACGTCAGCAGTGTGGCGTGGGTGTTGTTGTTTTCCCCATGGTTTATGTTGGCTGAGCTCGGCCGGTGCTGGCGGCGCGGGGCGCGGGATGCGGGGCGCGGGGCGGTGTCGCAAGCCGCGGGTGCATGGCCGGCCGTCGGCACCGCGCCGACCCTGACTGACTTATCTCGCGAACGTGCGGCGCGCGCAAATTCTAACGCTGGCAAATTTAACAGCCCGTGGATTATTGCTGCACGTTGCTTCTCAGCGTGATACTATCACATGGTGCTATGGAATTCCGCATCAACCTTTATAAACTCTGTACCTTGTTATGCCATTTACCAATTCCACGACAACAACATTGAGTTGAAACATACATGGAGTCTTAAGTATGTAGCAAGCTAGCATTAAATACAATCACAAACCAATGCCACTCCAATCATGTTTACTGAAGTTGATTCAAAATGTTTACATCCGTAACTCTTTTATTACAGTGTATTACGTACCGGAAATGTGTTGATCATAAAATGTTCACAGTAAGGGTCTAACCGAACGCGAACCGTATATTTATGTTCCTGAGTGCGCATAATAATTTCCCGTCGTCGTTGAAAGTAAAACCATTAAAGTTGTTGAACTGCAAGCTTATTATAATTTATGTTGTGACCTGTTTTACAACTGCGTTACACCCACCCTTTACAAAACAACAACATTTCCATTTACGGCGACAAATTGTGCGTTAACTGTACAGTGACGGACCGCGATCCTGTTTTGTTATATTTTCTTGTTTCGTTGTAAACTTCGCGTCACATTAATCATTAAATTCATTGTTCATACTTTTCAGCAATACTTTGACAAAAAAGGTGGCGCTCTTATCTTAACGCTCAATTTAAATGAGCTCACTGAAAAATTGAAAATTGGTTAGATGTTTCTATAATGATTAAACCATGTTAACTTTGTAAGGTGTAGTTATCTTTACATAGACTTTCATGGTTATCTTACATTCCCTTTCTCTTTATCTCATGTCTTTGGCAAAAGATTCTACAGTTCAAGATCAGAACATGTTCTTAGAAAACTTAATTACTAAATTGATTGGCGCCAATAACAATGCACTAGGCCACTGAAAGCTAGTTATTAAAGCACAAGGTACAGGCTGTTTGTTTCACCTTGATGTAATGAGTAACAGACATAGGTTGTAGGTATCGGCGTGCGGTAAGAGGCGAGCCTAGGCTGGATCTCAAAGGCAGAGAGGCAGGGAGCGGCCGCGGCCGACTCGGACTTTGTAATACATTCGGCCTAGTCAGCGATCGTTGCCCCGAGTCGCTCGAGGTCGCTGCAGAGCTGCGAGAGACGCAAGCCGAGCGCGCCCGAACACCCACGGAAATTACCGAACGACAAATTGGCGGGGAATTTAAATCCATGACGTTTGATAATATCAATATATTGATTATTCCAAATACTCGAAATTATTATACATTAGTAGGTAGCTTAGTCGTGGACTCGTGAGTTAGTAATAATGTTGCTATTGGCTATAAATCCTAACTAAGTTGTATGCAGCTTTGTATGTACCCAGTAGCAGATCTTACGATGCAAGTATGAAGATCAGCATAGTAAGATACCTGAAGATACCAATCAAATTAACGACTTCAGGTTTATTTTACGTTCCAAATCGCATCGATATAAATTATAGTGGTTCTTAATTAGGTAATAAGTCGTAAACAGGCCGCTCACGTAATCTGTACTGGAAGTTTAAAAACAAACAACGAGACTGTTCGTGCGTATTGTTTGTAATTTCCCTATTCAAAAGCAAAAGTTATAACTTATGTAATTGGTCGGAAAGTCGTCGTGTGACACTTCAACCCAGTGCTGCATATTCCGGACTGAGTCCAACGCACCCGTTTCGCGTTCATTAGTATGGAGACAGCGGCTCACCACTTTCACTCTCGCCAATAACAAGTGTTACGCAAGCCGCCGCCGTCACTGCCAGCTCTCTACTCTCGTCGACTATCTCCGACGCGGGCGCATCGCTCCCGCCACGCCATCGATAGATTAACGAGCGCAAAAAATGAACATAAATTCTCGCAATAATGCTGCAACAGTGACGAGGCAGCGTAAGACGCATCCTCGGGCCTAATGATAGTCTCGGCAGAAATGAAAGTGAATAGTGTTTCGGTTAGTTCATAGTGGGTCAGCGGAGTAGGGCAACGGGGGTCGACGCCCGCGCAGCCTCGCCGGGTGAAAGTGGCCCTCCTCGTCCCCGCGCCCTCCCGCCCTCCGCTCCTCCAATGCTAAAGGCGCGTCGACGACTTACCTGCGCACGCGCTGCTTTTTGCAACTTGGCCATGGAACCTATTACGATAACTGCGAAATAACGCTCAGGCAGCAAATGTAAATGCATGGCCTTTATTTGTGCTTGTGCTCGATCACACGACATACCTAACAACCAACACTGCAAGGATTTGTAAAGCTACTTTGTGCTTTGTGCAAACTACTTATATTTGCTTTTAATAAAAACCAAAAATAAAGAAGACAACTAACTTGAAAGTTGTATTTAAAAGCACAAATTCAACAACGAAAAGCCGCTTTACATTACAACACATGCAATCATCCGCAGACCCCATTCTTACGAGAACGATCAAGGAAAATCCTATTCGCAGTAAATTAATTCCCGCATTCGTAGGTCATACATGTGCAAGCAATAGAGCTTTATCGCTACCAGTAATAATAAGTTATATTAAGATTATTAATATTTCAGTCCTCATCGGGTCATTCGTTTTCCTCAAAGTGACATCATCAGCTCAAGCCTCATAAAGTAGTTCAGTGGAAACAATGAAAGCGTTTATCGTTGTTCGCGAAGAGCCGTGAGCAATACGCGCGGTTTATGTAACCGGCAGACGGTAGTAACTAGTGATTGAATAGGCCCCATCTTACGTAAATGTAACGTACTTGCCTGCATATCAAGTGCTGCTTACGTAAGCATTTAGAAATATTTCGCTATGCTATATTTATTGCACCCCACAAGAGGAACGATTCGATATAAAGCGCAACCCCTTACTTCGAATTGTTCAGTTTCAAAACATTATACTTAGTTACGAATTGTCGATAAATAAAGAAATAAACAACCTGTTCAAACAGATGAAAACTCACACCTGAAACGAATTATATGAATAGCCACCATTTTTAATACCAAAAGCTTTGACTGCACTTAAAATAGCGATTCTTTACTCGTGTTTTGTTGGGAAATACAAAAAACTAGTAGGCCGATTTTCCTTGGTTTAATTATAAAATCGATTCGGGATTTTATAGACTGCTCGCAACCACAGAGTACGTTCAAATGAGGCCATAGGGAATGCTAGTAGACAATGTTTATGAACGATTATAATTTAGATGAGTGAAGGCTTAATAAAGTGATCCGAGGCTGTGGCTGGAGCCCGGGTTGCGACAGCACGAACAAAGAAAGCGGCAACGGGCCGGCCTTGCTGAGTTCATCGACCGACTTTTGCAGGTCGCAAGGTTTCGCCAATCGGGCTTCTCGTAGCTCCAGGATATTGCCAATTCAGTGCGATCAAGGCTGCGCACAACCGCCTGGCCTGGCCGAACCTCTTACTTTTCGTTGCAAAGAAAAACGTCCACATATTGCACTGCACATCAGAGGTGACAAATACTAATGGGGTATAAACGAAAGAATTGTTTAGATAGTGAAATCTATTTAGATACAACTGCTGTAGGATTCAGGCTAGAGGGGCTTTATTAAGCCAAACTCTAAACGAAAAATTTAGATTGCTGGCTTTAGTACCTGTCAGTCAAAAACTTATTTAAATTCAACAACATGGCTGCAATAATTTGAGTTATTGCTTATGAATACTAGGTATTAGTAGCTGTGTTGATTAATTGAATAGAAAAGTAAAGACTAAAGAACTTATAAACTTTATATTTTAATCAAACATTGCCGTCCGTGACTGTTTTCAGGAACAACATTGTAAGCCACATCAAAATGATGCGCTGAAAATTCTGATACTACCACCTTTATATAACATTGTATGAAGTTTCATTTTACATACGAAATATTAACATATTTTCTGGTACATTAGTAACAAGCACAAATTATAGTACTTAAGATGACCAAGTATTTATACAAATGATTAATTTTTCAGTAAATGCATGCGAGTTTCGCAAAAATCGAATTCCCTGTAAAATATAAAAAAACGGGTTCACACACATTCACAAGTCGATTGGTTTCGAGGCCAGCCACTGCCCTGATACTTGTTCAATACATCTGGCGCTACTTTCAGTTCATGAGGTTAATTGTGCATACTTGCATACATGTACTGTTCAGTATTTTTCATGCAAGGTTACGATATGGGATCGAATGGCCGTGATAGTTTACAATTGGTCATAAATCTTATCGCTTCACTTCAGACAGCGCATAAATGGTCTTCTCAATCACCCAGTTATAAATAGTTTATACTACACGTTACTAGAAATATGTGAAACTGTATTTAGCCGTTACGACTGTGAACATAATTTATTTTTATTTTTATTGCCATTTCATTTGGTTTGCGCTTAAAGACTTCTAGCACGTCCCTATGGCAAAGGGTTTTGAGGAATCCGTTTTATAGATTACAATGAATAATTGCTGTATGAAGGCTTCCTTATAATTGCGCAATATGCACTAGAACTGCAGGGTTAGCACTTTCCGCTTGATTTAACTGACATTAAAGCTTTTTGGCAATTTTCCGCATTCAGGCTAGCAATATACAAACCCCTCTAAGCTTTCATATTTCAGGATCTAACGATAAAAAAACAGTGCGAGTGGGTCGCGCTGTCGCCCTCTTTACGTTTTGACACACATACATTTCTGCCAACATTCATACAGATCAACAAAGTTACGTGCTCAAAACCTAGATCGTCGGTGCGACACGGTTAGCTTTATCTGACACAATCGAATTCATGCCTAGGGGCGTATGAATACGTAACGCACATATAGACAAAAATGGTGCGTCATAAAATATTTGATGGGTGGAAAAAGAAACGAAAAGTTAAATATGGATGTAGGCGAGCTTTTTGTTGAAAACCGTTTTTCTGACGGCCAGTTGGTCGGTGTTGCGTAGGGTTGTAACGATCAACATTATTTGTATAGTGATTCTAAAAAATAAATAATATATTTTTCTTGGTCTTATAGCTCGTATTAGGTGAGCTACTAAGTAGGTAAGTATATTATAATGTTTTTATGTTACAATTACTTATATAACTTCAGAGAAGATTGCATAATAATGTATTGTAAATAAAAATTAGATAAGTAAGTAATATGCACCTGGACAGACTGGAAGGCACCTCGGTTGTAAAAAGCCAGCTGAAATACGAATAATAAAATATATAGATAGTTAAACTAAATTGTAATTATGTCCAGCGCAGGCCTTCAGCTACATTATTTTATGACTAAGTAAATGAGTCGCGCGACCCTGAATGATAAACACCGAGTCCCGTTACCCGAGACAAAAGTGACTCGTATGTAGTTCAGTTGTAAAGCCACTTCCTGTGACACGTAAACAATGTATGCAAGAGTGAAACCCACAAGAAAATAGTTCATTTACATTGAATACCGGCCATCAACCGTATATAGGACGCGGTGGACGGTCGTTTGACAGGAAACACGACCAAATTAAACGAAATCTGTGAAACCACGGCGAGTGGTTGGCGCTGTGTGTGACCTTATTTGTCGTTTCGAAACTATTCACATATGTATGTAGTATGAAAAGTAAAACTTCTACATTCATGTAATGGTTCTCTAAACTACGTATTTTTGTTAGTTTTATTAGCGATCATCTTTAAGCACTTGGCAACTATACAATTTTAAATTTTGTATTTATTTTAAGTGCATAGGTTTTGCTAAATTACACAGTCAGCGCGTTACTCATGCCTGCCTCACTTATTGGATCAAGCTAACGTCATTAATTTTATAATCTTGATGATTTAATCTGTTTGAGGTGTAATGGTGTCAAGTCAACTGATGACTGTCCTAGTTATGGGTCCGCTAATCCGGGACGCGTACTATTTGTAGGCGAAATTTTATGTTTCCATATTCATTAGCCGCCGAGCGTGACTGTTTGGACCACATTCCGCTCTGCTGTTTAGCTAAATGTTCAAATAAGTAGTTTGCAAGGTGTTACTATTTGCATTTGTGAGGGTAACTTAATCAATAAATTGTATTGAAATACTACTGCTAACAATGGACACACTGCAATGGTCTCGAAAATATAGGATATAACATGTTAGGAAGGAAATTGGGAACTCTCCTGGCAGGCAATAATGTAATCACCTAAATAGGAATGATCAAATATTAGAACGATAACGTTGTTAATTGTAAACCGGTATTACCATCAAATATGTTAACATAATTATGAATGTTGTAGATTTGTATCGCATAGAGATAGCGTTTCGAGCAACAATGATTTTTTTTCGCTAAAATAGTATGTTTTCAATCGTTACCCCAAAAACACAATTACAATGACCGTAACATATAAACATATCATATTTATTACAAACGTATGTACAAAAGTATGCATAAAGTCATGTAAGAGTTCTATTGACAGCAATTCAGCAAACATAACCTAAGTACCTGGCATACACGTTCTCGACTCTCGTATCCGTTTTGCGTCATGTGTTTTTATTGAAATATTGAAAATCCGTGTTCCTGTCCCACTTGTCTTAATTGTTTTATAACTGCGGTTACATGTCAATGAACTCTGACACATCATATACCAGTTTTATTAATTGTAATGAAATTGTTATGTATGTATATCAAGCAAAAGTTTTCCAAAATCGAGAAAATAAATATTTACATTCTACACTGTTTTTACTTTCTATTTGTTGATAAATTATTCATCAAAGATCAAAGTTACATGACTTTGATCTTTGATGAAGAAGATAAGAATAATAGCATCAATCAACAACCCCTAAACTTCAAAAGCTTTGATTCAACGTGCATATTTCGAAACACTTGCATTGCTTGCACGCACGAACCACATCTAGTTTCTAAAGAATTTCTTGAATTAAATGACATGAATTAATGGCGGCACTCAATAGACAATATAGTCGCACAGGAAAGTGGGCCAGTGAGATGATGTTTAGCAGTCATCAGTCACACTGCAATCACAATGCAATTAGAAAGCGAATTGCACAAGTGCCGCTCGCGCAGCGTCGCTATCAGAAGAAAGCGCGTCCAACATAGGAAAGTTGATTCGAGGGCGGGGCGCGGGTGGCGGGGGGTAGATGCGCGCACGCAGCCACTAAAGTAGTACACTTTCGATCTCAACTCGCGTCGGTGAGAGTTGTGCGAAAATGAAAGTGGTGTTGTCATTATGGTCCACTTTCCACGCTGAGGTCAAGAACCCCGCGAGTCCAGTTCTAAGCCTGTTTCCAGTTAATTGTAGGAGTGCAGCACCGTCTAGAATGTACTGTACTGTAATATACCTGTAGTCTGTACTTGCACATACCTGCCGCCTCGTACTGTTTGTTATGAAGCGATGTAAAAATAATGTTGCAAAGATAACACTTGTGCATAATAATATGAATATGAAGGTCGCGTTGATCACAGAAGCTTTTCGTCAGAATCATAATATTACGCACCTTTAGCTAATTAGAAACGTAATATTTCCCTTACTTTCAAATGTTGTTTGTTGTTAATTAACTGTCCTGCTCTAGAGACAGCAAGAATTTCATACCGTGGGAAATAGAAATCAAGTTTTGAAGCTGATATTTGAGATAGCAACGTATCTGTCAGCTGACATATTGTGTAAGATTAGTATAGTTTAGAAATGTTAATTAATGAGGTATGGAACGTTTGTTTCTTCGTATTGACACTATCGAACTTGCTAGAACTGCCAGATGTAACTCCTGTTGTTTATGTAACAAATTGTTTACAAAGCTTTCTGTTTATTTAGTAACTTGTACTCGTATTTCATCCACTTTTAGTTTTATGTAGCCGACATTTTTTGTATTCAATAAGATCTCACTTAACCTAGAAAGTTCGCGAATTGGAGTGCTAAATAAAAGAGAGTAGGTACCTATCTAGTTTAAAAAGTGGGACGCTATCCAACTATGAACATTGTAAGTACATGTATGCAACAAAGATGAAAGTAATATGAAGTCACTCTCTTTGCTAAAAATGGGTGTCATTTGAATGCATAGATCGGTGATACCAGTGCAGCATGAATGTGGAGCGAGGGCCGCAGGGATGCGGGGTGAGGTCGGAGCTCGGGGTGGTTGTCGGGGGTGTGTACCGAGGTAGATGACCGCTGCTGACGTCAGCGTGACCTGATGCTGCCCGGCTTCAGCTTAACCCGAACTCTGACCTCTTGCACTGATGTTTGCATATTTTACTTAAACGTGTATGTAGGGAGCAGTGATTGCTGTTCCCATTGCCGTTGTTCAACTATCACTCCTACTGCTATAGAAATAGATTTCAAAATCGTAACAAAAATAAAATATTAATTGATGCTGTATTTGCTGAGCTTTGATTACAAGCTATTCAATTTGATGTTGGAACTTTATTATAGTTTGACTAAATAGTATACAAAAACGTTACCCTGTAGAGTGTAGACTAATAGGTTACGTAGATTAGGCACATAAAGAAGGACCACTAAGCACATACTTAAAATTTTCAATTGAGTACCTACCTATGGAACATTTTGATCATTAAGTGCAGTACAAAAAAAAATCAACACTTCTTGATTTTGAATTCGTTTCAATAACGGCTTTTGAGAACCTTTAAGACGAACACTTTTTGGGCTAGGAGATAATTTGTGATCTTAATACTTGAAAAAAAAAAAACTTTATCTTTCCATTAGTGTAAGTACCTGAGTGTTTTTAGGAAAAAAAAAAAAAATTCAATGATTTTTTTTTTAAGTATTCCTTTCTCATAGGTTACAAACTCGACCAATATTTTTTTATTGGTCTGAGGTTACAAAGTATACAAGACACCATATTATATATATTTTATTATATGTTTATCATATACGGCCTTCGAATTCCTATAGTTACTCCAAGTATTTCAGTAGTGCGCTTCATACGCCCGACTTACCAAAGATAAAAAAAAGATTGAAGGTATTAATAAATTAAAAGTTTAAAAGCGTCCGTTCATTATTGGAAGTCATAAAACCGTAATATTTACAGCTGGTAATAATGCACAGTCAGAGCCGGCTCCTAGAGTATAATTGGTCGCCTTGGCCCATAAACTCGCCACTCTGCTCACGAATCATTCGCCAATTCTAGATTTAGGTTTTCAGTTCACTGGGTTGTTGGCATTTCCGATCTTCATGTGTTAAGATTTTAGTCATTTTTGTACAGTCAGAAATTCTTTCGAACCCGGGACTTCATGCACTGCATGCTTAGCAATAGTGCTTGCGGCCACTAATTGACCAACGTGTTTTTAATTAAGTTTGAAATAGTTCAGTTACATAAGGTCGGTACTGATCTGTACAGTTGACATGTATGTTGATTGACAAAATTAAAAATATTATTACCAATGGAAAATTGATAATTTCGATATGCTTCGCAATTCCTGAATAAGTTTGTTCGCTGAAGCTATTATGACAAAAGCTCAAGCCGGATAATTCACAGTAATTATGAAATGAACATTCTGTAATGAAAAGATTCTCTGAATCAGCGTAACATATGCTGGAAATAGTGGTTGTCTAATCAAATCAAAAAATCAAAATATTTTATTTCACATAAACCTACATGGGCACTTATGAAACGTCAGAAGCTAGGTGCACGGTTCCAATTGGTCGTTTCCTATGGAGAAGAGCCGGCAAGAAACTCCATGAATATATAACAATTAAGGATTCTAAGTGCAAGAAACCAAACTTACCAAGAAATAACATCAATAATATTGAATGTGGAGTAGGCATGAAAAACCTTAACTTCTAATATAGACATTAACGATAGTACTTGATGTCTTCGTCTCATTCGCTACGGCCAAAACCCTGGAAGCATACATACCAAAACGGATACTGATACCGCTACCGGTGTACTAAGGGTTGTGTTCCGATACCGGTACCGAGACCGGTGTAGTAAGGGTTGATAGGGGCGGGCGGCGCGTAGCGGGTGCTACGAGCGCGGCGTAGCGGCAAGCGCCGCGCGCCATTCGCGCTGACGCCGCCGCCGGCCGCACGCGCCCCATTCGCGCGGCTCATGCGTCTCCCGCTTCCCGATATGACTGTGACCGAGTGCCATCACCACCAGCGCCCGCAGGAGCCTGTGCCCCCTGCACCCCCCACTGACTCCGAGGTGCTTCTCGGCCGAGTCCTCGCAGGTGAGCGCTCATCAGCTGATCTCCACCTGTCAACCAAAACGTGTGCTCATGTTACCGTGCTGTGAATGTTTAGATGATCCTCACGTTTCTGTGTACCTTCATCGCTTTTTGGTTTTGTCAATTCAAAGTTTGATAACAGTGATTTACACAAACGTTTCTATTATCGAAGTCATTTAGCATTGTGTTGTAATTTTTATTTTGTGTTAAGTTATGTATTATTAAATAATAGTAGGTTAAAAGGATAAAAGAATGTCCTTTTCACTTTCCTGAGAGTGAGGGCGAGCGCACGGGCCGTGCGGGGCGCGCGGCGCTCCTCGCGGATCTAGGTCAAGCGGAGTTCGTTGCCCTCGGCCTTCCCGGCTATATTCGACGTCGCTAATCACCGACCCCCCCCCCCCCCCCCACACTGCATTGTATCCTCGCTCTTACTGGCTATATAATAACAGAGTCGGACTTAACTATCTTTCGGGATTTAATTAATTTGTTACTAATTTGCTGTGGATGCATGTAACCTTACCTACCTAACAAGTACCTATGGATGTACCTAATGTACATACAACAAGTATTGGTATTTCAATGCGAGATCTTCTTACATTAAAAATACAGTCGAAAGGAATTCCGATGACCTATTAACCAAAACTGAAATAAATAAATCTGAATAACGTAATTAATTGCAAAGGAGGTTTACGTTCAAGTAATACATTGTATTAGTCAATCAATAGTGATTGCATTATTCGCAAAGACGAGCGAGTGTGTATCTGCGCTCGACATCATGGTCGAGTCGAGTTTCGCAAGTGGAGCCCATCGCTGAATGCCATTTTATTTTGGAGGCCGCGCGCAGTCGGAGGGCCCGCGGTCAACGGCCCCGCGCGTTATCTAGGTCGCCTCAGAATAACCTAGCGCCGATACTCTAATAATAATCTACATGAAGCCTTGAAATACTGTTGTCCCACTCTCACTCACGACACCTCCATAGCCGCGAATAGCGACAATCCGTATTTCGTAAGACATGCTCTATTCCGTGTGCGCAGCCGCTAACTAGACTTTGACTGTCTCTTTTACTCGTGCCTGCGAACCTAAACAGAATAAGCAAGTAGAATATAAGTTTCTAGATTTCGACGTATCTCAATAGGCATTTTACGGTTACATAATACTTGACTAATATTTTTAGAGTAACTTTGAAATTTGGACTAAATAACAATTAAATAGGAACCGCCAAAAGTACTATCAAGAATGAATTATTAGAGTAGAGGTATATTCCCAATCGCAATGTGAACCTACAACTTAATTCGATCTAATCGCAAGAAACAATAGCATGTGTAAAACGAATAAATCATATCAATATTAATTATTGTCTACATTGTTAGTAACACGTAGTTACAAATATAGTGTGACCGTAAAAATCTAATATTTTTATGAGCCGTGAATTTTAAACAAATAATAATGAAACAAAGTGTTGCGTGTGGCGTGCGGAGTGACGTAGAGAGCACGCGGCGCGAGGGGGGCGGAGCGCGAAGCGCGGGGTGCGCGGGCGCGCGGACTCGGTATTGCGATCAAGGCCTCGAGTTCGTTCACCCGGCTGCAATTGGGTCACGCTCGCCGCCCCGCGCCGCCGCGCTCCCCACACACAAATAACTGTTTAAATCACACTAAATCCGTACCTGTAACGTCACACTAAGTATGTAGGTAACCTTAATTGTTTAATTTAAAACGTTAAAGACATCAAACGTATTGCAATCATTCGATCATTCAAAATAAACGACTGCATATTTTTGTGTGACTTGTAATTAATTCATCGTTTAATTGATACGTGGTTTGAATGTAAAAGAAGTTAAATAAATCTCTTATTACGTAAAAAGTAGTCATACATGATGAATATGAATGAGATGATTGTTGAAAGTATGTGATAGGAAAGAGTGAGTTCGTTAACTCAAATCGATTGGCAACATAAAGAAAGTCGTTATGCAGGTACCCATAACTTTTGCATATCGTATACCTACATTACATTTTGTATAATTAATTAATACGTCATCGTCATACGGTTGTAAAATCACCACGTAACAATTAAATAAATAGCTTTTGTGCATTTAACTACTTAAGTAATTAGGGTATTTGATAGTCTGCAATTTACTACGGTACCTAATGCACGCAATCCAATACACAATTAACATCAATTTGTTATAACTAATGGTCACTCTTCGTGTACTAAAAAAGAAACAAAACGTTTTAAATTCAAATTTCTATATTGCACATTTTTGTTGTACAACAAAATAAATAAAAAAATAAAGTAAATAATCAATGAAGCACATAAATATGCAACAGTCATCAACTTCAAGAAATTTTCATGGAATAATCGCGAATGAGCTGAAGACATAATGTAGGGGTAGTGGGGTGGTAGAAGGTTGCGGCGGCAGGGGCGCGCGGGAGGCGCGGGGAGGCAATCGCGAGAGGCTGCGGGTCGACGCCCGCGCCGCCCTGACCCCAATTTGATCTGCGCTCGCGTCATATCGCGCGGACCTCTCGTCCAGGCACACTCAGCGGAAAATACCCATCGTTTCAACATAACAGCTTTATGAAATTACTAACTAAAACGGCACTTTACATTGTTTTGGATACAGGATAATTTACGTCATTATACCTATGTTGCACACACAATTGTACTTGCATAAAGCGTCAAGCCGTCCATACAGTTGCAGTAGCAGACACTGTTTAGAAGGTCCGAACCTTCGAAACCGATTGTATCTTATAATAACTAACTGTATATCGAAGCGATGGGTATGGAGCCCATATATATGTTCTATAATCCGCGTTATATTTCTTCGGTAACCCGCTAACCCGCCGCTCACCGAACCTAAACTTTGAGAAGAGTGCCGAACATTGTGTTCATTACCTCATTTTTTATACGCGGCCCGTTCATGTACTTAAAACATTGTCCGTAATTTCAATAAACTGATTTTTTAAATGAAAATACTGGGTCATGCATGCATGACTTAGTTCGATGAAACTTTTTATTGGCCACCAAGAATAGATAGTTGATTGTGATATATCTATTTGTAATTTTGTACGTAGGTCGGTCTTAAATAATTTTGGGCCAAAAATACCTGTTACTATGCCAATGATTATTTGTATCTGCTAGTAAACGGACTAATTCAATGTAAGCGCTTATGTAAGACTTGTGTCTTTGTAGGTACACATTTAGGACAACACACCGAAAAGTTGTTTCACTTTTTAGCACATTGTCTAGCAGGCGAACGAGGGAAACGCCAATAGTTAGTAACTGTTATATAACAATTTACGCTAAACCACAGTAGGTACATAGAATATATACATTAACACACAGGATTTGTTTTAACGGATAGCGTAACATTGGATACCAATCATAATTGGCATTTTACTAGAGTACATAACATACTAACATAGCTATATACAACAGAGACCTTTATTTGAATGTGTGTCATCTATCAATTGAATTATTTTGCCTTGGAAATATGAACGCACCTTGAATCTCCCACTCATTGACTTTACATCAATGTTACTAGTTACTACGTCATCATAACTTCTGTGTATTTTTTTTTATTTTCAATTGAACGTTCAATAATCTGGCCTAGAACAACGTTTATTGCTTGTATTATTGATATTACAGATTCCATTCACTGAAATTTAATTTCATAGTTTTTAAAGTCGCAATGATAAACATGGACTTAATAATGGATAGATATCGCGATTATCTCTACTAATAATAGGTATTTTGTAAAACGTGGGAACTAACTGAAGGTTCATATGAAACGGTCATTGCCACATAGGTATAGGTATCTAAAGATTAGTCATTTCTTGGCAGGTATTGCATCTTGTCTAACTATGTACCGCTACATCAGTCTCTAGCAACTGTTTAATTTAATTCAGAATTCACACTTTAATGTTACCGAGTGGTACCAACCACCACAGCGTTTTCTTATTAAAATCTGCATGCTTACTTACGGCATTCGAGAGCGCGTTAGCAATCGTTACGCTTACTCTAGCCGCTGATGATTAAGTATAGTGGGTCATACCATGAGTCAGTGTTGACCTAGATGCGGCAGGCTGTATCGACGGTGAGCGGGAGCGCGGCCTACGTGCTCTAAATACTGCCAGAGTAGGTTAGGGAGCGAGGTCGACGACCTCAGCCCTGCCTACCCGCCGAACTTTCCGGGCCATCTGAATTGTGTGCCCTACTGTGTCGGAATCGGCTCACGGGACCTCAATGTTTATCCAAACAAATTATGTACTTTATTAAACTTAACTGTAGGACAATATTAACATAAACAGAATTAACTAACACTTCAATATGTGTAGTTGATAGCTAGGTTTGCTTTTATGTCAATGATTTTATTATATCGTAATTATTTATTAAATCAATCTCAAAAATATTGAACGCGATCTCTCTCGTTTAAGGCGAATTTATATACGTAGGTACTTGTATGTACAGTACATGACTCTATATACAGCTGTGCACAATTGTGTAGAAATAATCTAAATGTAAAAAGAACCGTTAGACTAGCACACAATGCCAGTCCAATGCCAATGACCAGAGCTTGCTTTGTTGTAACCAATTTAATTGACAAATATTTATTTTGTAGATTAGATTTGTTAAATTTTACTACAGCACCTCTACACCACCAAATAGATTATGCTAATAATGGTGTGTTGCGCAGCCACGTATGTCTTTTGCGATATGGGAACAACAAATTTTTTTAAATAGGATTTTTTAATTTCTTATTACCACCCGTCATTATTATACCTTAGTTCAACTATAAGGGTTAACACTTAACAGTACTTTTAATGGGAAATACACATTTAAAAATACGAGGAAAATAAACTGTTCACAACGCCATCTAGCGGCGAGTAGAACGTTTGAAACAGTTTAGATAGATGTCGCTAGCTTCCCGCGTGAACGAAAAATCTGAGATGTCATAGTAACAGCAGATTTTTTTTTTTCTTTGTAGTTATAAAATCGCTACATATTATAAAAAAAGTCCCCGCCGCGCCTGTCTGAACGTGATCAATTCAAAAACTACCTAACGGATTTTCATACGGTTTTCACCAATGAATGGACAGAGTGATCATGAGGAAGGTAAAGCAGGATCGGGTCGCTAGTTTTATAAAAGACCGTCTGTTGATAGTCGGTATATTAGAAGTTACGTAAGAGTTGTTGACCTGCAAACGTTTTGGTTATTCACAATTCATTATTGTACAAAGGAAATAAGTAGGTATTTTTAAGATCATTATTTTTTAACCATCTTTGCTGTATCATACTAATAGGATATTAAAATAGTTATGAAAAAGCATAGGTACATAGAATCGTAGGCACAATAAATTGAACAAAAAAACTAAACATTATTGAAATCGTAGTTAAACACAATCGGTCTGTGATTTCTATAGTTACATTTAAGCCCATACATAAGTGAGACCTAAAAATAGCAGCCGCTGGTTAAGCCGCGTGGACACAGCCGTAGGGTGGCAGGGTGGTGGGTGGTGTGGTGGCGCCGCTTGGCCGTGAACTGCGCCGACCCCTCGCGCCCACATCAAGCCGCTTCCTCCGCGGTCCGCAAACAAAATTACCAGCTAGCATTCAAATTACTTCAAGTGGTTTAAGATAAGATTAGATCTTATAAATTCTTGTTACAGTATCTATTTCTAAGAGAAAATATTAAAAGTAACAGCTATCTTAACTTAATGCATCTACACGTTAATTATTCTCTTTGAAAGCTAATAATAGCTCGTCAATGCCATAGCCCTTATGCTGAAAAACAAGTTCAACGACCTTTTGTTTTTGTCCGATAAATGGAAGATCCAGCCAAAATAAATATTATTATGGATACCATTCTTTTAATATTTAAATAAAGTCAGCAATCTTAGAAACGTAACATTTAATAATCATATTTCACAATTTAATAATACCGTGGGCTTTATATTATCGCTTGACGGAGGGTGTAGAAGGGGGTTGTTCATTGACGTCACGGGGGCGCATGCGCGCGACTCGCCCACGCGTTCACCCTACGTTCGCCGCTAGCTTTCGCGCCAAACCGTTCTTGGATCTCGCGCTGGTTATAACCTAACATACACTAACTTAGACCAAATATTATATTTTAAACTTTAATCAAATCACCGATGTTTTATCATTATGGAATCGAATAGTGACAATATACAGCTGCAACAGCAACCAACAGGTGAGCAATTCAAGTATTATTGTATATTTTAGTGACCTTTTGAACTTGAAATATGTGTAAGCGGTCATTGAACTTTGCTCTTTGTATGAACGTCATCGAATTCTTCTCTGTGGTCTACAATTGTGTAACTAATTCATTGCAGTTAATTATAAATAAAACGTTGTAACTTAGTTACATTATGTACGTGATAACAACCACCTACAAACTAAAATAGATAGGTACTTACTTAGCCGAAACAATTACATAACACGACCGAATTTTATAACAGATTAGAGTTACAACTAAAACATATAAAGTTTTGTTTTTATTTTGTTATTAACTAATAAACCTATTTTTATGAGAACGATCTAGACACAACATCTGTTTGTGAAGTAGGATCTAATAGATTTTAAAAGACACTTGCATTATTAAATTCCAAGGTTTAAGGAAGCTTTCCGAGATTTGTTAAACTTAGCATGTGGCCTAGCATGTGTATAGTTAACGCGTCATGGTCATAAACGTCAATTTGATGGTGAATTGGTGAGATGTAAGAAAAAATACGCAATTAATAGTGCCCGCAAATAACAACGTTTAACGTGTGTAAAGAATTGGAAAAGGTGCAAAGTGCAAAACAATAACACTTGGATTGATAGTTTCTTACTCAGAATTTCTTGTCAGAAAAACCCTGACAAGTGCCTGACGTAGAAGCGTTCGCATGTCAGCCGCGCCTCCATCAGGCAGCTAATGATCAGTTTAAGGGCTATGTGCACATAGGTGGGTGGTGCGTGCATGAGTCAGCCGCATCCAGACCGGAACACGGCACGTCAGCGCACCCTGCGCACGGTCACCCCGCTCCATTGCACGCATGCATATTCCATTGTAATGCACCAATATCCGTTCCACTTTTACGGTTATCTGCCGCCACTTGCATGCGTAAAGTGCAGTGTCACTTGTTATGGTTAAAACTTTCATACTTGCCGACTACCGTACTTGGGGAGATTTCCGGTCGTGGAATCGTTCAGTTTTGGTTTTCCGGCTGACTTTGTATCAAAGGTGTTAAAAGCTGTTGTTACTTTTATCGTTCATAACAAATAAAATAACTATAACATTGCAAATTCAATCAAGAATTTTAGAAATAATTTCTACAATACAACTTGGCTCAAGTTGTAATTAGTCCAAACAATGCAAGCTGTCAATAGAGTAGGTCGTTAGGTAATAAGGAATTGCATGCAAGTAGCCTTGCGTTACATAGGTACGCAGGCAAGAATACTGAAGAAAATGGTTTCAGAACTCAAAAGGATCATTTTCTCCGCAAGGATCTTTTCCTTGTCATGTAAAACTCTCCTTTGACGGTAGTCTTTGCAGTGATATAGAATACGTTTTTGTGCTGCGTGTACATCAGCATTTCAATCTTCTTCAGCTTTGAAAGTCTTCTTTTCAAGTAAACTTTTTATGTTAAGAGAGACTCGACGGCGCCCTACACAACTGCACATAGAAAAAATAGGTGTGTGCCTTAGTGTGCGTCGAGTACGCGGCACTACGAGTATGTACTTAGAGAGTGCATCGCTCCCGGGCGCCGGTGTCGTCGCACTGCATATAGGCCAGTGCACGCGAATGCCCGGACCCCCTCCCCGCCCTGAGCCGTCGCCGCCCCAACTCCCCGCTGCACTTCGCGATTTTCCATTTCCATCGTATTGCCCGTTCGCTAATTCCAGCGGTTGACTCGGCGCGATGTCGTAACGCGGGGAAATTTCTCAGGCCTTTCTCCGAGCATGACTCTGCAGCAATGACGTCTTCCGGTAAAGGGCATTCACTGCTCACAACTTTGACATTAATAAACTTGATCTGTAACATTATATAACAGTTTGGAATTCTGTTAGAGCTACACCCTGCCCGTCTTTGACTTATGTGTCGTAAATTAATTCGTGCCGCTGTTTTCATTTACATATTCAACTTTTTATTTGATGTGCACTTGGAACGAGAAATGGGCCACACTACATTTTCAGTTTTTCATTAAACTTGTTCTAAAAAAATTTATTAAGTACATTTGTTTAAAAAAAGTAGAGCGCGCAAGTGGAACAACAATGCCAATTCTTTCCGGGCATGATTGGTGTGTAATATTGTTTACAAAACAAAATAATTCAAGGGCAATAATTTCAGGATGGAAATCATTCAATTTACCTAATAGATGATGACATGGCGTAGGTAATGATGACGTGGCAGTATTTATTTTACATAATAAGTAACAAATAACGAGCTAGGACAGAAATATTGAAATATTTACATACAGTGAGCTGTCAATTTATATTAGGCACGTTATAATGCGGAAGGTCTATCGGTATTGCGAAGAACGCCTGTGCAGTGTGCCCTGTCAAGTGTGGGTTCAAAGCGCTCGCTAAGGCGCGCTGATAAACAACGTCGTAAGCGCGCCGGTACCGAGACGCAGTTACGTCTGTACGGTTCTGAGCCCCCGGATGTAGTTACAAGTTCCCGCGGTCGTTGCCCGCCCGATGCGTGCACGATTCCCCTATATCGGCTAACTGTGGCGCGAAAACTAAAAGCGTGCGCTGCGATACATATTATGTGCTTTCATGGCTTACACACTTGTTAGTTATGCGTTTCAGACATTTACAGAATTTGCAGTGGCTTATTTTCGGAGCTGGTTCGTGGGGAAACCAATAAGCCACCTGTCTTGTTTAAGAATGATTATTTTCCACTTAGACTGAATTATATAACAGAGGTCTTATTGGTCATTTTTGTATGTTAGGTTTACAGGATAACCTGACTACTATTTCCATATTAGTGAGACAGTATCAGTAGACCAATTAAAATTGTATTATGTGTACATATATTAATTGTCATCGACACTCATCATGATGATGACTCATTTAAAAAAACCGAGTGTTCAATTATATAATTGACTTTGATATACCGACACAAGGAAGATAAATCAGAATAGTATTTGAAATTATGGATGTTTCATAATTTTAAAAAATCTGGCTTAAAAATATAACAAAGTTTTAACATTAAATAAAATATTAAAAACTTACAAATGCAGATGGTATTGCGTGAACACGGAAACGGTTGGGTGCCGTTAGCTAGTAACTGTATGAGTGTAGTCTAGAACAATCCTGTGCAGGCACGCCTAGGTTCCAGTGACATGTCCTGAATTGATGAGCAGCCTTCGATTCAGCCATATTTCGACCGTAATCACCATTCAACTAACTGTGCATTTTATTACAACATTGGTTATCCTTATTTTAGTCGCATAATATTTGCAATAAGCTGCGGCAATAAACTATTCATCAGACAATCCAATTACGGGCACGCCATGTGATGCGAAGCTGTGTGCAGGTGTTTACCCCACAAAACGAACATGTCGCATCTCCTATTTACGTAACAACATAAATACTTCGGCGTTAATGGGTTGCGCAACGTTTTTTGTGATTCTTTTGGATGTACTTACACGTTACGTCGTAGGTGTAGGTTTAACCTAGCGTAATGCATTTTTGTGCCAACTTAGGAACTTTGAATACACGTTCGTGCTGCGAATTGAAATCGGAGACAGTGGTGGGACTCATCGATGTTTACAAAAGTAGTATTTGGAAAATATTGGGAGGAGGAGGGTTGTGTGTGCGTTAGGGTGCACGCCGGGCGGCGGCGGGTGCGAAGGGTTAATGACCGGCTGTCGGCGCATTGTCGCGCGGGTGTTGCGCCCGCACCCGCCGCGCGACACTCGGTGACTCCACTTCAGCTACGAGCACTGCACGCGATCTAATCTACAATATCTATAACAAGTTTATCACCATATAAATAGATCGTTAACATTTTGAAGCTCCTCCCTGGACGATCATACATATTTATAGAACGACGCAATGTGGTTATTGATTTCATCCGGTATTATTGACCTCTAGAATATCGTCTCTCCAAATTAACAAATCCATATTCCTATCTTCAGCGGTAGTTATCTCCTAGCTTTTTGCATAAGCAACTTTGGTACAACGAAATAAAGATAAAATTCGTGTGATACTAACTCTATCATACCATGGTAGTCGATTACCCCGGGTGACGTAAACGGCGTCCTTGGAGCGAATCTACAAACACAATTGTACAAATATCTGCCATGAGTGGGTCAGTCACCCTCGACGTCGCTCGGCTCCATCGCGATACATCGCTACAATACAATGAAGGTAATATACGTACGCTATCAAATACAGTTGATGTTGAACTACAATGACTCTTATTTCTTAAGCCTATAGCGTAGCGTAGTCAGTCACGCGTAGGTGACAACCAAATTAATGACAAAAATAACTCATAAAAACAATGCGTCAGCCACACAATCTGCCATTAACGGTGTTGGTAATTTAGCAACAATAGATTATTTTCCTACGAGACTGTGATTATAAAAATATTCTACATAAAATGTTTTAAGCAATTTGAAAGTTTTTTCCACGTAGTCTGATTCATAAATAATGTAGTTACACCGGTGTGTCGTCGTGTTCGTTACTTCATATTGTCTCCCTTAATGTGCTCCGCTTTTCAGTCATTCATTTATACAGTTCCATTTCACCGGTGCGTCATCACTCTTACACTCTCATTTACATACTCATGCATTCTCATACGCTCATTAGGACATATGTATGGAACATAATAAATTATTTTCAGTTCGGTTTGTTTGAGAACGTGGCCGCGTTGTTGTTTGAGAACATTGGTTCAAGTCGGTTGTCACAGTAGATTCCGCTACACGGTGATGGTACGTCAAGCACTGACTCATGACAGTTCACTAAGAAGTCCGTTGACACGGACCTTTTGAAAAATATGTGTTAGTTAGACACGTCGACGAAATAAATCCCGTATGGTTCTGTTACAGGCGAACTCGATCATTGTAGGCTGTAGAGAAATCTACTTTGAAAATAATTGCAACAATGGAACTACATATTTAAGTATTTGGTTAGTAAAACGAACGTGAGTGAACACGTAACATTTGTATGAATTTAAATCGTGGCAGAGACGTTTTTTGAAAAGCCCGTTTTTGGTAGAATTAAAATAATGGTAAAAATATGTATGTAATAATTAATAACCTTCACCTTAGATGACCTTAGATGACACGACAGGCACCACAGAGTATCTACATGTAGTTGCAGTCAAAGTAGTTTGGTTGAAACAAACAAAGGAACAGGCTACACGGTATTATCAGTGACATACATTGCTAGCTCGATAGCATAGCAGCGATAAGCTGAACAAAACATCGCTTCGGTACAATGACCCAGAATTATATAAAAATGTCCTCGATTTTGATAACGCTGTGACAGTGACATTTTATTACGGCCTCGAGCTATTATTGCTTATATTATATCAGGAGTTATATGTAACCGCCAACGTCAACAAATAACATTTTTATAATTTTAAATTATGTTGTTCAGGAAATAGTTGATACAATGATACGTCACGTTGTTCGCCATACAACTAACATTTCTAAAAGTAGGTAATGATAACAGACTTTAGTTATTCAAAGTGACCGATAAATAAGTTTTAAAGTAATTGATTATCGCACTTATGTTAGCATTAAAACGATTAAAAGGCTGTAATAGAGTGTGCTTAAACACAAAAGGCAAACATTATTGTACCGTGTCATATGTCACATGTCACGCCATTTGTATGTGTTCAACTCTACAATGTGTTATTCGAGGGAGTTGCATCGCCTAGCGCTCGGTGCTAATTGGGGTGCATCGCGGTGCGTTGACTCTGAGCTGAAAATGTTGGCCGGAACGTTCCACGAGCGGATGTCAACTTTCTCGCGGTTACGTAACGCGGAGAGATGTGAGCACTAGAACGTTCGGAGTCATCGACCACGGCCGCGACTCCGCCAGTTACGAAACACTGCGCTGCACACAACAACACTGCACCTAATATATTGAACTCATATTACATGTGGACAACATTCGCGTCTAAACTAACGTATTTGCAATAAACGCTGCAGCAACTAAAAAGTAAATAACACATGTCATGTGGTTGTTGTGTATGTAATTAAATATATAAAAAATATTATTGCAAAGCCATAAATCGTATCGGTGTAGGTAATTGTAATTACATGCAACATAAACTGCCCCCACTTAACTTAGTTGCGGACGGGGTAGCTGTAACAAGGCAGCGTGCAGTTATTAATGAGTATTATATCAGGTGCGACGATTAGCTAGACTATTTGAAGTATAAATTGGTTGTATCGTGTGTAGTTAGTACGAGGCGGTGGGTCGTCGTTCGCGGCGCGAGGTCAACGCCGCGGCGCCGCCGTGCTGCCACCCGTTCAACTTACAGCTTTCACAACGAACTAGGTACTTCAACACATTCAACTTACTCAAAATTCTTGAAAACTAACTAGACTGGGGAACTTAAATTAAAACATTCTATACTATACAGTCTGGTAGATCAAATTCGTAAAGTAACTAACTTAGTTAAGAGGTCAATATCAAAACAATGTTACTATTTATCTTTATATGAATTATTTATTGTTTCTGTTTACTTTCTTCCTTATCGTTTTTGTAGGTCAGTATGTATAGGCATATCATTATTAGGGTGTTTGTGCGCCCTTCCCTATCACGGTTATCTCGAGACAACAATTGGAAATTATGGACTTGATTTAACGATCATCAATCCGGAAACTTAAAATTTAACTTAAAATTTAACTTTAAAGGTAATAATATAATACAACAAGGAATTTCCAGAAATAAAATGATAAGTAATTAAATTGCATAATTGTTAATAATACTTTTTATCATTAATTTGTTTTTCTATGTTCAAATTCTTAGAATTATTTTACAAATTCTTAATTGGGTTGTTAACAACGTTATCAATGAGCGACAATTTAGTTGTATTGGTTACAGTTGGTTTGGCACGATTGACAAGACTGGCCAGCTATTCCTTTGTTTATCCTTTGACGTATGTAGAGCGTGACAGTTTACGTGATCATCAGCGGGTTGAGATATTTCAGGGCCGGTACACACGGCACAGAAGTGAAGGGGTCGAGTGCACGTTCATGACACGCCAACAATTATAAGTACGGAGGCGTCATTGAACCCGCGTTATTGCGAAACAACGGAAACCAGTCCAGTGCCGCCCCTCCTCCCTCCGCACGTCGCGATCTCCTCCTACACACCTGCTGCGAATTTTTAAAAACCTAGATTATAGTTGACATGCGACTAGCTTCTATCCGACGTGTTTGGCATGCCCAGTTGGTTACATCACTAGCCCCTGCAGTCTGCAAAAAACACTATTATTATTTTCCTAGTTTTTATTAGCAATAAACATGAAAGCCAAATTTAAAAACAATTTTTGATAATTTGCTATTAATAGTTTTCTAATTGCTTTGGTTAAATATAAATCTTACATAATTCTCGAATAGTCATGCAGAGAAAGAAGTTAGGATTTCTAAACAATAAATGTGAATGTAATTCCATAAAGGTGTATTTTAGAATGCAACTTTCAAAAATTAACTTCTCTTAAAAAAACTAGTTTCACTATGTTTAGCAACAGCAGTCTGACTTTGACACTACCCAAATCATTTCATTTTAGTATATTTCCACAACAGCAGTAGCAATATGCTGTCGGTACCGCGCCTAGCAGCGACCTATAAAGATACGTGCTTGATAGTGGTGCAGTCAGGGACAACGGCCGGACTGCCTCATTCGCAAGAATCGCAGGTAGGCTAAGGGGTTAAAGAACTCCATTGCACTATATCAAATACCATTGAACTCGCTCCGTCCCGCTCCCACGTTGCACCCCGCGATGCATCGCTTGCACTCGCCACCGTGCGAATCCTGTCTGATTACGCGACACGCATGCGTATGACATTATCTACGAATAACTATGGTACACGTAAACCGGTATATATGGACGTTACCTATGTGCTGCCTTCATACACTATTCTATATAGGAAAATGAATATATACTGGCGAGTTTTAGTGCATGCGCAACAGAACGTGACGGGAAAATAGCCTCAGAACAAATGCGGCGAAACTTTAGTGTGGGAAAGTTTTTGGTCAGATCAGCGTGCATTCTGTAGGTAGAATCAATTCGGTTTAAATTATAATTATAATCATTATTGCAAACATAACGTTTTGTATACAACATAACGATAAAAAGTTTTTTTGTTCAAAACACTTTTTTATGACTATGAGTGAATCGTAAAATATTTAAAGAATTCATAAAACATTAAAATGATGGATTTTCTAAGTCGATGTTATGACTTTTAGAAACTCGAGCCAGCTGTTACATAATTAGTATAAACTCAGCTTACTCTGTTGATTATCAAGTTTAACGAGTGGAAAGTTCAAAGAGGGCAACGACATCATACGACAGTGTCGGCGCTTTGTCGCGCAATCGCCTGAAAATCGCGCTAATTTGTATGACACTCGATCGCAGGTGACATACCCGTGAACCAGGAACAACTAGCCGAAGATCAAGTTCCACGGGCATTGACTGCGACATGTGCGCGCCGCCCGGTAGCTACTTCTTGTTTTCTACTAGAATGTATTACACACCTATTACGTCATGCTTGCATGAACACATGCCACGTAAATAAAATAAGAATCAAACATGTTTTCAACTCGAAAGTACAAAAAGTGGTAAAACAGTGTATAAAATGGTATTCGATGAATATGTTGCCAAAAACAAAACAGATTTGTTTTTTTTGGCTCGTCATTTATTTGGCAGACAATAGCGATAAATTCAAGGCGAAATGATAAAATGTCATTGAACTTGATAAAAATAATTGAATTATACACGTAAGCTATACAATGGTGTAGGTAAATTGGTGTTTGTTAGAAAGAAAGCAACATGTTGCATTGTTAACATATTTTTTGGAACATCGGACGATAAAACACATTAAATCATCACGTCATATAATCCGCTTGCAAGCCAGATATGTCGTCAAAGAAAAAAATAAAAACATTCTCAAGAAATTTCTAAAATGTTGTAAATAAAATAATCGTGCCGCGGCCCTCGTGTAGCACGGCCCCGTAACCGATGGACCATTTCCCCAAATTGTAGCGGTCGCTTTTCCCAGAGACCTCGACTTCAAAATGCCCGTCGCGTAGTCCATAATACTGGCTCAGTGAACACTCTCTCCGACTCCACTTCATTTAGTCCCGCCCGGTCTACGGAAGCGTAGCAGTGGCGTAGCAGACGCGTAGCACCTTCGTAGCACTGGCTTATGTCGTAGTAATGCCTACGTTATATAAAAGATCTGTATCTCTGCTCTGGAATTGATTCTAAAGTTCAAGACCAACGTGACTACAAATTAATTCATCTTTGACAAGATTGCTTCACAAGCAACGAGTAGCGACCGACAGAATGTAAAAATGTAAGTGACATGATATACTTACAAAATCAAAATTAATTATTTAAAATAAATGTCACGACATCATGACAAAAATTGCGTATAATGAACATTCATCAGTGCGTGACCCTTTTGTATAAAGATAGCAGTAGATTTACATGCGATATTGAACTTTTGGCAGTCTACGAGTCTATTTCTCAATTCAAGGCTATTTGAAATTTCCATTTATTGCGTCTTTACAATGTTTTCAGGAAAAAACAATATTTTAAATACTATTCTGACAAACACCAAACCACATAAACAAATTCCTGGAAATAATAAGTACACTTATTGACGTTTGCATATAGGTATAAAGTAGGCTGATCCAAAGATTAGAGTTCAAAGACAGGTCTTTTATCAGTGAAATACCGAATGTGGAATCGGTAACACTGCCATTAGATCACGTGGAGCGGTGGAGTAGGTAAAGTCGATAATATAAGTCATGCTACACGCTACGTGTAGATAGGTGGCGAGGTATATACGTCGGCACTTGTTTACCGCGCGATGCTCGCAGACCTTGAGATTCGGCAGCGGTCAGTGGCCCGAGGCCTCGCACACAAAATATAAATCTTATTATTACCCGCCGACCTCGGTGGCTCGGTTCCTCACCGGTTGTTCTATTACTAATCGCAGAAATTTATCCGGAAATTAGTCATTCTGCCTTTGAGTTGAGTTTTGCGTGTTTAAATACTTCAAATATGTAACGTCAAAGACGTCTTGGTTTTGCGCGTATGATTGAATAATTACAATAATAAATTAATAATTCAATGTCAAACTAACAATGTGAAGGATGAATGTTTTTAGATTATTAATATGTAGGTAATTCTTGTGCTAATTGGCAAATGCAAACGCGCCTAAGGGCCTGACTTCTCTGAAATGATCCGAGACACATACGTGTTACAAACGCACTGCGATTTCCTTGTTAATACGTGATTTTATAGATGTTGTAATTCCCTTCCTACATGGCAAACTTCTTCACTTGAAACGATAATAATTAAATTAGATCAGTGTCACATGTTTTCGAATGCTAAAAACGTGACCAAAGGAGAGTGTCATATGTGTTAAAGTTAATGTAAATTTTTAATTTTCTCCAGCTACATAATGTAGTTGATAAATGTGACTTGTTATTTTCACGCGATTCATTTTTCACATTACGGTTCGTTGACTTGGTGTTCGCTTGTGCTGGTAGCCGAATTGAGTGTATGATCAGCTTTACGTCAGTGTGGGTGAACATTCTTGTGCTATATAGCGCTCGTGTGTGCTCGTTACAGCACGGCGAGATGTGAAGTAACCACGTCTGTGTTGAGTATTGGCAATTTCGGAGGCGGCTCAAGGACGCCCGGCTCAAGTTCAGTAGCCACCTTCGGCAGTGAACGACATCATTTCGTGCGTTGACCCTACCGCTTCCTGTGCCAACCGAGGAAAATACTAAAATCACTTAAAATTTCTATTTAATAGTAATATATGCGCACCATTTAATCGACTTTGACTTAGAAACAATACCTTTATTAGCATATAAAGTGATATGTAGAGTGTGAATGGCCTCGTTGTTTGCCTCGACGCAGACCATAAAAATAACGACCACTGTTTAATCCATTGTACTTTTTCCTGACTATCAGTTGAAGCCATTGTGAGCAGTTTATTTTAATTTTGATCTAGACTCTGGTCACATTTTTACAACTTAATGCAAAGTAGCTGCAATGTTTGATTTTCCTTGTTACAGGTAAGTGTCACCGACCGACGCACTGTCCTCAAGTTAGTTCGAAAGGAGGTAAAGTTAGCTCGCTTGATATGATTGCACATAATGGTGTGTTCTCGTTAGAGCACAATGCACCAGGTTGCAGTGCTGGAGTCAGTCACCCCGTCCTAACGGGGCTCGCCCTATGCCCGCTCGGCTCGCGGCTCGCGGCTGCCGTCATCACGCCGCGATTGTCGTGCAATCGTGCTTACTAATGCCAACTGGACTCCATACGCATACATAATATTATGGACATTCGCATCGCCCCTGCATCACGCCTATTCAGAATGCACATTGAGGAAAAGAACAGAAATTCTGATGTAAGAATGAGTCGCCAACTATTGTGCTACAAGCAATGTCCAAGGATCCCGCCGAGCTATTGACAACCAATCACCACAGAAATAATTATTTGGGTGCTGATTACTGTAGGTTACCACGTACAAAATTGTCGTTACGTACCGGAATGCCAAGGGACTAGCCATTGTTGTCATCCTTATGCCAAAGTGTTTTTTTTTCCTTTTACATACACTTCTGTAAAAACGCTGTTGGCATTGCTCGATAAAAAAATAAAATATCGCATGTTAGACAGAATTAATATAAACGATAGATCAAACGTGTTAATATCAGTTTTTTAGAGAATCGCAAAATAAAGCCTAAATTATGAGAATACAATATTGTGAAAATATTGCACGGTATCCCGCTGATATTTTATCATTAAGACGAATATTTGTAAGGGCATCCCTCGGCCGCGATATCGTTTAGCGCCGACACAATACATCAACGATCTGGGAATGTCGGTTACGAGCCGATCTAACAAAAGGAAGTTAAAAAACTTTTGTAAAAGATTCAATCCTCGCATTTTTTGTCGTCAAAAAGGTTTCGATTAAACAATCATTTTAATTTTTTCATCATCTCAGAAGAGTTAGAAATCGCGAAACTTGCACAATAACGTATCCCGGCAAAAAGTTGGACTTTACCTGTTCGTGAAATCCGAGATGAAAAGAAAGGGTAGGTCGAATCGCATCGTGATTTTTTTGACAATAGAAGAACACCATTCTGCTTGCATTTTTTACGCGGATTGTAAAAATTTTCAACCTTTGAAATCGAAGTTGAAAGGAAGTTGGGAGTAAGGGTTAGTAGATTTCTATTGATTCATTGTTTGCTCAGCAGATGGTATTAAATTCGCTCGTTGCTCCTTGATCTATTGACAATATGGGTCATGCTTACGTCCAACCAGCGAAAATATCCCTCAACCTAAATCTATCTCAGCCTCAGTCCATTCAAAATATATGCGACTTCAAAACAATAGCCATCTTTTGCTACAGACACCCTTGAGACAATGTAACGACACAAAAACTAAATGACTAAAGACTTTTCTACGAAATTGTCATTACTGGTAATTTCAACAGTAAATCTTTAACACTAAACAGTGTTCGGTTCCTTTTTGTTGTGGTCAAAGACTTGCCATCAATACTGGCCTAATAACTTGTACCTTTTTAAACTACAGCGCAGCGTGTAGAGTGTTTTATAGTTATGAATGTGAATTGTGTTATTATTATTCGTTTTACTATATTAAAAATAACATAAATGGTTGTCTCCATGCAAATCTTAATGACAATTTTTTTCGAGAAGGTTCCTTTCCTTGTTATCAATGTGATAGTGGTGGAGTGGCACAGCAAGAACGTGGTGCACCGTTACACGCACTTGCGGAGTTGAGTGCACGCGCGCGCGGTCGCCGACTCCGCAGCTCCGCACCAGTCTCACAGTCACTCGTCCCCAATGCTCTTCCCGGCAACTATTTACTGCCCCGTAAGCCTTAATCTTACCTAAACCTTGTACAGCCATCAGTTTATTAAATCATACATTACGTCACTTTTGTTGCCAGAAAACAACCAAGAAACATGTGTCGGGTGGCACGCGGCGCACATGCGTATGGCATGCGTTGCCCGTATCTATATACTCACTCAAAAAATACACCACAAAAGACCCAAAATATTTAAATACCGATGTTTGTGCGGATCCACTTTTTACTAATAACAAGGTGCGGCCGCTGCCACGTTTCTCCGCCAGCTGGGAGACGAGGAAGTGCGCTCACAATGCCAACCACGCAAATTATTGATTGCCGAAAATCGAAACTGCTCCAATAATAACCATTGTGTTTTTTAAATAAAGGAAAACTTTGCATCACCTATAATAATACTTATGCCAAGTTGAATGACTGCTTTATTGTTATTTTTTGTTGACAAGGAGGTCACTGTGCGTGATATTACACTTGAATCCCGCTACCAAAGCCTAAATTAGAAGGCATCTTGTATAGACAGCCGATTATTTTCTGCTGTAGTGTAATTATAGCAATTCCAATAATGGTAATGGCATCCTACACAAAATGGTCGTAGTAAATGATGTTAATCAGTGTAATAGAACGGAGTACGGCTTACTAAAGCCGCAGTACTTGGTGTGCTTATCAACATAATTTAGAGGGTAGCAGATTTAGTTTGCGTATAAAATTAACTAGGGTTATTGAGAGAACTTTAGAGTTTATATTTCCAGTACCTACTACATTGCGTAGAACTAAATTCACACTATTTATTATAATACAAAAATAACAATACATTGTATAAAATAACAATTATGTACTCATTTAATCGTATACCATGTGGAGCGTGGGGGCACTCTAAAGAAAAAAGTTATTGGAACCGGTCGCTTATAAAATGAAAGTTGGATATAGGTAATGCGCAGCACTTTCTCCGCGAACTACGTTCGTACTTCGATGGCATTACTTCCCTTCGTCGAACAAACAAAACAACAAATTCAGTTAATTTTCAGAGTTAAATTACAACCTAAATACATAATATAATAGGTATACATTTTCCCGGGTCATAATATAGCTTCAGCGTGAGCATATTATGTAATTGTTTACCATGTGCTTTTCTTTTGACTAATTAGGTAAGGTTTATTACATAGGTAACTGTCTAACTGTTTTAAACATAGATAACAAAAACATCTTATAATAAAGGAAACTTTTTAGCCAGCTGGCAGAATTCGAATTACCTAATTTTATTATACCTACCTGGTTTTTAAATTTAACAATGCTTCATGGAATCGTCTTTTTTCTAAAATAGTGACATCTAAATATTTATTTACTATCTGTTTGAACGGTTGACGGAGTGGGAGATTTAAATAAACTCAAGGGGATCATTTGCGTCGCAAACAACGACGACGGGGTCAGTAGACTCGTGCGCGCAACTGCCGAAATTATCGCGGCCGGTACACGCGCCGCGCGCCGCCGCGGCCAACGAACGAGCCAAGGCCACGATGCCTCCCCGGCCCCTACCCGCCGCCCACTCTAATCTCACAGCTCCTGCTGACAGCCTAGATATGTTATGAGCAAATCGATCACCCTTCATACGCATAAATATAACCCTCGCCTATCGGCCGACTCGAGGCCTTGAACCGCGATAGCGAACCGATAAAACATTTAGGATTTCTATTTAGCGATACCTACATATTGATAACAATTTGTTGCACGATATTTTTTTATTGCAAATTAATTTTAAATGGATACGGACACTAAGTAGTCCTTAGCTAGAGTTACGGCACTATATGTGCCTGAAAGTAACTGTCATGGAGGTTATTTATCTGGGAAGCAATAAACGTTGACCGAGTAGGCCCAGGCAGGCATCGGTGTAGGTGCGAGGCGGAGCGCGGCAGGCTGGCGGGTGGCGGAAGCGCCGCACGAGGAGCGGGCGCGGGGCGCGGCAGGTGGTAACGTCAACGCGCGGCCGTGAACTTTCTTCGGACACGTTTTCAGGAGTTAATGCTGCGCAATATTTCGCGGCTTACCCCCGACGGCCCCCGGGCCGCAGCTTCTTACCGCGTGTCAGTTTTCTCACGCCTTTTCCTTAAAAATATGATTCAATCAGAGGTTTCCTTACAAATCTTCACTTCCTAGCTGCAGTATAAATGCCTTAAAATTAGTACAGTACCCAAGTTAAATTGAAAATAAATAAAAGAATATGATTTTTGCCCAAAAAGACGCGCAGTGGTCACGTAAATCATATTGATTCAAGGAAATAGATCTAGACTTATTTTAATCTGTTTACGATTTAGTAGCCCGTAGCCGACAGTTTAAATTGGACTCATCAAAATGTAAATTTTACGTATTTAGTTCGAGTTCACGTCGGTCTTCATCGATTATGTACAAAATTCAAAGTGATCCAGAATAACATCTTGTCTTTTCGCTGTCATCGATAGGTAACACAAAATTTAAGCACCCTCGCTGCTTACATAACCTAAATCCAGCCATATGAAGTTGGCTTTCGTCTGTAAAACAGTTACATTTTTATATCTCATTCGTTTAAATTCATAGAAAATGATCAGAACTCGCACAAAGCACTATATAGCATTAATGAGGGCGAGTAAATGTAACACTAGGAAATGTTCGGCATACACTTCCTCATTGTTGCGCACAGTGTAGGTGAGTAGTGCAACGCTGAGCTGCAGCGGCTGCGGCGGCGCGGCGGCGCGGGCGCAGCGCAAACGAGCCCGACCAACAACATTATACAACGAGGCGCATCATCGCCGCGCGGGGGACGCCGCGATGCTCTGATTACGCAAACACCCACTGCGCAACACCTCTCCTATACTTCATTACGTTACGTTATTGCAGCGTATAATTAAACAAGCTCAAAGCTCTAGAATCTTGGACCAATAGCCGATTTCAATGCTCTACTTGGCGCGTTCGCATTTCGCTCGATATGCTACGATAGAGAACATGGCTTGTCCTATTTCCATATGTTTTAATTGTAAACGTTAGATATTATCAGAGCCGAAGCGGTAAATATGTATTTTTTAAATTTATAATTGCGAGTTGCTTCTAATAGGATGTGTAAATAATATCCAGACGTCCTCTGACGGAGCAGGAAGTCTCGACTTGATGCAAATATCAAGGTGAGGTGACCGAAAGGAGAAAGGCTCCTTTATCAGTACAATTCACATTAATATTTTATTTTTCATTCACTTAATTATCATAAGTTGATATACAGGCTTGACTTGAGAAGTATTCAATAAACATGAAACGACTTAAATAAACGCCGTCAATAAGGTTTAACCAAATCAATATGATTAAATCATATAGTTATAACATATCTACTTACATTTATGTTGATAGGATAGATGAATGCCCTATTGTAGAATAATGATGTCCACTCATCGAGATATAAGTACTAACGTACTAGAGAAGCTACGTCAAATAACTGAATTGTCCTATTCTTCGTATTGAATCTTTAGTTCGCTGCAGCGCTAAAATAATAACAATTCGTCTAAACCGTGCCTAATTTACCACAGTGCTAGATTTGCTGCGGAAGTGTATTTATTCTCGGCAAAAAGGTCTTAAGCGCCATGTAAATCACGGCACTTACGCGTTTTCTTCGACAAACTGCGGCGCGATCGCCGCAGTTGAACGAGACAAAGTAGGTGTTTACGGTGTCTTCTCTAGTACGTTAGTACTTATATCTCGATGTGTCCACTGTTGTTAAATGGTTGCGCGAGCTCTATGTTTAGCACTATATTAGATTTAGTAAACCGTCAAATTTCCTCATGACTGGCGTTGCCTTGAGGTTGACATTGCGGCTAAATCAGCACAGTTTGACATTGACATGTTCCGATATTTGAATGAGGAAGTGCTCCTAGTTTATTCGGCGGGGCCGTTCACATGTTTGGAGGTTTGCGATATTAGACAACCCACTTAGACAACGATCGGTATTGTTCACATTTTAATATCGCACCACCAAAATACAATACAAAAATACTAAATATACATACAATTGGTGTAAGAATACTGATGACTACACATTATTTTTCTGAGCTCTAAGTACTGAATCACGTCGGGGTCGTTGTAGCCTCTCATTTGCGTGTTTTCATATTATTTTTTGCCAAGTTTCGAAGGTTAGATTGCGTCATCCAGTTTGCCGTTTACGCATTAAACATTCGACTTCAAATGGAAGACAACATTGAAATACCTATTTAAAGAACTATTAATGCCTGTATTGGTTTCCATCCATAAATAATAAATAAATCACGTTAAAATTTAAATTGAAACGATTCCTTGGCTAAGTTCGACTTTGACGAAGCAATATCCTGCGTCGTGTCGTCTCCGCCGAATTAATTGCCGTAAACGGATCCACACAAAGTGATGCGTTCGGCGGACGCTGCCGCTGTGTGGGGCTCCCGGCGTCACCGCATTGAGCTATTAATTGAACACACCCGACAAATTGACCTTGGCCTTGGCACGGGTTGCCGAATCAGCCGAGGTCAACCACGATTGAGAGCGTCCGGATCACACGGCCTGTATGTCATGCTTGCTTATTCATGGTAATATACACTCTGCCGCACAAATACTGTGATATGTAGGAAGGTATAGAATGGCAATAAATAAAATAATGAACGATTGACGAAGTATCTTTTGGTGAATATCTACACAGTATTATCTTGAAAATTGGAAAATCATAACACATTGTTAGGTTAGTGGACTTGTTAGTTATAATTTTTACCCAACTACGGCGAAGCAAAAAGGAAGGTTATGTTTTGACCGGTATGTATGGATGTATTTTCATCTGTTCCCTCATATCTTTTAAACGACTCATCACAATTTGACAAATGACGTATCGTTGGAATCTTCTTGATCGTCCGCTAGTTATAGGCTGTGAGACGTCACATTAAATTAAAAATGGCACCCTCTAGATGACATAAAGTCATGCATGAACTAAAAAAATATATTTTTTACCCGACTACGGCGAAGAAAAAGGAGGGTTATGATTTTGACCGGTATGTATGTATGTATGTATGTATGTATGTATGTTTGTATGTATGTTCATCTGTTCCCTCCTATCTTCCAAACCACTTATCACAATTTGACAAATGAGGTATCGTTAGAAGCGTCGTGATTGTCCGCTGGTTATAGGCTAGGTCACATTAAATTAAAAATGGCGCCCTCTAGAGGACATAAAGTGAGGAACTTAAAAAAAAATATAGTTTAATCGTACCATGTTGGGTATCAAATGATAGGGCTTAATGAGCACATTTCAAAAATATATATATTATAAAATCAAAATCAAAATCAAAATATTTTATTTCACATAAACCTACATGGGCACTTATGAAACGTCAGAAGCTAGGTGCACGGTTCCAATTGGTCGTTTCCTATGGAGAAGAGCCGGCAAGAAACTCCATGGTTACTCTTTTAAAAATAATTGGCTTTTACAATACTTTCAAATAAATAACCCCAAAAGAATTTAAAAAAAAATCAAGTAATAAAAACTAAAACCCAACTACGACTTAAAAGGTATAAACAAGACACCACAGACAGACAAATTAAAAATCCGGAGTCACACGTAATCTGTTCGATTTATGCCCTAACACGTGTGACTCCGGATTTTTAATTTGTCTGTCTGTGGTGTCTTGTTTATACCTTTTAAGTCGTAGTTGGGTTTTAGTTTTTATTACTTGATATTTTTTTAATCGGTTCATGTTGGGTATCAAATGAAAGGGCTTGATTAGCAAATTTCAAAAATATATATATTATAACTAAGTAACCCCAAAAAATGTTAACTAAAAATAAAAGTTATAAAACTAAATCCCAACTACGACAAAAAAGTCAATCCACTAAAAAGGTAATAAACAAATCTGTTCGATTTATGCCCGCCCTAACACGTGTGACTCCAGGTTTTTAGTTTATCTGTTTGTGATGTCTTGTTTAGTTGACTGACTTTTTTGTCTTTCTTTGTGTCATTTTTAGTTGATTGACTTTTTTGTCTTTCTTTGTGTCATTTTTAGTTGACTGACTTTTTTGTCGTAGTTGGGTTTTAGTTTTATAACTTTATTTTTTTTACATTCTTAAACACTAGTTCAAACTTCATGTTTTCAACTATTGTACCAAGATATGAAACGTAAACATGATAAATTTCTATTAAAAATAAAACTTATTTATTTGTACCTAAAAGCCATGTGGCGTGGTGTGACCGCGCGGCGCGTTCGCAGTGTCGTCGACGACGACGGCGTCGCCGCTACAGTCCGCCCGGGGTAATTGACTCATACTGACCTCGCACTGCTTCGGAAAAACTCGCTACAGCTCGGCACTCTTCGCCACTCGACACCGCTTCCTACCTACCTTTTGATTTATAAAAAAATACTTTTTGCTGATTCGTAACTTCGCTTCGTACAAATCATAAACAAAATTTGAAATTCTGATTTTTTTTTAAGCTTTCGATCAGGGTCAGAATTCAGAATATTTCTTCACTTAGGAAGGACTAGGAATTTACTTTTCGTGAAAGATTCCTCTCAAGATGAGGTATTTGATAACAAAAAGAAAAAACTTATCTGCTATTCCAATAGCCTCCTTAAAAAAAAAACAAAGCTCCCATAACTTTGTTTTTTTATCGATTTATTGCAAAACATAACATAATTTGAGACTAGAGCGATGGATTTTGGCAGCACTACAGGCTCAAAACAATGAAAAGTAACTAAAGTTAAATGTATGACGATTTTTATAAGCAACTAAGCCGATGATCAACTGCTACAATAACAATCAGTCTGGCAGGCGGGTCGTGTTACCGATGCGCATCAAGTGTAATCGCCGTCTCAGCGAGGCCTTGACCGCGCGCTGTCCGCTGCAAACATTCGGACTCCATTCCGAACGGCCGAATTGCCAACGAGGCTCCTCGTGACTTCGCAGAACTTTCCAGCGAATCCAGGCCGCCAGCATCCGATTACAATAATATTGCGACGTAACTTTTTTATAATGTTTTTAAAGAACTTGCGGAAAATAATACGTATACAGGTATAGGTAATACTATCTACTCATATTTGCTGCCAATAAATTGAACTTTTGGACAACTATCCTCATGAATTTTTTTAAACCTGCTCTTTTGGCAAATCTATTATAGTAATACTAATTAATAATCTTTTAACATAAAATTTCTCGATGATGTGAATGTAAGTACAGAATAAAATAACCCATAGCTTGACAAACCATTTAAGCACCAGTCACTTTCTCATTCAAATGCCTTTATGTTGATGGATCATATTTCATCGCCTGTCCTGCCCTTGCGGTTGTCAGTTGTGAAAAGGGATCACTGATCACATTCTTTGAAAAGTTGTTAAGCTAATTTATGAGTGGGATAATGGATGCGTAGTAAATAAAGTGCTAAGTCCCGTTTGTCCGGAGGCTGGGCAGGCGCAGGCGCAGGCACGCTCGCTTTTGTCCCAGCGTCCTTCGACGGGCGAGGGAAGGCCGACCGGCCCCTCGGTTATTGTTGCCTTTTATTTTGTTAAACGACTTTTCAAATACTGGTCGTTAAAAGCCATACTTGAACCTTATACTTAATCACATATTTAAATTGTGTAGTGTACAGCTATGTTCACACATAACCAGATAACCACGCATTTAATTTATAATCAACTTTTTCTTTTATTTTTGCATCAAATTATAGCTTACTAGTTGTGCCCCGCGGTTTCACCAGCTTAAGTCTCGATCCCGTGGGAATATTGGGATAAAAATTATCCTATGTCTTATTCTAGTCTAGATCTACCCCTGTGCCAAATTTCATCTAAATGCGTTTATCCGTTTTAGCGTGAAAGCATAACAAACAAGCAAACTCACTTTCGCATTTCTAATATTTAAGTTAGGATGGCGCTATTGTTGTTGATTATGCCTTGTGTTACCATATCTGCCAAGAGTAGGTAATCCGGAAAACCAAAAAATTGAATCCATAAATTGCAAACAATATGGCATACGGTCTACAATTTTTTATTATTTCGTTAAAAAATGGCCGATCAATCGAGATCATCAAGTCCCACCGACTGTGGTCACAATGAACAATACAAAACGATACATGTGGCTACCGACTGACGATGCCGGCGTTGTTTTTTTTGGTTGAGGACGACATAGGAGTATGAACTCTATTTCAGAAGCCATTAAATTCAATATAGTGCTTTTATAAAGTTTTAGTAAAAGCTGACTACGAAATTTGATATTCGCACCCCGATATTAAAAGTGAGGGCAGCGGAAGGAAGTAAAAAACTGGGTTCCTATACACTTTCACGTTTTAATCGACACATATGTCGCCATTCGATATTTTTTTCGTATTTGCATTTGGGAGTAATTCGTCAACTCGTCCTACAAGCCTACGGCCCATTACACATTTATTTTGATTTTCTGCAAGTCTTCCTTAATGGGCCGTAGGCATGTAGAACGAGTTGATGAATTACTCGCTTTTGGTGTCAGAGCTCTGGGGACAAAAATAAAAGTAATTTAATAATTATTAATGTGTGCTACCAATGTAGGTAATGTCCGATACGTTCCAGTAATAATGTAAATTAATTAACTATACATTTAAATTGTTATCACCATCAGCATTTCAGCCGAAAGACATTTACTGCTGGACATAAAGATAGATAGGTAACTCCCAAGCTTTAATTGCTAAGGCTCTGAAATCACGGTCACAAACTTACGATTTAAATTAATTCAGTGTTCAGTTCTAAGGTAAATCAGACCGACGTAAATATACTTTACGTACGAAGTTGCTTGAAAAGAGCAAAATACCTACATGTACCACCTATAGATATAGCTAAGCCACGTGTAATTTCACAAAAAATGCACGTGTAGGAGGATATTTGCGAAACCCTTTAAAAAGTTTCCTTTTGTGCAAAAGGGAAAGTATTGGAGCGAAATAATCTCCACAAAAAATTAAAAAAACATTGAGGAACACCTTTCAGTAGCACATTTAGGGGAAACGAACCCTTTGCTTAGTTCTTAGACAACGTTTTTGTTTTATTGAAGAGACTGGTTTCTCAAAATTCACCATCTTTCTTATTTGTTGATCGAATAAGTAAAATTATGTAAATCCCCGGAATTAATTTAATTCCATTCATCTGCACGATTGCCTTTTTCACATAAAATATTATGTGAAAAAGGCAATCGTGCCTAATAGTAATAACAGTCTGATTCAAATGTCAAATGTGAATTTGGGCAGACATTTGTTTTCATCATAAAATAACAAACAATATCTCTTAACATGATAAATAAATACCAAATACCTAGTTAGAAAGACATTATGTGACGTTGTGTAACTATTTATATCGGTTCCACTTTTTGTTGACTACATAACTATCTAGGTACTATTAACATAGCTGTGCCAATTTTTTTTTATTAGTTCAACAGAATTATCTGTTTAAAACAGATTTCAGAGCTGTTTCATTGTAGTGAGTGACAGCAGCGTAGCATCGGAATGAAAAAAATAAATATAATTAATTTTGTTGATGTGTCGAATTTCGAGAAAAAGAAGTGCCTAGTAGTGGAGTGTCAGTCAGTAGGCTGTGTCGGAGCGCCTGCGCGCCGCGTGCCGGTGGCCTTGACCGGCCTGCGCCAAAATTTCCAGGTCGTTCACCCACCGCGACGCCCACCGCCACTCGTTTTATCTCGCGTAAATAACTGCTCATGCAAGCGAATAAACACCTAATAGAGCTTCAAATAAGAACGACTCTTCCACTTTCACAATTTTTGTAACGCCAGTGTTATATAAAGTCGTGTTTATATACCTATTGTTAAAAGAAACTTGTTTATCAATTACAAGAAGATAGGTAACACGTATTATGCAGAGTTACACAAAGTCCCTCGTTATGTAGGTAGTTTTAATAGCAGGCACGTTATTAGCAATCGGTGCTTTACAAGCTGTAGTCTGTGGCTTTTAATTATCTTACATTATCCACCCGGTCACGTTTTTTATGCATAAGACATTTGTTTATAAATAAATTTTATCAAGTTTTGGCGACTGGTGTACTTAAAGATTATTATTTTAATAATACCTAAGTTGGCACAGTCACGCGCCCGTTTATGTGTCCAGTGTCTACGTATATTCATACATGGGCAATGGAATGAAGGTTGTAAGTGGTAGGTCGTCCTAAAAGTATTACTGGGTACTTAATTATGGTCATAAAATCCCGGAAGTGTATGCTCAGAGGGAAGCAGGCAAACAGGGCGCTCCGGCAGCGGGTCAGTCCGTCACGCGGCGACCTACACCGCGCTCGCCATCCATTAGCTCGATTTCGTGTTCAAGTTCACTCGCGTTCCATCACCAAAAATATTTTCGTAGTGTGACGCAACCGGCAACGGCTACGTCCCACTCGAACACTCGGCTAGTCTCTCTGTTGGTGCCGCTCTCGCGCGACCTTGGCCGCGGTGAGCCGCAAGGTTCGGGTCTTCGAACTCGCGCTGGAGCGCGGGCGCGGGGCGCGGAGCCGGCAGTCCTCCAATCGCTCGCCGCGCACGCCTGAGCGTGCTCGTGATTGGTCCACCGTTGGCGCGGCAATGACCTCGGAGACCGGAGTTCGAAGCGCGCCGATCCTCGCTCCGAAACGCAGAACGACAGGCTTAGCCGACCGATAGAGGCGAATTTCGCTTAGCCAGCTACGCTTCGTGGTCGAAGCGATTGTATCGCACAGAGCGCTGATCTTTTTGCAGACTTTCACTCTTAAGGGGAGACTCGCGCGGCTTCAAGCAGGAGCGCGCGCGGCACTCGCTCAGTTCGTCGATCGAGCTCGAGTGAGACGCACGCGGCGCGTGCAGCGGCTATATCTCGCGGGACGAGCGACCTTCATCCCTCGACGTGCCGGCCGCGCGCCCCGGCCTATGCACTCCTGTCCTATATTCAGTGTCACAGCGCGCAGGACGTTTCATGTCTAAAGCCAGCGGGCTCCATGTGGTTTACGTGTAGTGCAGTGCGGAGGAGGACAAAATAATTAGATTATAAGTACATAAATATAAATGACTTTAGTGATGTCTCCTGATAGCAGCTACGGGCGCTACGATGCGCCTACGCCGGCTGACCATAATATGATGAGCCCGGCGCACAAGGAACGAGAACCCGAGTTGCATATAGGTAGTCCCTTTTGTACAATAATTTTATTTGTTTATTTACATTACATATTACAACATTATCACTGTGCTGTAATACCTATGTTGTCATAATAATTATGTTGTCATTTCAATCTTTGTTATTGTTATTGACAATCTGTTGCTGACAGTTTTTACTATAGAACGTAAATTCAATACTTAATTATTTCGTAAGCAGTTATAAAAAAAATTTTATTGAAATTTTACAATTAGGAAATTAACCTTCGGCATTGTTTTTTTCATTTTATCTATTTATGCTTAGGTAGGTACGCACTAATGTGCATTTCAGATTTACTGCAACAAAATATAAAGGAGTTACCTACCTAGCAATAACGATTTTAAAATCTAATTTCTTACCTACTTTCATAGTTGTTAATCTTACGTAACAACCGTACTAAGTTCACAACAAGGTCCCGCCAAAAATGTTAGCTAGGTACTCATTTAATATCATCCAATGACATACATATAGGTAATATTTTAATAAAATCTATTTTAACAAAATAATTTTTGTTGCCTTGCATGCAATTTTCTTTAATATCTTACATCGTAATTGGCGTAAAAATAGCTTGAGATATGCCAAAATAAACTCGGTTTCAGGTATAAACTGAAGGGCAAATTCTTCTAGGTAATTTGAATTTTTTGAAGTATGAGAATTTATTGGCCTTCTGGAATAATAATAAAATAACCGGTAGTAGGACACAATAACATTTCATGCTAGATTTATTATAACGACATTGGTAAAATCTGATTAATGATTTATTTTTAATGATGAAAGGGTACAATGCTAACATAATATAGAATTATTTTCAATCGAATGTCAAATCGTCTGCAGAACGAATATTTGATGGATGGATTGTTGAACATTTCCGCTCGGAAGGGCTCAGCGAAAAACAATTAAAATAGCATTGTACAAAATAACGCACTAGTACAACAATGTCAATAGTTTCTCAGTACAAATCAGTGGGGTCGGACTCGAGCCGTGGCAGCGGGGAGCTCTTCAATATTTGCAATCGATTCCTAATGATCTTATCGCTCTTTATCGATTACTTTTGTGATTTTTTCCCGTGAAAAATCAAACTTCTATAACAAAGAGTTAACCGTTACTCACATACTGGCACCACTGCCACCCCTTTCAATAACTAACTTAATTATTTAAACTATTGATTGATAGTTTTCCCATGATGTAAGAAAAATGTTATGTATAGTAATGTAAGTAATAGGTGCGTGAAGCAGGTTCAACGTGGCGACAACTCCCTCACCACTTTACCAACCACTTTTACTTTTCTCTGAATGCGTGTAAGTAATGTAACACAAGATTGTTCGCTTGCACATAATTTTAGATAAACTAGTCGGTGCAGCACGTAACACTGCAAACTACGAAGTAAATTGACAATAATTGTCAATTATTGCCGATGAATTTCCAATCAAGATCAGCTGAAAATAATAAAACCACTCTGGCCGTGATAATTATGTTTAACAAACGTGTTCAATAACGAGGAAATAAGATTTGAAACGTGATTTTGTCGTCATCAAGTAGATACTTACTAATTATTTACAAACAAACATCGCCGTGACACAGATCCGCAGCGGTCGGAATGGTAGCGTCAGTATTTTGCACGCTCGGTCGGTATTCGCGTTACGTGGACGAGAGACTTTCTCGCGCACTTTCCTCGCCTTTTAATTGACGTAACGAACGACCGACTCTCACACACGCCACCCAGAAAAACGCGCGGGTTGCATCATACGAGGAGAAATGGCTGCACGCTACTGACTCTGTTGCAACTGCACCAGTTACGTCTCACGTTGCTTTCCCTGTTCTATTGTGTTCCCCACCCACCGGCGCAGTCGCCACCATGCACTGTTGACACTGTAGCGAGAGATGAGACCGAAATTATCGCGTCGAGGGCGACCATACACCGCCTCTAGAAAAAAGAAAGTAACAACTGTAGAAAGCGACGGCGTCGAACGTCGACCCGCGGCGAGTGGTGTGCGCCAGAAATAGAAAGTTTCTTCCAAAAGGCGAGCCCGCTCCCTTAACAAATAAACAAACGGCTGGAAGAGGAAAGTGAGAGCAGTCCGGGGCGCCGCCTGAACCAGTTCCTGGTCGCCAGTCGAGCCGCCGAGCGCGCCCGCCTGGCACCTGTTGTTGCCGAGGGACTGCCTATCACTGACCTATTAACCATTATTACTAACATCATTAAGGATTCTAAAATTAATATTTACTTCAAGATAACGCTTCCGTATTAATTATCTTCACAATTAACTGATTGGATAATAATGTTGCAGGAACACGTAACGTTTGACCTATTTAGGTTAATATTATCAGAGAACATAATTTTAGGTAATGTTCGTAATCACTCTATTCTAAAGTCCGTTGTTGTTGTTAACATTGTTGTTTGTTACGAAGATGGGGTCATCGACTTGGCGAGTTGAGAGACTTTCTAAAATGTCTATTGAGTGTCTGTCACCTTGAAGCACGCAATATGAGCAATGCAATACGATTCATCATAATATGACCATTCAGATAATCAATGCCGTTTTTTTTTACGTTTTTTTACCTAGAATTTTATTATTCGATGCCGTATGCCAACGACGTAAACCAATACACAGATCGTAATTTCTTTTCTTACTATACTAAAACAGTATTATGCATTTTTCACACAAATCAGAAGGCAGTAAAAATGCTTGCAAAATCTCTTATCGTGAGGTAATGTTATGAGTTGGAATGAAAGCTAAGCTTAGTAACACGCGATCACGCCTCACGTGTACTGCCACTGATAACATCAGACTGCACCTACCTACCTACACGCTGCATCTCAGAATTCAGTTAAAAATAATAACTCGTTATCTAGGCTTTAACTGAATAATACTCATCTATTAGTCCAATAATTTGTTCTGAATAATAGACACTAGCTTATGAAATTATAAACTTCTTGGAAGTAAGGTAGTAAATATAGGTTTCAATCTGAAGTTTGTTCCACATGTCCAAACAAAAGATTTCACAACTTCCGTCATTATTGTGACAGTCACTTTGACGTCTTGGCCATAATGTAATGCACGTGAATAGGCAGAATTGCCGAAATTATCAGCTCATCACCAATCGGCAATCAGTGAGTAATGTAATGAATAGTGTTGGACTGTTGATGTTGGTGGCACAAGGCACAAGGTCACGTGCAAGCACCGCTATGTTTGTTACACAACTCAGGATGTTTGGCACGAGCTAACTAACGCCGTAATCTTTCAAACGTCCATAAAATTTATCGCGAACTACGTAATACGTATACAGGTGTTTTTAACCGTTTTCTGTGTTTTGTTGCAGAGTTTGACGGTACTACGGTGCTGTGCCGCGTTTGCGGTGATAAAGCTAGTGGATTTCACTACGGCGTGCATTCCTGTGAGGGCTGCAAGGTAAATATAAAACAGTTATACCAATAATATTATAGTAAATAATGTCGTTATCGATATGCTCATCAGCACCGATTTTCGTTAATACCACTGCCACCACCACCACTACTACGTCGTCTTTACCGCCGAACACACATAGTGATATAAGAAATGCCCGGAGCACGTCTTATTTTAAAATGACAATAGTTAATTGAGTGTTGCATGCGGGTAGTCTAGGCATCTCAAGCAGGAAGTTTGTGTACGGGTGACAACGAGGACCCGTCCCGCCGTGCGAGTGGTGTCGCGGCAGGTGCGACTGTGCGAGTTAGTACATACCAGCACCAAGGTCGCGACACGCGGAACACAATCTCTGTGCACTCACCGCACAAACAACCAGATGACCTTATTTACTTACTAATTGTTAATTTGATTCATTCCGAAGTCGCCCGGAGATTCGTTTATTAACTAATCGGTAAAAAAGTATCGTGTGAATATTATTAGGAATGGTTTTTGGGTCAACGGGTAGGTGCCGGGTACCTGCCGGCCTCGGGCGACGACGGTCAGACCCCTGCGCCCCAATTCTAAACATTTTATTTTCAATACCTGCGCCCGCCGGGACAATCGCACGGGAACCGGCTATCGCCTTTGAACTTTTGATCCACAAGGCAAACGTGATTGATATAAAATAATGAGCATTGACCGGCTAGTAATAATGTTAGTGATGAGGTTAAAGTGACACTCAATTCATGTCAATCATAATAGCTGTAAATATAAAGTAATATCCGTCGTACATACGTCCGCACCGTCGTTTATGAAACGTTTATATATGCAGCTCGTGGCTCCTCATTCCTTCAACTGACGACCCTTGAACATGAACACTCGAGACGCATTGAAACATCCTTTTTAAGTGGAAGTAGCCCATATGTTACATTTTCTATTCTTCCACTTAGCCGTATGTGTGGTTTGCTTTCCTTTTGATTTGTTACGATAAATAGATACGTACCTTAAACGCTTCTAATTAAAAAATAAGGAAATTAGAATAGCAATAGCTCACGTATTATTGCAAATGATTGAAAACTTGACGAATTAAGAGAAACGTCATTATCACGTACTAACGTTAAAGGTTATTGTTAGTGAAAGTAGTCAATTACGTGACCGGTGAGCGTTCAAGAGCATTGGAGTCCACCGTAATTACTTCCTCATACATATTGTACAGTATTATTAACTCAACAAAGAATACGTAGAATTTCTCTTAAATCTTAGTTCGTGGTATCTACAATTTTATTGAAATACAATCGTCGGTGAATATAGAGGTCGTTTACGAGTGTGAAAGCGAGGAAGCAAGCGGGGATAGAAGTGCAAGTGTAGTGTAAACTGGTTTGTACGTTACGAGTTCGGCCGGAGTAGGCTCTGGACAAAGCATGTCCTTCAGTGCCGCGGAAGTCTGCCGCATTGTGCAACGCTTAACCAGACCACTTTCAGACGACGAACGATCAACGGATATAGAACTTACCCCGGCAGACGGAGCGGACGTCTGATGCGATTCATTTAGGTAAAATTATGTATCGTTTATTCTTACGCATCTCTTGAAAGTATTAAACTGAAAACCTATCAAAATATAGATAACTAACTTCCGCACGCGGCTTCGCCCGCGTGGTATGTCGATAAAAAGTAGACTATGTCCTTCCCCGGGATGCCATATATATCTCCTTGCCAAATTTTATTGAAGTCCGTTCAGTGGTTTAGGCGTGAAAAGGTAACATACAGACAGACAGACAGACAGACCGACAGACAGACAGACAGAGTTACTTTCGAATTTATAATATTAGTATGGATTGGAATTATCACAATTTCATGACAAAATTGAAAATATAGGTGATTTTGGTTTACCTATTTACATAACAAGTCCGATTAAAGCGCTAGCTAGCGGCGTAAATATGTAACTGATAAAATAGTTCGGCTACTCGACACTAGATGTCGCGTCGAGCGTAGCGCTGCGGTGCTGCCACCGCTTTGAGTTGCGGCTACGAACGAAAACTAGTTGAATGAATGACGAGTGAGCGTGTAATTTTTATAACGATATGAGATGCGGGGTGTTCGACCGTGTACGCACGGATGTCAACGAACCGAATGTTACTATTTACCTTTTTTTAAATAAACTTTTAAATAATTGATGATCCTTACGTGCATTCTGACGTAGTTTACTTTTAAAATAATATGAATGATTTTTATTAGTAGTGTAACAAGCACTATATTTGTAAAGTATAAACTATGAGTTTAAATTCATATTAGTACCTCGTAATCACTAGTCATAGTAGTCATTGGTCATATTAGTTAATTAGGCCTCAAACTCCATCCAACAACAAATCTTATAAATAAAATAAATAAATCTTATTTTGAAATTAAGTCGTGAAATAAAATCATCATTATAATCCGGAGCGTGCGGTTGCTACGTCGGAAGAGCTCGCGGATTTCTTTGTTCTCGTCGTTGGCCGACATAATTTCTGTGCGTTGTGGGTCGCTTATTTTTTCGGCACCAATTCTGCGGTGTAGGGCGAGCGGCCGTCGACCTCGCTAGCTAGCTTTGCGCGCCAGGCGCCCCGTACATTCGCGCCGCCTCTTCTCGCCGTAAACAACTTTTACGGGCATCGAATGTACGCGCTACGTGAACGTAACCCACATTATTTTTGAACTGTCAGCTCATAAGTTCGTTGATCCCCAAGCAGTCATATTATTTATTGAGAACACCGCGCGCTGACTGTTGCGTTTGCGTTTATTATTTCCTGTACAACAAATCTATACCTAGTGCCGAACTTGACTCTAAAAAAATTATGTACAATGAGGTACATAATTTTTTGGTATAATCAAGGTTCAAACACGAATGCAAATTGATTTTGGACAACTCATATCTAATATAATTATATTAGTAGCGACGATTAGCTTCAATAACAACTTGTTTTCATATTTCAAATGATGTCAAACAATTTTGTTTACATATTATAAATTGTAGTTTCGAAATGTAAATACCTAATAATAATACCTAAGTACTCACATAATGTAGATCAAATAAGTGGAATTTCTCCATTATTATATTACATTCATTACTTACTATTTATACATTTATGTATGATGAGGTTGAGTTTTTCCTTATGCATTCATATGCATTAATTTTACAGTTTTTGTGGTAAATCTGAATCACCTTTGCACCGCGCTCACATGTAGTGCCTTTCATACTTCTAGTATTTGATATGGACATGATGCAATGGGGACAGCGAACTACCTATAGAAGTTACGTTAGTTACTAAGAATAAAACCGCGATACGTGAACGGGAAATGAATCACAATGACGTGAGTCAGACGTGTGTTATCAAGTAAACATCTGTGACCCGTCGGGCGTCTCGGGCACGTAAGGCGGCCTACCAGCGGCCGGTCGGTGGTCGCTTCCTCGGAAATATAGCGACCCAATGCGTCAGCATGTTTTGAGCTTGAGCCGGTGTTAGCGGAGTCGTTGTCCGCTGCACCGTTAGCCGTCGTCAAAGCGCGCGGCAATATCTCGCCTCGCCCGCCCAAGCCGCTGAGTTTGTCACTGCCGCCAACTAACAACCGTAAACTACATATTATTATGTATCGCATAGCATACGCCCATTTATGTATGTAAGTACTAATATTGTTTTGATTGGCATTTAGCTACATAGATGAGTTTAGCTCGTAGAAATAGTAAAAATACTTAGTCAATTGCGCGTAATTACAACGATGCCAAATTCGCTTGATCAATTATATACAACAGACCAAGCCAGGAAAAAAACTGCTCACAAAGTGCGATAGTGCAGAGCTAAGTTTCGTTAATTACTGTATCTGAACTGCTGGAAAAATCTCGACCGATCCCTATAACGGGAAGCTTAATCACAAAGTCGTTTTGGCAAATGCACGCCAACGGCGCAACCAAGCAATGCTAGTAAAGATAGTGACGGACAAGTCGACCCACATAGTGTTGACGAAACCCTCGCTTTAACTCTATTTATATACAGTATATCTAAGTGCCATTTTTATATACCCGTTCTCGTGACTCATGAAATAGACGAGAACTACCTAGTTATGTGAATCCGTCACTCGCGTAACCTAATTAAATACACAAAAGTAACGCCAACTATATATATATTAAAGTTTAGTCATTAATGGTAATCTGTGAACAGCGCTGTGGGCTATATTATTATTTAAGTTATTTATGTTATCATGTTGTAATATCCCATAATGTAGCTGTTTGTTGTTCCAAACTAATAAAATAAAATAAAATAAAAAAAAACTATACAAACTCGTCGTTTCAACATAATCCTTGCTCACTGCAATTGCTGTCACGTTCTCTTATAGAACTTTAAGTGCTTCTTCTAATAATATAAAACTATTTGCGAACCTTATGAACTATTGCGAATCGCGGAAGAAAATCTTCAAGCGCTATATTAATAAATAGTTATATTACCGTTTTATTATAAAGGTATACGTGCCAAGAAATATTGATGCAAAATATAAATTTGAGTCATCACGTTATCAAAATGACCTAAAATGATTGAACTACTTTCAGTATAATGGAATTTAGTGAGTACCGGACACATATAGAATGAGTATTTTTTAGAACTCAAAAGGGAGTCACCGTGTTAATTGCTTAGAGGTCGTTGACATATTAAGATTATTCAATTTAAAAGAAAGACGTCCTACTAAGATAGCAATGCACATGAACAAAAGGTACTCGCCTATACGTAATATAATTGCAACGGTCAGTATTGATTCTGTAACTGTGTCAATGATATTGTTTACAAACTAAAAAATGAATTCGTGTATTAGTTTCCAAATTCCTGACTCTTAACTCGATTTCTTTATTTTTTGCTCTGTATGTAAAGATGTGTAGGTACGTAATCGCAAAGTGTAGTTCAGTCAGACGGGCGGGGAAGGTTTTGTTTTCGCGGCAGCAGGTCAATGACCGCGCGGCCGGTCACTGCCCGCGCTGCGACCAATTATGGGCCACTCGCACAGCGCACAATGGATCGATGGCAGCGCGAAATTAGGCCACCGACCCGAACACCGCGCGGCCCGCTTGCGCCGCCCGCTTGCCCGCGTCAGCCTCCGCGCTCGCTTGTAGAACCTCATTATGAGGCAGTACCAAATGCCTATAAAATAATACTCTCTGCGTCAATGTAATTAGTGTAGCTAATCCGTAATTCAAGTACGATAGTATAAAAATTAATTTTCGTAAACTGATTAGACCTAAAATTTGAAACTGATTTCTTTTACTGCGTAATGGTCTGGCGACTTATTGTATTTTAAATGGTAAGTGATAGATAACGTTCAAAACCTCAATGATATTGTTGTCTTAGGTATTGTTCTGTATGTATAAATAAATAACATACATTTGCGAGTTCTATGAACAATGCGAAAACACCAGTATAATGTCGTAATCAATTATATTGGAACGGAAACACGTACGATAAATTGCACAAGTGCATTGTGGTGTAATGATCCATTAATTAAATTGGATCAGTGCAGCCCCTAGGGGAGCGCGCGCGCATTGAGGTAGGCCGTGACGCATGCGTGACGTCACTGGGCGTAGAGCCGGTCGACGACCCGAGTGGGCTGCAGCCGACTCCCGGGCGCGAGGGGCGTGCGGGGGAGCCTCCGCGGTTGTGCAATCGAGCGGTCGACGACCCGGGGTGAACGGCCGCGCGCCGCGACGCCACCGGGATGCGCCCGGCCTATATCCGGCGCACCGGTGCAGCGGCGGCGACGCATTCTAGAGCGGCGTGGACCGTTAGGAGCGCGCGAGGGGGCCGGGGGCACTCTCACTTTCTCGGGTGGGTCGGCGGCCGGCAAGTAGGTCGCGCGGGTAACTGTGCGCCGCGCGACGCAGCGCCCGCACAGTCCGCTGTCGACCGCCATCCGCGTCGGTGCAGTGCGCGAAAGCCTTATTGCACGTACCTAAAAGTCGCGTCACTGTTAGCGAGGAGAGTGGTGGTGCTAGTGGCAGGCAGTGGTAGTGAATGGTGCGTAACATGTCGTGTGGCGCGGGCGCTGAGTTGCGCGAGCGACACTCGGTGCTGGTGAGCATGCTGGAGGCGCGCCGCGAGTCCAGCGACTCTGGCTGCTCCAGTGACGACGGCTCCGACAGCGAGCGTGACTCTAACTGCCGCTGTGATCCCCAGGGCTTCTTCAGGCGGTCCATCCAACAGAAGATCCAGTACAGACCCTGCACGAAAAATCAACAGTGCTCCATCCTTAGGATCAACAGAAATCGATGCCAATACTGCCGATTGAAAAAATGCATCGCCGTCGGCATGAGCAGAGATGGTGAGTTCCTTCATTTGTTATTAATAATTAGAGAAAATATTTGAAATTCAAAAATCTGATTCCAATATATCTTTTAAAAAAGCTATATTACATTATTTTGATTCGTAAATGGATATTACAACTTAATCATCCCGTAATATTGAGATAGGTCAAAAATTCATTTCAATAATAAGTATTATCATTTATCATCCGTTTTTATTTTTTTGTAATAACTAATAGGTTATTTGATATTTATTATATTATGAATAGATGATTACGTTGTGATATGTCGGTCAGCATACACTGGGTTGCAATATGCATACGCAATTAGCAACGGGAAGGTCGGGCGCGCGCACGTCTCTTCTTCGCCAAGTGTGCCGCACGAGCATGCTGGCGTGCAGAGCGCGTGCTGCTCTGCGGACAGATCCTATTTCGCGCATGGGAGGGGGGGGGGCAAGGGGCGCGGAGCACAGCTCGCGGTGTGGGAGGTCGGTTATGCAAGCGCGGGTGAGCGCACGCTAAGCGGGTCGACGCCCGCGCTATACAGCGCCGCCCCGCTCCGCTCGTTGCGACACTCGCTCGTAGCAGCGACACAGTGAGCCCCGCTGAGCCGGTGAAAGCAGAGAAAGGCGCATTTCGTAAGCGCGAGAGTGAAATTTATATTTTCACTTTCGTAATGAAGTTCGATGACCTCGCTTAGTTTCCCCAGGTGTATGGTGATAAAACACAACAATCCAATATGATACTCATAGGTTTTATTGTTATTGGACAATAGGTTTGATTGCTATGCTATCTTTTAACAGAGGTTAATACCTCATCTACTGACGATTCAAATATTTTGTATACAAAAAAAGTAAAGAAACACGAAATATGAATATTCAAGTGAGTGAAAACGATTACCTAAATTAATAGATCTATTAAAACAATGTCTATTTGATCTTAAAACTAAAACATAAATAAATCCTTGAAAAAAAAGAGATCATAAGTACATTGCATTTTTATAAAGTGCATTTCAAAAATAATATCAAATGCACGATCAAAGTAATCAGACAAGAAGTAAACGCAAGTAAAAAACTGATGTCATTCATTCACGATAAATCTAGTTCGGCTACTCGATAACAGATGGCGCCGTGAGTAGAGTGCGATACTAGCGCCGGTAAGTTTATGTTGGAACTAATAGTGGTCTTAAATTCGTGAATCGTGAATATTTTTTAGTAAAATACCTAACAGGTAAATAAAATATTCAGTAAAAAACATAAAAAATATTTTATTACTTGTTTTGTTTGTTTTGTTTTTTTTTATAAAACGTTGCCCCACACTAAGAATTAAGAATACTTGAACATTTATTAATTACATCAATATTTTATTCATTACTAAGTACATTATATTTTATTTTTTAATTTCTACTTCTTAAACTCTTTTTACTTTAGCAATCTGAAATAGGTAAACATTTACATAGTCTATATATAAACCTACACGAATCCTCACCATAATTACCAGGGTCAAATAAAATAATAAATGATTGAACGCGGAAATAGCCTTGATATTTGCATAAATATTCAGAAAACATTTTCAGGAAACTGTACAATTTCCTTGCACTAGATATCATACTACTTCCGTTTTAGACTTTAACTATTTCTCTTACCTCCAACGTCTTAGTGATTTATTCGATAACTAAGCAAAAAGTCGTTTAAAGTGTGTCATAAAATATTACATAGTGTGTGCAATAAAACAGAAAAACGATGTCCGCTGTGTAGACTATGATTTCGGTTTTTTGTATTAGCCAAGAGTTAGAATTTGGAAAGCGACCGTAATATTCCCATGTCACGTCAAATCGGCAAGGCTCAAACGGTAGGTGGCGCAAGTGGTGGAGAGGGGCTGGCTGGCGCGGGGGCAGGGGCCTGCGCGGAGTTTATTGACGGCGCCCCCCTCCCGCGCGTCGCGCGTTCCCCCCGCTTCAAGTTCAAGGTTGGCGCGGCGCGCGCCGCGGCGCAGTGCGAGGGAGTCCGGCCCGCGCACCGGTCGTCAGCCCTCATTGCTATCGCTATGTTATTAAGTCGCTCCGCAGTTCGGTACGAGAACGCGATACTTGCTCACGGTGATTGCTCCAGTATACGCCGCTGACTACATCGCGGTGCGCCGAACTTACACTATTGGATTATTACTGCTACACATTGGATTACAGTGATTGTGCAAATTATTAATATATTCTTCATGTGATATGTGACACTTTACTTCGTGTATAAATTCAAATTAGTCATAAACTAACATAAAGTTACCAATTCATCTAAGTTATCAGTGGCCATTGGCTGTGAACTAGTAATAGTGAAAAACTGTAATGGTATCAGACATGGGAGAAGATTTACCAATCCTGAAAGGGATCCTCAACGGGGTTGTGAAATATCACAATGCACGTAGGTATTTTTTATATACAAATATTAACTAACTTTATCAATTATATTTTGATTTTGTAAACAGTTACGGATGTTCACTAACGTAGGCGAAAACGTCGTAGCAGGCTGCTACGAGTACTACGCGTTGCGTAGCATTGAACTTATTAGATTTGGGAAATACTTGTTATTTCATAAAATACTTTAGCATATCAAATCTAGTCTAATTAAACAAATTATGCACACTTACATTTAATATACTTTAATTTAAAACAATATCTTTCCAGATTAAAAAAAAAACTTAACATAAAAAAGACATAAACGAATTCTTTGGCAATACAATAATTCCGTTCTATTTGTATAAGATAATATATACAAATAATATAAGATAATATATTATTATAGTAAATAAAAAAACTTTAAAAAGATTCTAAAATAAAATAAAAATTGGTTGAATAAATCAACAGGTAGGCAGATATATAACAAAAATATATAATCAACGTAATACCATTCTCCCGGAGTAAATATTACTTTTAGCAAAACTAGGTGATGTTAGACAAATTATGCAGAAACCTTTATTTACTAAGTAAATCATTTGTTTATAGGTAGATATTATAGATAGTAGATATTAAAGTAGGTACAACAAAGGCCAACGTAACAAAAAAAAAAAAAATTGTTGCCGGTTGTGAACAATGGGATCGTGCATCTGGTGCGGCCCACATCGCACAGCGAAAGTCAGGAGAAATGGCGAGAGGGCGCTCTCCGCTTTCGTTTTCAACCGCGCGGCGTGCACGCAAACACTTTCACCGACGTGCGCGCATGAACGCCGCAAGCGCCACGCCCGCCCCCGGCGCTTACTACATTTTGGTCCACAGTGTGCCTAGCGCGAGAAAGTCGTAACACTTTTTAGCGTGACCTCGCATTTCGCGCTTTGTCACTCGTCATTCGAACTAGTTCACTTAACCGAGACGCATTCAGGGTTCCCCTCGGATTTTATAATTAAAAGCTTTACGCGCAAGACAAGGGTGGGCCGCGCGATGCCACGGCCGATGAACTCTACCCTCGCGTCAGCTGCGCGTGCACATGGCCCGCAGTGCACCCGCACACGCGCGCACTTAGCGACAGCTGCAGCCCAGTGTATGTTTAGTCACGACCTTGCGCAACATTCCCGTTGTTAGTTGCCAGTTCATTGTGTGCCCGCTTTTTAATTCGAGCCCTGGAGGTCAGTTTGACGGTTTGTGCATAAATTAAACTTTGTTTTCTTTGTTACAGCCGTGCGATTCGGACGTGTTCCAAAGCGCGAGAAAGCGCGCATCCTTGCAGCGATGCAACAATCGTCGACGTCGCGAGCAAATGAGCAGGCAGCGGCTGCAGAGCTAGACGATGCCCCGCGGTTGCTGGCTCGCGTGGTGCGGGCTCACCTCGACACCTGCGAGTTCACGCGCGACCGCGTCGCCGCCATGCGCGCACGTGCTCGCGACTGTCCCACCTACTCGCAACCTACTCTGGTGAGCATACTTTACTAAACTCTAATGTAAAAACTAACTAAATCAAGTAATTATTTAAAACACTCAGAATATTGAAGATCGGAATGTAACGAAATATTTGTTTTTGTTTTAGGCGTGCCCCCTAAACCCTGCACCAGAGCTACAATCTGAGAAAGAATTCTCTCAGCGATTTGCACACGTGATTCGTGGTGTAATAGACTTTGCTGGACTCATTCCTGGCTTCCAGCTGCTCACCCAGGACGATAAGTTTACGCTGCTCAAAAGTGGACTATTTGATGCGTTATTTGTGCGGCTAATCTGTATGTTCGACGCGCCACTCAATAGTATAATTTGTCTAAACGGCCAAGTCATGAAACGGGACTCTATTCAAAGTGGCGCCAACGCAAGGTTCCTTGTGGACTCTACTTTCAAGTTTGCCGAGCGCATGAACTCTATGAACCTAACAGACGCGGAAATAGGCCTCTTCTGCGCTATAGTGCTCATCACGCCAGATAGGCCGGGACTTCGCAACGTAGAACTTGTGGAAAGAATGCACGCGCGACTCAAGGCGTGTCTGCAAACGGTGGTCGCCCAGAACAGACCTGACCGACCAGGATTCCTTAGAGAATTAATGGACACCCTTCCTGACCTCCGCACTCTGAGCACACTACATACCGAAAAACTAGTGGTTTTCCGTACTGAACACAAAGAGTTACTCCGGCAGCAGATGTGGACTGATGAAGAGGGTGTGATGTCATGGGGTGACTCCGGTGCCGACGAGTCGGCACGCAGCCCCATCGGCTCCGTGTCCAGCAGCGAGTCCGGCGAGGCCGTCGGAGACTGCGGCACGCCCCTGCTGGCCGCCACGCTGGCCGGCCGCCGGCGACTCGACTCGCGCGGATCCGTAGACGAGGAAGCACTTGGCGTGGCACATCTCGCTCACAACGGGCTCACCGTAACGCCAGTCCGCCCGCCACCGCGTTATCGCAAACTGGATTCACCAACAGATTCCGGCATTGAGTCAGGAAATGAAAAGCACGAAAGAATAGTCGGTCCCGGATCTGGCTGCTCGAGCCCGAGATCCTCCCTAGAGGAGCACTCGGACGACAGGCGGCCACCTCCCTCAGCTGACGACATGCCTGTGCTCAAGCGCGTACTGGAAGCGCCACCGCTGTACCACACCACCTCGCTTATGGACGAGGCGTACAAACCGCACAAGAAGTTCCGTGCGATGCGCCGCGACACCGGCGAAGCCGAGGCCCGCGTGGTGCGGCCAGCGTCGTCCGCACAGCCCGCGCAGCACCCGCACCCCGCCAGCCCCGCGCACCCCGCGCACTCGCCGCGACCGCTGCGCGCCTCACTGTCCTCCACGCACTCCGTGCTAGCCAAGAGCCTGATGGAGGGGCCACGTATGACGCCAGAGCAGCTGAAGCGCACTGACATCATCCAGCAGTACATGCGGCGCGGCGAGGCGGGCGCGGACGGCTGCCCCGTGCGCGCCGGGCTGCTGGCGTGCTACCGCGGCGCGTCGCCGGCGCCGGCGCCCGTCATGGCGCTGCAGGTGGACGTGTCGGACGCCGATGCGCCGCTGAACCTCTCCAAGAAGTCGCCGTCGCCGCCGCGCTCCTTCATGCCGCAGATGTTGGAGGCGTGAGATCGGCCCGCGGAGCCGCTTGTCTCCGCCACCCCACCCCGACCTACTTTAAATTAAATAATCTAGTTAATAGTAATCGTTCGCAGATCGTTTTAATATATTATATGTGATAATTTGATTAGGACGCGTGAGTGCGTGGCCGGCGCCGGACGAGGAGAGCGCAATAGACTGAAAAATAATTTAAGACTATATAAGTGTAATTTATAAATGCAATGCAGCGCCGGTCGCGGTGTGTTTGTTGTGTGTATTGTATGTGCGTATGTGAGCGTGCTCAGTCATTTGTTTGTTAATATAATGACAGGTTGTCGAACTAAAATAAAAGAATCTTGTAAAAATTACGTATGTATTTTAATCCCAAATCCTTATATGAATATTCCTAGACAGAGAAACCTAAACACATACACACCAGTATAAAAAAATACTGACAAATTCATGTAGTACTCTCAACACAATCACAATGAAAATACAAATACTGATTCATGAAGTAATTCTCAATATTATCTACTAAAGATTTAAAAAGCCTAGAATAATTGCATATAAATGAAGATTGATTCAAATCTTTAAAAAAACCTATTTCATAAAACAATTTTGAGGCTGTTTTTCGATTAGAAATCTGAGAAGTAATTTAGCTCTGCTCCGCAATATAAGACTATATAGATACTACGAAATGGACGTCGAAGAATTTTACACAGATACTATCTCATTTATTAAAGTCTAAGATTGAGCGCAGTGAAGGAGAACAAACGAGGAAGCTGACCATCGACAACGACTCAACCACCAGGCAAAGAGGATCACCAGTACTTACTATCTATATACAGATTCCTGCACGAATGATTTCTGTACGTTTAGGCCTATACATGTATTGCGTTACTTGAAATTTTCATGATAATAAGCACGGAAGAGAGGAAGGGCACGGAGCGGTCGTCGACCCGTCTCGGTTCACTTCCGGACGGCTCTACCGCTTCCATTTCTGGAGGTTGACTCTACCAAATCATTCCGCTTATTCAAGGCTCACGAAGTCACCATTAACATCGCGTAAATCTACTCTTGTGACATAAATATTCAAGTAAGCAAGTGGGTAGAAAAATATTCCACTTACACAATTCCGGTTCTTGGTCAGGTTAGTTCAGATGAGTCTGATAGCACGGTCCGTCTATGATTTCCTTTTTACACGCGGAACTATAAGACGACCTAGATCATAGTTCCGCTTACCTAAAGTATTCAAGATCACTCTTTATCTTAGTTGAATGAACATAAAGAGTCGTGCATTACCTATTGTCGTGTCGTCCTTTACATGATAGCGGGTGTCGTGGGCCTGGGATAGTTTACACACGCCTTAGACCTTTTCTATTTTATTATGTCCTTTCTAAGATTGCGTGGATCCTGATTTCTGGTGACGAAAATCATCTTAAGGACACTAACATTTACGAAATCAGAAATGATAGTTTCTTTTCTACATATGGGAGCAGTGGGACAGAGCAAACAACCTCATGTAAACATAATAATTAGCTTTTAATTAAACTCACTTAACTTTTCATGGTAGACACGTCATGACACCAGAGCTTATTTAGAAAGTAAACCGTAGTAGTTTTAAATATATCGTTCTGAAAATATCTTGGTAAATACTGCGTCATTAAGTAGGTGCATCAATACTGAATTCGGTTCCTGTAATTACAGCAACGAGTTGACAAGTCATTCGATTCAAAATATAATTTGTTGATAATTGTTTCTTCAAGATTGATAGAAAATATTGATACTCTTGGTTTTTTTCAGGTCATAAGTAGAAACCTACAAATAATAATCAAGTTCCGTTCGCAATCTTTAACTAGACGAGCGACTTTCCTTAGATAATGACTTCAATATGATAACAAAGAATCAATTTGCCTTAGCCTCTTTTAAGCATAAGTAGATAATGCTATTATTATCCACGTTACTCATATGTTGTGATAAAACATGCAACAATAAAAACATGAAATGATAACTGCGCAGTACCTAATCCAAGATGGATGTCATCCGGTTGGTTCCCGACTTCCTCGTAGGCATGAGATGTGGCAGGATATTCACAGTATTGGATGTTATTGACCGGTCGGTGGTCGCCGGGCGCATGACATTTGGCGCGGGTGCACGGCGCAATGCGCGGCCGTGCACTTGACTCGGTAGGATGCAACGTCCGCCCGTGGCTCGCCACGCGTAACCCCGGCCTGCCTCACCCCAGCCGCCAGCCACCCGCCTCGCCTCGCCCAGCATCGCAGCCTCCACTTCAACAGCTATCTATATAATCCTTTTACCGCCATCTTGTTCCTGGAAATGATTGCACCAGAAATTTCCATGCACGCTTCTACCTGTTTTGATGTATCGATTTTGTAGCGATGGACCGTACAAGAGATGAATTTATGTAGTTTGTGTCTGTGTCAGGGAAGGATAATATTATCACAGTTTAGGTGAGGTACTCGTAATTAGTTAGCATATGAAATGTATTTTTATCACACATTAATGTGTTGGAATTCCATTACTTCCTGTTGCTGTCGGTTCAGATTTAGATAATGAGTCCGTTTTTCAGGAAAATCTTTAAATACTTTTGAGTCTTCTAACTCCGTTATGGTTGTAGTTGTAAGCACACAATGATTAGAGTACCTACCTAATGGGTTTCAAATGAAAGAAGTCTAAAGCTGAATTGACATTTATTAGATTTACTTACATTATACCTTACCTAATAGATAACGGGTGTTATTATTATTGTTAACACATAAGATTTAGTTAGTCAGGTGACTATCAGTTTGTAAGTGTGACTCAGAATCACGTTTTATTCCTAACTTCATCATCCTGAAGCGGCTGCATAGCTTGTACAACAATGTATGTAGGTATATGAGCTGGTTATCTTACTGCCTATAATCCTTGAAAATGTTGGCATTATGTCACTCTAACATTGAATGACACAAATAAATGAGCTCGTTGTTCCTTGTACATTGTTATACACAGTGTATTTGTTGTACTGTAAATAGTCAATGTAAGAGACCTTCAGGCGGTAGGTATACGGAAAACCCCGAATAAGGCTGCCCGCGACCTTGTGCCGCCGAGGTCGAGCCCGGGCTGGGCCTCGGTTCACGCGGAAACAGGACACTTACGTCCATAATATTAATATTGTCTAGACTTTTGGACACGCCGCGCAGCTAATAGCCAGTTCACAAAAGCCAATATTGTAACTAAGTACCTATGATAACCAGAACAAATATTTGCTAAAATATCTCGAACTAATTCAGTCGGTGACTTCGAGGTAGGTTCTGATTGTCACTTGTTGGAAGATTATTATTTCCGCGCTCGTTACATGAGCCCTTGCAGTGATATGTAGGTAGGTATTAAATTTTGCACGAGGTGTAGAGCGTGGGCGGCCAGGAGATAGGGGCAGGGGTGAGCGTGGGCGCGCGGGTGCCATGCCACCCCCAGGGGGGCGGGAGGGGAGCGCGGGGCTCGGGCGGTCGGCTCCAAGGTCGCAGAGTCACAGCCGGGCAAGGTCGGCGTGCCCGCGCGTGCCCGACCGCCCCGCGCCTCAGCCCTCACACCCGATAACACCCTAGATTTGCGTGGGACGTGACCTTTATCCACGTTCCGGAGAAATAATTGTATAAATACTTAATGCTTTTTTTCGGTTACGTATATATTATGTACATAATACCTACATATGTCGTATGTGCTTACTGATTGTTCTAAGGTTGAGTGATAAGAAGTTACACAATAGTGCTATTCCTACCTACGTACCACTAGCTACGTAACAGCCCGTAATGCGTAAATGTCAACTGTTGAACATGGCCTCCTCGAACTGGGGGTGGCCTAGTCTGGGTAATCACGTTTGGCAGGCAGATGCCAGTGCGCAGTTAGAGTATGATGTTACTGTTCGCAGGGGCCGGTGTATGTTATACTTACTGCCTGACTTTCTGGTATTTTTTTTTCGACCGCAATCTATAAATAATTTCCCAGAAACCACTCAATTTCGCTATTAATTAAAGTTTATGAAGTGAAACAAGAATTTTCCAAAAACGGTTCGTCCCAGGTTTCATCATAGCGTTCGCGAGAATATAAGTAAGCTTTCATCCCATTTATAGCAGAATCCGTGGGCGGCTGGAGACTGAGCAAAGGGCAAATGTCATAGAGATAGTTTTATAGTGAAAACTGTAATACCTTCCACGTGTCACCGGCAACTATATTGCATGCTAAATTGTGATGATAACGTAATCCAAGGTGACTTGTAATAGATATTTTTTACAAGGATCGTGGTTTGGAAACAATAAATAAAATTCAAGTGATTAAAAGGATAAATGGAAAACATTATCCTTTTTTGCAGTAGAGGAAAATAACTGGTTAGTATTTTAACGTAAATTCGTCTTAATTTCTTCTCCGTGAATTTCCTTACTGCATTCATAAATGAGGGGCAGTAGTACACGCCAATATATTGACGTGTAAGTACCATCGCGTACACTTCTTCTTCACTCGGTAGCACATAATAATAGGCTATTCTGCTGATCGGTTTTATGGACTTTATGGTGTTTTCTCATTTTAATTTCTGACTGTAATCATTATCCTTACTGATATAACTAAATAATTAATATCAATTAAATACAAAGGATCTAAATTAGATTATATGGTAAAATCGATCTTGGACTTGGAAAATAATTTAACGTGCGCGTTCCCTACGTTTACTGATTTATTTAGAGTTATTTTACTCTAAGGAAAGCTGAAAACTGATGTAAAAAAACGTCGCTAAGAATTGTGGCTGAATTAGACTCTGTTTTTAATTTTAGTTTGGTATAGGTAGTAAGTAGTAACGATAGATACTACGAGATTCTTACTTGCAAGATTTTACAAAAAATATTATGCCGCCCGGAGTCGCATAAATCTAAATTACTGGAGTACAAAGTATCCTTGAAATAACACTATTGTATTCAAATACAAAAGAATAGTGTTATGTATTAATGCTAATAAACAAACATGTATTCTACGATTATCATACGAAATGAAAAGTTGCATTGAAATTATAAAGACTGATTTTGATAAGAAATATCTGCAAAACACGGTATTGATCTGCCCTACAGAAATACCGCGATAATCGCCGGCTGTCACTGAAAACCAGTACTGGGGACAGCCCCAGTGCTGGTTTTCAGTGACAGCCGGCGTAATATAAAGATTAGAGTGAAAACCACGTATATCCGAAAAAGGCAACTTTACTGGAGGAAGAAAAAACTGCACCCTGTAAACTTTGAGGCGGCGAAATGCGACAATCAGGATTTTCTAAGTGATAAAATAATACAATATGGTTGCCATAACAGGTGCCACCTAAACTTACTTTAAAACATTTAATTTAGTTCGTAGCACTGTTCTCCATTCGAAAATATTTCCTTGTACGGAGCCACGTGTAGCGTTAATTGTGCGTAGCACTTCGTAGGCGCGTAGACGCGTAGACGCGTAGGCAAGTACAGGCGAGAGCCTTTTCGCTCGTACATGAATTGCGCACAAAAAAGTTACAACTTTTCCACGATAGAAGAATGCAGAGTTTAATGCGTCGTCGGAACAATCAATTATGAACCAGTATTTCCTGTTCTTAAATATTGGAAAAAATGTACGAGGTAATTATTATTTCACAGGCTCGACCTATTTGTTAACCACAACAAAGAGAATAAACTACTACCCTTGTTATAGTTACATTCTGAGAACGTTTAAAACATCGTTGTGTACATCTATAGTACTTGTTTTGTTTAATTTATTAACTATTTTTTTACGTAAGTTTTATAGATAGTAAAACTTAATAAAAAACACAAATGCGATTATTGATTTAAAGAGCCGATAGAAAGTTGCTGAAAAACTACTAAATTAATACTTGTGTCCTACTAGTTACATGAGTGATGGAAAGTTTTCCGTGCTGTGTTTCTCTTTCACAAGAAATAGAGCTATAGATCATACGACCGAGAGGTCGAATTCTAGCTTGGCTAACACGATTGTCTGTCTTATTGTGAACCAAATCCACTAATACTGAGGTGACCTCGAGTAAAATAATCGATCCTTTGTCTGAGTCCTTAAAAGCCTATACGACACCCGGTAGCCTTGATGTTTAGATAATTCAGGCGGGAATTTAGGTCGTATGGAGGCAATGAAGTGGGGACAAGCTGAAGGCAACGCCGAATGACATTTATGACTTACCATATGTATTAGTTTTATTATATTACGTATTTCATTACATTGACTTGTACATCATTAAGATACCGAATTGTACTTGTGACACGAAAGATATATAGATGCTTGGATAATTCAATTTATGACTGTGTGTGTGTGTGTATTTGTGTTTTTTTAAATATTTTTTTATGAGAATAAGGGTCAGCTCAGAGCGCGACGTGAAGCGGAAGCGACGCGTCGCTGCGCGTACTTTTTAACAATTATCAATCTTATTTTCTTCACGAAAAGGTATAATTTCAGTGCGAGAGTTGACACGTGTCAGAGTACGCGGAAATGCGCAGCGCGTGTACCTTATTGTGTACTAAATAAATTCGATATTGTATCGGATCATAAAAAAGTGCGCGTCACTTCGCGTCTCGGTTTGAATTAACCCTAAGAGAAATTAAAGTTATACTTAGCAGCATGAAGCAGCGGCAACAGGTAAGTAAAAAAAAATATCTCTAAAGGTATTATTTTATATAAAACGGGTAAGTATAAAGGCGGATCCAGGAATAATTTCCGTTTCCATTGAAGTTTTCGAGTCAAAGTAAAATTCAAAAGATATTCCAACATGAATTTCCCAACTCCATCTAAAGTGCGAAATATAAACTGAGCCGCGAATTTGAAATTAAATCTATTCAAGAAGTTTCCCTGATTGTCCCAAGGTTGCGTAGCTAACACGGTGTCCTGGGAGGGCGGCGGGGGCGGGCGGGGGCGAGGAGGTACCGGGGGTAAGGTCGCGACAAGGTCACCGCGGGGTCGCTCCGACCAGCATTGTCTGCAAACATAATATTGTAATAAAAACTGCCTACGCGACCCAAATGTTAGACATTACGCAATACCTAAGAGATCGCGTTCATATTGATTAAACATCGAGAACCAAACTTTCTTCGTGTGGTTTCGAAGCAAAGTTTTATCCCCAAAACTATCTAAACATTATTGTACCTACATGTTTCCTATATTGTGTGTATGTAATGCGACACCATTTTTGGAAACCAGAAACCTTCATTCCTCTTTTTCAAACTTAGTACTTTGCCAGTCCTTGTTAGTGAATTAATGTACTGTCTCACCTTTATCATATTCTAGTTAGGTAATTGCAGTCGCCATCACGTATAATTCATTATGTGCTTAGATTGTTCAATCATTTCTGCGACTTAATACCCTTTGCGCTTCAAACGTTATGTAGTTGTCAACAAAGTGGCTGAAAATCGTAGAGTCATTGAAAGTTTTCCGTTAGGTATATCTGGCTCCTAAGGTCAATGAAGGAAACGAAACTTAAACGAAACCATTTCATGAAATGGTCGAACACACAATGATCAATTCTAAGATCTGGCCACGTCCTATATTTAAATAATGGATAAGTTTTGAATTATGTGTATATTCCCTATTACCAGCAACTCAGCTAAAGTAATTTTCATTTAAAAATGCAAAACATGTGAAGGTGACACGTTATGCAAACGTGTGTCGTTCCTGTCAATATACAATGTCAATTTTTGCGACTGCAACAGTCTATGATGCGCTTAACTTCTACAAGGAAAGTACATTAAATTGCGTTTTGTTTAATGTAATTTTAAAAATAACTAAATTATTATGGTTTCATGAGCCAAAATATATCTTTGGGATATATAATTTTGTCAGAATAGAATCGAACAAACATCGAAGTATATAAAACTTACAAAAAATCTGTACATTTCACTTGTCAATTTGCTACGCGTATGTCATCATCATCTTCAATGGCCTTGTTCCACCCACTGCTGAGTTAGTAGACTTCATCGTCTTCATCCCATAATTATGTGCTTTAATTCCCTGGTTTGTACAAGTCTCATCCAGATCTTACTTGCGGTTGAGCGATTCATCGGTACGATTATGTAAGCCTGTAAATTAGTGTAAATACAAAAGTGCATAATATCATTAGACTCACAACAGTGACGTCTCGTTTACGCAATCAATTTGGTCATTGATGCAACACGCGTTCGTTTTCTACGTAGGTACGTTATCAAAGCGAGACTCATTTTCTACACAGGTGGTTTGGCACGAGGCAAATTGAATAGATTCGGTCGGTGGGTGACGTCATGACTAATTTTAACCTTTGTTAGAACTTTTGTGGTTCTGAGACCAATAATGGCGATGTTGTCCGAGTTTGGTGCCCAAATTAAATTAAAACTAGTGGAATTATTTCGAAGGTTTACTGAAACGAATAGAAAAGGGTTGTGATTATTTTGTTGAGTTTAGTACTATTTATTGGCTGATAGTATAGGTAGGTAAATATAACTTTGTTTTTAACTAAATCTTATAAACACAGAATTAAATGTGGAAAATTTAGGATTTCGTAACTTTAGAAACTAATTTTAAAGAATTTTACTTTCCATCTCCATAACGAGTAAAAAATTTAAAAAAACCTTCAGGATAATTAACTTTGTTATCAAATTAGTAAAGAATGTTATTAAAATGGCAACAAAAAATAAAAAAAGCAAGACAGAAAATACGTTTATTTAGCAGAGATTATAAGGCACACAATATAAATATAAAGCAGAAAACAAAATAAAATAAAAATCAAATAAAAAAGTGTAAAAGTGCGATGCAGGAAATAGAATATAATACAATACTATAGGTATAATAGGTAAGTACATAAAGTAATGTGGAGCATCTATATTTAGAGAGTCATCCACGTTGATGCTACGACAGTGTTGTGAACACACATGTCAAACGGATGATTTATAGTTTGTTTGTAAACATTCACTGTCGTATGAACTTACAAAGGAGCTGCACATTACTGGCACTGTTACAGATATAGAAGAGTCGACCAAACTAAAGCTGAGATGGAAACAATTCAACCAATAGTTTAGAGTGAGCAGATTGTTGTGAATTTACACGCGATCACAAATGACGGAGAAATGTTTGCAGCGTCTGCATGGAAAGTAAAACTTGGATGATATTCAAACGCACAATGATGACTTAATTCTATTTAAATGATTTTCACACAGATGGTACATACGTCATTATGACATTTTTTAAACTAGTGTATTTACATCCATACTAATATTATAAATTCGTAAGTAACTCTGTCTGTTACCTTTTCACGCCTAAACCACTGAACGCATTTCAACGAAATTTGGCAAGGAGATAGATGGCATCCTGGGGAAGGACATAGGCTACTTGTTTAATAAGAAATAGGGGATATTAGGGATGAAAGTTTGTATAGGAAACCCAGCATTTTTTAAGTATCCCGGCAGACATTACCGTAGGACAATACCCGACATCCACGCGGGCGAAGCCGCGGGCAAAAGCTAGTCGTAAATAGTTTGTTACCTACTTATGTTTATTATTCAGCTTTAGTCATATTTTACGTAAATGTAAAGAGTACCTAATCATCAAATTTCCCGGAGCAAACCTTGTCAGGTATAGATACTCGTAATATGTCATATTATAAAGTTCTTTGTGTCGAAAGTAGTACCTAATATTAAATCGGTTCACTAGGCATGTAGGCCTGTGGGTGGTGTGACCTCGCAAGGGCGTATTAGCTAGGATGTAGGTCAGTGAGACCCATCGCCCTTGACCTAGGACGGGTGCCCTTCACGGCGCCCTCTGCGACGCTCTGCCAAATATCGTGAGACAAGGGCATTTCAAGCCTAGTTTACAATATATTTTAGAGTAAACCGTGTAAACAATGTCTACGTAATTTTATAATGGCATGGTAAAACCCGGAAAATCGCGTTGGATAATGTACGCCTGCCTGTGGATGTAGTAAACTAGTCAGTTCCCTACTTGGACCTTGATGTCATACATAAATATGGTTTTCCCAAAAATATAACTTCAATAAAATGTAATTATTGAAGTAGTGGTTTATTAGTATAATATTATTATAAACACATTATTAAATAGGCACACATAATGTAATATGTAACATAGGTATTCAGAAAATAAAAGAGTAAGAAAGTATCAAGGAAATTTCGTGGATGCAGTATTACGAATGAATTTGGTTCCATATCTTACCACATATTGAATATCTACCTTCTTATTTAATGTACAACCACATTTCAGCCCCTGACAGTTTTCATTAGACCCATGATTTTATCATTTCGGTGGAAAATCGCCTCCGCCCTACTGATACTCAGTAGAGTTACCATAGTATGTGTAATGATAGTAGGGCTAACTGAAAACCATATCATTAGACTAAGCGACTCGCTACTGCTTCGCTAGGTTGTTACGATTTGACAAAATATCGAGATTTCTTACTAAATGTAAGTTTAATATTAATGTTTTATACAAAAAAACCTTCCGGAATAAATTCTATAATGATGGAGAAAACTACATCAAAATCCGTTCCGGAGTTTAGAAGAACAACGTTGTTTTTACACAGTCAGACACGCGAGTCACTTCAATTTATAATATGGATAGATGTAGATCACAGTATTGTCTCATCAATTGTATAAAACATTAATATTAAAAATCCCGGCAACCAGCATATTTTTCTTCGCATTTTTCAGACAAGAAACCGGAAAATGGTACGTGGGAAACCGTCAACGTTGGGGGTTTCAGGCACGTTGCTAGCAGGAAAACAAATTCACGTGTACAGTCAAATCTTACGTGGATGTTCTGTAGAATAGGCAAAAAAAAATGAAAATGTATAGAAGATCATTCATTTGAACGAAACATTGAAAGACAGACGTTATATGACCCGTTATATGAATTTTTCCTTTATAAGGAATATTTCATTAGACCTTTACAGACTGTCGTTCAAATATCCTTTCGGATTAGTATACATCTATATTTACCTGCTACATTGTATCCTGATTGTTACCAATGTTCTCTTTGAAGAAAGTATATAGAAAGGCAGTTTCCAGTAACTATGTCAATTTATTTTTGTCGATTTCGATCTCTCCTACGACAAACGACCTCCATCGACAAATCGTTATCTTTTTTTTTTAACAAATACATTATTTTTGTCTGTAAGCTTTTAAATAACCGCATGCTTCCAATACTAATAATAATTTATAGTGTATATTTATATATATGCTGTTGTTTTTTTTTGTAATGGTAGCATTTCCGTATCTCAAAAGGAAAAAAAAGGAATCCCATAGAGGATCACCTTGTTCGTCTGTCTGTCAGTCTGTTTCGACCCTTTTTCTCAGGAACGATACTAAAGTCAATTGGAGCTCAAAAAAAATCAAGACTTCTAAGTCAACGCAATAAAAAACACAGCTACTTATGTGACATATTTTGATACTCGCAAATAAATCAAAACCAGGTTACTTCCCGTAAAAGCCAGGTGCAAATAAAGGAAAAAGTCCGAAAATGGTTAATGTTCAGTTTTATCACTTCTAAACATATTTTTTGCGATTACAAACTTACATTTGCCATTGGAGAATTGACCGTGACGTATATCGTTGTATGGGAGAACATGTTTTTCAACAAGTTCAACTACAATTAAAGCTTGTTTTGGAATAAATTAATCCCAACTACGGAACCCTTCAAAATACTCATTTACATACTCGTATATAGATCGGTGCAAAGCTCGTAGAACTGCGCCGATTGTCAAAGAATAACATCCAGAAAATAGCGATGTGACTTTACCATGACCTTGCACAAAGCTATATTTATCGGAATCAATGTTGCATAGAGCGCTAAGGAAAATCGTATTTTCGCGAATTATTCCGGGAAGTGCTGATAGAGGCGAGTAACGGGTTGGCTGTTGTTATTCACATATTACCGCACTCACACCACCTTAGGCTTATATATCTAGTTCGCGTAGCGTACACGAGGAGTGTGAGCCTGTGTGCGTCTGTGACATTGAACTTCACACTTCACGCGGCGGCGCACGAGTTGCGTAACCGCGCCACACCGCAACTTCGAGCGACGAGTTCACATCTACCGACGCGAATAAACCAATATACTTTATCTTTTCTAGATAGATTTGAATGTTATGCAATAATTATACACACGCGCATACTACGCGCTTTCACACAAGTTTAAATCAATACTAAAAATATATCATGTAGATACGATTCCATCAGAAATCGTAGTCGTACCTATATGGGAAAACTGTTTATCGGAAAATTTTGCAAAATCTTCCCTATATTGCAATTTACTGAGAAAGTATTGACAGAATTGACAGAAAGTATTGACAGAAATTATTGAAGCCATTAGTAATCTTAGTTTTCTTGACATATACAATAGTACCGATCCAGAAATAGCTTTTAATTCATTTCATGACCTATTTAAACTTTTCTATAATTTGTGTTTCCCGACTGTGAAAAAAAAGATATCTACTCGTAAACCCCCAAAATGGATTTCTAAAGGTATCAGAAGCTGTAGTAAACGGAAAAGAGAAATGTTATGGCAGTATAGGCGATCACGCAATATTGAAAGTAAACAATTACTTAAGCAATATTCAAAACGATTAAAAAAAGTGATCCGCTTGACACAAATATCTCAAAACAGTCATATAATTAAAAGTGCTGCGAATAAAACTAAAGCTACGTGGAAAATAATTAATAGATGTAAATCAAACTTCCCCTCTGAGTCCGTAAAAAAAATTCTCAATGGTGATACACTAATAAGTGACCCTAAAGAAGTGGCTACGGCATTCAACGATTATTTTATAGACTCAATTCATCCTGACATTAATTATAATACTAGTAATGCTATATCTTACGTTAATTATTATCCCAAATCTCTATTTATGACACCGACAGATTCCTTGGAAATATTTAATATTATTAATTCATTAAAAAACACAAATAGCGTGGGTTATGATGGAATAACTACTAAGATTCTAAAATCTACGGCGCATATAATTGCACCTGTTTTGAGTTTTATTATTAATCTATGCATAGAACATGGCCACTTTCCTGATTTGTTAAAAATGACCATAATTAAACCACTGCATAAGAAAGGCGATACAGCTGCTGTTTCAAATTACCGTCCAATAGCTTTGATACCGGTAATGTCAAAGATTTTTGAAAAAGTAATTTATAATTCTATAAACTCATTCTTAGAAGTAAACAGTATACTTGCTAAAGAACAATATGGTTTTCGAAAAAACAGAAACATTAATAAAGCTGTCTATGAATTATTTACAGAAATTGTTAGTAATGTTGACAAAAAAAATCCAATAGCAGCAGTACTTATGGACATGTCGAAAGCATTCGATCACGTAAATCACGAAATATTACTGGGTAAGTTAGAACGATACGGCGTCAGGGGAAACGTATTAAATCTAGTTAAAACATATCTTACTGGGCGCAAACAAGCCACTGTCATAAATAGAATTTGTTCTAAATCCAAGACAGAAGTTACTCATATGTCACCAATTAGAGATACAACATGTGGTGTACCCCAAGGAACTGTCATTGGGCCCCTGTTGTTTCTCTTATATATAAACGATTTGCCAAAATGCACTGAGCATCAAACTGTTTTGTTTGCCGATGACAGTACACTTATTGTTCCATGTAAAAATATAGAAACTTATGAAGATGACATAAACAAGTCCATCCTTTGCATCATAAATTGGTTACTTACAAATAAATTAAAAATAAACATAGATAAGACAAAGTTTCTGACATTTTATCAAAGAACAAAAAAAAATAACTTAAACATAGCATATGCAGATCAAATAATAGCTGAAACAAGCACTGCTAGATTTCTGGGACTTCACTTGGATATTCATTTAAACTGGAAATGTCATGTTGAAACTGTTTGTAAAAAACTGAACCAGTATTCTTATGCGCTCTACAATCTAGCAAAAATAGTAAATGAATCCGTTGTTATAATTTCTTACAAGGCCTATGTCACATCTACATTACGTTTTGGAATAATTTATTGGGGAAATTCCACTGACAAAGAAATTGCGTTTAAGGCCCAAAAAAAATGTGTGCGTGCTGTGTTTAAACTGAAACCAACTGAAAGCTGTACTGCATATTTCAAAAAATTTAAACTCTTAACATTGCCCTGTATGTACATTTTTGAAACAGCTATATTTGTCAAATCCAACCTACATCTGTTTGAAACATTGAGATCTAAACGGCGCAACAGAGAGATATGCGCTAGGCCACATAGCACTGCTCTTTATAAAAAAAGTTTTTTAGGAATGGCACCTCAGATCTATAACAAAATACCTAAACAAATTAAAGAAATAAACGACATACACGATTTTAAAAAGGCTTTACTAAAAATATTATGCGAGAAAACATATTATACGGTGAACGAATTCCTAACTGACACATTATAAACACCTATTTATTATTATAATTTATTGATTTGACAACTTATACTAGAATTTATTATTATTACATTTTATTGGAATGTTTCATTGCACCGACATTGTATTGTTATGACATTTTTGTAATATAAACAATTTGACATGTATGTAACTCAAATATGTGACATATTTTGTAATATTTTAATTTCTTAATTGTTATTAAAAAGTCTTTTTAAATATGATTTGCATGCCCAGGTGACGGTAGAACATGGAGCACTGTTAGAAAAAAGGAAAACATCTATGTACTTATTACCCATGTTTGCAAACGAATAAATGATTTGATTTGATTTGATTTGATTTGAATCCTTTTAAATAATTTTGCAATAAGACAGTAGGGTGCTGAACATTTTTCGTGTACTTAACACACATTTCAAATCAGCAACGTGTTGCAGTTGCAGCCTAGCCAAAGGCGTTCTTGATCAAAAACCGCACATTTTATAGTAAAAGTAGTGGGATGATGTAATAAAATTAAACTTGTTGACAATAAATAGCAACAGCACGTGGTGTGATTTCGACAATGACATTGACATTGGCCGCCATCAGGGCTCCGGCGAGTGGTCGCGACCGCGCACGCCCGCGGCCAGGGAAATAAAACATGTATAATAATACATGTAGCATATAAACGCACTTTTAAATCGGCTGGTTGGAAATAAAGCATAAAAATGTAACATATTTTTATTTACACAAGAAAACTGTGATCTACTAGGAATAATATACGCAAAAATAATGCATAAAATCACGACGATGCGGTTTTTCAGATGCCTTATGTGTGATCTTTATTATACAGATTATACTTGACACTATCCACGTATGTGCTGGTTTCTTGTTCATGAAAATGACTTATCCATATTCTGATAATCTTAACTAAACAATCACACACAATACAATATTTTCCTGCTACAGGAAGAAAACGTAATTTGTTTACTTATGCCTTGTGACGTGTCACTAGTTATAACAATCGTTAATTGGATCTTATTGATGTCCGTGTTGTCCTTGAATGTATACTAATTTGCAAGTGGACGCTTCCGCGACGTGTCGCGAGGTCACCCTTCTGTATTGTATTAATAATATTTATTACTGGTCTGCACGTGGAGCAGCATCTTGATGTTTCCGTGATTGACAATAAAGAGTTTTATCAAAAACACTGATAGTAAAAATATTAGTTCATTATCACATATCGTTCTACCTATACACGACCCAAAAATGCGAGCAAATAAATTTCACAAAGATGTCAAGGTGGGGACGACATTGACTATTAAAAATATTAGTGTCAAGAGCAAGTCCATTAATCAATATTAGTTAATTGAAGCGGACTGTTTATCTAGGTAGGCACTTTTTTTACCTAAAGGCGTTAAACAGACATTACGAAAATGTCAAAAGTAACAAATGTAGTTAAAGACCGAAGAGTCGACCGGGTGGCCTCCGCAATCCGCAAATAATAGTCAATAAAGTGGCAAGTCCGGGTGACGCAGATGGTCGAGCGGCGGCGAGGCGGCGCGGGCGCGGGCGATCGCTCGTCTATCTGACTGTACAAATAGCAGCGACCTTGAGATTCGGCGCGCGCGACAAGGTCACCGCGCAAATCGTTATCAGCGTGACGTTAGCGTGTGACCTCCACGGAGGTGCCCGCGAGATAACGCGGCCAGATACCGGTAGCGACCGATAGTGCCGAGTCGCGGGCGGACTAGCCGCGCCGCGCCATCCTACCGGCACGCTACTTCCGCGTACGCATGCCTCTACTACGAACACCATGCCATCATACACTAGGCTTACTGATGGTTACTGCAAACTGCCACATGATATAAGTAGAAGCTGCGTTAATAAATCACAAAATGTAGCGATGTTCTCGCTAATTCCGTTTTTGCTACATCAATGAAAATTTGCTAATTTACAGGCACATACCTAATTAATGGCATGAAAAGTGAGTCACGTGGTTTACTTTGTATCTGGATAAAATGATCGGTGGAGAGATATACTAGATTCGTAGCAATAATTGCAATTCTGTAATAAAATTAAAAACACGCATTATTGAATTATATTGTTTATCAATATGTTTACTTACAATAATATTTTATATTATTGTTCCAGAGTGATTTAACATGAGGTAATCAGCGCACAGATTTGTGAATATAATTGAGAAAAGAAAAATACAAAAAAAACCACCGACTTCCAAAAACAACACTGAAAAGTGAAAAATAACTTTAATCTCGGAAGTCGGTGACAAAAAACGAAAATTCAAAACTAAAGACACCGACTTTTTAGTGTTTTTTTTTTGGAAGTCGGTTGTTTTTTTTGTAATAAGTTTTTATATTTCACTTTTTAGTTGTGGTACCTACCCCACACAAATTCGAATACCACCTGTTATGTGACGGGAACTTAAAACATCATCCATATGGGCTAAGTGGGAAAAATACGTATTATTGAAGCTAACTTTTTTGTTACCTTAGTTTTTAACTTTATTGTGCATGCTGTGGTCTCCTTTAAGTGAAGGAGTACACCTACCTAATACCTGATGTTTCCCTTTATTTATGTGTCATGTATTGTGTATATCTTTTGTTGGAGATCCTAAATCAATAAATAAATAAAATAAATAACTCGAAAACTGCGTAAGCAATGTTAATAAAATTTATATGGGATCACCTCTGAAGCAGGAGCTACCAAACAAAAAAAGAGTCATCAAAATTAATTCATAATTGGCGGAGAAATTTCGTATGTAACATAAAAAAAAACATACAGTCGAATTGAGAACCTTTTAGAAGTCAGTAAAAAAAATGATTCGTAGCAAAAGGTTTTTTTTTTCAGCTTTCGTTCTAGGTATGTAAGTTTGGAATAAAGCCAAAACAGCGTCGGTCGATCGGAATCACTTTCTACGCGCTTATCGTTACCGTCCGCAAAATATTGTAGCGACCTTGGGTGTTCATGGTCGTGCAAAAATATCAACTTGACATTCTAACGATTTCCCGATCATTGAGTTGCTAACCAGGAAGCAGCGGTTAACATTAACCACGCCTTACGTCCCGAGGTCAAGCGCTAATTTTATGTTCGTCGTATAAACTATACATGCTTATGTATATTATAAGTACCTGTATACTTTGTAAACACCATGTTTGCCAGACTTATAAATAGACTACAAATTGAAATAAACAATAATATAATAATAATATTCGTTATAACATTGGCTCGACTTCGCAAACAACCAAAAAATCCTTGGAAAATAAATGTTAACTAAACCGTACCTGGTTTAGTTAACATTTATTTTTATAATATCGAAAGTACCTTTACTGAATTAGTCAGCAATTCAGCATATAGCAAAGCTTCACTTATTTTTAGGATTGCTTAGTTTGAAACGGGCGTTTACAGCCAACTTATTTAAATCCATATAAAATACAAAAATAGGTATACAGATTTCCAAGGCGCGAGAAAGTAGATGCAGTGTAGCAGTAACGTTTATTTGATAACAAAACTAAACAGCGTGCCCACTTCATGCTCGAACACGTGCTTTTATACTAAAAGTAAAAAATATGTATTGCAGTTACATGCAACGAAGAAATTCAACATTAGAATTATTTATTCCTCAATGACATTGATATTTAGCCATGTATTTGTTCTAATCCCGCAATATATTAAACAATCTCATTAACATTCCATCTGCCGTTTGATGTTAACAAGACACCAGCCCGCAGATTACTTGTTGCTAATTAATTGTGAAATCTATTTTTCTAAAACACATTTTCCAACATTTATTTCTAGTAGGTTTCGTTTCGTATCATAAATAAACTAGAGTGTGTTTGGGTGAGTTGAACATGACCTGAATCCAAATACGGGCACGCGAGAGAAATCTTTCTTAGGCTACGAGCAGCCAGAGACGGCGGGTCTGTTGTGGGCGAACAGATATGAAGAGAAAGGACCTCTTCCTTTTCAATATGTATGATCTGATTTCCGTGAACACTGTCTTCTTAAAAACGTTTAAGGGAAATAGGGTCATTAAAATAAAACTAAATATTGTTACATGTAAAATAGGCATGCGCTTTATCTTAAAATTGTTGTCGTCATCAGCTCTTCTCGTCTACGTCATTATTTATAAGGTGAATAGTGTTTTACAAAACGACTTAACCAAAGATGTATTAAAAAAATCCCTGCAATGATATCCTTCCTCGTTTAGTGTTAACAGGAAGCGATTGTCTGAAAAAAGGTTAATTTTACTTAAAGTAGCAATAAACAGCAGAGAGTCAGGAAACGGGTTTATAGTTACCATCTTTGTTGGCCACTAGGACAGAAAGTACATGTGGTCGTATTATAAGTGATATCGCCTCAATTTCTCTGAGTGCGGCGCGTGGCAGGGCGCGGCAAGTCCGTGTGCGCCCGCGCCGGTCGTGGAGACACCGCCGTACAATGGGCGGAGAAAACGGATGGATGCTGTCATCGTACTCTCGCGGCTTGACTTATGACTTACAAAATCTACATACAATCATCAGCGATGTGGAGCAGGCCAGTGGGCCGCGCGGCCACGCACCGCAGCTCGCGCGTTTGGCGCTCGTAAAGTGTCGCTTAATTGAAAATTAGTTTCTATAGATGTCTAAAAATTATAAACTTTTAGGAGGTCAATACAAGTATTTAAATATTCACAGAATTTCGATCACATTAAAAAAAAAAACTAAAACCCGAATGCAAACACACACAATCTGTGACATAACTGAAAAGAGAAAATCTGTAAATATAAAAAATAACTTGTTTTTCTCTTCTTAATTAGTTATGTGTTTTTTTGTTTTCTCAAAAAATTTGCTTTATTTCAAGCTTTATAGTTTGATTAATATAAGAAATGTATTTTGAACTGACTGATTACTAGCTTTTATATCAAATAAAAGATACCCATCTGGGTTTAATTTATTTTTAAAAATCCTTCCCATCGGTTTTGTATTTGCAGAAGCAATACGTATATACAGGGTGGCCGGAACTTTGACGTCCAAAAAAAAAATTCGGTCCCTCGTGCCGTGGGGTATCCAAATCACCCCATGTATGTTATGATTTTTTCGGAATTTTTGACTTAGGAACGAGAAAATGGTCAATTTTTTTTTTTCTATTGCCTTCTTTAGAGAATTTTCCACCTCGCTGTCTTTGAAGGTCAATTTTAGCTAACGTAGCCACATTAAGTACTACTTTTTTATTTGATTATGAAAACTGAGAGTCTGGCGCATTCTTGAAGCTTTCTTAGGAACCATGAAGTCACCTGTTTAGATTTTTAATTTGAAGTTGAAAATTTAAGTCATCTCATAATTCTCCGAACATAAATCTATCAATTTATGTTCGAAAACTCGAAAACTAAGAAAAATCGCGGAACATACGTGGGTGTGATTCGGATACCCCACGACAAGAGGGACCACAATTTTTTTTTTGGACCTCAACTTTCCGGCCACACTGTATAAATATTATATAGCCTATGCCACTCCCACAATTAAGACGAATCTAACGACACCCCATATGTTAAAATCCATCAAGCTGTTTAGGCTACAGAGCGTGTCAAAGAGATAGACATACATACTCTCGAAAAACATTTCCGTCCTTCTGGGGCAGTCGGATAAAAAGATGCATTATAATATCACAATTGGAAGAAACCTGGTTAGTATGTACTTACCCACCTAAATGGTGTATTAGTGAAATGGAAAATAGGTTAAGGCCTGGTAATCCCAATTTTACATCAACCTGGTTCAATAATAAACAAACAATAAATAGTGATTGTTTAAAGCCAAAAAATACATAATATTGTAGTTTACGATATTTACTTTGTCTATTTGTGGTTCAGAACACGATAGAGAAAACTTCACTCGATCAAAAAATCATCGGAAGAGGAAGCTAAATCGATGATCTTTTGATGTTTTTCTTATTTTTCTTGAAGTTTATGAAAGCTTTATTTCCAAAAAAAAATTCTAAGAAAAGTTAATAACATATACCTAGATTTGTGGAGACATTTTGCAAAATTGTTTAATTATTTTAATAACAAAATATTATATAATAAAGTGGCGTTCGCGTGAAGGGTGGAAGTGTAGTACTCAAGCACCCGAGTTTTTTTGCGAAATGGTGGGCAGCGCATCGTAAGGCATTTGGGGGAGGCGGAGGTAGCGTTTCAATCAAACGCCTATCGTATCTATCTACAGGCGCGAATAACCTCACATTATCCAAGTCTTGCTCGGACAAGACCAAAAATCATACGATCAGAAGTGGACTACTTAGGTATTTGAAGCCGACTCTAGCTATCTCTAGATGTCGGCCAATCTCTAGTCGGATCTCTTTTAGTTCTTTCTTTCACAGTTACACAGCTGTACTAATTCAGGAAGCCAATTCACGTATTTAGAAACGTTCAAAATCTATTTGCAATCTCATCTCGGCGACAATCAATGTCAAAAACACTATAGGTGAATTAGAGGTATTTTTTACAAATTGCAACTGATATTAGAATGTGAATGTTCTTAAAACCAGGGAAATGGTTCCTCTGGTATACCTAGGTCATTATTAAGCTGATCTTATTTGCTGATTATAATATATGACCGATAAATGAGCTGATTCTGAAAAATGGTCGTATTTTTGGTTTCTTTTACATTCAATACGCCTTGAGCTCATAGTTGTACAGAATAATGTCACGACCTTATTTTTCTACAAGTCGTGTATCAAAACTACAGTTTGTAGCGTTTCAGCGCAAGATGAAACTCAGTGAGGTGTTTTTTCGCGGTCGGCGACCCGCATTTCACGCTCGTACTCAACACTTGAATCTTTCCAATTTATTGCCTTACTTTGCTCAACGCCTTTTTATATTCTTTCTGTACAGCAGATGACAAATTGAATACACAAGCAAGCACGGGCGCAACGACCGTATTTACGTCCGATTTTACAAAATTAGAAACGTTAAATTACATTTTTTTAAACAGAACGATTAAGAACTCGGGATTATATTTCAGCAGACAATTTGTTTGCCGGCTAAACAAATAAATTAAAACATTTTCCCGAAAGTGTAAGCCCTGTCGTCTTTCAGGTTGACACGCTGTTAGAAAACAAAAGTATTTTATTTCAGGAAAATGATGCACATTTTATTTGTCTACAGTTTGTTTTCGTCTTTAGATACAATGAAAACCGATACATTTAAGAAAGTTGCCAAAACAGTTTCCTTCAAATAAAGCGGAGGTTTTTGTTTGCACTTATAACTTTGCAAATGATGTTCGGTCAGTGCAGGTCACACGGACAATGTTTTCGCTAATTCAGTACATTACAGAGGGCAAAGACACATAGTTTGTATAAACGAAGCGTGTTGATTGCGACGCAGAAACGGTTATCGCTCAGACACGTGGCGAACTGCGTGCGACCGCCATGTCGCCGCAACGTGATCGTTGCAATCATGAGATCCACTCGAGAAAAAGGTACTACATGTAATAAAAAATATCTATTCGACAAAAAACATAATTCTAATTCAAAATATTTTTATTACGTTTTTTTTTTTAATTTTATCTCAGTTAAGTTATCTAACAAATGTCACGCTACGGAATATTCTGGCGGCTCTAACCTCATACTTAGATATCTACAAGAGAAATAAAAATAGAGAAAAATAAATATTAGAATGCAATTCTAAAGTTAACTACTGTATTGATGGAATGACAATAGAATTCGCGTGACGTGTTTCTCAACACTATTTTATTTTCACTCTCATTGTATTTTTTTTTATATTAGAAAATTGTTTCCTACCGTTCAACAATACAGTCTGTAAACAACAGTCGCAAATCACAACATATTTTTCTTGGTTTTTATTAAGTAATGGGCTTTTCTTTTTTGGGTGTATTTGTATTACTATTTAAATATAAATATTTATTAGTTACATAAGCATTTCTTGTTGCTTTCAGGATATCTCCCTAAGGAGAAAACAGCAGCCTAATACCTAATGACAGTTCATTCAAAGCACGCTTCGGTACAGTTTGAATTTATGATTTAACAAGAACAATATTTCAGTAGAAATAGACGTTTTAACTTTACTTGTTGGTTATTTCATCATCGTTAGCGCAAACTTTTTCCATACTGTTTGTTCATACTGTAATCGACAACCGCTCATAGAGTACAAGCTTCATACAACCGGAAGGCATAATGAGGGGTCTGTTTTTGACTAAGTATAGTTTGCATACTAGGTACACGTCATAACGAAGATTAAAATAATTAACGAAGTCACGTTACTCGTCGCCGAGACCTCCGAAATTGCATCCGTATTGCTCGTCGGACTGCTAAATAGATTAAGATTAAGGCGTGGGTTACAGTATTCTGCTATTTTACTTAGTTACACATACAACTGAAACCATGCGGTTATTTCTGTGAAATATCTGCACAGATAAGTTGTCACGACATTACTAACGTGACGTGATAATGTTATCAGTCTGGCTTACAGTGTCCGTGAAAGATTTGGAATTAGACGAAAAAACATTCGGTGATATTGACTTTAATGCCAATTGTTGACCTTCACACAACGTGTGTCAAGTATAAAGCAATTGTAAGTATAAAATGGTAAAGGTTGATGATAAGTTCGAAATAAATTATGTAAGTATTTCGATTAAAAGTAATTTAAATGAGGTTATATAAGTATAAAAAATATTTAATTAGAACTAAAAAACTTACAAGTTACATAAATAATGTTTTAAAACATTCATGATACACTGAGATTCATGATACGTTGTGATAAAATAACAATTATTTTTATATTTCCGTACTTAATATTAAAACAAACAAGCTATTATCTGGTGATACGTAGGTATTTGATCTTAATTTTGGCACTGTAAAGTTTTACAAAGTTATTTTTCCACAAGGTTATTAATTTTTTCAAGGCGCACTTTTTAGAAACGTTCGGTTTTTGCAGCGAGTGGGCAGTCTGTTTACAGCTGCGATCCACTCGTGATTTACAACTGTACATACGCAGCTAATAACATTGTATGTAATAGAACTCAAGGTCTTGACGTATTTTGGTGGAAATGTAACGTACATTAACAACTAATTAACTAATGCGATAACTCTTATACATATCGGAAACAATAATACTATATACTACTTTATTAGATACTAGCTTCTGCCCGCGCCTTCGTTCGCGTGGAAGTCGTAAGACACCACAATATACTAAAATAACAGTTACATTTTTATAAAACTTCCCTGTATAGGTGCCTACTCGATACGTTTGTAGTTTTGTGATGATGTGCGAGAAGCAGCTCGTCCTGAGGTCACCCGCAGCCTTCAGTACCAATTTCCCATTGCTTGCGAAGTTTTTAGTGAAGTAATGAACGTCTGCGTTTCTGCATCATCATCATCACCATCATTCTCTTGCCCTTATCCCAATTTATTTGGGGTCGTCACAACATAATTATCGTGTTCTTCCATATGACTCTATTAAAACTGCACATACTACTAATGGCACATCACTGATATACTAACTCATTCATACTTACAGATTATTCTGACTAACGCCGAATGAATCATGTTTTATATACAATAATGTGAAAAAAGGCAGTCACGTGCGAGTCGGATTCGCACACGAAGGGTTCCGTAACAGCGCACACGAAAAATACACGTTTCTTGTAAAATAAAATACAGAAATTAATTTTATTTTATTTCATTTCATTTAATAATTTAAGCACACAAATGTACAGAGGCGGACTTAATGCCATAGGCATTTTTTACCAGTCAACCTTTGGGTGATGCAGAGACAAATTTAAATTATTTCATTTTTAATTACTTTTTGTTATTACGGGCGTAGTACATCAAGTATTTACCTTTTACGGTTCAAAAGATTGATACAGCCCTGTGACAGCCAGGCACCCTTTGAATACGGAACCCTAAAAAGAATCACAAGAAATACCAATCGTTGGGAATTGAACTTACCACCACAGGTTTGCAAAGTAATCTTCAAACAGCTTAGCTATTTGCTTTGTCGAAAGTTACCTTAAATTAGCCGTTCTTATACATTTATGTACAGTCACGAGCACCAATATGTATACACTTAGCAACTTTTAAATAAGATAAGATTAGCTAAAGTACAAACATCTTTTATGGGGTACTGCGTTAAATGCTATAATTAAATACCTAGTGATATATTGCAATTAAATGAAAGAAAATTTAAAACTCATATTAAAAGTACACTTTGTAAACGAGCATATTACAAATTAGAGGATTATATCCAAGATAAGAATGCTTGGAAACATGCTGGTCTTGCTCCATAGGACAAATTCGAGGCTGGACAAAATCAAACTGGTTGCTAATCTAGTTGTAAAAATTATTATTTTTATATCATCGATTTTTTTACATTTTATGATAATTAATCTTACACACTGTCCTATTAGTATTACTTGCAAGTTTGTAGGAATATTGTGATATCGTAAACTTTAATGTTTGTAAATATGTGAGCACCATGTATCTATCACATACTTAATTTATTTATTTGTCATTGCTCCATTTTTAATTTTTAATTCTTTTTACCTATTGTAATTGTATTCTCGGTGCATCGTCTTCACATGTAATTATATAATTGACTAGCGGTCGCCCGCGGCTCCGCCCGCGTGGATGTCGGTTACCGCTGCAAAAAGCCTACCCAGGAAAGACACGGTCAGCAAAATGATTCCCAGGTCAATTCACAGACACCGACAGTAACATCGACGACGCAGTCATTATCCGCAGGCTGCACAGATTGTCTTTCTGTGTATATTAAAGTTGTTAATGATGAAAATATTTAAATGTAATTAATACTAAGTTTTCACATCTGCCGGCAGTCCCGGAGCGCAACCCGTTGTTTTAGGATAGATAACTAAAGCGATTATTGTAGAGCTTCTCTATAAACAACATTTGACGTTAAATTATTTTCAGGTAACAAAATATACTGATGGTCGGGAGCCCCGACCCGTGATAGGGCAACGTAAATTTGCCCATGCGTAAAACATTCTTTTCGTAAATCAATTCCTACTAATTTGAATGTTTGGCCCTGGGAGAAAAGAACTGTTGTTTAGCTCTGAGAAGAACTTTTGCGTAGGTGTAGTTTTAAGAACGAAATCTAAAAAAAATCGCACGAAAATTATTAGACTTCGCGCACGACCGCTGCGTAGGGAGCATACCTTACTCATAGATCTAAACTCCCCTCCCGCACGCGCACCCCCGCCTTGGTGACGCCCACTTCGCAACGGGCCGTGCAGCAGAAATCGTAATATTTTAATTTCGCCATAACTTCAAAACCAAACGTCCAATTTTAATCATTCAAAGACCAAATATTATCTACATAAACTGTACTTAGTGATGAAATAATTTATTTTGATAAGGATTAATAGCATGAGTAAAATAAACGCGTTTAAATGTAGTTCAAAAAAAATTCAAGATTTTTAAATAAAAAACAGTTGTTGTGCCTCACTCGACATAGATAGGTATAGTGCGTCGCGGACTTTTTTGAAGGTATTTATAAGATCTACAATTAATTAGAACATTTTATGGTTCTGTCTTTTATAGTTTAGGCAGCGTACGCAAAATAAGTAACTTTTCTGGTTGATTTTTTACACCTTGTGTCCGAAAAACCCAAATATCTTACGGAACCCTATTTTTTTCCAAAATAAAATATAGCCTATGTTACTCGTGGATAATGTAGCTTTCGAATGGTGAAAGAATTTTTAAAATCGGTCCAGTAGTTTTTGAGCCTATTCATTACAACCAAACAAACAAAGTTTTCCTCTTTATAATATTAGTGTAGATGTATACCAAATATTGTAAAACATTTTTTTTAAAGAGTAACGGTGGAGTTTCTTGCCCATTCTTCTCCATACGAAAACTACCTTTTGGAAGGGGCAACTAGAATCAGTTCTATTTCTATGTATTTGACGTTCAAAAGTGCCTTTAATGTGCCTACTTGAAATAAATTATTTGACTTTGATTTGACTTTAAAACTGGTTTTCTCCTACTGTATTGATTTTAATTTTATGTTTTGACGAACATAGTATTTTGGAACCTATACAACATATTTTATTGAATTTTGCTGAGTGTATACATATTTTTGCTCGTGACTGTAACGCCCATAGCAAATAGACAGTCAGACTGACTGACCAGACTTATATTTATATGCGAATATCTATGCTAAATTTGTACAGAATCTGTCCTGTGAGTAGTATTTGCCTGATGCTGGCGCACAAACAGACAAAAATTCTTAAAACTATATTTTCGGCTTACGCATCGTTCCCAGACCTCTTAGAAAATTAATTTTAAAGAAAATCCGTTTTCATTTTATTATAAGGATGTATTTAATTGTACCTACGTCTTTCAGGTAACGGAATCGCGACCTTCGATTAAATGTACACGTAGCTAATTGCTTGTTAAATATATCAGTTGTTGAAAATAAATGCCGCTCGATATTGCAATAAACGTCACAATGTTCGTAGATTTATTTAGAAAGGTCTCACGAAGGTTTAGTCAGAGTCACATGAAGGTCTTAAAGTGGCATTCTCGTTTTGTACTACTTAACACTGTCATTTATCATATTATCAAACCCTGACGATAGCATAAATCAATAATAATTGTTAGTGTTCTTTCATTTCTATCCTAAAACATCAGCTCTACATTACGCCCAAATTATTTAAATTGCATTGTTCAAAGATACCGGGGACCTAGTATCTTTAACATCGAAAAATAATTCATAAAAAGTATTTTATTGTATTTAAAAAAGGTACACAAAAACGATATTTCATAAAATGATAGACATGAAATCATGATTTCATAGTATAACCGCGCAATATGCTCATTCAACAAAAGTCGTAAGTCAGAGCAAGTACGTATGTACACAGTTCCACTCTACTCGCCACACATTGTTACGTTAACGATTGTTGAATCTCAGTGTATGTACTACCCATAATCAATTGAATTAGCTTCGGATGTCTTAATTAAACCAGCGCTCCAGTCCGCGCAAATCCACAGATTAAGGCTGACATTCACTCGTTAGCAACATTTGCATAGACCTTGCTGTATTGAGAACACTAATAGGAAGCTTGGATGATATAATACGTACCTATTCATTTTAATATGGAACTAATATGATAGGTGACAAGCAGAACGTCCTATACATTGACGTTGTTGGTTTTTATGGTAGTTTTAAATCCTTGTAAGGCGCGGCGGGGGTGTTGGCGTATTGGCGACCTTGGAAGCAGCATCATGCGATATTTTTGCTCTCGGCGTTAATGCGGAAGACTATTTCAAGAGTCAGGGTCAGCGGCGCCCGTCACCCGCGCCCGCGCACCTCGTGAGCGGGACGCTGTGGTGTCGGGTTTCCGTAACGTGACGCGACATCTACCCTCCATTATATTAAACATACAATTATCTATGATCCCTCTATGCCACCATATTGACGTACGTACGGCAACTGGTAACGTAATAATTTCTAGAAAAGCTAAATATTTAACAAAACTCTCCATTGTCTGCATACACAAACCTAAGCACTACGATATTTTTCATAAATCAATGTACAAAAGACGTCAACACACCGACGGCTGCGTTCTTGTACTTGCGGTGAGTTCTTTTGACCTCAACCCGCTTGTGTGAAGGTAACCTATAGTGATGTAAATAGACAGGAAGCCCATACAATGTCAGGAGTTCAATTAAATATTGTTAACCAAGCATTTTAAGGTTCTGTATACATTTCTTACTTAACTAACTCTAACCAGAATGTTATAGTATAGGATTACAGTAATTGGCTCTATGTACATGAATGACATTCCACCCTTTAAAACGAGTATTTATATAGTTCATGCAAATGTACCAAGTATTATTACTATTAGTCTATTTATATTATTTATTGTAAAATCGTTATTTACCTAAACGTAATTCATTTTTTTTTTTTATTCAGATGTAGATGTAGATATTGTACAACATAAAACCATTGTAATTTAAATAAGCTGTTGTAAGTCGCGTCTGAGATCACCTCTAGACTTTGAAATGAAACCAAGGCCAGTGCTAATGTTCATTTGACCTTCAATTTTTTTCACGAAATCATTTTAGAAATACACAATAAGGATGGACCAGCGGAAAACATTCGGTTGCTAAAGGATTTTTTACGAACATGTTTATACATACAAACACATCGAAAACGATTGAAATGTTTAGACAGAAGTAGTCCTTTTTTTATCATATCAAATAAAATATCTCTATACTTAAGTAAATCGATAAATATTTAATAATATTTGCAAATAATAATTGTTACCCGATTACGTCGTCAATTTCCACGTGTCCGTGTCACGAGCCAACAAGTAACGAAAATACTAGGCACTAATTAATTACTATTCTCTAATTTCTTGCCTTCCATTCGAAACCGGCAACGTGGGACAGCGAGTGTCGTATCGCAAATCGTAGATATAAGCATTTAATTTGTAGTGGTGTGGACTCGCGTGATCTAGTGAGGCAAGCAACTGAGGGCGAATTTCATCAATGAAACTGAACGCGATCAGCACATCTAAACCGCGTTCAAGAGTGGTCAGTGCCATCATTGTTGTGGAATATTGACACTGGGCACTGACAGCTCTAGAACGCGGTTTAGATATGATCGGGTTCGGTTTCAATGGTGAAGTTGGCCATGAAACCGTTGGCCAGCCAGCCAGTTGAGCAAGAGCATGTGAGTGAGCACATGATATAATAAGCCGTGTTTCAGATTCGTTGTACACCTGGAAGACGTTTATGAGAGTTCTTAGTAACGAGGTAATACACTTGAAAGTTGGTTCCAGGTGGTTCGCATGTGCACCTGCCGATTTCACGCAACTGTTCAGTTGTCTTCACACGGTAATGTTGAGCTGACCTTAAATTTCGCTACACATTTTGTATTTACATTTTGGATTATACTCGCTTCATTACGTCTTCAGAGATATCAGAGATTACTTGAACCAAGCCCTCACATCTAGAAATCGGGTTTATATATTTTTTGCTGCCTTAAAATTCTATAAAATAATAGAATCTTGTACTCTATAACGTCACGTTTCAATTCCCAGATTGAGTTGACAGAAGCCTAGATTTGTCTGGTGCTCTCTCATTTTGCTCGCTGATGACCACACGTTCCATGTAATAATGCCGTTTACTGACCACAAATTAAAAAATCCCCATTCCACCACTCCGGATTACATTTCGCCCAATCAGAGAGTCGAACCTGGAACCTCGTGTTATGCTGCTCTTGCCATCGCCAAAGCAGTGAGACGCGGTCGTATATTTAAATGAAAACATTAAAAAATCTCGAGTGTTGTCCTCGAAGGAACCTTCACATGAAAGTACAATGCTCATTGGTCATTAGCAGGGCCTTGAACTTTGAGAACGCGCCGGTAAACATGTTTGCGCAGTGCCCACTGCGCACTCTTTATTGCTGTGACGTCTCATCTTGCCCTATACTGCATTTGTTTTATTCCCCGGTTTATTCCGTTACCTTCGGGCACGTGGCACTCCGATTGAATTCCTATCTGACCTTCAGTTGAACCGAGACTAACGTTTATGGTGTTCTACGACATACCATCATTCAAGGCTAGTTGTTTTATTACTATTGGATGTTCGTATTAATCTTCTTTTATTTATTGTCTTGTCAAGACAACTGAATTTTTATTTATTCCTGTATCGGCATGGAAGCAATAATTTTTAATATTATGATACATGCGGTATTTACTTATATTGAAGATTAGGTACATAAATATAATAAAATATAATTAATGTCATCGCATAGCGTGTTACTGATGTCAGCCAGCATCAGCCCACTGCTGGGCATGCAGGGGCTCATTTATATACGGAGATTGAATTAAATTGCAGGATAGCAAGTTACCTACCGATTTTAAGTCATACAACAAGACATAGTTTATATTCCAAGCAAAACTATAAATTGTATCACAATAATCAGCAATAATCTCTACATTATATGAGTGTGATGAATAAAAATAACTTCCTAGTTGTCCGGCTTCAACTCAACATACCTACATAGCATAGTAAAAACAATGATCGAGGAAAACATTCCTGTTTACGTACATACTTAATAAAGTCCTTTGTGACGTGGTATAGTATGGTGACCGAGGTGGCCGAGATAATGAGTCCGTCAAGGTCAACGCGTGTTAATTACAATTACCGTGAGTGGTCATTCTTTGTTCCAATAATGATTAATGCCGGTCGCGAGTGGCGAGAAGTATCGTAAATGAGATAACAGGAAGCGTCCGTGTCGCGCCAATGTCATATGACAAGGTCGCCTGACATTGGCCTGTGCCGTCACCCGGCCCGCAAGCGAACCTTACCGCCGCCGGACCACGCTGCCATCCCGGAAAATAAATGAACAATACAGCACCGTCCGATCTAAACTTTACCGGGCCAAAACTGGCACAAACGGAAGTTTGGCCCTTCAAAGTAGGAACTTTGGAAGGATAGTCAGTCATCCTAAGTGGGACTCCTTGGTCCCAAGGTATGAACGGGCGCTATCTCTCCGGCGCGTGTTACATTGACCTCATCCTTGTCGCTCTGCCGCGCGCCATCCACGACATTGTTATATGATTTACTCAGTTCCTTGTAACACAAACATAGACGCTTCACAATGATGGGTATTATAACAATACCCTAGGGGGTCACATCACAGCTACTTATGAATGGTGATTAAAATACAAAAGTTTAAGAGGTTAAAAAATATTATTAAATTTTGAACGATAACTCTTTGTCGGCCTAACCGTATGTACCTACCAGTACCTAAAGTACAGTTTCATACTTTTCATACAAGTAAGCTGTAACCTTGTACAAGAAAAAAACATCAGCAAATACCGTTATTGTTTTTTTATTTAGATATTATTTGCTTTACGCTAAACAGAAACGTATTAACAAACACAAAGGTTCCAAATTGCGGTGACATTGTTCATTCTTATCGCCTAATCAGAAAAGCAGCGAGACCTTGAGCCTGACCCTGGATATTTTTATCCGCATACACATTTCGCGAGTGTTATGTAGACACGAAGCTACGTGATGAGGAACTGCCGAAATCATATTTAAGCAATATCAGATAAAAAATAAAGATAAAACGTTTTTACGTAATGTAAAAACCGAAATATTTGTTCAAGGATAAAAATAAATGTGACATAATAGCAACTTGTATGTGTGCGTCGCATACTATAGAATCTTTTCTAATTTTCTATGATAACCATCACGGAAAATAAAGTAACAAAGCAGAAAACTCTTAAGTGAAAACTGAAAAGTATGGGGATGGATTGTCCTGTGTGTTTGGGGCGGCGGAGGACCCACAGGCGGGCGGCGCAGGCGGCGCATGGTGACTGCGGCGAGGTCGTGCGCTGCCTATCTAGGAAGTCAAGCGATACGACCTCGACCTTGTGTGTGCGAAAAAATATTATTCGACAACGACGCACACACGAACACCTCTCCCCCTCTCCCCCTCATGGTCCGCTCGCTGTGACGTTCTCTTGTACATTAACAATTAATCACATTCCCACAAAAAGGTTACCTATGTTGTAAAATGTGGAATACGACTTCTGGTATTAATAATCACAATAAGATTGTACGAAACTTAGCAAACAACCAGAACATCTTCTCATCAAGATTACGAATTGCGGAAAAGATTGAAGGTCGTATGCAGATGTTTGTGGAATATATACAAAAGCAGGTTAATTTACGACTATCGTATATGTTTAACTAAAATATCAGACGCGGAAATGTGTGACTAAATATAACAATAAATTAATCATGTGGTACATTACATGTCGAGTCGTAACTAGGATCACACGTGATCCCTTGACTCATCGGCGACAGACAGACAAACACTTCATTACTTTAATCAACGCATGACGATAGCACTCGAATAGTTTCTTAGTATTTCAGTGCGGTACTGTTACTGGGAACACTTGACATGATACTAACGTCCAGGAAGTAGCACTCCAAACTTTTATTAATGAATTACCAAGAATAATCATAAACCACAGATACGCCTACTTAATATCAACTTTAATTGTGTATTACCTAAAATAGAAGATTTTAACTACATAGTGGGTGGAATCGATAAATTCACGCATTGACATCACTAGGCGAGAACATAAATCTATCAAAATCATTATCACCCTTTGTGACGTCTTCATTTGGTTATTTCCGGTGCCATATTTACCATGCGTGATTTTTCGTAGTTTGGGAAGAAAGCTGAGCATTTTATCCTATTAACGCGTTAAAAGGTTAATTAGTTCGTCAGTATTTAAAAATAACTCTTTAGTTACCCATAGCCAAATAATTATTGGTAAGCAAGAATCTGTTTCTGAAATCGGGCTACTCGTTGCTAACATATTCGTCATACATTTTCAAAGGGCGGTATAAAGTTTGCGGTCTGTAGGCAAGACTAGCGAAGTGATCTAATCATGCTGCTGTAATTATTTACGCAAGTGCAGGCCATGTGAGAGAGCTGCGAGCCGATCTCGATTGTCGTCCGATGTTATGGCAATATGCACCCCTGCCGCCATTGTTCGCCTTTGTTGCGCAACACCGTTTGTTAAACATTCGCAAGGTAGCCCTCAATTGTTTTCATTTACTATATAAACAGGCTCAAAAGAACGTACACTCCGCGTACTCGCCACTGCTGTTCAAAAGGTGTTTATTGACGCCGCGCCAACTGATGTTAAATAAGGACTAGTAATAATATTTAACCTTAAGAAATAACTATTTGTTAATATATTGCCCACCTAAGAGTCTAATTTGAGAGCAGCAATAAATACTTTATTACTAAATACTTTTATTGCAACCGTTACCAATTGTACCGTATATTACGTAGGTAACTGCTTTTCGTATTGATATTACTCATTCAGCCATTAACATTACCAAAAGACATGCTCAAGATATTACATAAATTGTTTATTTTGTTACGCAATGAGAATATTCAACATTTAATTGGTCATAATGTGGCAGGTTTATCTGTACTTAAAATTCGAAACGAGCATGTCATGTTTAGATTCCTAGTGTAAACAGTGATAGCCTCAGGGCGCGACGTGCGACATTAGATGAATAATGACCTTACTCTTGAACGATAGAGCGGCTGCGCGGCTGTGGACAGCGCCCGCGGCCGCCAGCGCTACTCACCTTATCTAACGCTTGTTGACTTTCCCAGAGTTATCACACGCTCCAACCGCTAGGGCTGACACTCTCCCTCTATTCACCCCACCTTGAAAACCGCTATCTTCACATTATTGTTGCGAATAGTTCAATATTCACACTTTCGCAAAATAAGCGGCACAAGACCTAAAATTTTATTAACACACTTCATGTTGACACGCTTTTATAACTCTGCTTTCATGAAAATACTTGACATGCATATTACCATCTTAATGTATAAACACAGAAACTGACCACGATAGAGCCAAGGAGCTGGCAGGTTCGGCACGGTAGCGTAGTACGAGAGTATCAGCTTCAGCAAACAGGGCTAATTAGTTGTTTTTTTAATTAAATCTTCAGTCTTACAAGAAGGCACTGGTTACATTATTTCGAGGTACTGATTTAATAACAACGAGCTCATGCCCGCATCTTCGTTTGCCATCCAGGATTAAAAGTAGCCTACGTCCATCTCCAGGTCATGGTCTATTTACACATGTGCTAAATTTCATTCAAATACAGTCCGTTCAGCCGTTTAAGCGGCAAAGCGTAACAAACAAACAAATAAATAAACAAACAAACAAGCTCACTTTCGCATTTATAATATTAGTTAGGATAATAATTTATTCCCACAAGTATTTCTACGTTGACGTCGTGGTGGGGTTTGCGCGCTCCTACCTACTCTAGGTCCGTGCCGGTAGAGTTTGCTTTGCCGAAACAGGTCTCGAGTGAGAACCAAGCCAAGAAAGATACAGAAACCCGCAGGGCAGCATGTGGCAAGTTGTTGGGCAGTAGCGAGCGACCCCACGGACCCTATCTCCTGAGACAAGTCTGTTCTGTTCCTCATCTCTGGCTTGCCATTATTGAACACTGACGAGGAGCCTAGCTCCCACCACTTTCTTGCCTTTATTGGCCGGCTTGAGTGGAGATTCGCGAGAGCAAACGTGCTCGGACTCTCGGAGGAAACAAGTATTCTAGTGAGATGCTAGTAGGGCTCTTGACCGTACTTCCAGGAAAGTCCTGATAGCCGTGGAATACCTCTCCACTCTTCATAAGCACCTCAGAAAAAGTTGCCCTCTTGGCACTACTACACTATGGTAGCTACCGTTTTCGGGCGCCCATTATTGAGTGTGCAAGTCACCCCCTGCCATTTTAACTGTGTATTTTATCTTTTCATTAAATGATAAATGATTTATTTCTGTAAGTAGGTTTGTACAAACACTTTTACACGTCAATAATTTGTTCTAGATAACCAGTTCACTTTAGCCAATCAAAACCATAATACATATCGTTTGTTTCCCTATCCTGCATGCAATAGTCCTACACCAACCGTGGGTTGTCCTGGGTACACTTGTATAGTGCGCACGACGCAGCACGCTTGTGTCTGATCGCTGCGAAGCCATCAGTGTGCGCATCAGCAACCATTTCCGACGCACTGCAGAAGCGTGGCAGCCCGCCCCAGCAGCATCCTGAATGCATTGTTGTATTGAACGCAAAGAACATTGATGGCTTTTTGCGTACAACTTGTCCAGAGGCTACACGTGAAAAGGGCCTGACAATACAATGCGATAAAAAGTGTCACTTTCACTTCACACGTGCAACGAGCGGATACACGTTGTTTGGTGAAACTGAAAGAATCAATTTTGCAGAGCTTTAAAATGTATATGTAGTTTAAAAAATAATATACATACATAGTTGCAAAATATTATACAGAAAACAACAAAAAAATATTAGTGGAAACGATAATGTGTCTCCAAACCGACGCCCACTGCCTATGAAAGAGCTTTCTGTACGTTGCACAAACAAAGTGTTGTTCTAGGAAGATACTGTACGAGTTCTTTGTATACGTCGCACTTCTCTACATATTTTATTTATCAGATAATGCAGCACTGGCCCAGTTATATACCAAGAATATAGAATTCGCACTACCTATATAGATAACAATATCAAAAAATAAGTTAGACTAAAGTTGTTTGTGCCAAAATTGACACAAAACAGCAGCTGAGCTTGAATTTTACTTTTCAAGTTATTCCATACCTAGATTCCTTTATACCAACATTGTAATAATCCTATGCAGTAATTTCATGTATTACAAACAGAATCTATGTAATACGAGTATGTCTATGTAATTATGCAACAAACAAAGTTGCGCCTGTGCTGTTCAGTTAGACTTAATTTTTACATCTAATTGTAAATAGACATTAGTTATGTGTTAAACTTTGTATTAAGTCATTGTTGGCCCTGAAGACTAGAGATTATGAGTAAATATGCTACAATCTACATATCTACCTCGTAGTAATCGTGGCGCTGAACACCGACCACTTCCTTGTTTGTCTTTGTGATTCTGTTATTGCAAAAATAATAAAAATACTTATGAATTCAAGGTTAATCTGTTGCTTACACAGTATTTTACAGACGTCAATCAATAATAATAATTATGTTTAATTACATATTAAGTTTAGAAGAGTGTAAACAATACCAGGCAAGCTGGCCAAGTCGCACGCGGCACACTATTTACAGTTCCTATGTAGGTAGGTAGGTACTACTAGGTAACGTACGCACAGCACTTCACATTTTTATTAAACATGTTAGAACGTTAGCAAATACGTCGTAAAATCGCGGAAGTTTTTATATCTACTTACGTATACAAGCAATAAACTTGCGTCACATTATAAACTTGTAATTTGTAAAGTTATGACTTGTTATTATTAATAAGTAAGTCTATTAGTAATCAATGTTTTATAATTCATACATGTGTTCACAATAATGGATTGAAAGATATGCATAAGCATGTGGCAGTCAACAAAAAACTAATATCAATAGTCATTGGAACGAATGTGTGTCAAGTGTGTGCGCGTAGGGCCGCGAGGTGCGGGCCGCGGGCCCCGTGGCCGCACATTGCATCTGCCCCAATGCTGTCGGAACGGGGGCGTCATTGTTAAATGCGACCATTCGACGAAACTTAATTGGCCCGACCTAGCTCGTAAAAGCGTTGTAAAAAGTGTGAAGGTCTGGCGGAGGTAAGGACTCGACAGAAAGAGGTCAAGTGTAATGCCTCGTGTTCCACTGACCTCATTTGGGAGCCGACAGCCGACACTGTTCGCCGCGCTCGCCGCCTTTCATATAAATATTATGTCCTAGTTTGCCACTGTTCTACAATTACTGTTCTTTGTTAACATTCCGAAGACAACACGCCGGGTATATTCAGCTTCATATAACAAGTTTTCAGATATTATTAAAAATGGTAATTTATTTATTATAGACTAGCTGCCGCCAGCGGCTTCACCCGCGTGTAATCTTTATAAATTATAGCCTATGTTACTCAGGGTGAATGTAGCTTGTATGGTGAAAAAATTTTTGAAATCGGCGCAGTAGTTTTTGAGTTTATTCATTACAAACATACACACAAAAATACAAGTCTTTCCTCTTTCTAATATTAGTGTACATTCAATCATTTGAAAATAATTAAGTATCATGTCTGTCTAGATTATGTTTATAAAAATAGGAAAAGCTTTTCAAAAAATTATGTTGTTTGTGATTAATTTAAAATATAATATCTGAATCTGAATTAATTGAAAACCAACTTGGACAGCTAATGCTACCGTGTGCTTTGCACGAAAACAAACCAAGTTGATAATGAGAATCATCGTTAAGGCTATGAATCAGTAGGCCATACAGAAATAGGATGTAAATGAAAGTGACACAAGACAAACAGCTTGCAGCAGATAAAAACAATTCCGACTCTGCAAGTTAAATTAGAATAACAATGAATAATCCGGAAACAGTCGCAGAAGAAGTGACCTCCTCTTGTCGAATGAAACCTTCAGCTGCTATTATTAACGTTATGACCGCGAAATCGGAGCACTGACACACATCCCGCCCGAATAATACCATATACTACATAATTCATAGGAACCTTGGCCCCAATGCTGCTTATGTGTGGCTCATCAGCACAGTCCGACGAGACCTATCATGAAAAAGTTACGATTATGTCTGCGAGTGACATACATCACTGTATTGCCTAATGCTAACTATAGACTTTAAACACTACCCATGAACTCTTTAAAGGGCGTAAAGTATAATGTGTATTTTATAAATAGCATAATTCTAAACAAATGGTATGTATACAATTATGTAAATGTCAGTTATGAGAAAACTTACAACGTACCTAAATCTTAACGTAGATCAAGGTGAACTTAAGCGAACGTATTCAATATTCCTACGCGACCTTTGCCTGTGGATACTCATTGTCTTTTTTTCTTTAAAATCCTTGTGAATAATGAAAGGTGTCCTTAAAAATGTACATTTGTACAAACAAAGCTGAATTGAAAACATATTTTCAAGGCTCTACCAGTCAATAATTATGTGATTTGTGCAAGAAACCAGCCCAATGCGAATCAGACTTCAGAGAATTCTAAGGGTTCCATTCCATAACACAGAGGGGACTGGACTTTTACTTTGACTTTTTGATTTGTTATGTTAGAAGCTATCGTTAGTTTTCAGTATTCATCTGGCTTTCTGTTACAATTTAAAATATACAGCCCTGTGAAAGACAGCCAGACACAAAGACAGGCGGCAGCACGTATTGAAGTGGTCAAGAGAAGGGCCTCTTGCACACCAGACGTTATGTTAATATGTAAGTTGTTACCTACTGCTCTAATTGATCTGAAATAAATATTATTATGTTTGTTGGTATTGTCACAAACACAGTGCCATGAATCAGTGCAACTTCGCTATTATACAGCTGCAGAGAGATTAATGACATCGATCGCCACGTGGCAATGCTCTGGCGGCTCTCTAAGCCTGTTTTCATCTAGAACACTCGGGATAGGACACTTGTACAGAGTTAATTATAAATCTGATAACGTGTGAATGCGTTACACATAGACATAATATGCAATTGCACAAACAAGTTAGAAAGAAAACATGACGCGTTTTGTTTTGGCATTTTACCAGATAATTTTAACACTGTCTTACATTCTTGTTGCATTTAAGAAATGCGTAAATACAGTGAATAGTGAGATCTAAAACGTGTCATTTATTAATTCTACCTTTAGTTAAGTCCTAATTCTTGGTGTTAGACCTTTTTCACTGTAAATAAACTTCTTGGAATTTGAGCATGAGTCAGACAACAGACGGTCATATAGGTATCCGCGTGGCAAGCCACAAGCTTATTTAAAATTAACAATAATTTAACGAACAACTTTAAAAAATCACTTATGAATTTAAGGTTATTTATTAGTAACCAGTTGCTATGTCGCTGAATAAGGCAATGGGACGAATAATAATTGTAGATGTTTTCCATAATCTGCTCATTCATATTTTTCTTTGTTGTCCAATTGGTTGGATTCGACGAACGCGTATAATTGCGGGATTCCCTTTACTTTTCATAGGGCTAGCAAATATCAGAGGTAGTAAATTGCTCGTAGCAGAATTTTGTGTGGTTTTAATATAAATACCACTGGTTACAATTACAAATCCAATGTCTCTCTGTACCTACTAACTCAAATATGAAATTGAACATTATCTTTATGTTTAAGTAGATAATTTAATAAATATTTTATGAGTATTAGCTACAAGCAGTTCATGATCATTTATACACTCCTCCCAGTACATTTCTATTTCTATATAATTATCTACCAAGTGTATTTACTGTAGATAATGTAAAGGTACATAGACTTCATACATCAAACCTGATATAATTTATGGATTTATTAAACTGACCGATAAAAATACGATCTCGTCTTTCAAGCAGGAGAGGTCGGATAATATTACTTCAAGGTCCGTTGACGGGCTGACCTCGGCGTATCGGTCGCGGAGGACAGACGGTCGCAAATATTTGCGCGCGTGAGAGGCACGAGAGGCGAGCGCGCGGCGCGGCGAGGGGTGGCGGCGAGGGGAGGGGGGGAGCCAGGTGACCTTGCCGCGCGTCTGCCGCACGACCTTGATCTTGAGACGACCGCGGCAGCGCCCGCCCTCGCCGCTATGCGAACTGACGACACGACACTTGAACGACTCCTATCGCTCCGGTTGCAAACTATAATCAACACAATAAGCCATTATTAACATTACTAATTACTTGTGGAAACGCCAAATGCAATAACATGGCAGCTTCTTAAAATTACTGTTAGGGCTATAACTAAATTACATGACATCTATTTGTGTGTCATACTTGTACTGCTATTAGTAGCTAATATGAATCATAATGAACCACACATTGTTTTCGGAATTGGTGCAAGAATGACTATCTGCTAGATGTCATGAAATATGTTTTGACTTACTCAGCCCAATATAGTAGGTATTTGACAAAGGAAATCGAAAAATTCTGCTAGGTAAACTTTCAAAAATATAACTGAAACCAATTTTATTAAAAGAACATCATAATTATCTTATTCCACCTTAATTTTTATTTATTTTCCAGAAACTTTTTACTTTAAAAAGGAAAAAACTAAGCTACTACAGTACCGGACTCTTTTCATTTAAATTACATACTTTTGTACGCACAAAACAAAATAGTCATACGATTACGAGAACATATTAATTAATAATAAAGCGTCAGGTATTCAGGTAGAGCTTCATTGGGAAAGGTCAGTGGAATAATAAGTATATATGTCACAGACAAAACTGTTAATTGGTCAAAACCATTTATGATCGTATATAATTATTTAAAAAAAATATATTCATTTACTTGGAAGCTCTATGATGGTAGGCTGTTTTTGTGAACCGTTTTTCTTTGTAGTGATTCTCGTCTAGATACAACTAAGGCGTTCTGTAAAAACTGATTTTCAAAAAGTTGTAGCCCGGAGGCTGGATTTGTGCCCGGCTGATGGCAATAGGCTCGCCCGCGGTATTACACAGTACCACAGACAGTACTTAATTATAACTGGCGAAATGTGGATGTACTATAGGTACTCCTCTGCCTAACCATTCAGGGATTAGAGGCGTGATGTTATATTATATTTAATAAACGCGTTTTAACTTAATCACGGTTTTGACCGATTAACAGTTTTAACTGTAACGTACACATTTTTTCAATAAGCGAATTCAATTGGGAAAAAAATACCGGAATATTGAATTGAATACCAGTTCAAAATACATGCAGATTGCTTTGAATAATATTCTTTGAAATGTGTTTACTAAAAAAAAGATTACTAATATTAAATGCGCAGTTGTAAATGTAAAGAATTGTACAAAACTCTCCAGAAATACAGACTTGTATAGTTTGTACTTCGGACCTGCCTGACTGCGCAATAGAATCTGATACTTCTCGCATTATGATTCAGCATTTCCTAATTCAAATTATACTTTATTTGAAGCCAGAGAGGTGCACCCTCTTGCACACCCCCTTCCGGCGCTCATGGCTGCAGCTAGTATATCAAGGGAGCAAACCATGTCACGGGCGCTATGTTGAATCCCTAACGTAGCTAAGGATTTGGCTCAGGAGTATAAAGAATAGAATCATGAGTGCAGCGACGAATGCAAGCTCACCCAAGACGTAGACTACTTTATCCCGGAGAAAAGGTGTGAAAAGTAGAGTTACTCTAAAAAACAATTCATTTCTGTTTTGTAAAAGTTTTCATAAGGCTTTTTGGAGGAGATTCCAAATTCACACATAAAAATCGTTTGGCTTGCGGTTGTGCAAAGCAAAGTTTAACTGCGATAGTTGATCAAACTTCAAAATGTTTAACAAACTCGAAATAAACTTTCAATTTTCGCTGCTCATTTTGTTGTCTCCGCTAGTCCACTTACAGTCACACTCTTTGCAATGTGCGAGTAAGACCGTCTCGTTACGGAACAGCATCACATTCACATTCCCGGCTGGAATCTCCACCTAAAAGGAGTTTCCTTGCTTACATAGGTATAACTAAGTTACACCTATGCTCTGTAGCTCCTGAAGTCTATTTAAATACTTCCAGGTTGACCAAGGCAAATCATGTACGGTCAGTGGAGGGAAATTACGTTATGTCATGCCGATAATAGAGAACAAGAGTAAGAGATGAGAAGCTGCCCCGCTGTAAGAGAACGAGATGATTTTGATAAATCAAAAATACGAATGGCTTCCCTATGCAAACATTATGCTCGTAGCTAATCTATCCAAAATAGCGTTGATATATTGATCAACATTTGGAAAGTACCTGATACCGCGTCGGTACTCATCGAAATGAGGGTGAGGCTCGCCCCTAACAAGCAGGCCAGACGACGGTGCTCAACCTAATAGCAACTGTAGACTGCAATACCCCGAGTTGATTAATTGAAAAAATATAAGTATAAGTACCTACTTAGACTTATTATATTGATGTCTGATGATTAGGATATCTGAAATTATGGTAAAAAAAACTTTAGAAGAACTTATATAATGCAGATTTTCCGTGTCTTTATTCTTTATTTGTGTCCTGTTTAGTTAGAACGTAGTTAAGGTAGCTAGAGAGAAGGCGCAACGTATAAAATGGTCAGCAACACGTGGACGCTGCAACCTTGCGATAAGCGGCATCCGCTGATAAGGAGGCGGCACGTCACCGCCGCGGCCGCACATTTCTCGCGGCTGCACTCCGCGCCCCGGCCGCCACCGCCGGCGACGACACTGCGCTCGCGCATGCTGCAAGGTCGCGCGTGCACCCTACTCGCAATAAACTTTACACGTGTCTATAACACATCAGTGCATACAATAATCTGTGATAAATTAAATGCATTGCATCAAAACCACCCACTTTGTACTCTAGATTTATTACTCATTGTGCCAATGGCATTCTACATTTTGACATGACCACACTTTTTGGACTCAGTCCGAAATATTTATCAGCAGAAGGCCTCGACTAGACTACGACTAGACTTAAATATTTAAACGCCGGATGTGACCAATTATTATTCATCGTTCTGAATATAACATCTGCAGAGCTGTAGCTGTGACATGCGCTTCGTCATACTCATCACCTACATTATCTTAGCTGGTATCCGCCCACTCCAGATTAGATCTTATCAGTTTAATAATTAATACACAGACAGACAAACTGAAGAGCTAAGCTTTACATTCAATTACAATGTATAAAAATAAACAACACTCACTAACTAAACAAAACATATCACTTTCATTCATGCTAAGATGCAACTAAAAGTATTGAATACCAATGGCATATGCCTTATGAGGTTTGAATTTTTTTACTTGGAAAAATCGGGCAAGTGCTAGTTGAGCTCGCACATGAACCACCGGAAAATATTTAACAGTACATATTTAAACCAAAATAATTTAAAAACCAGAGAGTTGAAATATGTGAAAAAAAAACGAAAAAAACACGTGTCTTGTTGGTGTTATAGCAGCCACAGTATTACAGTCCCTGTAAACATTTCAAGTATCTACCTGTTACGGTTCAAAAGATACAGCCCTGTGACAGACGGACGGATGGACAGGGGAGCCATGTAATAAGGTGCCATTGACACCAAGAAAACGGCTCTAATAAGACGATGAATGCCAGTTTTCTTATTCATAATCCTAATATTTTATTCAACATTCGTTCACAAGCACACAAACGAACTGATATATACGAACTAAAGATTCGGTGCTGATTTTTGAATCACATAAATATATTATAATCTATTCGTCATATAAACCACTAGGGGGACTCTCGTCGTGGCATATATTTCCGTCTAAAGAAAAGAGTGGTGGGGGGATCAATTCCCCATGATGGCCCTCCCCCGTTTTGGCCTTGGGTGGGTTCTCTTACTGCCGAGATATTTGAAAATCCATTAAAGTGGAGGCCGTACTCGAGAAAACCAATGCGACTTTACTCTAGAACATTTATATCATTTTAGCTGAAAGGGCAATATAAAATTCTGTGTTAACATTTTATATTTACACATACAGTCAGTTTGACGCAATAACGTAATCTCTGTAACCGTACGTACGGCCTGCTAGTACCTATTACTTGCGGAAAGTCCCTGAATGCATACATGTTTAAAGTCGTGCACATTTTCTGTTTTATAAACTATGTATTGTGTAGGGAAAACCGGGTAATACAAATATCGGGCACAATAAATCAATTATTGATTTAAAAAAATAATAGCCATTGTAATTTACTCAACTTCCAGGCCGATTTCGTTGAAACATTCGTTACCACCACGCCAGTCAGTCGTCATTCGTAGGTATCGCATAAACTAAAATGGCAACTACTATTTTCCTTCCACTTTATTGTTCCAAATAAACTTTACCACTTACTACATTTCAGCTTAACTTTCCTTTTATAAGTATCTGACCCGCTCCTGCTTCGCACGGTTTTACGACTTCACAAAACATCTGTTTTTTAGTTATAAGTAGTTTTAATATTAACGTATTATACACATGGTTTATGTATATAATACGTTAATATTAAAACTTCGGGAATAAATTCTCTAAACGGTAGTGAAAGAAAACCTCTTCAAAATCTGTTGCGTGGTTTAGAAGAACAACGCGGACATACATACAAACACGAAAAGCGACTTTAATTTATAATATGTATTATAGATACAGTCGTCCGAGTCAGACCAGTCCAGCAATTTTTTTTGCAATTTCTAACTGTTTTAGTACTCAAACCTCACTTGGTCCAATACAGTTTCTTTATCCTTACAAGAAACAAGATCTATTGGCATCAAACAAAGTTTTAATTCCTTGGAGACGCCACATTTTTTTCAAAATCTGTTAATGAAGATCAAAATGTTTCAAAAAGTTAAGGATCCTTCTCTTGTAGCGACAACGGTTAAGGTACCTGCCCTTATTGTCCCACCTCAAAAATACACTCTGTATACCACTGTATATTGACTGCTTAGCTCCATAAAGGTATAGCATGATAATAATTCATTTAAAAGGTTAAATCTGTAACTATCTGCAATATTCTTTTTGGCTCGTCTTTTTACAATTTGCGGTAAACTATAGAAGAATACGAACATAAAGCAATATTGCTATTCTCCCATAGCAAATATCGTGATAATTTATAGCCTATAGACGGACCAGACTTATAGGGAATATCTGTGCATTTGCACAGCATCCATCGGGTAGTATTTGCGTAATGCTGGAACAGACAAACAGACCAAAATTATAAAAAAAACTATCTTTCATATGAATCGTTCCCAGACCACGTAAAAACTACTTTAAAAAAATATATTCAACTAGCTGTTGCTCGCGACTTCGTCTGCGATCCAGGATGAAAAGTAGCCTGTGTCCTTTTCCAGGTCAAGGTCTACTCATGTGCCAAATTTCATGTAAAACCGTTTAGTCGTTTTGGCGTGACCGCGTAAGGCTGAGGCTACATTAGGCTGCGACACATGAGCGATTAATCGCTCAAATAAAGTCACTTTCACATTTATAATATTAGCTAGGAAGCTAGGACTAGGATATCATAAAGTATGGATTTCAGCGTTGCTAAATAAATATCTCTAAGATTTATTAACGATTCGAGTTATCAGCTCTACCTGGAATTACCCATTAACATCAAGCCTGCAAGATTGTTAGAAGTAATATCACATCACACACGTAGCCTAGATCACAAGATTATTAGGGATTATGCATCTATGTAATCTAGAGCGATCCTGAGAATGTACATTAAGAAAAATCCCATTCAACGGCGTCATATATACAGCTTATCCACACAAAGAGTGCTATATAGCAAAAATGGATCTTGTGTTTCATCGAGTTAGCAACATAATAATATATATATATGATTTTACGTATTACATTATCAAGAAGTGTAACCTAAGTTAAGATCACTTGTAAAGGTCGGGGCAGGTAGGTCGTCGTGTCAATTGACGTTTTGTTGTGTTGAATGTGACCGGCGGCTGTGGCGCGGACGCCGCGTCTAGCCGGATGGGGGGTGACATTGTGTGACCGCAGCGTTTTTATACAACTATTTGATGATACGGTGACGCAAAACGTCTGTTACTACAAGGTCGACTTTAATTGTATTGTTGTGTATATGTCTATGTATTAGCCACATTTTATGCTCTAAGTGCAAATTAGATATTATTATAGGCGCTTAGTATTGGTAGGGTAGCCCAGAGGGTATTTGAGCAAGCATACGCTGGGCGAAAAGTTAATAGCTGAGTAGGTGCAGTATGACTAGAGAACACTGAAAATATATTTTAAAAGTTTTCAGATAAGATCCGGTCAGAAGTTCTCTATCAGATTTCGAAAATGGCCCAAAAATAACGTGATCTTCAGAGCCGTTAATTTTGGTATGAACGTAGTGTGCGCCCTAACCCATAATGACTTAAATAAGCAAATCTGAAGAAGAAATTGGCTTTCCCTAAATTTTCGTCTAAAAATATAGATATATCGTTTTTTTTTTTTTTTATACACCTGGTATGTAAATAACAGTGACGGAGTCACATAGAATGTCGTCTACATAAACTAAGAGGGAAAAATACGTAATATTGAAGCTAACTCAAAAACTATGCAAGCAAAGTAAATAAAATTTATATGGGACCACCTCTGAAGAATGACCTACCAAACAAAAAAAGAATCATCATCAATCAAACTATTCGGACGAATTGAGAACCTCCTTCTTTTTGAAGAAGTCGGTTAAAAACAAAATCCTCCGCCGCGTCTGTCTGTTCGCGATAAACTCATAAACTACTGTACTGATGTTCATGCTGTTTTCACCAATGGATAGAGTGGTTCTCGAGGAAGGTTTTAGTATATAATAACCGACATCCCCGCGGGCGAAGCCGCAGGCATCAGCTATTTATATACAAAAATGAATTGCTGTTCGTTAGTCTCGCGAAAACTCGAGAAAGGCTGCGCTGGACCGATTTGGATAATTATTTTTTTGTTGTGTTCGTTATTCTCATGCACGTGTTGTACGTAAAGTAGCCGCGGGACGCACCATACCGCAACGCATTGCAAAAATTCTTCTTACTCACTTTCGTAAGTACCTACATCTACATTTTCTATGAAGCAACGCATAATACAGGCGCGCCGCACCGCACTTTTTTGTGCCCGTTGCGGCTAGATGTATGCTTGTCTTCATCTTTTATAGACGTTTTTATGTTTTCAAGCAATAATTCCACTTAAGGGCAACCGAAAAACTTCAAAGAAATGTTACCTGAAAAAATATATAAATTTTTCGTAGACCGTGCCTACGCCCCGCCTACGCAGCCGTAGAGGGTGAATAGTACCCACAGAATCAACTTAAGGAAATGAAACTTTACAAATATTCAATATAGACACCTCAATGTTTATTTTTCAATAGGTAACAATGATTAGAAAATTGTGGAAAACTTTGTAAGTCTAAGTAAAGACAAAATGTAATAGAAAAAAGTACTGGAACTCTTGCGCGGCGTAGCACGTAAAAATGATCTAATAATAAATCAAATAAAAGGTAAAAATACAATTAAATAGTGAAAGCATATCTTCTACTTGGGTGTCCATATCACAAATACATACCTATTTATATTTTCAGGTAACTTTGTAGCTAATTTTACTAACCCAATTAAAACTTTTTTTTTTTTTTGAGAACTCATAGAAAACCTTAATTACATATTTACATCATACATTGAACGAACTATGTTATTATGTACATAGCACTGTGATGATACATAAAATCGCTTGACCATAATAAAAGCAAATGACAGCAGGAGTTATCGAAGTGACCTTGTACTTTTATTATAGAGACGGATTCGATGCGTCACGAGAAGGAAAACATTGTGGGGACGAATTAATATACGCGCAGTTTTTCTAGGGGTGAACTCAATGATGTTCTTTTCGTACTTATTTACAAGAGTTTTTCATAACTATGACCGAGTAAAGTAAGTTTTAACTACGTTAAGGATAAATACAGAAAACTTGTGATTCGTACAGTCAGTGACGTTCAATAGCGAAGCGAAATGTAGGTTTACACCATCCAATGTTTCATTTTTTTATTTAAGGTAATTGTAATTAAGGTTTAATTCAGAAGATTGAATTAAACCTTAATTACAATCAAGTATTTCGTAATGATCAGGTACTTTTGTTGCTGACTTTAGAATGACAAAATCTTTAACTTGCTACGTAAAATAATTATCTCCGTCCTCTTTATAGAAATGGCAAGGATTTTGAAAAGTAAATAGTGTTGAATTGGCAAAAATTTCTACTTTCATCGCTGGTGACCATATGAAATGTTAAATCCAGACACATTTAACTACTTAATTTATTATATAGTACCTATGCATTGCTTACATACAAATGTCCTTCACGTTGATATCTAGTGGCTCTTAAAATATAAAGTTACATGGATTAAGAACCCATGACTAATATTAATCTTATAAATTATCTTATGTTTTTCTAGAACCAGCTCATATGATAAAAATAAAACGTATGTATGTACCGATGCTATCTTAATTCCCCCTGAATAGAGGTCATGACGCACGGTAGCATGTATTTTCTCCAATTACCGTATAGTGACTGGCATAAAATATGTGCAAAAAAAAATGAAAATGTAGGCGATTATAATGAACACGAACAGTCCGACCAAAATTTTACAGTACCAAGGTATGAATGCCACTTAGGGGATGATAAACCATCCATTACTTTTATAGACCGTAGAAACTCAGCGTATCGTTAAATCCACGTGGCATTATACGAGTACCTACCTATGTTTTAACAATTTTGTAAAATGATGAAGAATGTGAATGGTAATCCTAACTTATATTATAATGTGTGTGTGTGTTATATTATGAGTGAGTTTGTTTGTTTGTTACGCTTTTACGCTAAAACGGCTTAACGGATTTAGATGAAATTTAACACATGAGTGGCCTAGAATAGGACATACGATACTTTTTATCCCGATATTCTCACGGGATCGAGACTTACGCGGGTGAAACTGCGGGGCGCATCTAGTTAATAATATGTTGAAATTAGGGAAGGTGATCATTTTAGGTAAGGTTTGACATGAGGGAAAAAGAGCCATGACGTGCAACCTTATCGTGTTCAGCTATCCTTGAAAGTAAACCAATAACAATTGGTCAGTGTCGTCTTCGTTACACACGCACATTTGACTCATTAGGTACTGAATTATACTGTGGTTAGCGCTCGCTTGCGTCAGACGAACACACAATAGAGCCTTACATTACAAAGAAAGTACGGGAAAAATCATCGGTTTCCCTACACATCTCTAAAAAGACTTTTGTCTATTTAAGAAAAATGATCGAGAAGTGTCTATTTTCCAGTCCTCCTCTAGAAATAATTAAGACAGTCCTACTTCTAACAGGTGTTCCTTATAATACAGACTATAGATTTAATTTACCTTAAGTTTCAGTGGTAAGCGTAGTAAAGGAGATGGAAAGCGTTGCAAGCGAACAAGGATAGCGCTGCTTGTCGCGCCCGCGATATCGCGCCTGTTTGTGGGAGCCTTTACAACGAACGCAACGCATTTGTCTGCCAGACGCCACAATCAATTATACCAATCCATGAGAATTCATTACAGCCTGCAGAGGGTGGCGGTAAAAGGGTAAAGGGTAACCATGTTCAAGGACATTCACTGGCACAAGAGGAGAAACCTTTTAAATAAAGGGTATGACGATGCAGTAAGTGATTTACAGTCCCCAATATAATTAATTCGGTTAATATTAGTATTTTCAAAAGAGTTTTATGAAAGCAAATCTTACAATAGCAGCTAATCCTAACTATCCTGAAAAACTGATATTCGTCTTTAAGACTCTTCGTCATGTGGCATGCACGGATGGTCAAAAAGGTCTACCTTGCCCTCTGTCAATCGCTCCTAACATATTGTGTTTCCGCCTGGGGTGGTGCTCCTAAAACCACGATACTGAAATTAGAAAGGGCCCAAAGAGCCGTGTTGAAGGTGAGCACTTTTCGCCCGATACTTTTCCCAACAGAAGATTTATATAAAGATTGCAAAGTTCTTTCTGTCCGACAACTCTTTATTCTTAACTCAATCATATTCCAACACAAAGATACCGCCTACGCGACAATCACTAAAAGACGTAAAGATTTAGTATGTCAACACTATAGATGTAAATATTCATTCACCCAACGATTCCTTTGCTTCCAGGGGCCACAATTATACAATAAACTCAATCGGAAATTGAGATTCTACTCTCTTTCAACCTCGTCTCTCAAGAAATCTGTGACAAACTTTCTACTCACAAATAACTACCTAGATACAGAGCGCTTGCTTTTCTCTGAGAATAACCCACCCTAAATCCTTACAACTACAACTTAACACACATTTTCCACGGAAACAACACACGCCATTACCATTACACCCCCACACACACATACACAGATACACACACAAACAAACTCAAATGATCCAAATTTTTAAACACTTGTTCTGCTTGCAATTCTTTTGTGAAACTAAATTAAGTATGGGCTTGTACCACTGCCCTTAATACAAGTTATTTCATAACTTAGTAAGGGTGCTGGTTGCAACACCTACCTGTTTTGTCAACTAGAATAAGTCTAGTGTACCTACTATAGATCCTAATATTTAATGTTAACGCTATTATTATTATTTGAATAAATAAATTTTAAATTCTACATCCATATTCCATACTAATATTATAAATTCGAAAGTAACTCTGTCTGTCTGTCTGTATGTTACCTTTTCACGCCTAAACCACTGAACGGCTTTCGATATTTGGCAAGGAGATAGACGGCATCCCAGGGAAGGACATAGGCTACTTTTTATCGACATACCACGCGGGCGAAGCCGCGGACGGAAGCTAGTTGATTAGGTTCTACGATATCGAAATTTTGAAAGTTCCGAACTGATCAGCGACTTTTGTCTCTGGCTGTACCTCACAAACTCGCGGCCCACCCTGTCAATGACCGACGTGACACAGATAGCTGACAGTACAGTACGGCCATTCGATCTACCAGTTTGGATTGCCCAGGCTCCAGTGCTAATTAATTACAAGTACCCGCGACATAAATAATAATACAGTTTAATAATAAACCAACAATAAATAACAACAATCAGTTATTTATTTGGGTTATGAAATTAAATTGGAATGAGTACTAAATTAGTCACGCTGGTCACGCACGGTGTTTTACGCGAGTCATTAATACTATATTGGGAAAACATGTTGATGTTGACGCTTTTCTGTATAATCAGTCATTCACTACAAACTTGTGTCTTATCAAAACTTCTAAGAATTAACTTGTTTGGAAAGTATTATATGGTGGCGGTAAATACCTACGATCATCGTATAAAAAATTGTTATGAGACTTTAACAGACAACAATGCTATGTTCAATAATTTACCCGTTATTTTTTATGTCAGATATATATTTTATCAAAACGGAGGAGGTTCTCAATTCGACAAAGTATTTTTTTCTGTTTGTTTCGCTATTACTCCGCCAATTATGCATCGATTTTGATGATTTTTTTGTTCGGTAGGTCATGCTTCAGAGGTGGTCCCGTATAAATTTTATTAACTTTTATTGTGCAGTTTTTGAGTTAGCTTCAATAATACGATATTACCCACTATATGGATGATGTTTTAAGTTCCTGTCACTGTTATTGACATAGCAGGTAGTGGTATTCGACTTTATGTGGGGTAGGTACCACAGCAAAAAGTGAAAAATAAAAACTTTTTACAAAAAGAAAAAACAAGCGACTTCCAAAAAAAAACACTACGTAGTGAAAAATAACTTTAATTTCGAAAGACGGTGGCAAAAAACGAAAATTCAAAACCAAAAACACCGAATTTTGTAGTGCTTTTTTTGGAAGTCGGTTGTTACTTTTTGTAAAAAAAGTTTTTATTGAATTCTAGGTATCTTTTGTCTTGTTTCGAATAGACATAAGCTCATTATAAACTCTTTTATGTGCTAAATGAGCCCTCAATTTACAAGTTTTTGAAAAACCATCTACCTTTTTTAATTTTCATGTCATTTTCGTTAACGCCAGGTTTATAACAATTAGACACAATTTTTTTTTTGGATCATTTTATAATGTTACGTTCATTACAAAACGAACTTCATTAAATTATTGATATTATATTTACATGAATCACAAAAAAACAATTAATGAATTTGCAATCAATACAACATACATGGGCAAATCCTGTCCAAACCGCAATGACGTGCCTACCTTCAAAGAAATTGGTGTGGTTTTGGAAAACTGTAATAGTAACCTTTTGTTGGTAGCGCGGTAGGTAGGTATATAATTAACTACTTAATTACGTATTTTAGATAGTTGTCCGCAAATAAGTCGTCGATTGAATTAGAAATAGATCGTGTTTGGCAGTGCGGTGCAACGACGTTTTATATAATTAGCGATGCACAAATGAAGTGGCTTCGAAGGAATTGGGTCGCTGCGAGTGGCGGGCGGGTGCGGGCGGTGTGGGGGGCGTCGGAATTCGCGTAACGTTACGTCAGCGGGCGTCGGCCTCGCGGCGGTCGCTGACCTGCGGCTATCTCTAGCGCGACCGCTAGTCGCACGCGCATAATTACGCACACCATACACATGTGCTGCATCACTAAGCTGCTAAATGCATTGACTAGCCGCTCTAAACATCTGCGTCACCGACCATTTAATTGTTCCAACATTGCTTAAAAGAATTCAGCTGATGACAAGTACCTCTGCTAGTTGTTGTCAAGTCACGAAGAACTTGGAACAATTGAGTTATTCCAAAATAGATGTTCAAAAATAATAATAAATGAAGGGATTGGTCCAGATTGTCATTCTTTTGAAAAAATGCATACGTTTCGTATTATTTTCATGTCAAGAGCTGTGTCGTGTAACGTACTCAAGGTTGTCGACCTGGTTCTACACTGCTCTTTTGTATCTTGAGTCTCAAAGGTTGAAATGAAGGTAACGTGCCTACTGTGTTCAAAACGGGAAATAATACGGTTCATTTCATTCATCAACTTTATGTTCTTCCACATAGTGTAGGCGTAATGATGCGACTTTGTGCGGCTTGTGTAAGAGCTATTAAGTCTTTCTTATTAAAATCATTGATTGATTAACAACCATAAAGTGTATTGTGCAATATTTATAATAATTACGTTGGTGTTGTTAATCTAACTATAAACCATAACGGCCAATTAAAAATGTTTTCTGCAACGTAACCGAGGCGACTTGCAAAATTTGTCTCAAAGGACTGTCCAGAGGAAAGTATCAGGGTCCCTACTCCCTAGTGTTACGAATTACGATTACAAAGCCTCTTATGCCAATGGCTGTCCATTATTCACAAGACAAGCAAGCCTTTGTTGCATGATTAAGTATAAATGAACATAAGACACTTATTGAATTTTTTTAATTACGAGAAATACGATGCGTGACGTAAAAATAATGACTCATCTAACTGTATTCTCGTATTAAGATTATTTAAAACAGACGGGACATAAAGGGAAGCGTTGCTTTATCACTAATAATACCTTAGAACTCCAATAGTAGCCCACCTAATGACCTGGATGGCTGGCGAGGAAAAAACCGTCGGGGTCATTGGTTGGGGTTAACTGCCTATTGAGTAAGTAATACTAGAACGTGGAGCTTTATCAACTTACTTATCTCCCCTCGATAACTTTCCGTGCGCCAATTTTTGCATCATACACAAAGCGTCCGGCTCACGCCTGTGCTCCCCATTAAAGCGCCATGAAGAGATACATCAATACAATATCGTTCCTACTCTACGTAAGTACGTCGTTACGTACACCCGTAGTTCAACCATCCCATCAAGGCACCAAATGATAGAGATCGGCTTATCGACACTTATGGGACACACAATCCCGAACCGATAAATGCTTACCAGAATTGTCTATGCTCTCCTTCACAACACTAAACAATTATGAATATAACACTAACATAGAAAGTTTCTACTACACTAAATAACTGAGCAGCATGCATTCAACATTTATCCACATAGTGTCATTACCGGTCATGGACCACATAACTTTATCAACTTGATCTTTAAACTTTCTTCTTTCTTCTTTGCATTCGTTTTAATACTTAATATACTTCATGTCTCTTTATGACTAACGTACCTACTAAACTACTTGAACACCATTCGTAAAATATAAACTACTACGCTTCTAAAAAGGTATTGTCTCCGCTAAATACCAAAAACTATCAGTAGAAGGTCATTAAGTGAAGTTGTTGAAAATAAAAGAAGGTAACTTTCTCGCGTCAGTGACAGTAGCAGACAGAGGCGCTGAGCGCAGCGCGGCGCCGGACCTGGCAGCTTTCTACTGCTGTGTCAGCACTCCTACTCGCCCAACCAACTTACTAAGTAAATAAACATCGTACTTTTATAAAAGCATCACTCGATCAATCTCACTTCTAATTAATGCTATTTACGTACTTTACGTTGAGGTGACAAACGATTGTCACGTCAACTACAACTACGGTTTGAATTTTTCATCACTAGTTTATGGTGCAGAAAATCATTGTAAGGAAACCTGAACTTCAGGAGAAGAGAGGGATAGTGATCAATACTCGTTGAGCTCGTTATTTCTTTTTGTTTTTGCAATGAGATGGCGAACAAGTAGGCTTCCCACCTAGTGATGAGGGGCTTAAGGAGATCAGAATACCAGAGGCTTTCCCAGGTGCGCCCAGGAGCACTGTCATCCCAAAACAAAGCTGAAATTTCCTTTAATAACACTGACCTCCGTATCTGCCTGAGAATGGGATACGTTGCTTACCACAGCTCAATACTCTACTACACATAACATTCGTAAATTAAACGTAATCAATTCAGTATCTAGCGACTAACTGTGAAAGTTGTATTTCATATAGTAAACACTCAAACACTGACAATAAAACTGACTTGTTAAGCTATTCATAGAAAATTTGCATTAAAAAAAATGCGTATCACTGTAAGGTTTCTTATTTCAATAGAGCAATAAATAGAAATGCTTCCGGATATAAGCAAACTAACAAACAACTGTAACTAATAGATTAGATAGAAAAAAGTGCGAGAAAGCGAGCGGGGCGAGGGGACGGGGAAGTAGGACACTTTCATTCTCGTTCATTTCTTTTCGGATGCAACGCGACGAACATTTGCCGTGCTGCTTAACACGTATCCATTACCTCCTTTCCTTGCACACTTATTAGTAGAGCTTGGTGCCGATCTTGTATTAATTTACGTAAAATATAAACCGAGTTAATTACAATTATTGTAAACACCTTTAAAAAAATTAAAAAACGAGTTTAATCCAGAGTCGGCATTTTTTGACAATATTTGTTTGCTATGCATATAAAGGCGTAAACTTACTTATATGAACAGCATCAACAGGTAGATTCTTAGAGAACGTTAAATATAGGTGAGCCCTACCAAGCAAACATAGATAAGATCGATACACAGTGAACTATTATTGATTTTTATTGGTTGTTCATACACAACTCGCAAATACAACAGTGCAATCCACTTTGTGATGTTCCATAAAAAGTTATCCTTTATGTGACTGCAAATGGGGACATTCAATACATAAAAATGTCACTATTTGACTGTTTTTAAATGTGAACCGGATTTTAGTCATAACATCAGCGTACAATGACGGAACTGCGCGGGCGGAGCTGTCGAAAGTAGGAACTTTCTAGGCCACTATCCACCGTCACGCTAATCATGCATTTTTATAACAGAAGAGTTTTCTAATATGTACAAATACAAAACTATCTAATAGTAAAAGCTTGAATGATTTTAATTAGCCATAACGATGTTTTGCTACTTGAGCTATTCTTTGAAAGGTTTGAACTCTCGTGACCCGATTGTAATAATCCTTATATTATTATACTAGCGGTCGCCCGCGGCTCCGCCCGCGTGGATGTCGGTTACCGCTGCAAAAAGCCTACCCAGGAAAGACACGGTCAGCAAAATGATTCCCAGGTCAATTCACAGACACCGACAGTAACATCGACGACGCAGTCATTATCCGCAGGCTGCACAGATTGTCTTTCTGTGTATATTAAAGTTGTTAATGATGAAAATATTTAAATGTAATTAATACTAAGTTTTCACATCTGCCGGCAGTCCCGGAGCGCAACCCGTTGTTTTAGGATAGATAACTAAAGCGATTATTGTAGAGCTTCTCTATAAACAACATTTGACGTTAAATTATTTTCAGGTAACAAAATATACTGATGGTCGGGAGCCCCGACCCGTGATAGGGCAACGTAAATTTGCCCATGCGTAAAACATTCTTTTCGTAAATCAATTCCTACTAATTTGAATGTTTGGCCCTGGGAGAAAAGAACTGTTGTTTAGCTCTGAGAAGAACTTTTGCGTAGGTGTAGTTTTAAGAACGAAATCTAAAAAAAATCGCACGAAAATTATTAGACTTCGCGCACGACCGCTGCGTAGGGAGCATACCTTACTCATAGATCTAAACTCCCCTCCCGCACGCGCACCCCCGCCTTGGTGACGCCCACTTCGCAACGGGCCGTGCAGCAGAAATCGTAATATTTTAATTTCGCCATAACTTCAAAACCAAACGTCCAATTTTAATCATTCAAAGACCAAATATTATCTACATAAACTGTACTTAGTGATGAAATAATTTATTTTGATAAGGATTAATAGCATGAGTAAAATAAACGCGTTTAAATGTAGTTCAAAAAAAATTCAAGATTTTTAAATAAAAAACAGTTGTTGTGCCTCACTCGACATAGATAGGTATAGTGCGTCGCGGACTTTTTTGAAGGTATTTATAAGATCTACAATTAATTAGAACATTTTATGGTTCTGTCTTTTATAGTTTAGGCAGCGTACGCAAAATAAGTAACTTTTCTGGTTGATTTTTTACACCTTGTGTCCGAAAAACCCAAATATCTTACGGAACCCTATTTTTTTCCAAAATAAAATATAGCCTATGTTACTCGTGGATAATGTAGCTTTCGAATGGTGAAAGAATTTTTAAAATCGGTCCAGTAGTTTTTGAGCCTATTCATTACAACCAAACAAACAAAGTTTTCCTCTTTATAATATTAGTGTAGACTACTAGATACTAATTAATATTAATAATTCCTCAATACCTTTTGTGTTTGTTTGCTGCTGTGCTAGCATTTAAATAGTATTTTTGTTTGGATATCATTCAAACGAAAGGGCCCAACTTTCACTGTCATATTATGTCAAATTTGATTATGTACATTGGTACATCAAATATAAGCATACAATTTACCCATACACACAACCCTTACGCGCTTATACATAAGTAAATGAACGGATAATTTAGAAAAGTGTTAGGATTTACACCTAAAAAACTCAAAACAGATTTCCGATATTTTTTTAACTACAGTTACGGATTTCAAAATAAGTGAATTTTGCTAATGAAAACATTTTTCATATCTGAAACAATACAACGTCAGCAAGGTCCGTTTATTCTCCGTTCTAATGAGTTCCAGTAACCTAATTTACTGTATAACCGATATAGCTTTCTACGGCCGAATCGCAACAGGTCAAACTACACTGCGATAGTAGAGTGGAAAAGGTGAAATTTAGCAGAGCGAGAAATCGACGGGATGTGATGTTTATTGTAACGAGCCCACGATCGGGGCGTGCGCGCAAGAGAAACTGAAAGTAATGGCGCTGCATTCAACCCACTTTCACTGGTGCGCTGCGCGGGCGCAGGCGATGCCGCCTCTCGTGCCCTATGTCGCGCCGTGCCGTGCCGTGACGCGAAATTTGATACGCACATGACGAACATATTCACACTTCGTACAAGAAAGTACTTTCACGATTACGAAATGTTTACACCTTTAGGCTTGACATTGACGATCGGGAGATGATGTATTGTGTATGCTAAGTGGCTTTTAGTCCACATGGCCCCATACATACTTTTGATTTATTACTGACGCTACGGAGACACCAGCGAAATGTAAATGTTATTGTAATGAGTTGCTTTCTTTTACACTTAGGTGAATTATTAATTTATACTCAATATCTACTTTCATTCTGGACCCCTTCTACTAGACTCCAGATGCTTTTGTCTTTCTTCTCACCGAAACGAGAATTTGTTAGATGTCTTTACGATATATGTTATGCATGTTTATAAGAGAAAGCTTGCAAGTGCCATAAAGTCTTGTTAATTTATTATTTATTTAATTATAAGATTTACATTTTAAATATAAATATGATTAGTGCTTTAGACGTAGGTGCTACCTATTTGGTGCACGTGAAATCATACAGGTACAGTACGACACAACTTAGATGTAGCATCGGCAAAATCAGTAAAACTGATCACCATCCGAACTGAGTGCGCCTTCAAAATCATTTATTACTGCTTTAGGTGAAAATGATCTTGACGCAAACGCAATTACTTGTAAAGATATATAACAAACTACATTCGTAAAATTGAAATTAATGAATGCAAATTTTAAAATATATGCTACATCTAAGTTGTGTCGTACTGTACGTTCAGTAAGTAGGACAGTTTAGAGATAAGTTTTTAGGCAACCTTTACCTTTCACCAGCTTTTCAAATTTTAAATTTTTCGGGGTTTCGGTTGTTCGCAATGAGCGAAAAATAACGTTAGAAAATATTATTTCGCTTTAGGTACCCTATAATAAAGCGATATAAATTATTTTCTACCCGGTTAGTGTACGTATCTATCTGGTATGTATGGTAGGTACTACGTATTGAAATTATTATTATTATAAAAATTTCGGGTGGCATAGACCCATAGAAAACTTAACCTAGTACATTAAATATTTCTTCACATTTTTTTTTTCCTTTTTACTTGGCATGACTCGCCACACCTACACAAGCCGTGACCCACAGATTCTGAAAAGGATAGTCAAAACGCGCATCTATTGCGTTTAAAAAGCCGTTGTTGCTACCCCGTACACGGGCCAGCATCCCAAGCTGCTTTTGCGCATGATGGCCTGGAAACCATCAGTGTGAACTTCAGCAAACATCCCAGACGCGCTGCACCGCCACGACAGACCCAATAACATCCTGAACGCATTATTGTTTGAGGCCGGTGACTTAATAGATGTAGTGAGTGCGTACGGCAGGATTGTGTCTCATAACTCGTGTAAGTATAGCACATACTACTTATCTGACCAGTGGCCGCAGCTTAAGCGGATAGAAGGTTTAGTTTAGTGCAAAATCAATAAACACAGTAGGGTGACAGATTACTAACTTGTCCCTGGAGAAAGAAGAAAGTTTTAAAGTATTAACTATTGCTAATGTTTTAACACTTTCGTTTACCTGTTACAACATTTGCAGAGTAACGGGTCGATGCCATAGGTATTAATGTTTTTCATATGATAAGATACTCTTGGTGAAGGACTGGCGGGCTAATTGATGACTTATGACTTATTATTTATAAAAACATAGTTAACCTTCTTACGTTACGTACATACATATTTACGTGTCTAAAAATACGCAGATCAAACAATATGGCTAAGCGTATACTGAAACGCAGGTGACGCAGCACAGCACAGTTTTGCAGGGCAGGGCAGGCGAGCTAGACATAGCCCGCGAGCGCATACTGCGGCGCAGCTACACCGGCACGTTCGCGTCCTAGCTAGTACAAACAATAGACGACTGCAACAAAACTATGAATAAGCGTATGCTGAGATGCAAGTGACGCAGGTCCACGCAGCGCAGGTCAGAGCAGATTTTGCTACTGCGTCTCAAAAACAAGTGACGACCTACACGCGTGGCGCAGAAATCTATGCTGACACTACAACGAGACGCAGAGCTGACATGTCTGCGTCCCACGTGCTTGCGCTGCAGCGTACGTAGCTGTCAGTAAGTTCATATATTACAAATCTGCTCTGCCCTGCGCTGCGTGGACCTGCGTCTCTGCGTCTCAGCATACGCTTAGCCAATGCGTCATCGAATTCAGTTCACACGAAAATAGGTACGTCACGTGCTTTCCTATTTTTTTTTTCTAAGAAACTGGCAAAGGTTTACTATTTACCAGTATTTTCTCTATATTCGTCTGTTCTATTTTATAAGCCAAATATGTAATACTTAAAAGGAGTCATGTGTAGGGTAAGTATTTCGAGATTTTAAGTCCTGACATAAACCCGGACTAGAGTTCCGTACCCGAAGGGTGCCAAAGGGAACCCTATTACTATTACTAAGCCTCCGCTGTCCGTCCATCTGTCTGCCAACGGGCTGTATCTCATGAACAAGAAGTAGACATTTGAAATTTTCATAGATTGTGTATTGCTATTGCCGCTATAATAACAAATAATAAAAATTACATAAAGTTAATATTTTTCCTGTAAGACTAAGGTTTCTAAAAAAAAAACTCTAGTTCGAAAAGTTCCAAAAAATTACAAGGCCGGACTAAGTCCAGACAGGGGCCAAAAAGTTAGACATGTTCGGACAAATCCGGACGGTAACCCGTCCCTAATCTTGTGCAAATATTCGTAAATTTGTGATATTTTATTCGAAATTAAAGGCAGGCATCTAATAAAAAGGAACTAGTTTAAGGAACTAGTCTACATTAATCTTATTTTGACTACTTGATACAGTACGGATCACCTCTATTTTAAGTACCTACCTATTATTGAGTACCTACAACAACAATCGAAAAATTTAATATCCAATGCTAAAACGAACCCCTATGAAGTTCATAATAGCCAAAGAGCGCGTCTCGCTGCTCGGCGCGCTCGTGGCGCTAGCGATAGCGGCGCGCGCGGTGTCAGGCGGTGTCGCTGAACCGCGCGCGAGTCAAGGGCCTCGGTCGACGACCGCACGCCAACCGCGGCCCCTTTTCCTCCACCACAATACACACACTAAATTGGCAGGCCGCTTTACAATTCATTAAATTTGACTCTAAGTAACATCTGGCTAACAGTATTTTTATATTCTAGTATTATTATTCATACTTTGCGCACAATCACCTAAATAAACTATGTTTAGCAACGACACAAAATCTTCAAAATGTAAGCGTTGTTTTGCGATTATGACTAAATTAATTTCTATGCAATAAAGAGACCTAACTAAGTAAATGTGTTCCTTAGTTAGATAACCGCAGTATATAGGTAACATTTTGGGTTTAAACGAGGAAATAGAAGAACTTAATTTATAAAAGTTAGACAACTGAAATTGTCACAGATGATGTATTTCTGTTGCCGCTATAACAACAACTACTAAAAACAGAATAAAATTAATATTTATGGGGACTCCCATACAAAAATATTTATAAAAGTTAATTTTACTCATCACTTTAACGCCAAATCGACACAAAATACCTTCTGTCGTAAGTATATGACTTTATCTAAGCTGCAGTGCGTGTGTTTACCAACACGCGCGTACGAGCATGAATTGTATGTTTTCATTGAGTGTTGGAGTTGCAATAGATTGGTAATCGGTCAAATACGTGGCGTGCTATGCGTGCGGTGGCGGCCGGCCACGGCTGGTCGACGAACCCGCGCGATCATAACGCTCACTGACTGACTCAACAACCTGTATTGCTACAAATTAATAACAAACTAAATACGTGCAGTTTTTCAATCAAGGCCTATGGGCTACGACCGATTTCTTGATGAAGTTTAAAATTGATCGTTTAATTACATTGGAAATAGAATTTATACTGGAAACTTCTGATTGAATCTATGTGGTTGAATAAAATAGGTACAAGCATCTTGTATTTGGGTATTTTAAGCTTGAACTTTTAAGAATATTAAGTTTTTCCTTCTCTTTTTGCTATACAATGTAGTTCCATAACTTATAAATCGTTTATGTCTAATACACTACCAAACTTATTGTATGAAAAAATATATAACCACTCCTGCTCCAACAAAAACTGTAATTCTACATTTGGCAAAATTGTGTAACACATGATCAATCACAATCTCTTTCATTTTGACAGTTCAACAACATTCATTGCCTTATTTACGTTGTTTAGTTTAGCAGACAAATTTTTCGAACATATGAAGCAATGGATTAGAAATATCCTTAAAAATGATTCAAATTTTGATCGATAGTGAGTTACGCATAGGCAGGATAAAATGTGTTACCTGGTGTTACCTAATAAAAATATATTTTTATCAAACATTTTTATAAATCTCACTTACCTCTCTTAATTTTATTAAAATATGGTGCCATCTCAAATGATGTTAAGATATATTATAAAATTAATTTATAGCTTCTGACTGCATTGTGAAATTTCAGCATTGCTTGCTTTTTATAGGCATGCAAATGAGAGCAAACGTCTCGGATACAAGTATTTTCAAGGAGGAATTCATCTCACTTGCCTTCCGGGATTTACAGATAGACCATCAGTGTCAGGTGTCAGTGATCATGAGTGGCAATATTTAACTGGAGGTAGTGTGGGTTAGGTACACGCCACTGACGCCTCCTTGCTAACTAGCTGGTATTTTTTACCAGGTTTTTCTTTTTTTTAGTTTGTCATACCGATCGCGACTCTACAAAGAAGACCAAAAGTCAGATTATACTTAGAAAAAGAAATAAAAATTTGAAACTGTAATACTTAACTGTTTATCAAACACAATTTCAGTGCATAACTGCAAACATGTTTTAACAGCCTCTATCCCATTGTCCATCAACTCGTTAAATAAAACAACAAATAAATGAACATAGTATATTGAAGAAAGCATATGAAACAGACATCTGCAGTTCGTCACAGGTTTTACTGTCGCGTCGTAACCGTAAAATGTCCAAATGGTATTTGTAACCAGAATGGCATCACCTTGTGGACCTATTTAAGTAGTTATTTTGGCTAACGACCGTCTGGCGAGAGGTTAATCGCGGTTCACCTGCGGGTAACTGTCGGCGCGGTGCCACAGCGGCTTTGTTCGCCGTTGTTTGGTAGGTGTTTCCACGACGCTGACCGTGAACGTGGTCGCTCACCCGCACCACGCGCACTAAACTTCCGAACTTTATAGGGCGGGGGCGGCCACCTGTCCCGAAGATTTGTGTAACGTCCCCTCGAACAGACAATCCGTCCACAACTCGATGCGTCTCGTCACAGAAATAAAGGAGCACTGCTTGTCGACCAAGAACATTACTAACACAAATCCAGTTTATTTATAAACTTATTGTTTTGATATTCTACCTACCCCTTTAACCCACACCACGCCTGTTTAGGAAAAAACAAACTGTTTGATTGTATTTAGCTAGCTAATTAGAACGGTGGACTGGAAGTCCTAGAATCTTTATCTAAAATACTTAGGTACAGACTAAGAAGGTAGTTAGGCGTAGGTTTATGTTGGCTTCACCTTTGTAAGGGAACTGTCTATTATCACAACGCTGGGGAATCAATATTTTTGCACCTGGGCAAGCAACTCGTCACGTGGTTCATGTCGTTCCCAAAAAAGAAAAAGTGACGAACTGGGCACTTGTCGGCGTCTTAAATGGCGAGATTACGAATAAGCAGGACCATCAATAATAACATCAATATACCTATGCCTTTTTTATATTATTTATTTGGGAAAGCCCAGAGGAGCTCGTGAGGACCTCGTGGCTAAGTAATAACAGCCGCACCGGGTCGATCCATCAGGTTAAGCTACGCGTGCCGGGGTTGGTCGGTGGATGGGTGACCATCTTTACATACTGAGACTCCTCCGTGGCTCGGAAAGCACGTTAAGCTGTTGGTCCCGGCTGTCATTCGAGGATCTTTGACAGTCGTTACGGGTCGTCAGAAGCCCGAAAGTCTGACAACCAGTCTTACCAAGGGGTATCGTATTACCCAGTTACTGCGTTGTTTAGGTCAGACAAGCAGTCGCTCCATGTAAAATACTGGTATTCAGCTTCATACGGTTAGACTGGAAGCCGACCCTAACATAGTTAGGAAAAGGCTAGGCAGATTGGCAGATGGATTTGGGAAAGCCCAGACTATAATTACGAACCGAATTCGTTGTGGGTAACTAACATTCTCTAAAATGTTAGAGTAAATTATTGGGAGGGCATTTACGGACTGATTATATAATAATATGTCGCTGGTAGCCACGTAGCCACCATGTTACCCTCTAACAACAGTAAACGCCTGCATACCTCCCGTCACTGCTTATTGAATGGTACCATGCCCGCCATCTGTCGGCCGCCAGAGTTTCATCGATTAGCGACAGCATATAGGTTAGTAAAGCTAGGTACCTACTGCTGCACAGGTGAGCTTCACTTTTAGTGGAAGTAGTGGAACCGAGTACTGTGAGCACTCTCATCTATTTACATTACTCTTATTCGGAATTCTGAGAGTCGTAGTTTTAATCTAGGGCAAAAATAACTTCTGTAAAGCGAGAAATTCACCTTATAACAAGAATCCAGAATTCTAGTAACGCAAAGGCGAACCTACTAAGGAACCCAACTCTACGCGGCGCGTGGTACACACGGTTAAACATTTCCAGTTTAAGCTGACCTCGCATTGTACGAAAATCCTATACAATGCGAGATCAGTTTAAACTGGAAATGTATAGCTTATATAAAGTACCTACCTACTCTGTTTCAGACTCACTTTGGCAGTTCCTATTGGGAATGACTCTATTTTGGGGTTTCGATTCGTCGTCACTCTAAAACGCGGTATTAGGTTCAAAACATTCGTTAATTAGGTAAACGAATTCACTTTCATAATTCAGGAATGAAACCTACAAAATCGTTTAACACTTACCATTTTTGTATGTTACTTACCAAGGGGTACCGTGTTACCGGTGTTACCCATTATCTGGGTTGTGGAGGTCAAACTCAAAACTCAAACTCAAAGCATTTATTTCAAATAAACCAATTACAGGCACTTTTGAATTGTCAAGTGGTCGGTCAGTCAGAAAGATGAAGCTAGTTGCCCATTCCAAAACGTACGTAGTAAGTTCCTATGGAGAAGAACGGGCAAGAAACTCCATGGACACTCTTTTAGTCAGATAGGCCAGTCTCTCCTTGTAAAAGACTGGTATGCAGCTGCATCTGTTAAGAGGGGAAGCCGACCCCAACATAGTTGGGAACAGGCTGTACTAGGCAGCTCGGTGCATATCAACAAAAAGTTACGAAAAAATGAAAATGATGTAAAGTTCCGAAGTTTATTTTTGTCTGTATTGCGTGTCTATACTATAATTTGGTTTCCCACTCCTGACTCCGCTTTACCCGAAAGGTAATGTGTGTGCCATATACAGGGTGGAAAGTAATAAAATTCGAACAGGCCCTAGGTGAAAGTAAGCTAAATATTTTCCTTAGCTACTCAAAATCATCATTCGCTTCTTTCAAAAGTAATTAAAACTACATTTGAATATTTTTGAATAGACGCTTGTGAGTTTGTGACTGCTGCGAAAAAGGAACAACCTGTATTTTTTGGGCACCAATCGAAAGGGTCAATCTTAAGATCAAATCTCTCTAATAAGCATTACATCTCAAGTTAAAAGAAAGCGATCGGCCCCCGAATATTCAATCGTCGCAATCATCTTCGGCGAGCGAGGTTGAAACAATCAAATCAACGCGAGGAGTCGCGAAAGTTTAAATGACCTTGACATTCATTTATTTTTAGGCATCATTAGTTCCATCCCTCAGAATTCATCTTACCTGTGGGGTAATTGCGTAGCACAGTTTCTATAACAATTTTGAAAGAAATTCATAATCCGTTGCTTCATCTGTTTGAAAAAAACGTCTGTACGACAACGTAAATAACGCAATTAATATTGTTGAATTGTCAAATAGCATGGGGATTGTAAGTGTGTTACGCAATAAATACCCCTCAGGTAAGAATTATCCTTTGGGTTCGTGTCAAAGTATATAAGTACTTTGTAAGGATAATAAGTATTTTTTACCCGACTACGGCGAAGAAAAAAGGAGGGTTATGATTTTGACCGGTATGTATGTATGTATGTATGTTCATCTGTTCCCTCCTATCTTCCAAACCACTTATCACAATTTGACAAACGAGGTATCGTTATAAGCGTCGTGATTGTCCGCTGGTTATAGGCTATGTGAAGTCACATTAAATTAAAAATAGCGCCCTCTAGAGAACATAAAGTGAGGAACTTAAAAAAAAATATGGTTTAATCGTACCATGTTGGGTATCAAATGAAAGGGCTTAATGAGCACATTTCAAAAATATATGTAATTATTATAACCCAAAAAGAATTAAAAAAAAAATCAAGTAACAAAAACTAAAACCCAACTACGACTTAAAAGGTATAAACAAGACACCACAGACAGACAAATTAAAAATCCGGAGTCACACGTAATCTGTTCGATTTATGCCCTAACACGTGTGACTCCGGATTTTTAATTTGTCTGTCTGTGGTGTCTTGTTTATACCTTTTAAGTCGTAGTTGGGTTTTAGTTTTTGTTGTTACTTGATTTTTTTTTTGCATCTGTGTCGGGTTGATTCCCGGTTGAGGAAAGAAACTTCTCAAAAAAAAACTTACATATTGCTGTTTTACATAAGTAATTTTAAAATAAATTAATGTCAGGGTCATTCAAACTTTCCACATAAGTATAAGTATGTAGGTAAGTATCGGTACGGAACGTTGTACAATACATACGAAAGTCAGCACCAGCACAATGCCTAATGTATTTTGAATAGTTGACACAAATATACATAATTACATTTTATTATGTAAATGTATCGGGAGGCGAGAATCATTATGGAAGATTACTATAGGGTGGGATGAGTGGCGTGGCCAAGTGGAATGGAACCGGCGACCTTGTCAGGGCGAGGTCACACCACCCCGCCCCGGGCCCGACGCCACCTCGGCAGCTTCTACCTGCGCCTCTGCGGACGTCAACGCGAACCTACATAATGTGTAACATAAATGCCACCACTCACAGAAAAACTTGATTGGTTTTATTTCTGTACCTACTCTTTTTTTAATTTGCAAGAATTCTCTCTTTGAATTGGTTGACTTTATTACCTGGAGATAGGTTAGTAGGTAATTTATTTGCTTGCCTCTGCATTCTGCATCACCAACGTCTGCATGGTCCTTAATCCTCCTGCTATTGGTCGTACGCTCCGATTGAATACTCGCAAATCATGTTGCGAGTATCGGTCTTCGGGAATTGACAAGAACGACAACTACGCAACAAGGTAGGTACAGTACCTACACAGTTTATGTTTAGATATAGGCACGATCCGCGACCGCGGGTACGGTGTACGGACGTCGGTCGGAGCACTCGGAGCGGAGTCGGGAGCGATGACGGCAGTGCGCGGCCTTGGCCGTGATCGCGCGCTCGATATAGCCCGGCCGAGCGCCCCGCCTGCTGCCTGCCTCCAACCTCCCACGTACCAGCCTCCTCCCCACATTTCACCTCATACATACCATATTCTATTACCTTCCGAATTTCTTATAGGTATTTTCCAATTATTTCCGACCGATAAGATGCAAAAATCTATGAGGTCAATTTTTATATAATAATGGTAAATTAATAACAGGTAGGTAAGTTTTCATTAACAAAGATAGTACCTTCGCTTCGCATTGGCTTTTCTTTACTATATTTTTGTAAAGAAAATTCGTATGTAGGTATTCAAGTATTCAGTCTGGCATGTTCAATTTGTAAATTAGTTACCTACGTACACAAATCATTTTCTTTGATTATCAAGGCTGAAAGATTAACGTTTTATACCACGCACCTTATTGTTGCGATCTCTGAATTATGGTAAATCAAACACCAAACAATATTAACGTCTGGAGGTCGAAAACATTGCGACGTAAAATATTTATTCCGCAAGCTGTGCATAATGTCGCTCAATAGTACTTAGTAGGCAGACGGCGTAGTTAGAGCGAATCAGAATTAGACACCAAGGCCACCAAGCGAAGTGATATCATTTATATGGCGTGTCTGTCCCTGAACTCGGCGAATGACGCACGTGGATTCAAATATCACCCTGACCTTAGACGTAAAAATAATCTTTGTAATGCCAGCTAATGGAAATACTTTCCACCCAAACACATATATCAAGGGTCACTTAAAAAGCCAATTTGTCTTGAAAACTAAAATGGCTCGGGAATCAGAAAGGACAGTTCATATTAATTCTATTGAGAAACTGAAGGCTAAGTAAGTACTTACCTACATTGACAAGAGTATGTACTAGTCGTGTGTGTTAGTACTGTATCTTTTTGTATGCACGTGTTTCATTTTTCTTTCTTTCTTACTAAAGAAACCATGTTGAAGAAATAAATAAGGTTTATTTGAAAAAATTGCTATCCTGTGAGCAGTAAGACCGGCTGGTTTTTGGTAAAATAACAACAACCTTAAAGTGAAAAACCACGTTGTTATACATTTTCGTATATTTATAATAAAATGTATACTAAATATTACACTTAATTTTATTTAGCTTTAGCCTTCTTGCCTTTCTTTTTAGGCGGCGTACTTTTATTAGTTTTATTGTTCTTAGAAGAATTGCCCTTTTTGCCGCGACCCTTCGTTTTCTCCTTTGCCTTTTGCGCGCGCAAGTCTTTCTTCATACGAGGGTCGACCACCTTGTATTGTCCTTTAACTCCCTGAGGTCGTTTCATGCGTTTGGCGGTAGTATGTTTTTTAGCCACCACATAAGTTATTTTCTTTTTCCCCTCTGTCTGTGCTTTTTTATACACAGATTTGATTTGTTGGGCTTTCTCCCTCTCTGACATATCAGCATTCTCCATAACTGCTTCTACCTTCTTCTTGGCACGTTCCATCTTCTTTATCATGCGCTTCTTCTTTCGTGCTTTGGCTTCTATCACTTTCTTAATCGGTCTCGCGTTGATGTCTTGTAACCTATTCTTATACTCGTCCGTGTATTTCTGCAAAAGTAAAGTAAAATTAATGTTTCACAGAAACATACAACGCTTTAATAAAATATTATGAGTTAAAATAGCAGCAGTTACAATAAAATAAAGTTAAGATCATCATAAAACTTACCTCTGGTACAATGACTTCTTTCTTCATGTGTTTCTTTTCGTCATCCACAAACCAATCTGGCAAATTCTTATCATTAAAGGCGTAGCGGTTCCATCCATCATCTATTAGATCTCTTTTGAATTTCTTCGACGTAGCTATCATCGTTCCTAAAGCGAGGGTCTCAGCATCCATCTTAAGACTTTTCTTCAGCCGTTTTAATTCTATAAAAGGATTATCTAGGTCTATATAGGGGTAATTGAAATAAAAATAAACTACCACAATGTTAAAGGCAGATCGGACACCAGCATAGCTATTCACAACCATTCGAATCGAAAATAACACATTTTCTATTACTAATTTATTTGCCTTGCCCCCGATAGGAAATCGCGTTCGGAAGAATGGCGATCGTCTCTTTGATTGGGATCGAACAGCTTTTAGAGTACTGGTCGATTCAGCAAAGCGTATTTAACGGTTCTGAATAGCTATGCTGGAATTCTATATTCCCAAACCATACCTGGATCTTGTGAAACAACTTCAAAGTCTTCTTTTTTACTGGTTTTTGCCCCAGCTTTGCCTGGTGTAGGAGCCACATTGTCTTCTACATCGTAATCACTGTCTGATGAATCATCATCGGAGCTGTCGTCACCCAGTTTTCTTTTTAAACCACCACTTTTCATGTCTTCAGTTATACCATCTTCTGCAACTTTTTTGCCTTTTTCTTTGTAAGTTTCCACCAACTTGTCCAGGTCGACACCTTCGTCGTCATCTTCATCAATGTCCTTAAAACTGTCTTTCTGGAACCAAAGCTCTGCCTTCATGGAGCGCCGGGAGATTGGGTCAGTGTTATCCAAGTCAGTCAACAGTGGGTGGTTCTTGGGTACAGCCTGCGATTTAGCCACCTTACTATTTCGTAAAGTGTTTAATTTTGTTATTTTGGCCACTTTTTTGTTTTCGGTATCTGAATCTGAAAAAGCTGAAATACAAAGCGAATGTAAACAACCAGTAAATAATAAAAATAATACCAAACCAAAAGAAAATGGTTTTCGAGATAGCTTGTTGGACATTATATGATATGTCATTAGATTCGTCTTCATTCTGGAAGTGACATAGGCTATATAATATTTATATATTGTATCAGCAAATTCAAAAAAAGGAAGGAGAGGGGAGAAATTAAAAAAAAAAAGACCACAATGTTGGTATCAAATAAAAGCTAATAATAAATCAATTCCAAATATTTCAATATTAATAAAACTACTACAGTATAGCTTGAAATAAAGCAAATTATTTTAAGGAAAAGTTTCGTGTCAAAAACACGACTGCAAAGCGACACTTAACTGAAAAGGGAAAAACAATGTCAGGTTTTTTGTGTTTTTTTTTAATCATTTGCTTTATTTAGCAAATAAGCATAGCAAACTAAAGTTTTACCCAAAGTCTCCTTGTCTTGCTCAGTATCAGAGCCAGATTCCATTTCGAGTTCACTGTCTGAATCTTTATAGTAGAGGCCTGAAGAGTCGAGTTTAGAAGACTCTGTATCATATTTAATATACTTTTGTTTTACTTTGAACTCATCATCTGAGTCACTGTCCTCTGCCACTATATCTGGTTGCTGGTCTACCATACGCGCCAATTCCTAAAACAAACATTCTTGTTAAAATATTGATATTCATTTATTTAATACTTTAAGCCATGGGGTCTCAACTCGAACAAATTATAATTAGTCTTGAAAAAAAATCATAGATGGCAGCATATGTAACAATTTATGAAATTAACAATCACTAAAAAGCGTTATACGACAAATTTTGGCTGAGGTAATATCAAAACATCTTTGTTTAATGCTGATTTATGTATTTACACTCATAAATCTCGGATTTTCAACAAAAAACTTAAATTAAGCCGTTTACTTTAATTCGAACCCTTAGAATGATAAAGTAGAAATCTATAAATCATTTTGTTGAGAGCTCTTTGCAATAGATGGCGTTTTACTCAAGTGATGACAGGGTCACTTTAAACTTGCGTTTATGTCGTTTCATTAAGGAAAATCAAACAATATTTTTTTTAAATCTACGTACGTACTTTACGTAGAAATATAAAAATTGAACACCTAGGAAGAAAAAACGTAAAAAAGGAAGAAAAACATCTAGGAGTCTTGCGTAGTATCTAGGGAAGACTCCTAGATGGCGTTAAAAAAACTACAGTCTCTGGCAATTAGTGAGTCGCTGATGCTGCCATCTGTTAAAAAAATGGAGAACGAAAAATAGCCAGCTGAATAGCCAGACTTAGGGTGGTGTCATTTCTTTGTATGGGATTGGGTATCTGTACATAGTATTATAATATCTGTGCTTTAAGCACACAAATTTACAGAAGCGGACTTGATGCCATAGGCATTTTCTACCAGTCAACCTTATATTCAATGCCATGAGGAATTTTTGCATTTTTCTGTGTTAATATCATACTAAAAAGAAATTCTTAGCTCTAATTTTGTTCTATTTCTAATTTTTGACTACTTACTTCAGCATTCTTTATGTCTGATAACTTGAACATATCATTGCTCTCCAAAATAGGTCCTCCATCACCTTTGAGTACCATTTTCAGATTCATTTTCTCTGCCAGTTTCTGTCTTTGTTTATTTAGTTGTTTCCTCTTCCGTTTCGACGTACGCCTTTCTTCTTCCTACAAGAAATGTAACATTAAATAATTATTTATGTATAGGTTAAAAAATTCGTCAGTTACAATTATTTAGCAAAATGTAGGTCCATAGCTACGTAGTAAATACTGCTAACAGATGAAATATATAATACTAGATTTTGTCGGAAGTCGGAAAATTAAAATCAGCAGTTACCCTGAAGCTTTCGCTTTAAGCTATTATTGCGTCAATCCGGAACATACATCCAGACAAACGGAGAAAAATTCTAAAAACTATATTTTCAGCATCAGACTCATACCTCGTAGCAATTACTTTTTTTCAAAAATATTTAATGTATAGTTTTGTCTTCTTTACTATTTTATTATAATATGGAAATAGTAAGAGCAGACCTTATAAGGCCAAGTCTGTTTAAAATTTAATATGAGATGCCGGAGAAAAAGCAAACAGTTGCACCTATACCTCCAACTGTCTCTAACAAGACACAATTGAATTTTAATTGTTATCAGCCTTTTGAAGGCCAATCAACAGTTAAGAAAACCCAGCTAAGAAATAAACAAGTTGTAGCTCAAAGTGTATGTACCTGTAGTCCAGCAATCTCTGCATCAACATCATCTTCTTCATCATCACCCTCAGTTGCTTCCACCTTTGCTTCATCATCACCATCTTGAGCATCTGTTTTGATTACCTGGAAATTAAAATTCAATGTGCTCTATAAGATATAATCATAAGATAAATTCTTTTTATAATCATAAGATTAATATGCATTGAGTAAAAAGCTGTTACTTTGAGATTACAAACAGACACTTCACTTTTATATAATTGTATAGATATAGATTGGACATGGAAAGAAAAAGCACATTGTGCCTGAGATCAGACTTCCAAAATAAAATATCATCTTAAATTTATACCAACTTTCACATTTTTACAGACAAAATCAGCTGTAAAACAGAATAGTATAATAATATAGCCCAAATATTTGAAATACAGAGCAAAAAGAACCCTAGAAGTAATCTTTGTTTATTACCTGTGAGGCTTTGAATTCCTTCATTTGTTTGAACCAGCTAAGCAAAGCTTTCAGATCCTTTCTGCCAAGTACTTTAATATCTTTGCAGCACTCCTTTAATTCTGCAGTTGTTTTAGGGTGTTCTTCAATGGATTTATCATCAAATACAATCTGTAAAAAAACATCGGTATAGCAGTTACATTGTTGACTGCAATGTAAAATTCAATAAAAAAAATCATTCAAATATCAATGCTAAATACCTCAGAGCATCCTTGCAGTAAGTCTATTGGGTCCTGGTCTTGACTCAGGAACTGTGAGAGCATTACTTTGTGGTGAGTGGTATAATCATTTTCCAAATATCCCTCAGCTTTAGCTTTCTTTTGTTTTTCCGGGTGTAAAATATTTATATGTTGTTTCTTTACAATATCCAAATCCTCAAATACATTTTTGGGATCAAGAAATTTAGGGTCAATAGTATCAGGTGCTATATAGCCCTGGCAGACCACAAATATTTCAGATGATTCATTACGAGAGGCTTGTGGTTTTGCTGCATGAACTTTCTTGAAAAACTGTTTCAACACCCATAATAGTGCATGATAATCTTTAGATCTGAATACTTTGGTTACAAACCATCCTCCCTCTCTCAAGAAATTTGTGGCCAGTTTAAGGGCGCTGAGTGTCAGACAGGCCTGCTGGTATGCATCATGAATCCAGTTCAAACCAACGTTTGGGGCACCATCATTAAGAACAACATCAGCTTTCCATGTTTTGATTTCTTTTTTTATTGCCGATTTACATTTTTCTGTTGTAATATCTTCAGTTAGACCGATACAACCGGGAACCGGTTTGATTGGAAACAAATCGACGCCAATGACCACACTCGATACAGGCATGTTCTGATGCGCCACCTGCATCCATCCACCGGGCGCGGCACATAGATCGATGCATACTCGTGACTTTTGTAAGAACCCAAATTTTCGATTCAATTGTATTAATTTGAAAGCAGCTCTGGAGCGATAACCTAAAATCACATGTTAGGCATAAAATTATTAACGCACACAGGAGACTATCTAAAAATGTAGCAAGTACTTCATAAAAACATTACCTGTCTCTTTTGCAAGTTGATAATATTTATCTTTTCGCTGTTTTCCTACTTTTGTCTTCTTCCCCATTTTTTTAAATGGATCACATCAATTATTATCTAAATAATTACAACGTGTTTACAGCACAGAGCATGTACAGCTCCCCGAATACATTGCTTTTTTGAGGTTAGGTTAAATGCGTAAATGACAATGTCAAAATTGACATTGTCACATTTGTCACTGACAATGTCAATTCAGCCCAATGACTAATAAATCAGATTCAGCCGACGAGAGAAAAAAAAAAAAAAAAACACGTCACCTTTCCATCGATCGGAATCGTAAAGTGGGTGATAGACGTGCGAATAATATATGCGAAGTATCCATTTTTTTTACACGTAAACTAACTAATACAGCTCGGATCACCTTACGGATGATTCTAAATAAGTTTTCAGATGGTCGAGAATAACAGTATAACAAACGATGACGTCAATCAATTCCGTATTTTTTATGTTGGCAATCGGTATTTCATCAAAATCACCATTGTTTCGTATCGAAGAGTTCGTGGTTTGTGACTGCGCATTCTAAAAATAATCAGTCTTTATTAGCATCGTGCAATTCACTAAATACTGAAGTTACTTGACAAGAGTTTTGGGATTTTACTGCATAACAAATTACTTATTTAAGCAATTTTTAATATCCCGTCATCATGACTCCTAATCTTCAAACATTCGTCAACAGTTTTCAAAATCGTCTGTGAGTATAGCTTTGCCATTATTCCCTTAGTTTATACACCATTCTTTAGTATGTATACGGGCAATGATTATTGCAAACAAATAATATCATTATAAACGAGGTTAATATTTTTAATTAAATGACTGCATCATTCTAGAACATTGTAGTACAAGGTACATTCTGTGACACACATAGTACATACAAATATTTATTTAGTGTGCTAAACTGTCTAACAATAACATGATTTTAGTAAGTAGTAGTGACGATAACATATTTTTCAGTATTTCTTCTGTTTGGTTCTAGAACTCGTACTTAATAATGATGTAATGATCACTACACAAACACAGATAACACAAAATTATTTTAGATGGAGATAGAGAATTTTGTTGTATTAGTATTTCATTTGCATGTTCTGATGTTTCACAGAGAACCACCGGTTCGTCAGCATTTAAAAAATGTCTATGGAACCTTAATGATGACATGTGGCTCAGCTTTGGCTGGGGTCTATGTTGACATGTACACCTGGTTCCAAGCTGGTTTCCTGTCTGCTATTGTTGGGGCGGGTCTTATGCTTATGTTGATTGCAACTCCTGACACTGGCAAGAACACAAATCTACGTCTTGGATACCTCTTGGGTTTTGGCCTTACTTCAGGTATAAAATCCTTATAATACAAAAAAATGCAAAAGTAACTGTGTCTGTTACCTATTCACGCCTTAAGGGCTGAACGGCTTTCAAAGACATTAGGCACACAGGGCTACTTTTTATGCCAGTAATATGTTGCCTTGGGATAAACACCAACCACCTCAGTTAAATGGTAGGCCTGCAGTTTTTTTTTATCTTGTCTGCAGTTATTTTGATCATGTTTAACATTGCACAATGTTTTGTTGATTTCATAAATAGTTCTATGATTTTTAACTTCACTATCGAAGTTGTTTTCAATATTTTAACTAAAATAAACATTTTAGGAATGAGTCTTGGACCACTGCTGGAGTATGTCAGCTTTGTTGATCCATCCATCATAGTGACTGCTCTCTTGGGCAGTACATTGGTGTTTGTTTGCTTCTCCATTGCTGCAATGTTGGCTGAGCGCGGCAGCTGGTTGTTCCTGGGAGGAACCCTGATGACTCTGCTCACTTCTATGTCACTCATGACTCTAGTCAATATCTTCATGCAGTCTCACTTCCTGTATCAAGTAAGTACAACTCAACATTTTGTTCATACTGTAAGTACATAATGTATGTAATGTAGCTAGTGGTATAATATGTAGGCTTCTAGAGTATTCTTTATGTTGATAATAAGAATGATGATGATTATAAGAAGTCAGTATATTAAATGACCTCGTAAAATAACAAGTCACTGTACAAAGTTCACTTTTCCTTTTTTGTTTAAATTAATGCATTGCATATATATATATTTTTATAATTTCTGAAGTTAGGCATGAATATATTTTAACGTTGGCGAGGAACCTTTTTTTCTCTATGAGAAGATGCCTTTGCCCTGCAGTGGGACGGTGATAGGTGGTATAGCATAGAAATATGTATCAATGGAAAATTATATTGTGTCAAATCCTTAAAACCTTCATAATATTATGTTACAGGCTCACCTATACCTCGGACTTATGTTGATGTGTGGCTTTGTACTATTCGACACACAACTCATCATTGAGAAACGCAGAATGGGCAGCAAGGACTTTGTGCAACATGCTTTAGAGTTGTTCATTGACTTCATTGGAATGTTCAGGAGACTGCTCATTATTTTGTCACAGAAGGTATGGCTTTTTCCATGTACTTAGATAATTATATTTTAAATAAAAATGATTGTTTAAATAATTTAAACTAAACATTAAACACATTATTTTTCAGGAAGAACAGAATCGCCGCCGCAAACGTGAATAAACAACATTACGTCGCAAATTCCTTATTTACGCAAGACTTAACTAATGCTACGATACAATGACGTAGGTCTACACGTACATACGTGCAAGTTGCTCAAATGATTCATCGTTCAACTGATGCAACTAGGAAGTTAAGTTTCGCGAAGGCAAGGACATCTCATAGTTTTGGGAAGAATCCTTGAAATATTGTTTTATTTACTATTTTGTTAATTATATGATATTTAAGAAATTTACAAGTTTATTAAAGGATTAAAATACATTGGAACCGATTGGATGTATGTGGTTTTTCTTAAAGTTTGTCTAGACTCGTCCTTTAGATTTTTTACGTCATTACCAGACTATTTCTACGCCACTTTCACTTTTTGTCATATTAGGTGGTACACACGGCTACCCATCAAGCTATACATTTCCAGTTTATGCTGATCTCGCATTGTATAGGATTTCCGTACAATACGAGGTCAGCTTATACTGGAAATGTGTAGCCATGTGTACCTACGAATATTAAAAGATTATTCGTAGGGTGGTACACAGTAAAGTATATGTCCCGATCCCGTGGGAATATCAGGATAAATAGTACCCTATGTGTTAATCCAGGTTATAAACTATCTGTGTGCCAAATTTCATCCAAATCGGTTCAGTAGTTTTTGCGTGAACATTAACAACATGAACATATTGAGTAACAAACATCCATCCATACTAACAAACTTTCGCGTTTATAATATTAATTAGATTAGATAGGTATTTTTGTAAGTAGGTACCTGCTATGATTTGGTGATATTTTCATTTCCATATCTTCCTATTGAGGTACTCGTTTTGCTCACAGTGCAAAAGTAGACTTAGGGATTTTTCGAATTGGGAAACCCAAATAATGCAAAACATCAAGTCGCGATCTTGAATTCTTGAGCACAGTTGAGTGCGAATCCATCTGGTGAAATAGGTACTTACAATTTAAATAAAAACTCAATTTTATTTACATAAATTTTAATTCCGATGTAAAGTCAGGTTGACTTCCAGTTTGTAGGTACGTAATATTACAAATTCTCAGCTTGGGAATGAATGGGAATACAATCTCGATCTCGCGAGATAACGAGCCTCTTTTTGAGATTCAATCTGTGTGAGTGAGTGCGCGAGTCTAAGCCCACTATGTTACTTGAGTGAGAAGCCATTTTCATTCAATAAAGTAGGTACCTACCTACTTGAAGGATTTACAGTGTGCGTGATGTGTATCGTGTGTATACCGATTTGTTGCGTTATGTACCTAGTAAAGATGATTATTATGTAGATACCTACATAAATAAACATTTGAGGTTTTTGTTTCGAGATTTGTTTTTTTTTATTGGTTCTGGAATGGCGACTGCGTATCGGAAGACGTAGCATTGGAAGGCAAACCCCCCATAAGGTGGACCGAAACCTGGTGAAGGCCGCAGGAATCCGCTGGATGCGAGAAGCACAGAACCGATCGAAGTGGCGGTGCTTGGGGGAGGAATAAGTCCAGCAGTGGACGTCTTTCCTAAAATTTCGCGTACAGGAATTATCAGTTTAACCGTTAATACTTAGTATGGTTGTGCTTTTAACATAGGTCGTATACATACATGTTACCGTAGGCATTTCATGATTTCAAACTCAGATAGTTTGTAATTTGTTCAGAATTAGAATACCTACACCCGCCATTCTGACATCAGGTTGCGTTGGCGACTCGGACTCACATACTTTTACTAATAGGTAACAGTGGTTTCAAAATAGTACATAGCTTCAAATACGTACATTCAGTAGGTACCTACATAGCTTTCATGTAGCATGTCTATTTGAAGTCATAAACTCGTCATTCTAATGCACACATAATTTTTCAATCCTGTTTCGGATACATGCATGCATCAGCCATAACGCGTAGGAGCAGTCGGCTCACGAGCTCGATGACAAATTGAGATTACGATTGCCGTAAATAACAAAAGTACCATGAAATGTTTTGCGCATACCTACTTCCCGATCACTTTATTACTTCTCAGCCAAATGCGGAAATCCATCATAATCGTTTAGGTGCTATTGGGTAGGTACCTACTTAGATTTTTAATTAAATGGTCGTTGGTAGGTACTTAAAGGATCTTACATACTGGGGCGATTCGCCGCGCGATGCGACGCCGCCCAAATTGTTCGCCGTGAAGTTTTCTCAGAAATTGTTTTGTTAAAATTCGTCGCGCGACGAATCGCCCCAGTACGTAAGAGCCTTAAATATTATAATGATGTGCTATCTACTACTATTTCCATCATGTGGATGTATTTTGTTTTTATCATACAAAAACATTTTCCTAGCTTTGCCAAGCTCATTATTAATTAATATGCTAATAAAATTTATAACATTTTCTTCTTCATTCTGAATATCTGTAGTTCGTGCAACGGCTAATTTACTTGCCATTGTTTCACTATCAGGATTTTCATGAGTTTGGGTTGTCTCTTTAGATTTTCTAATGGTATACAACTCTTGTGATATACTCCACTTACAACATTTACAATTCTTCAAATAATTGTAAGAGGGAGCTTCTGAGTCCCAACTTCGTACCACATATTCGTATGTTGTAACTCCTAGCAAAGATATATAAATGTGAAAACAGCACAAATGTAATAAGGCACATCCTATTGCTGACGCCATTGTGCAAAATAAGACTAAAAAAATTAAGAAAGATATTGAACTCCTACAAAAATTGGACGTCGCCGTCGACGTGCTGTATAATGTACTACAGTTAATAAAGTTTTGTGCTTCAGTACTTAAATATTTAGGATTTGTAAAAAATATCACAATGTCTGCTGCACACAACGATGACGTAAACGTAGATATCATGAGCGCAGTAGTGACGCATGCAATAAACGCCACGTAATTCCTTCGGCCGATGCAGTTGTTGAGCCACTTGCAGTGGTGATCGAAGTGGTCCACACATTTGTTGCATATACTACAATGTTTCGTTCTTCTGCTGCTCGTGTGTATATTGCACAGATGACATCTTCCATTTTCAATAACATGGGCGTGAACTTCTCGATCGAATTCAGGAACATTGTAAACTTCCAGCTTTCTCAATTCAGTTTCGCTGGGATCCAATAACGACGCAGTAAGATGCGATGATACATGGAACACATACAATACAATGAGGACCACCAAAGCTATTGTCCTCAATTCTTCAAATTGTATTTCAATCAGAATAAAAAAATTCAACGATCCAGTCGCAATGAAAATGAACCAGCCAATAATCTGTTGATAGTTCAACGGTAATTGAAGTCCGTTCAATCTTCTTTGAGGTCTGGGCGATTGATGTGAGGCACAGCATTTGTCCATCGGTATTGTTAATAATCATTGATTTCAGCACCTAATATTATATATTGTCACGTTATTCGTCAGACACCTGTTCCACACAATACCAAACCACTAATCAGTCAACTCGAAACTAACTATGAAACATTTTATTATTACGTAGATATAAAAGATACAACAATAACAAGGCTTAGCATTTTAACCTTGTGTTGTTACTTTATTGCTGGTCAAGCCTGTATTATGCGCGCGCATCTATTCAACTTCGGTAACGATTTAGCCCTATTAACATTTTGTATGATTTGTCTAATTCCTAATATAATATTTATGATAAGAAGTCATGTTAATATTATGGTTAATTTCATCCTAATTAACCATAATATTATCATGACTTCTTCTTGCAATGCTATCAGTTTATTTGATTTTTATAAATAAGTCTAAAAGTACAGTTTGTGTACTTCGTACACAGTGGGTAGAGCAAGTTTCTATGGTAACCAACAACATGTTGTTTCAAAATAGAAAGGTTTGATAAACAAATTAACAAAGTGCCATAAGCAGGTCCCGTAATCTTCTAAGAAAAAAACTAAGACATACGAATGACAGCGGGAAAATGATATACGACGTTTGTACCCCCCTCTGCAACTTCTTCATGCCCCTGTGTCGCCTGTGGCTACCGGCTGGTCCGCCATCTTGTTGTTTGTTGACAGTGACATTGTTGTATGTCGGCATTCGCGGTGAACACAAGTTGTTTTTCGTGGTGATTCCGATATTATACATTATTTTTCTTTCTCCGCTAATTACGTTGAGTTGAGCACTAGTTCCTCCGTATTAGCTTCGAGACTTCTTTCATAATGCGCTATAACAAGTGTTGTGTACCGGGCTGTAATACTAGGCGACAGGACGCTGTAATGTTACACAAGTTCCCAACTTGTGAAAATAGACGCAATAAGTGGTTAGATTCTATAAACTGTGCTTCCCTGCGTGTTTTGAGTGTGGTTGAATTGGGCAAACAATGTGTGTGTCATAAACATTTTGAGGCAAGGTTTCTTACCCAGAAATCACGTCTTTTGATGCAAGCCTATCCTACTTTGTTCACTGAACATGAAACCTCTACTGGAGTTCCAACACATTCTAATTCAGGTAATTGTCGGATTGCTGAAGTATACTACACTCTTATGGTGAAAGTTTTAATGCATACTAGCCGGTTAAAAACGATCTTGTCACAAACCAGTCTTTATTCAAATCCATTCACCTGATACTTTGTTTGTAATTGGTTAGTAAACATCAAAACATTCACTTTCACATTTTATAAATTTCTAGATGTAGTTGCTGTTAGCTGTTTCAGTAATGAAAAAATCATCATCAATATTCTCCTGTCCTTATCCCAATTTATTTGTGGTTGGTGCAGCAAGTCTTCTTCCATACATTTCTATCTATATTTAGATTAACTATAACAAGCAAGTCATTTCTTATAAACAGTATCTGCTCTTATACAAGTTGCCAAAGTCGGTTACAGAACTTAGCGATGGTAAGTTCAAAACCCACATCAAACGTGTCCTTATCAAAAAAGCATATTATAAGATTAAAGACTATGTTGAAGACAAGGAAGTTTGGCAATAATTCCTTCTGCACATGTGGTTTCCCTGGTACCTTATAAACAGCATAATTATGTAAGAGTCTATTAACTGCTCCCAAATTACCATGTTCATTTTCTTTACATTCATCCTTGACATAATCATTGTATTTGACATTATACAAGAGTAACCGTGGAGTTTCTTGCCGGCTCTTCTCCATAGGAAAAACCAATTGGAACTGTGCACTTAGCTTCTGACATTTTATAAGAGTCCATGTAGGCTTATGTGAAATAAAATATTTTGATTTTATCAGCCAGCATCTCAGTATTCACCCCTCTCTAGCCATATCATATTTCTCACAATCCACCCACATCCATGCTGCTCTGGGCTTTGGTAAGGTTTTACAATAGGCTGTCTGCTTGACATCAATCCAAATAACTTACAAAATGGTAACTAACTTGTATTATGTATATTTTTCCAGAAAATCAGAACACAAGCTCTGAATTTGAACACAATTATTGCCGCACTCTACATGTAGATCACAATTATGCTGCTTCTAGGCCTACAGGTTGGTGTTAGTTTTCAATACTCCGTGTGTTAGTTATTTTGTTTATAGAAATATATATATATTGTACGTAAAATATGCCCATTGACGTGGAGTTGTGATACCAGCCCGTATTACCTATAGAAATATATAAACTGTTGTTCACAAATAGATAAGCCCAATTGTGTCCAGCAAGTCACAATCTTTGTGTTTTAGTCATGACAATGATACTGTTGGCAGCTATACCTTGGCGGTCACAATACAAAGAAACTTGAAAAATTTAAAAGCTGACTTTTGAACTAATTTTAATCTACATTGTTTCTCTTTCAGAATCACCTCTTTTAAGGGCACCGCTCGCAAACGTTAACATCAATGTTATGCAACCAGCCTTGTCTTATTCATCAGCTATGGAAATTGGTAGGTTAAAATAGATTTTAAATTTCATTATAGTATCTAAATAATGTTTTTTTTATGACTTGACATAGCAAATAAACATGAAACTTGAAAACTGCAATAATTATGTATGCTTCAATAAATGTTTTGCATGTATCTTTCAGACCCTGTTCCTTCCACATCAAAAGCACTCTATACTGAGTTCTGCAACACTCAAGAACCTTTTTCATCAAAGGACGTTTCTTTGGAACCTAAGTCAGCTACCGCCTCAGTAACTGACTTGGGTCAGCCAACTCCAAAGAAAAAGAGAAGATTTGACACCAAGTATCTCACTCCAACGTGCAAGGAGCTTTACATGGAGTACAGAAAATCAAGGAAATTGCTTAGTTTTCATCGTAGAGCCAAAAAAGCTCAAAAATTTTCGAAGGAACAGACATTCCAGAAACTGACTGCAAAAATGAATCCTGCAGCAAAAAGCATATTGTTAATGCAAATTAAACAATGTACAAAAAACAAAAAAGGTAGAAGATTCACGCAGGAAGAAAAAATAGTGTCACTGGCAATTCAGAAACAAAGCCCTAAAGCATATAAATTTTTACAAAAAATATTTATATTGCCATCTGAAACCACATTAAAAAAAATGCTAGCTAAATTTGTTATTGGACCTGGCATAAATTCACAGATATTTTCATCAATAAAAGAAGAGGTATATAATCACACCATTAACTAATATCTGATCATAATTTATGATCATCTGTATGTTTTATCAGAATGCAGAGAACAAATAAAAAATAATTATTAATATTTTCAGGTATCCAATTGGAAAGAAGAAAAAAAGTACTGTTCAATTTTATTTGACGAAATGGCACTAGATACAGCAATTACATATCTGCAAAAAGATTTTATTAATGGTTTCATTGACCTGACAGAACGTACCAATGACTTTGCAGATCATGTACTATGCTTCATGATAAAAGGTGCTATATACAAATGGCAGCAAGCAATAGCTTATTATTTTTGTGAAGGCGCTACAAAAGCGATTGAGCTTAAAACAATACTGAAAATAATTGTGGAGGCAGTTGGAGAGACTGGTCTCATTCCAATTGTTTTAATATCAGACCAGGGTACAGCATTCCAGTCGGCCTTGAAAAGTCTTCAGCAGGACACTAGAAGGGACCAAATACTTGCTGAAGAAAACATTGGTAATTAGTTTTTATTTATAAATACTCCTGTACTAATGAAATTTTGGATAAATTTAGCACATCATAGTGATGTAACAAATATTCGCAACTTGATGTGCCCACATTAGCGGCCTCACTGTACCTAGAGTCTGTTTCATCAAATAGTTCCTAATGTTGGCTCCACTGTTGTAAGACCAATAATGACCAATACGAATACGCTACGGCACTACCTACTAGGTCCGTTTTATAAATTTAACAGTTGAGCCAAAAGTATGGCATAGTGCGTTTCATCAAATAGTTTCTTATTTGATGAAACGCACTATGGATGCATTTGTTGTTGGTAGTTTTTAATGACAATACCCCTTTGCGGCCGTGTAAAAAAGAGATTTGTGACATTCATTATTTCCTCATCATAGAAGTACTTAGTATAAGATGCTATTTACTATTTTGTTTATCAAACCATTTTTTGTATTTCAGATGATACAATCCACATAGGCAGTTATCAACTAAACATCATATTTGACCCACCACATCTGATAAAAGGAATCCGAAATAATTTTTTGACCAAAAATATTCAATTGGATGGTACTATAGCAAGATGGTCAGACATTGTTGATGTGTACAAAATGGACTGCCTACATGCTGAATCACGCTTGCTTCATAAGCTTACGGATGAGCATGTTATACCAGAAAAAATAAAGAAAATGAAGGTAGGTTATTTATATAAATTATAATTGTTACGGTGGATGCGCCAAGGTAGCCCGCGAAAGGTGGTCAGCAATACAATTCTCTAAGTTCATGTAAGTGCATTGAATGATTATTTCATGAAATCATGACATTTGGCACTTTCATGAACTTAGAGAGTTGTATTGCTGATTCTAATGTTTATAATTCTGTAAATCCATATTTGTTACGACAGCTAATAATATTTAAATCAACAAACATATAACCTGATGCTGACCTGCAAATTGAAAAAAAAGTAAGAAAATTTAAATTTCGCGGGCCACCCTAGCGCATCCACCTTAAGAATCATTACTATTTTGCAGGTGATACTGTCCTTCATGCCTCTATCAGTATCTAAATTGTGCCATTGGTTTATTATATTTTTTAACTTATGTTGTTATCTTTTCAGGTTAGAAATTGTGCCCAGGTTTTTAGTCACACAATGGCCAGTGCTTTGAAATACACTACCTCATTTTGTAAGTACCTATTTATTCACTCTCTTTCCCTCTATAATATAGATAGTTACCTAGTTTAATCCCTGACAAATCAGTTAGGATTTCTACGATTTAAATCATTTTTTTTTTCTATTTATGACTTTTAAGCCATTGCAGTGGCAGTTTTATCATATCTTATCTGATAGACATACAATTCATATAATATGTTAAAGTAATAAGTATCTACTTTTTTTCTAGCGCATTATATAGATGGCAAACCAGTGAGCAATACAATGTCAAATACGTCCCAAGTAGTGACCTTCCTGGACAATCTATTTGACAGTGTGAATGGAGCCAGCACTTTCTCTAAGAAAAGTAAAGGAAAGGAATTACGCTCCACCGTTACGAAAACGTCCCTTCATCACACATTTTGGCGAGAAGCTATCGAAAAATTCCAGCAAATGAAATTTATTGATAAAAAATCTAAAGAAGTTACTGTACCTAGTATTAGAAACTGGCTTGTAACTCTTAGAAGTTTTCAGAGACTGTGGCAATTTTTTGAAGAAAAAAATATAAAAATAATGCGCCCTAGATATTTCAATTCGGATGGTCTAGAAAATTTTTTTGGAAGGGTTAGGGCGTATAATTCGAGGAATAATAACCCAGATTGCCACAGTTTCACAAATACTTATAAATCGTTGCTGATAACAGGATTCATAAAATTTCATTACAATTCATTTAATTGTGAAGATGAATCCTGTTATCAGTTTCTAAAAATGCAATCACTGTTTGAAAGAAATGTTAATATTAGTGAAATTTTAGACAGTGATACTGATTTAGAATCAAATAGTCCTAACAATGACTCTGTAAACCTTTGCACTATGGCGAGACGTGAACGCTTGAATATTCATGCAAGAGCTTACACTGCCGGCTGGGTAATAAGAAAAATATTAAAAAAATCTAATTGTCGGCAGTGTAAGAAAGACTTAACTTCAAATGAATCGGATGTACATAGATGGGTGTCCCAAAAAGAGTACAAAAATAATAAAAGGGGATTAATATATGCATCCGAACATTTTGTAATGCTTTTTGGCACAATATTTAAAGAAACGAATCTATTTTTGGACTCAAATGCACATAAACACTACCTCGCCACTAAAATTCATAATATAATACGAAACAAGTGTGCATTTGAGTTCATTTCGTGCCAAAAACATAAAAATGATATCATTCAAGCATTCATTTCTGTAACTACAAAATTAGCCATACATAATTGGTGCAATATAATTAACAAAATATTAAAAGGTACAGACATTGTTAGACTGGAAAACTCGAGTAGCAAGCCGGTTATGCAAGCAAAAGCATTAAGAAAATTTAAGAAAAAACTGAAGAAAAATCCCAATAAATGATTATTTACTGAAAACATCAAGTCTTTTAATTTGCCTTTTCCTTCTTTTTAATGAAAAAATAAAATAAAATGGGTGGTTTCTATAGCGTATGTAGCTGTATAATGCATACCTTTGCCTACATTAGCCAATAATGAGAAATGACAACAACTGTCATGCATCATTTTCCCCTAACCAATCAGAAGCGAGTAGCTGTGTCCAGTATGTTTTGTATGGGAGTTGTGCATCTGAACGTTAGTTCTCTAGGTAGTCTGTGGCCATAAGTTAGAAACACGCGCAGCGACCATTATTATATAGTGCTCTGTGGCAGCGACTTAAGGCCCTAGTTACTCGATGTGCGCGTCATGTACGCTGCGTTTTGGGCGCTCAATAAAATAAAACTCACGACGCATGTTATAACTATCACAGATTACTTTAACTATATTCTTAGGCCCGTATTACAGATCCTCACTCTAAACTCAAGCATTACATATTTAAAACTAGTTTTCACCAATCAAATAATGCTAGTCTGGAATGAGGTTCTGTAATACGGGCCTGTCTCCAGCTGGCGACTTAAAAATCTTAAGTCCACGCAAAGATTTTTAAACTTGTCAAAATCGTGTGTAGCTAGTATTACCATGGCTACATGATAATAAACTGCGATCGATTAATTATTATTTTTCATCAGAATTCATTAAAATTAATTGAAATATATGCTAAACATATACTTACAGATACACAGGAACAAAAACTATTTCATATTATAATTACAAAAACTGTATTGGTCTTACAACAATGTACATATTTATAGTAAAGTCATGGAAATTTATAGTTGACCAATTGACGCAGTGTGACAATTTGATAAACAATTTATTTCGCTTAATGTACTTATATAATTATTGATGATATATTGGCCCATACAAATTAATTAGTTGCAATTTGTGTGTTATTCTCGACATTTGAAAACTTTCGAGCCATTTCCCGCCTACTATGTACAAGTATACCATGGCCTTTACAGTCTAAATCCTCTTCATAGCATTTATTTCTGCAACATTTTTTACACAGTTGATACAGACATTTTCCACCCTGAAAATAAAATTTATCTCATTATTCATATAATCCTACACAGCAGTGGACTGCTTTGGCTGCTGTAGATTTATTTAATTAATAATCTTCATCAAAACCAAAAGACTAGAAGCAAAAGTATGTACTAACTAGAGGATTGGGACAATCTTTGTTAAAACATATTTGACCACTTCTGCCATTCTGTTGAATGTCTTGTTTTTCTGGTCTTCTACTCATCCGCCTTATCTTTTTCATTTTCTTCCGAGAAATAGGAGCTTCATCAATATCCTCACTGTTTCTTTTTTCACCGACACTTTCCTATAAACAACAACTGGTAAAATATTTATTACACATAATGTTCTACAACTTACTCATGTTTCCAATTGTTATACCTGAATGTGAATAGTATTCAATTTCTCCATCTTTTGTGTGTGCTCTTCAGGTGACATTCTTACATATGGTTGGCATATCCATGGCGGCAATATTAAATTGAATCTAATCCTGGATATATTTTCGTCATTGTCAAAATAAAGTTTTCCTTCATGATATGGTAAATACTTGTTTCTAACATTGTTACATACTCTTCTAAAGTCATCTAAATTTTGTGCTGTAGCCAGAATTTGTCTGTCCTCATTGTTGTCTTCAAATGAAAATCTATAAACACAACTTTATATTTATTTATACCACTGCACTGTAGCATACTGTAGGTATTTTGATTATTTATTTACTCACATTTTATGAAACATTTTAAATAAGTGTCCTCTTATGTAAGATGAAGGGCAAGGATATTTTTCAACCAGGTCTAGATACTCTTGAACCATATCCCATGTTAATGGGTTGATTCCTTCAAATAAGGCAGGGTTTGTAAGGGTACCTTCTGCGCTCATTATCCCATCTACTTTAGTGTAATCTAAACATCTGTAGACATCTTGTAAGCATTGAATGTTTCCATTTGCTAGCATGGGTACTGATATTGCTTCCCTGAAGATAAAAAACCTGATTATTTATATATCAATATAAGCTTATCTTGAGTAAGTAACATTGTTTCATACACAACCAAATTGTTATACTATCTTAATCATATTCACCTTAGCTACAGTATAAGATAAATTATCAAGGATTTATTTCACTGTGTTTTAATCATATTATTTTGATCATGACGGGCAAAACCAAATGTGTGTGGCACAATTTGGAAGAGGCAGGAGAGGCCTATCATAAGTGAGTGTGAAATGATATTACATTTCACAAAAATATTGTTTTATTTCCAATCAAACAAAAAAAAAAGCCCACCTTACTGCCTTTATATGTTTCCAGCTAGCAATACCCGTCAATGGTCCTTTTTGTTCTCTTGTTCTTCCATGAACTGTGAGCATTTTACATCCTGCATCTTGCAACATGAGTGCATATTCCACCGACCTCTCTATGCTTTCAAATATCCGGACTTTGCATGTTATTGGAACAGACACTGCTTCAGACATTGCTCGCACTGCAACAAGAATTTTACTTACTAAGTTGAAACAGTAATTTGTGTTTATTCATTTACATAGTCTAAAAGGAGACTTTATAATATTTATTCAGGATTTTTCGTAATAAAAATGTTATTCAAATAATTAGGAAGGTAAAACAAGGGTAAGCACAGCTAACTAGCAAAAAAATGTCCTTGCATGGAACAAATACTCATGTTTATTAGTTAGAGTGTGTATGATACAGAGTATATGAAAGAACGAAAAAGTACCTATTTATTGGTACTCACATAGGAAATTACAAACAACACTAACAAATAGATGTAAAATGAGATGGAAAGTTACCAATATTCTTCAATAGTGCCCAATCTTCCTGAAGAAATGATCCATATCTGCCTCTCTTAGCAATAGATTGAGGACATCCAAGATTTACATCAATGGCATCACATTGTGATTCAACCAGTTTCGCAGCAGCAGCCATTGTTTCAGGGTTATTCCCACAGAACTGAAATGAGCAAAAGTACATATTAATATTGTAATTTGTAAACAGTATACAAAATAGTTAACTGTAACTCATTCCACAGAAAAGTACTTTAAATAGATATGAGAAAACCATTTAACATATTATTGTTTAATTGTTATAAACAATGCACAAGTCTTTCACTACAATGACACTCTTTGCTTTTATGATCTGTTTCTAAAATATAATTATAAAATATTAGGTGTAAGTAATGTAGACACAAATGGTTTAATAAATTACTTTTCAAACATACAAACCTGGACAATGAGTGGGCGATCCTCTTCACATGTTACCATATTATCTTTTCTATACTTATGATCTTTGGTGAAAACATTACTGTGAAACATAGGAGTATAGCACAAGGTTGCTCCATGTCTGCGACAGAGAAGGCGCCAAGCCAGCTCACTAGCATCCACCATAGGAGCGACCACAAAACGTGGCCGCCCTATAGATTCAAACCAGTCATGAGTCATCTTTATAACACAGAATAATGCAGTAAGACCTTCTCCTTAAATTTAAATACAGAGAGTATTTTATCATTAAAGGTATCGATATTTTCTGGTTGCCCAAGACTTGGTCTTGGGACTACAGTTAACTTGCGATACCAAATCTAGAATGGATGGACCTTGACATATCATAGATAAAATCAGCGTGGTGGATTACGGCCCACTCCCTCTCACAGAGAGGAGGCCTGCCTGTGACCTAGCAGTGGGAATGTTGTTAAGCTGTTCGTAAAATCATGGAATAATGGGAATCAAAAAATATCATTGAACTCGATCTGTCTATCAATAGTCTTCACTCAATCTGGCAGTCACAATCAATCATCTTTCTGCCCTCGTTCCGTAATCAATGGGAAAGTCAATCAAAGGAAAAGAACTTCAGAAATACAAATTATATAGTAATCCACGTGAAAGTGCGCAAATTAAATTAATCTATGCTCATGCTCTACGAACGAAATACGAATTACACGTTGACAGTTGACATTGACACACAGAACATTAATACACAGAACATTAATACTCAAGATTGACACCAAGGAACATGTTCCACGACAGAATACATTTTTTTTTCCTCTTTGGCAACTGTGCCGATGGCGACTATTCTGCCAGCGTCAGAGTACATTTTATAGAGACCTGACACAGTTGGATTGACCGCGTACGTGATACGTCTATCATCCATATTCAAACCGAATCAACAACTGTCATTGTGTGTGCTTTGTATTCTGTGACTTCTGTGCTCTGCTGTGGTCAAATCAAAGAGAACTTAGTTCTGTATGTAGGTACGTCTGTGAAGAGAACTCAAGAACTGTCAACAGTGTCAGTCAAGACAATTTAATTTACTGATAATCTATGATACAAATTTCTGAAATTTCTTCCTCTGCTACTGCTACTCACCGGCCTCATTTTATTTATATTATCCTAATTATCCTTTATAGATATTCCTCAAGTTAATACAATTGATTTACGATAGCCCTGTTGTCAGCTAAAATTAAAAAAGCAAATGCAATATACTTAATGAACTAGTGAGAGTTGAGAGTTTATCTGCGTCGAAAAGCAATTTCTATTTTTACTGGATTTGGCTTTGCAAACAGATTATTGGTTGATTAAAAACGACTTCCTATATTGTCACAAGCTCCACAAAAAACTACAGAAATGGCGCACGATATCATGGTATTTTAGTTAAAAAAACTTACATTTTATTCCTTGTATCTTGGTTAACTTTCTTTATAATAATATTTTTGTTTCAGAGTCAATTTTACACAAGTCTTAATTTACCGCTACAAGAAAAAGTAGACGAATTGACACGAATTATAGACCAGTCTACTCCAAACAAAGATCTTCAAAGTTTGTTCCCTCAGTTAATAAGTAACATATTCTCAAATACTTTCAACAATGGCTGGGGACTGCGGACTGTTACTGGTGATAACAAAAAGCAAGCATTTGATGCTTTGATTGGTTTCTTCGAACCACTAGGACCAATGTTCCGGCTATGTTATAAACTTTTATCTGACCCACAGTTAAAATATAACCTACCTCTAAATGTCTTACCCGTAAGTACCGACTTAATAATACATACCTGAGGTAGTAACCTGCTTCTATATTATATTTATAATGTTCTCAAATGTTGAATGATCTGCCCCGGCTTTGCAAGGGTGCAATTTACATGCCAAGATGGTATTCTGTTCATGACACAATGCACAAGTTCTGAGCAGTATTCTAACAAAAAGTACAAGGGTTGCATAAATTAAATAAGGAAGAATGAATTATTAAGTACTTCATTTTGTATATATTTACATAATATATAGCCTATGTCCATCTGGAATCATGTATCTTTCTAATGATGAAAGAATTTTTCTAATAGAAGCTGTGGTTGCGGAGGTTACCCTCCACATATACACAAGCTTACGAAGTACACAAGCCCTGTCTCTTTATAATATGAGTACAGATTTATTTATATGTTGCAATGTTGTGGACCAACCAGTACACCTACTACTACACTTGTATAGATTAGCAGTCAAAGTATGCCTCACTTGGTACTATCTAATGTAGTTGAGTAATATTTTGTATAGAAATTGTACTGTGACTGCTACTTTAATAGGGCTTGGTTGTTGGCTAGCATCTTGGGACAACCAAAAAGTTGACCCAAGTTATGCGAAATATGCCTATATTACCTATGACATAACCAAAAAGTTGGCATATGCAAATTACTACTGGTTCTAATAAGTGTGTCTCTTTGACTTGTCTATTGCTCATACTCTGTCTAGCACTACACAGTCAGTTTCTATATTTGTACAAGTTTTTTGAACCAGTTTCCCCTTATGAAAACTGATAGTACCATAAACAACATAAACACAATTTAAAACATGGTTAAAATTCAAGAACACTATAATGCTTTAGAAAATGTTGAGTGTATAGTGGCTATACTTCGGGGAGGCCTATGTCCAGCAGTGGACTTCTTTATGCTGAAATGATGATGTTGAAGAGTGTTCAATCACCAAACAAGTTCTCAGCACATGCACAACTTGGTTTTAAAGTGTTTGCTGGTTCACTAGCTGGATACCAATCTCGTTTGTTAAATACCCCTGTAAAACTTATTTATTGTAATGCTTTTTCTATTTTAGCTGGACTTACAGATGACTTTGGAAAGGGGAAGATGTCCACAATTTTACTCTGATATGCTTGTTACGGACCCGCAAACTCTTAATGTGGTGGCTCTTGCACTCAGTATCCTTTAAAAGAGTAACATAAAAATAAGTTTTATGGCATCTGGCACAAATCACAATGGATTCCACTATTTTTTATTTTATTGGTATGTGAGGAAATATTGCCTTAGCCAATAAATAAATCTGAATTGTTTCATAGTATTGATATTCTCTTGACATGATCCCATAGTTGTCTGTCAGTAGAGAAGTCAATTACTGAGAGGAAAGTGAAAGTTCTCATTGACCCTTGCACAACTTCCTTTAACCCTGCCTTATCCTTAATAATGATTTCTGAAAGCCAGGATGTGTTATTGCACCTATAATACCTAAGTATTTTAGGTGCTATAATGCTGTTAGGTTTCAGTTATCTGTAGTCTACACAAATGACATATATTTTCCTACATTATGTTTAATCAGATCCATTTGATTACTACATTATCAATTTTGCTCTGCATCTTGTGAGTAACAGTCAACAAACAAGTTCTTGGGAGAACTGGAGCAGTGCTTACTTCGCTCTAGCATGTGATTATCTCATGCACTTCCTGCCTGCTGATCCAAACATATCTGTGTTGCCACATATACCCAACTACACTGGAAAAGTGCCCATGGCTGCACCTCTACAAACAGCTAATAGGTACTCAATTTTTTTATATTTATTTTAATCCTGTCTTTAAACGCACATTCGATATTTGTTCGCGCCAGACCGCGACTTCACTGTTGACTGTATTAACTGCCGTTTAAATACTATTTGGAAAACAATAAAAGGATTTGTCATGTCAAAGTACCTTTTTCTGGAAATCATTGATCAGTGTTACATTTATTTTACAGGCCCTTGTATTCTCCATCTCTGCTGCTAATACCGGACCTATCTGGCTCCAGCATGAGCAATCAACATACAACTTCACAAAATCAGTCACGCAATGAGGTTTGGCGCTCTGAAACAGTGCTACAAGCCTTCATTGATATTTGGATGAGTGTAGAGCAATTCAGTGCCAGAAATGTTGAGGTAAGAGCAATGCCATACGAATGGTTCTGGTGGCTGCATAAATCCGCTCATAAACTGTCACAGGCGCTTTCAAATTAAACAGGGCATGAGGACATCTGCTTATATTTGTTCATTCTCAAAATTAAATCTGCTATGCTAACTGCTCTTGCAATACTTATTTTAATCATGCTGTCATCATTTGCAGTTTATTCTTAATTTTAACGGATTTAATTATTTTTATTCAATACAGATGTTCCAAAGGAATTACTCGACTATATCATCGAGTCCAGAGCGCGTAAGAACAGTGCGGGTTCTTGTCAAACATTTGCACTCTTTCTCAGCCAAACATATGTCAGACCCTGCTGTCCGATCATCAGCACTTAGAAAATATGCTCGACAGATAATGTGTGTTCGCGCCTACCATTATATCAAACATTTGGTTACGACTTGGCCACTAGATGCGTCGTTTAGACTCGTCATGGAACTATGGTTGAGTCTAATACAGCCTTGGAGATATGTAAACAACAATATTTCTCAAGACAGGTGAGTAAGCATTCGATGCTATTCGTTGGTTAGAGCATCACTTGAAAACGGCAGGACCAACTTTTTTTTTGTTTTCCTAGAAATTTGGAATATTCTGGAAAAACTGAAACTGCTTGTTTCTATGGGATTTTTGTATAAACTATTGTTTAGACAGGACAAAATCTGTCTGGGCAGCTAGTTGTTCAATTATTTTGTTCTTTTGTATCATTTTTTTTTATTGTAATAATAATTGTAAGGGGGAGCCCCCTATTCGAGACTTAGACCTATTATAATTATTTTGCCATCAACAGGGCACAAATCCAGAGACATTTATGTATTATTATTTGTAATGTATCTTATAACGCGTTGAATATGGTGATCGAAAGGCCAATGCCAAAATATTTTTTTGTTTCTTCCAGGTTTCCTATGTCTAATAACAATCAAGAAGAACAATTCACGAATACACTAGATGCAAGTTTTACTCAGTTCATTGCTGAAAACTTTCCATCCTACACTTGTATCTTCCAACTTGTACTGCCTAGATTTATGAGGTTAGACCTTAGTGCCTACAAGAACGCTGTCATGCTTTTCAGATTAGGCAAGGTATATGTCTTTTGCTAAATAGAACCAATTAATTACGGAAGCAGACATATCTGAAAGTGATATTAATTTGTCGTAATTTTTCAGGTATTTTCACAGCAGCATCTATGTCCTATTTTATGGAACTTAGAACAAGCAATTACTGACAGTGGTTTAGGATTAAATCCAAGTCCAGATACCAGTTATAACAATTCTGGTATTGAACAAAGGTAATTCCGTTCCAAAATTAATTCTAATAATTTAAGAAATCATTATGTAAATGTGTCTAATGAAATAATAAATTCTGTTACAGTTACACATACAATGGCGTATCTTTACATAAATGGGTGACAATAGCTAAACAATCTATATCAGAATTGAATCTGTCAGCTAATTTCGAATATCAACCGATTTGGAGCGATAACATGCGATCATTTGCATCTCAGTTAGTTAAGAGAATCGTTACTGCAAAAACAACAGCAGAAAATAATATTGAAGAGTTTAATAAGATATTACATCTACGAAAGAAAGGTATTTTCGAAAATAAAATATTATGGTGTTGGTACTATAACTATGAGTAGCACTATTCATTTTCGGGATGAATTTGGTGATAAACAAGAGACAAAGTTACCTATTAATTTTTTTAACTATTAATTTTTCAGGCATATGGGGCGCAATAAAAGTCTTTCTGATGATTGAAGATCAGGATGAGGAAGTAGCTTTATTGGAAGAGTCCAAGAGAGTGCCAAATTATTTAACTACCAGCTTTCATCACTTTTCTCATATATTTGGGGTAAAACAACTGCATTTGCATATTTTGTGAAAGCTTAATGATTTTTCGTTTAGAAAGTAATAACATTGTAATACTCATAATATTATCACTCATAATATTGTAAACTGAACTACAGGTACAGTTCGATTCAAATTTCAAATTTTAAGAAGTTAGCTACTCGCTGCTCAGTACCCCACCCCTCACCCCCGCTGACACATGAAATTATTACTACGCAGCGACTCGACTCATGTTCCGAGCCGCCATCAAGTTTGAATCGAACTGTAATTATTACTACGCACCGACTCGACTCATGTTCCGAGCCGCCATTAAGTTTGAATCGAACTGTACTCTGAGTGTGAATTATAAAATTATAACTTTGACTCATTTTTTTTTTTTTTAAATTATATAAAGCTAGAATAGAATCGAATATATTCTTATTTTTCAGTTGAATGAGAATGCAGTGCTCCCACCAGAGCCCATCATAGAAGATAATTCTATGGAACATTCTTCTTATGTCAACACCACAAGTTTTCCACTGTCCATCACCAATAAGGTAAAAATATATATATATATATATATCTTATACAAGACCACTGTTTTATTAAGTTTTTTTTTTTTAGTTAATCCGTCATTTTACAGAATATCGGTTCATTGATTTTTGTTTCCGATAACACTGTACACACAGCTACACATCAAGCTATACATTTCCAGTATAAGCTGACCTCATATTGTACGGAATTAAATATTCTTTATAAATTAAGTCAGTTTATTGATACTTTCCTTAGCTGATAGTTCTAAAAAATGTAGGTTCGATGAAGCGTTAAGTATTCTAAAAACCGAGACTTTGAATTGAATCCTTTTTTCGATGGTAATTAATAGGACGAAATACAAAAAATTATGTGTTGGAAATTATATGAATCATTAAATAAATTATGCATATATTTGTGGAATAGTTTTGTGCGAAATGAAAATCGATGCAACAAGTTTCGATAAAATAATAGATAACTTTCTTGTTACGTTTTCAGCTCCGCAGCAAACCTACTAAAGTACACTATATGGGTGACCCCGACCTGATGCCAATAACGACCTATGAGAGCACAATATTAGTGAGGATGTTGTACCAAATAGCTTCAAGATTAAATGAAATGGTATGTTTTAAAACGAAAATTTGAGTATTTGATACTGTCTAATGTCTTTTTTGTTGATCACCTTACCTTAATCAAACCTAACATTATGATTTTTCTATGCACAGTATGGAGGCCAGTTTACGAGTTATTGGAATAGAAATGACTTGTGCGGATTCATTGCTCGTGAAGTACTTCAATCGCCTTGCACGATTCATACTTATGTGAAGGATGTAACAAATCATCAGAATATTGTGAGTGAAGAGCTCCCCCCGCGCCTGTCCCTGCGCCGGCTCGGCTCCCACGCCTTCGTCATATGGGTCACTCTCGGCTATATCCTGATCAAGATGTTTTCCTTCAGTGGTTTCTTTTATGTGTTTGTGTTAGTCATTATGTGGATAACGTTTGTTTTCACAAAAGCTACTTCTAAAATGTTAAGATTAATTTAAATCATGATCATTCAATTCTATACAACTTTATTCTTACATCGAATAAAATATTTTCGTATGGATTTTTTGTTTGTTTCAGATTAAGTACCAAAAACAAAAACACTGTTTATGTAAACCGCACCGGCGGGCGTGACCTGTAGCCATAGATCTATAACTACACACGATGCCTATGTGTTTTGCCGCATACTTGTATAATTATATAATTAAAAATAATTAAAAATCTGGAGTCACACGTAATCTGTTCGATTTATGCCCTAACATGTGTGACTCCGGATTTTTAATTTGTCTGTCTGTGGTGTCTTGTTTATACCTTTTAAGTCGTAGTTGGGTTTTAGTTTTTATTACTTGTTTTTTTTTTTACTCTTTTGGGGTTATAATATATATATTTTTGAAATGTGCTCATTAAGCCCTTTCATTTGATATCCAACATGGTACGATTAAATCATATTTTTTTTTAAGTTCCTCACTTTATGTCCTCTAGAGGGCGCCATTTTTAATTTAATGTGACTTCACATAGCCTATAACCAGCGGACAGTCACGACGCTTCTAACGATACCTCATTTGTCAAATTGTGATAAGTGGTTTGGAAGATAGGAGGGAACAGATCACAAATCCTTTCATATCAGATGCCTACGTCATACAAAGAACCCACCCTCCAGGTTTCAGCGGTTTAGGCTGTGCGTTGATCCGTCAGTCAGTCATTCAAGACAAAGCATTTTATATGTATAGATTAGCTACGGTTTCCTAGAAGAGCGGTGGCCATACATAGCGGCCGCAGTGAAGGCTGAAAGTTTGGCAGCGGCAAAGATTTAACAAATTAAGTACCAACTTAAATTACTCACAATAATATTATCATTTTCTGTCTTTAACGGTCGTATTAAATAGCTATAACACGTACACGGCAAATGACATAGTGTGTCAATTTGCAAAAACAATTAATTTCCCCAACTGTACAAAGAGCTAAGATCCTACTGTCAATGGGATACCTTTTTTTTTTTTTGAGGGTGGGAAATCATCCAATGACTTCTCCCGCTCTGGGTGGAGCGGAAGGGCGTGTCAGACTTTTACTGACTAAAACCCAGCCGTGTTCCTTCAGTTGCCTGTTGCCAAGGTCCCGGTATCCCTTTCGGACTAACCCGCAACCCTGGCAGATCAATGGGATACCTAAGAATGCAATAATGTAAATTATTTAAAGAATTTATTAAAGTAGCATTTAAAAGAATATCCTTACGGAATACAAAAACACAACAGTCGCACGGCTATAACATTGTACAAAGCTAACAATATTTCTTGAGAGTGAGTTTGGGGACGATGTTCATTGAGGCCAATTCTTGGAACAGCAGTTTGCAAGCGTAGGGCATCTCGACACTGGAGACGGCGGCGGACGAGTGGCAGGCGTGGCACCACGCGCGCGACGCCAGGCGCCCGCATGCGCCGCAGATGTCCGCGCTGAACGCGTCAGACGCCAGCATCAGGCGCTCCATCAGCAACATACTGCGCAAATTCAATAAGTAACATATTCGTTATTTTAACAGTATGTTAACTAACGAAGGGCGTTCCCGTTAACCCGCAATAGAATAGCGCCCATACATGCAAAAAAATATTACCACAATACTTACATAATGTTTTTGTGTAAGTAATACGTATATCACAATAAATTGATACTTGTCACACTAGTCTTTCAACGTGGAAAGACAAGTGTGCGTGTATAGTGTTTCTTTTACGTATAAAATAAACATTTTTTGTGAATAATCTACTTATTATTATTATTCTTTTTTGCTATGTACTTTTTTTTTAACCATATATGGACGCTATAATTGCGGGTTAACGGGAACGCCCTTCGTTAGATAATATACTGTATAAGTGACTATCGCGGAACACTCCGAGACAGGCAGTCCGAGGTAAAGGCGAATTTGTGTTTGGCCACAACTTCACAAGCCAAAGCGAAAAAAAGTTGTGAATTAATTAAATAACCACTAGTCCGTGGTAACCACTTAAGCGGATAGGCATGCAGGCACGTGTTTATGTTTATTAATTTTCGCCTTCATTTCAACGTGTACAACCTTGTACACGTTGAAATAAAGTCGAAAATAGGTATAGGCCACATAACAAACGGCATATTTTGTTAAGTATTGTTACTACAATGCTTACCTTGCACCGTATCCAATGAGACAGTCTCGTTCCATCTCGCCGAGCCGCAGGCCTCCGTCTCGCGATCGTCCTTCCGTTGGCTGGCGAGTGAGCACGGCGCGAGGACCGCGCGCGCGGGCGTGCATCTTATCTTGAACCATGTGCTTCAGCTTTTGGTAGTATACCTACATACAAAAATAAGTTTTATAAGACCCTGGCTTAAGATGAAAGGAATTATTAACAAATACGTCGTAAATAGATAGCGCAAGCTGCTTGGATTTTGCATATTACTAAAAATAAATAATAATAGGAACTTTGTTATGAGCTTATAAAACGCCCCAAAGCTACACTTGAATGCGCGATTTTGTACTCTTAATAAAGTGTAGTAGTTCGCGAGAGTTCTTTTTATCTATCGTGTTTATACTTACAGGACCAGAATAAATATAAGCTTCCAAGGGTTCTCCAGTTAAACCAGAATAAAATATATCTTTGCCATGATAGTTATACCCGTGCTTTTCTAGTTCACGACATACATCATGAACCTTGGAGCCACCAAATGCAGTACCTGAAGGAAACATGTAACAACACTAAAATATAAATCTTTCGAATATATTTAAGAAATGAATTACAATTAAAACATTCATACCGTAATGAAATTTTCCTTCCATCAAACCAGCTTTTCCCGCTAACAGTTCAATAGTTTTCCCCACCGTCATTCTAGAAGGAAAACCATGTGGGTTCATGATCATATCAGGACAAATGCCTCTGTCGTTAAACGGCATGTCTTCCTGCTGCACTATCAAACCGGTCACTCCTTTCTGACCGTGTCGGGAACTGAACTTGTCTCCTATCTCCGGAATACGCGTCTGACGTAACAATATTTTTATGAGAAAAGCATCCTCCGAGTTTGACGACACCATAACTTTTTCTATATAAGATTCAACGGGACCTTTATACGTGATGGGAACATCTTTGTAATCCACCTGTTGTGGCTGGCCCTGCGTGACGGGGTTCAAAGTCGCTGGCGGCATCTGCTTATTTATCAAAACTTGTCTATTTTCAACCATTTCGCCGGGTGCAGCAATGCCGTCCGTATCAAGAATTTCATGTGCTCTAATAATTTTTCCTGTCGTAGCATCTCTCGACGGCCCCAAAATTCTATCAGAGGTTTGATTACTGTATCTCTTCATAGTAGTTTTGGCACTTTTGTATACAAGGCAGCGGCCGTATCCGCGGTCGATAGATGCTCGGTTCAGAATCAAAGCGTCCTCGATATCGTATCCGCTGTAGCTCATGACGGCGACGGTGGCATTCTGTCCAGCTGGCAGTTTGTCAAAATTCGTCAGTTCTATCGTTCTAGTCTTAACCATTGGACATTGTGGATAGACTAAATTGTACATTAGTGTATCTATCCTGTTTTTCTGGTTGTAGCCAATAGTACCTGAATATTAACGACAATATTATTGACGTGTTTAGGACCCTACTATAGGAAATATAGAATTCTATTATAGGAAATATAGAAATAGTCCATACTAATATTATAAACTAGCTTCCGCCCGCGGCTTCGCCCGCGTGGTATGGCGATAAAAAGTAGCCTATGTCCTTCCTCGGGATGCCATCACATCTATATCCTTGCCAAATGTTATCGAAATCCGTTCAGTGGTTTAGGCGTGAAAGGTAACATACAGACAGACAGAGTTACTTTATACCTAACTTCCGACCTCCATGTGGACGAAGCTAGTAAATTGTAAACAAACTAGCTATGTTTTTTTTTTTTTTTAATACAAGTAAGCAGGGTGAAAAGCAGCGGAGTAGCCTATAATGTCCTCCAGGTTTTAGGCTGCCTAACTGTCAAATTTCATAACGGTCGGTTAAGTTGTTTTGGCGTGAAAAGTAACAGATAGACAATGTTACTTTCGCGTTTATAATATTAACATTATATACTAAGGATGCATAGATGTACTTACCCATCGCTTGTTTACCCATAGCACATTGGTAGGTATTTCTAGGACTCTGATTGTGATGTGGGTAGGGGACCAGACCCGCACAAACACCGAGAATCGTGAACGGCTCAATTTCCAAATGTGTGGTAACATACGGATCTATATCAATTTCAAAAGTAGCTATATGACTGTCATTCTCCTCGTTTACATCTAGGTACTCAATGAGTCCATCGTTTAGAAAGTCTTGAAATTTTCTGATGCCTCTATTTAATTCGTTTATATGGAATTGTTGTACTAGTGGGTAACCCTTTTCTACAATGATATACGGCCTACAGAGTCGACCGCCGTCGCTGCATATGTAGACTGTCCTCTGATTGTGATTAGGGTAAATTGACACGAAAGCCGATATGAGTCCGCGTCGTCGGAACATTCTAAAGACTTTTATAAGCCGTTTGTATTGTCTTGAAACACCTAGTATATTACCTGAAAATAATAAACCCATGATGAGGTTTCTTATAACTTTTGATTAACATCCAATCATCTGTTTAATGCCTAACCATTAAGAAACACCATGTAGACGGCCGGGTGATTTATTTCCTCGCCACCTAACAGTCTGACATCTTCTACGCCCGCGTTGCGAGCGAGCCTGGCGATGGGCTCCTCGGAGCACTCGGTGGTAATGTGCGTCATCAGCGCCAGGTTCTTCACGAGGCCGCACGCTTCACCCTCCGGAGTGTCGGACGGACACAACATACCCCACTGCGAAGGTTGCAAGGAACGCGGTCCAGATACCTTCCTAGTCTTTTCAAACTGAGAATTAACTCTGGTCATCATGCCCAAGGCTGATATGTAACTGAGACGACTTAACACTTGAGTTACTCCATGCCTTTCCATTTTGAATCTTTTGATCGTCCAGTTACCCTACAAAAGAAAATAATTTTAAGCCACACATTATTCCAGATTTAAATTTACTGAATGAAATATTTATGAACTCTTACAGAAGAAATGGCGGCAAACAGTCCATTAGCAATCAGATCAGGCCTCATGTGTTTAACAACATCAAACGGCGCAGCTTTAACTTTAGGTATTATTTTGTCCGCTATTGATTTCAATTCCCAATTGAATCTTTTGAAAAGATCTTCAAACATCAAAGCAAGTAAAGAGCCAGCTAGCTCAAGTCTCTTGTTTCCATAGTAGTCAGGGTCATCAATAGCGGCCTTATTTGTCTCGGCTTCAATGACTCTTTTAACCATTATAGCTAGGTAGATAGCTTTTACATAGAAATTATAATTTTCTACTACTACATGAGCTAGAATTGTGGTAGCCAACAAATCTCGAGCCTCGTCAATGGGAGTACGTACTTTAGCACCGCCTGATTGAAACCTGTGAAAAGAAACATAACCACCAACCACAAAATGTAGGTACACCATTACATTGAACTAACAATGACAATCAACAAGCAAGGCCATTTATTTATGAATTGTATACCTTTTAACCTTAAGTTTGCTTCCAATATAAGAAAGAGCTTGATTTTGAGTAAATATTTTCAAATTATGACAATCCATGATGCAAGGGGCCATCTTTTTCAGTGATGTATCATCAGTACCGATGAGCTGCATAATTTCTTGGTCACTGCAGATGCCCATAGCCTTGAAGGCGACTGCAATAGGTATGTCCTGAAAATTATATGCAAATTAGTGTAGGTCATAGAGAAAAGATAGTACAATTTAAATGTTTTGTTTGATGCAGTAGCTGAGAAATTAATTGACAAACTATATATCCTGGGTTCAATTTCCACCGAAAACAATCATATAAAGGACTTACATCAGACAAGGCATTATGTCTCAATACATATTTTCCATTTTTTACAATGACATTAGTTCTGGTTTTCTTTTCATGTGTAGAACTAGTCACTTGACATTGAATGGCTCCTTTGAACTCATCAACAATCATGCGATTCCTGGATAATTGTTCTTGGATCAATATCACTTTTTCTTGACCTGTAAGTTTTTAAATAAAAGTTTAAATATTATTTGAGAGTTAATCAGTGACAAAAATAATTTAGGATAATTCTTGCCTTAATAGAAAGTCAAGATGCAAGTCATAGAAGACATGATTCACATGTCTTCTATGACTTGCATCTTGAATTTTTGAGACTCATAATGAATTGTTTTCAATATTTTTGCTTTAATCTGCTTGTAACATTAAAATCAAGTATATTATTAAATCTTATACCCCTAATGATAAAATAGCCGCCTGGATCATGTGGACATTCATTAAGTTGTGCTAGTTCAAAATCGGATTTATTTGTTAGTACACAATTTGAAGACCTTAACATCAATGGCATTCTGTAAACAATAAAATGAAACAACATAAACAACAATTATAAACAGTCAACTTTATTAGCTATATACTTAACAATGGAAAAACTCAATACTATCAACCCTTTTGAGTATTTTTATGTGTATTACGTTTTAAAATATGGACAGCAATATGATATTGAATACATACCTTCCAATCAACTGTTTATTCTTTATAACCCTTTGATTGCCTCTTATATATTCTATGTCAACTGTGATTGGTGCAGAATAAGTCATATCTCTGAGCCTGCACTCATGGGGCGTAGTGGGCTTGGTAACATTGTAACCTTCTTCTAAGTCTGGTGTTCCCACATAGGCATTTAAATATTTAATGTAAAATAATGGGTCAGCATCACAGAACACTTTTTCATTGGCTTGCACTATTTTCTTTATTTCAACATTAATAAAATAGTTAAAAGAATCGATGTGCTGTTTAACCAAGCCTTTGACTTGCAAAAATGATGGCACTAACTTCCATTTGTCCTGAAAATAAATAAACTTGTATATATTTTTATTTTATTATTAATGATTCGATTTACATCTATCTATCAATACGTATTATAAATTATAGTCGCTTTTCGTGTTTGTCTGTATGCCATATTGTTCTTCAAAACCACACAACAGATTTTTTGTTTTCACTATTGCTTAGAGAAATTATTCCAGAAGGTTTATGTGTATAATACGTTAATACTAAAGTAACATATGAATCAGAAATCTTGATGTTTTGTCAAGTCGTAAACCGTGTGATGCAGGAGCAGGCGCTAGTATACAATAAAAGGCAAGTTTCCTGACTGAAACTATGCAGTAACTATAGGTGTTATTGTACAAAGAGCACTGTTTGAACTAAAAGTTAACTTAGAAATATTTTACAGGACTAAGGGCCAGTTGAGACCGCGACGTGAAGGGACGCGACGCTGCGCGCTTTTTTTTAACAAAATATGTTGAACTTATTTTCTTCACGAAAAGGTTCATCATCATTTCAGTGCGAGGGATGACGTGTCAAAGTACTCTGAGATGCACGGTGCTGCGCAGCGCGTGTACCTTATTCTGTAGTAAATAACTTCGATATTGTATCGAATTATATAAAAGTGCGCGTCGCGTCGCGTCTCGGTATGCACTGACCCTTAGGGTAATAGGGTCAGTGTAAACAGTGGAATAATAATCCTCACACAATAGAGTATTAGGGCTCTTCTGGAACCACAATTTCCAGTATCCTGGACCCTTCTATTGTTACTCAATATATTGATAATGTGGCGGTCTTACATTGGTAGAACTCTGTAGTTGTATTTCTTTGTTAACAATTTTTACGCCATTTAGACGGACCTGTGTGGTCCTGTGGATCACTGCGGTTAGTTCCATGGAAATGTAGCAGTTTAAAACATATTGCTCTCATCGCAAACTAACCTCCAGAGTTTTTATAGGATCTCGCAAACCCTTAGAAGAATCCCAATCATTTTGTCTCTTGTTAATCTCCCCCATGATTAGAATTTCTATAGATTGGTACTTGAAAACTTCATTGTACAGAGAATAACGAACAGACTGTATTTTCTTTGGTTATACCGCCCAAATTAACATCAACGGCATAATAAATTTTCTCGTGCCGTAAAACCACACTTCTCGTTCTTGTTGTTGACAAAATGACAGCAGCATTGACTTCATGACTTGACAGCTACAGCTGGAGTTTGACGGTCATTGCAACAATGATGTATTCTCAATTGCCAAGAAGGGAAAAAAAAAAAAAAATACAATGATGTCAGCTGAAATGTCAATGTCATTTGTATTGTATGCCGTAGAGATAAATGAGGTTAAAAACTGAAAGCTTCTGATTGGTGGCAGCACTGTTGTTAGTGTTTTAACATCTTTGGGAAATACATGGGTCCGCATTTTTGCAGTCAACAGTTGCGCAACAGGGTGTTAAAGAAGTCGCTTGTTTACAATAAATGTATGGATAGTGACAATGCCTAGCTATCAAATTTTTGACCTAGTGATATAAACGACATCTGAAGTGAGTAAGTGGCAGTTTTTACCCCCATTCTTCCAACACATTCTATCTTTTATGACTGGAAAACAGCGCTGCCATGAACTAGCACTGCCGAGTTATACCGGGCAAACTGTACTTTTTTGAACGAAATTCTCTTTTTTTTATGGCCAATTTTAGAAAAAAAAAACTGACTGACAGTGGCTGCCTGCTTGAAGTACTGCCCAAGGAACATACTGATACTGCCTGAACTCCTGAAGTCAGCAGAAGAATTAGTTTATTCTGTTCTGTTTCTGTTTTGTATTATCTATGGCAGAAGAGAAGTGCGCGATTATGTCTGTCCGTCTGTGACTTTAGCTTGGTAAAATAATAAAATTATGATCATCAAGCTCGAAATTCTGGCGGACTATATTGTGAAATACTATTTCGAGACAAAAAATTAGCATCAATCTTCTATCAGAAAAATGTCCATAAACGTAATATAACAAATTTTGCACATCAAGATGGTTTACGAGTCCATACCTCGTACAGTTAGAATTCTCCTGTTAGGAGAACCTGGTGTCGGAAAAACTTCGCTTATACTTTCCCTAGTAACTGAAGAATTTACTGAACATGTGCCGCCGAAGGCTGAAGAAATCACAATTCCCGCAGACGTTACGCCGGAACAAGTACCAACCAACATTATCGATATTTGTCGTATGTACATATTAATTCAACATAAAATAATGCTTGTAGGACACTGTTACGTACGATTTGTATTGTTTGCTTTTCAGGTTTTAACAAGATGCATATATATGTGTGCGCAATTAGTACCTACTTAGAAATTGCATAATTTCCGTTTTAGTTAGGATTTTAGTAAAGCGAAAAAAAACAAAAGGTTAAAAATTGACCTATAATTAATAAGGTCCTACTTGTTTGAAGGCCTAATTATATTTAAAACATAATTTATTAAAAAAAATCTCGTTATTTAGCCAAGTCTAACAACATAATAAACATATCCTAGAGTATATAAAACTAACATACAATAAACTCAGTTGCAGAACAAACACTGGAGCAGGTGGGAGAAGAAATTGAAAGGGCTCATGTAATATGCATAGTTTTCTCTGTGGACAGACAAGAGACACTCAACAAAATAGCATCATATTGGTTACCTTTTGTGAGAGAAAACTGTCCTGATGAGTACAGAAAGCCCGTCATTCTGGTTGGAAACAAGATTGATTTAATTGACTATTCTGTAATTGATGTGAGTTTTATATCAATTTTATCTAATATAATGTTTTGTTTATATGATTCCATTGATTATGTTATTGATTTAGAAAAAAATATAATACCAAGTTATTATACAAATATTTACACTAGGTACTACTTTAAATAACTAACTAACATAGACACAAATATACAAAAACAAAAGGGAAATTAGGTGTTGAAATACTGCTCCACATCTTTGTCAACTGGAAACGTGCCCTTTGTTTACATTGAAGGTACTTATTTGCAATGTAAACAAAGGACATCTTTTAACAAAACATACATTTTCCAAAATATGTCGCAGAATATTTGGGACATCGCAGAAGAATATCCTGAAGTGGACAGGTGTATAGAATGCTCGGCAAAATCTCTTATAAATGTTTCTGAGATGTTCTACAATGCACAAAAGGCGGTCCTCCATCCAATTAATCCGATTTACAGTATTGAAGATCAAGAGGTAAGTAATGACCTGCTCAGTAATATATATGCGAGTAAACATGGTCAAGAAATTCATTTTTTATTTTTATAGCTTACAGATACATGCAAAAGAGCTTTAACAAGAATATTCAAGATCTGTGATTTAGATGGAGACGGCCTTCTGGATGACTATGAAGTAACAATGTTTCAACGGAAATGTTTTGATTCACCTTTGCAATTACAGGTAATTTATTGAACATTGTGCAATTGTTTTAGCATCATGTGTTGTTATGTTCATTACATATGAGGTAAAGTCTAGTTAGCTACTGTGCTGAATTTTAATCAGTATTAGCATTTTTATGATTAGGTATGTATTTTATTAAAGTTTTTGTTTTCTCTACATTGAATAATTAATTTCAGGTTTTAGATGAAGTAAAATCAGTAATTGCTCAAAACATCGCTGGTGGTATAGAAAATGATTGTATAACAATAAAAGGTTTTATTTTCTTACATTGTTTGTTTATACAAAGAGGGAGAAATGAAACAACATGGACAGTTCTTCGTAAGTTTGGCTATGAGGAGAGCCTGGAATTAACTCATAATTATTTATATGCTAAGTGAGTATTCTATGTTTATCTATTCTTACATAATTATTATTTTCTTCTAAGGGATCTGTCATATACATATTCATTAATTTTATTCCAAGGTGCCATTATAAAATCATTTTTATTTCCAGTATTAAAGTACCAGTAGGCTGCACATCTGAACTATCATACAAAGGCCAGCAGTTTCTAGCACAGTTGTTTGAAAAATACGACAACGATAAAGATGGCATGCTAAATCCTACTGAATTAAAAAATGTATTCTCTTGCTGCCCTAGAATACCATGGCATAATTTGCGATACACTGTACCTACAAATGATAAGGTATAACAAATTTTATTATGTATAATGTTTTACACTAAGCAAAATACGCTGTCGTGTTTAAAGCTCAAAACACACACTAGGCGGGTGCGTGTCGTATTTGTTTTGTATATATTTACAAAAAAAATGTTCTGTTTGGCGATGGGTCTCTGGATTATGAAGATTTAAAAAAAGTCCACGCCCGAACCGCTGCCGTCTCGCGCCTGACCCGCTGCCGTCCGCGTTGGACCCGCTGCCGTCCGCGCCCGACCCGCTGCCCTCCCGCTCCGAGCACGACCCGCGCATGCGTTGTGTCTTGACATTCATATAATTCCTAGAATTACAATTTATTTTGCCCGCCGTACTCCCGCGCCCGACCCGCACCCGCCTAGTGTGTGCTTTTTGGTATCATTGCGTAGCCGACCACCGGCAGCAACTGCAGGCGACGTGTCACGACTGGTTTCTATTATTATTTTATTATATTATATACTTTTATTTCGGACCAAAGAATCCATATAGTGTTAGTAACATACAAAAGCTTACTATCTAGTGTTAGTACCTATCACCCTCCCCACAAACTGCTTCATTATCTGAGAGCTGAAGCTCTCTCCTACAGTCCTCTATGTTCTATGAAATACTTTCCATAGCAAGGGACACGTCGCGTCGGTATCACAGAAATACATAGAAACCAGTCGTGCCGCGGCGATACGTTGCCTGCTGCTGCCTCCCTCACCATTTAAGTTAGAAGCCCAAAAGTCAAGTCACAAGTCAGGCAGTCGATCCATGTAATATACTGGTATAACCCTGGTCCCACTATAGTTGGGAAACCGGAAAAGGCTAGGCAGATGATGATCATTTATAGTTACTTTAGAGGGGGTTAAGCTTGCCCTTTCATCCCTAGATTACCCTAATTACAACTTGGCGAGGTCTTATATTGGTAGTGGTCAGGTGTTGCCGTTGCCCGCAATTTCTAACTAACCCATTGTTGTCATTACAGGGATATTTGACTTTACAAGGTTGGATGTGTCGTTGGACTTTAATGACGTTAGTGGACTTGCAAAATACAAGTGCTTACTTAGCTTACCTGGGCTTCAATTTTCTAGAAAATGAAACGCAAAAAATAGCTATACACAGTAAGTTCAAGAGTAAATATAATATCTATTTTTTAAACTGAGACTAGAATAACAGTAATTCGTATATGCTATCGTTTTTTTTACAGTAACTCGTGAAAAGAAAGTTGATATTGCCAAGAAACAATCCAGTCGTAATGTTTACCAGTGTCATATTATCGGTCCAAGGTCATGTGGAAAAACGTCTATTTGTAGAAGCTTCCTTGGCATAGCACATAAGGTTTGAGCTTGAAATGTTTCATGTTCCAATACCAAAATTATTATTCTGTTGCGAATTTGTAAAACTATATTAACTTCTTTTCAGAAAATAAAGCCAAACGCCAATGAGCGGGGAGACAGCAATACTTCTGAGAATTGCTGTATAAATACTGTGTTGGTGTATGGCCAAGAAAAGTACTTAGTATTAAAAGAAATACCAATAACGCGTGTCTCAGATCCACTGCAGCCGCACGAAGTCAATTGTGATGTTGCATGTCTTGTTTATGACGTTGCTGCCAGTCGGTCCTTCGAATATATTGCTCGGATATATATAGTAAGTATCAGTCAATATATACAGCGTGTAAGGGTAAACACCGTTGTCACTCAAACCATGGGTAGTTGACTAAATATAAAAATAAATGGCATAGTAACAACAACAAAAAACCTTATTTTTCATTAAAAGATTTTAAAAAGTTTCTATCCGACACCGCCCGCAAATTCATGGATACGCGCCCGAGAGACGTAGTAGGTTATAACTGTGATGGTCGCCGCACGTCTCTCTCCGCCGTCGTGGCCGCTCAGGTCACGTCTTGTCTTCGGTATTGTCTTGTTTGCCATAATTTCATATGCCATAATATTGTTTTCCATAATCGTCCTCAGTCATAATATTTACTTGCCGTCTTATCATTTATACTAATAACGTTTGTCATGTCAACTTATTAGTCATAACTTTTATTTGCCATAAAATTAGTTGCCATAATAACATGTGTCATAATCATTACTTTCTATAAACAAAAAATTGGAAGGGAGTACCTATTTTATGTATAGCCCTAGCTATTTAAAGATTGTTAGCCCTAAAAAATTTGCTAAAAATTAGGTTTTAGTGACAGAAACGCATCGTTGTAAATCCGACTCCACGCAGTCTTGTATGCCCTACCCCTAGAGTGTAATTTAAAATCGCGTAGGCGCGGAGGGGCGAGGCGAAGCTCGCGTGGGACCACCGGAGCCCCACAGCGCCGGAGCCGTGAAAGAAACCATGCCTGCAGCATGTTTTTTTTTTTGTGCCTTTTGTTCGTCTAGCGTAAACTATTTTTCTATGAATATGTTAATAGCAAAATTATTCAGTTTAACATAACATCAAAATTGCAGGCACTGAATTAGCATTGCTGTGCTAATATGGGCAAATTAATATTACGATGAATAAAAAATGGTATGGAAAACGACATTATTGAAAATGAAAAATATAGCAAATAAATATTATGACACTTGATCGATTATGACCAATGAAATTAGGGAAAATTATATTATGTCATTTGATGATTATGGCAACTGAAGCGTTATTTCTAATGAAATTATGGCATATGAAATTATGGTATATAACATTATGGCATATGAAATTATGGCAAACATTAGTAAACCCGAATCTTCAGATAGGACCCTACCTTCAAGTTCAAAGAACGATTTAGCTATAAACATAATAGGGACAGCACACTGGTACTAATGTTGCAGTTCATAGCAAGCAAAAACCATCCCAATAGACCCAAATTTGTATTTGCTTTTGTTAGACCCTTACACAAATAAATTGATTTGATTTGATTTACATATAAATAAGTGTTGCTAATTCGTTTACAGAAATACTTTGCAGAAAGTCATATTCCTGTATTAATAGTGGGAACTAAGGGTGATGCGCTGATCGCAAGACAGGAGTACATCCTCCAACCAGATGTGTTCTGCAATAAATACCAACTGCTGCCACCTCAGTTGTTCAACATTAGAGAAAATAAACACGATGTGTTCGTCAAACTCGCTACCATGGCTGCATTTCCGTAAGTTAACACTTATTTATACTGCTTTTACAAATGTTTTACCTTCAATGTGGATGTGGTTTGCAATAATTTAAATAAAATTGACCAGATTGTATAAAACAAGATTCAACTATTGTAATTAAGTCTTCCTAAATAATAATTGCTGGAATTGCGATACTGTTATTTTAATTGTCTTTGTCAGTCAATTTCAAGCAGCTTGGATTTTATTCAGCAAGCACAGGTTAGTGTAAATTGTATCGTAGTTATTTTGAAGACTTTAAATTCAAAGGTGTTGTTTTAACAATGAACTCTTAATATTTCAGACACTTGAAGCACTTTGCCAGCTTGACGGGGGACAATTCGTCGTGGTGGAAGGCGGGAATTGGAGTCGCTGCTGCGACTGTAGTGGGCCTTGTCCTCATTAAGATATTTAACTTCCAGAAACATTAGATTAGTAGTACTGCAGCTTTTATTTATTGTACATAAATATTGTTATGTATTAAAAATAGTATTGAATTTAAATGCTTGAAAAATTTATTTAAATATAGACCAAAGAAAAACCTTGAATACAAATAGTATATTTTGTTTTCATTTGTAAATAAAACATTTGATTGCAGAAACCGCTTTCATTATGAGCCAGTGCGTTATGAGCACACACATAATTTAAATAAAATATAAACAGTATAACTGCTTGAAATAGTTCTATGCAAAGTGACTCGACGCAACTGTACTTCTGAATCTGTTCGGCATTAGTGTGACTAGTATTCGTTATTTTCAGCTCTGGCTATTTTTTTTTAGATAATACAAATTAAAAACAATACGTGTAACATTACCCTTGCAAACTCGCTCAGTGAACATGAGAATAAATCTATTTTGTCGGCAACCAAATTATATATAGCCTGGTGACAGACGGACAGACAGAGGCGCTATGCCACGGGGCATTTTCGAATTATAATTATTATCTCAATAAAATGTGTACCTATCTTTTTGTGTAGTACATTTTGTACCATCTTTAAAAAAAAGTGCGCACCGCGTGGCGTCATGTCTCGGTCTCAGACCAAATAAAAAATCCAAGACAGGGCGCTGCGAACAATATAGTCAAGCATGCTAAAACTACATCTCCGCTCTGTGCATACACGCTCACATTTACAACCAATTACGATCAAACTACACCTCACTAAGTGCACACATGTTTACGAAAACGGCCTCAAGCCACTACTGACAGCACTCGTCTTGGTTTTTTAGGGTTCCGTACCCAAAGGGTAAACGGGACCCTATTACTAAGGCTCCGGTGTCTGTCGGTCCGTCCGTCTGTCACCAGGCTGAGGCTGTATCTCATGAACCGTGATAGTTAGACAGTTGAAATTTTCACAGATAAGTAATGTATTTCCGTTGCCGCTATAACAACAAATACTAATAACAAAAAAACGGAATAAAATATGTATTTAAGGGGGCTCCTATACAACAAACGTGATTTTTTTTTTGCCGTTTTGTAGATAGTGGAACGCTTGCGCGAGTCCGAATCGCACTTGGCCGGTTTTTTGTTAGTTCACCATCGAATATCGCTAGAATAACAATTGGCGTAAAGTTGCGCTTGACTAGATTCAATTTAACAACATAAAAAACTAAATGTTGTGGCACAACACCACCTTATGCCTGAAATTAGAAAAAAACTTTAAAACCTGAGAAATAGGCTGCCTTTCCCATTAGAAATGTGTGAAAAGTCGTTAAACAGAGAAGCTAAGCTACGAAACTATGTCATACTTCGTCGTTTCATTTAAATAAGTAACCCTTTAACCAGCATTGAACCCAGTGGCGGACTTGTCGGGAAGGAATAAGCATTGAAATATGTAGCACCCCGCCCCGGATAGGTAGGTAAGGTTTTCTTTTGACCATTCATAGATAAATAGGAGTTACAGTGAGAAGTCTAAGAAAAAAGATAATGTAGGTTGCAAGAGCGAGCTAAACGTTGCTGCACCCTCTAACGTCCAACTTTTATTGTTGCTGTACCTTATGGTATGCCACAGGCAATTTAAATCGCACCGTGTAATTTGAGAGCAGTAATAGCCCAGTGCAGTGGTAACGGAGTTCTAGGTCGTGTAACCCAGCAAAGCATTTAACTTTGTGAAAACATCGTGAAGAAATCGGCATAACCTAGAACCAAAAAATCGAAAACGTGACAACTATCAACCCGCACTAAGCCCGCTTGGTAGATTACAGCATACTCTATGATTATAGCCCATTCCCTATCGAAGAGAGGAGGCCTGTGTCCCAGCAGTGAGAACAATAAAGTGTTGATGTATACATATGTGTAATTTAGGCTCGACGGGTCCGTTTACCCAAGAACGTACAGTTCGATTTCAACTTAATGGCGGCTCGGAAGTTACCTACTCGCTGCGCAGTACCCCTCCACTTACCCCCGCTAACACATGAAATTGTTACTGCGCAGCGACTCACCTCATGTTCCGAGCCGCCATTAAGTTTTTAATCGAACTACGTATCCGTTTGTCCGAGAACTCACCCTAGCCCTAGGCCTTGTCCTCACGGTATAGTATCGAAAATATACCGCACTGCTTTCGTTTCCTCATTGTTTCCTGCGGTATAATTTCGATATAATGGTCAATCCGTGCGCCAAATTTCATCCAAATCCGTTTAGCCGTTTAAGCGTATCAAACAAACAAACAAACCACTTTTGCATTTATAATAATCCTAACTATACATTATACATTATTATTTCCGTTTGTTTATTTATTTTCTTATCTAATTACATTTTTAAATATTTCTTAAATTCAAATAATAATATAAAAAATATAGTAATAAAAACTAAAACCCAACTACGACTTAAAAGGTATAAACAAGACACCACAGACAGACAAATTAAAAATCCGGAATCACACGTGTTAGGGCATAAATCGAACTGATTACGTGTGACTCCGGATTTTTAATTTGTCTGTCTGTGGTGTCTTGTTTATACCTTTTAAGTCGTAGTTGGGTTTTAGTTTTTATTACTATATTTTTTTAAATTCTTTTGGGGTTATAATATATATATTTTTGAAATGTGCTCATTAAGGCCTTTCATTTGATACCCAACATGGTACGATTAAACCATATTTTTTTTTAAGTTCCTCACTTTATGTCCTTTAGAGGGCGCCATTTTTAATTTAATGTGCATTCATATAGCCTATAACCAGCGGACAATCACGACGACGCTTCTAACGATACCTCATTTGTCAAATTGTGATAAGTGGTTTGGAAGATAGGAGGGAACAGATGAACATACATACATACATACATACATACCGGTCAAAATCATAACCCTCCTTTTTTCTTCGCCGTAGTCGGGTAAAAAATATTTAAAAATATAAAAAATAGATGTCCGCCGGTGTCGGGAGCAGGGTCCAAGCTACCGGTGGTTAGGGCTGCAGAGACAGGAACCTCCTCACAATGCGAGCCGTATCAAGGAGTACTGCCTTCTGAATCAGGCCCTTGATCCAACCGCCTAACGAGAGCCTCGAGAGATGTTGGTCGAGGCTTTCGGCTATCAGGCCATTGGCCGTTACGACAATCGGCACAATGATCTCACATTCCACATGTCGACAACCTCGTGTGCTAGGTCGAGATATTTTTGTTTCTCTTTCTCAGCTTTCACGAGGTTCCCGTCATGTGGGATGGTAACATCGACTATCATTGCGCGGCGCGCTAATCGGTCTATCACTACTATATCAGGTTTATTGGCAACAATAGTCCTGTCAGTAATGATAGACCGATCCCAGTACGTGACATGGTCATTTTCGAGAACTGGGTCGGGCACATACTTGTAGTACGGTACCTCAGAGTCCACAAGTTTATATTTCAACGCAAGTTGCTGGTGAATAATCCTGGCCACTTGATTATGCCTGTGCAAGTACTCACCGTTAGCTAGACGAGAACAACCAGACATAATATGTCTGATGGACTCACCCGGACGGTGGCATGCCCGACACACGTCAACCGTACCGTCCTTCATAATATGTCTCCGGTAGTTATTCGTCAAGATAACTTCGTCCATAATTGCACATTATTATCATTATTATATATTAATATTATAAATGCGAAAGTGAGTTTGTTTGTTACGCTTTCATGCTAAAACGGATGAACGGATTTGGATGTTTGGCGCATGGGTAGACCATGACCTGGAGAACATATTATGCTACTTTTCATCCTGGATCGCAGACCAAGTCGCGGGCAAAAACAATCAGCTGTTCCCTACATTTTGGCGAGGTATGCGAACTTAAATGTAGGGAAAAGCTGTTTTTTTTTCGCGATTTCAGTTTTGGTCCCGTAGTGAAAGTTGTTGATAGTGATGAGTACAATGACCCCTTAAGAAATTTCGTGTCTGAAAAGGCACCTGATACATATATTATTATACATATTTAGATGAGGCGCTCGGTAAGCTTTTGGTACCGGGTATACTGAGCATGCAGTAAACGCGTGACGTCGCGCGGTACCGAAACGATCCCACCCCGCTCCCACGTACCTATACCGAGCAATCAGGAAACGCTCTTTGAAATATAGGCGCTCTGAAAGCTATCGATACCGAGCCGACCAGTTACGACAGGGCCGGTTCCGCTGCGCCATTTTTTTACATACATGAAACACGAACCGATTTGGGAGCGTGGTATAGCAAAAAAATACAAACATAACACTTATTTGCCGCGACGAACGGATAACATCATACGCGTTCGCCTGGGGGGATAATATTTGACATCAAATTAAATCAAGTTGGCTGGATATCAATCACGGCCAAAAGGAAAGAAAAAAATGCCACGTACTATAATAACTTATTTAATGAATGCATGCCATGTTTCAAAATACATAATACTATCCTTACACACTTTGTAAGACAAAACTTGCATATGCAAAAGGAAAGTTTTTACATGTCCTTTACAGAAGTACCTTGTTCAATTCAAGTGAATACAATTTCATACCTATACAACATTATTTTCTATTTTGATTGACATACAGCACATTGAATATCTCCATCACACTTGTTTGATTTGTTGAATATTGAAACAGTTTTCTCAAACTTACCCGACTACCACAAAACCGTGTTTATATTGTTTAATCTAAGCAACTGATATAATACGGGTTTGTGTTAGTAAGTTATCATTTTTAACAGACTTCAAAAAAAGGAAGAGCTTATATTATAACTACTTAAATGAGTAGATCATTGTATACATTTTGCTGTTGAAATCTCAATAGTTTTATCATTCTGTGAATTTTAGTCAAGTTTACAAAACAAACTTATTACATATAAAAAAAACTAATATGGTCTCTGGCGATCCCTGCCCCTGAAACAAAGAAAAACAAAAATTAATTAACACCGTTTTTAGGGATCCGTAGCCAAATGGTAAAAACGGAACCATTATAATTTCATCACGTTCGTTTGTCCGGATGTGACACAGCCGTTTTACTCGGAGACTATTAAATTGAAAAGAATGTTTATTCAAGTGTACAGAAATTACAAAAAAAATAATTAGGGAAGGCACTCGCCATACACGTAACAAAAAAACTTTCAATACAGGTAAGTGTGTGGGGTATTGTTGGATCCCTTAAAAATATTTATGATGTTTCTAAGTGACTTTGCAATTTAGGTTAATATTTTTTTATAGGATATTTATTAATCGTAGTTTTTTTAGAGACATACAATGAAAAAAATAAATTAAAAATTTAAAAAATCCCCGACAAAAACAAAGCGTCTAAAAAGTAAAAAAATAATATCATAAAAGTTGTAGGTAATATTTTGATCCAAACGTCGTCGTGTCGGGGGACGGCTAATGAAAATAGGAAGTTAACAGCAGCTATCCTTTCTACAACAGCATACTCGTACATTCATTATGCCTAGTGTGTGTTGGCGTTTGCATTAGCCGTCCCCCGACACGACGACGACGGTTGGATCAAAATATTACCTACAACTTTTATGATATTATTTTTTTACTTTTTAGACGCTTTGTTTTTGTCGGGGGTTTTTTAAATTTTTAATTTAATTTTTATTTCCAGCTTTTTAAATTTTATATTACTCGTATATTACTAGTAGAAACGCTACGATCAACACGCAGCTCGCCGACATCTGCGTAGCTGTACGTTTTTTGCCACAATTTACTCTCATTTATCTATCCTACTCCATCATCAGACTTTGATCACCATCTATCTGTAACTTATTTGTTGAGACCTTTCCAGTGAGTCCAAACACGATACCTCTGCTGTAAGTTCGTGAGGGAGTTGGGTATCCCGAAAATTCCAGGTGATGCTGCAGCATCAGCTCAAGGTTACTACATATATTCTTTTCATATCATTGAAATAAGACAATTCTAAATTTCCAATCGAATAGACCTGAGGAAGATGCTCACATCCATTCATCAACTAGAAAAGAGCTGATAATTTTCAAACGGCTGAAGCGATTTTCTCGAATCATAGCTAAGAACACTCTCGATTAAGTCACCTATCAAACAAAATCAAAAAAATCAAAATCGGTTCAGCCGTTTGGCAGCTACGATGGCGCAGACAGACACACAGATACACACTTTAAACTTATAACACCCCTCTTTTTCCGTCGGGGGTTAAAAACGTATTTTTGCGGCCGGTAAAATCAATACTATGCATGCATAAATATTCATCTCGACTCGAAACCCTTCCTTACCCATCAACAGCCAAATTCTCACTACTCAGTTCGTGGTATCTTTATGAATTAAAAAAAAGAACTCTTTCAATCAATATTTTAGACAGAAAAATCAGCAATATAACTCTCTAAGTTCATGAAAGTGCGAAATGTCATGATTTCATGAAATAGTCATTCAATACACTTTCATGAGCTTAGAGAGTTGTATTGCTGATTTTAATGTTTATAATTCTGTAAATCCATATTTGTTATGAGCGCTTATAATATTTAGATATACAACCTGATACTGACCTGCAAATTGCAAAAAACGTTAGAAAATTTGAATTTCGCGGGCCACCCTAGCGCATCCCCCTTAAAGGTTATTCGAATTTGCGTCGTATCCCGCCATTTTTATTCGATAATAATAGGTATTGCAAAAAATGTGAACCTTCTATAGAGAATTATGGGTGTAGATTAAAAAAAAATACAAAATTAAGTTGATTTGTTGATTATTTTGCCTCCGAACAATCCTACAATTCAAAATTCATAACGTATTTTTACAAGCTTTATATTAGCTTGCTCTGTTCGTATGTCGTTCCGGTTACTCTTTTTGTCATCAATTTTTCAAGCACTTACAGGCATCCGATTGAGCTGAAACTTGGCATACGTATACAACTACCGAGACATTTTGAAAAAAATATACCAAAGAGCTGGTCTGATGATGGAGTCGGAAGTTGGGCATGGGAACTCCTCAATCAAACAAGATAGCACCATCGTGTTTGGACTCATTGGTTACTTATTAACTAGTAGCTAGTGTTCAGGGTCTGATGATGGAGCCGGAAAGTGGCCATGGGAACTCATCAATCAAGCCAGAAAGCACCATAGTGTTTGGATGCGTTGGTTATGTATTGACAAGTGCTTTGACACTAGGTAGTGTTCAGGGTCTGATGATGGAGCCGGAAGGTGGCCATGGGAACTCCTCAATCAAACAAGATATCACCATCGTGTTTGGACGCGTTGGTTATGTATTGACAAGTGCTTTGACACTAGGTGGTGTTCAGGGTCTGATGATGGAGCCGGAAGGTGGCCATGGGAACTCCTCAATCAAACAAGATAGCACCATCGTGTTTGGATGCGTTGGTTATGTATTGACAAGTGCTTTGACACTAGGTGGTGTTCAGGGTCTGATGATGGAGCCGGAAGGTGACCATGGGAACTCCTCAATCAATCAAGATAGCAGCATCGTGTTTGGACTCGTTGGTTATGCATTAACAAGTGCCACTAGCTAGTGTTCAGGGTCTGATGATGGAGCCGGAAGGTGGCCATGGGAACTCCTCAATCAAACAAGATAGCACCATCGTGTTTGGATGCGTTGGTTATGTATTGACAAGTGCTTTGACACTAGGTGGTGTTCAGGGCCTAATGATGAAGCCGGAAGGTGGCCATGGGCAAACCTCAATCAAACAAGATAGCACCATCGTGTTTGGCCTCATTGGTTATGTATTGACAAGTGCTTTGACACTAGGTGGTGTTCAGTGCCTGATGATGGAGCCGGAAGGTGACCATGAGAAAACCTAATTGTTTGGATTTGTGAAGATGATAGAACAGATATTTAAACAAATCGTAATGCTAAAAAGTAGAAAATAAAATATAAGTAAAAATCTTTTTAAAAACAAGCTTTTATTAACTAAAAAGTACTAAATTAAACTGTCGTAAACATAGAACTTTAATATTTTCTTAAAAGCTTGAGGCGTAAATGTCCTTCTTACACTTAACTTGAATATAAGCCTCAAGGTTTTAAGAAAATATTAAAGTTCTATGTTTACGACAGTTTTATTTAGTACTTTTTTGTTAATAAAAGCTTGTTTTTAAAAAGATTTTTACTTATATTTTTCTTATTGTTAACTAGCCTAGTCTAATATTACTTCCCAAAAAATATTTGTCAGTGGTTTAATGTCTAGCTTGTTGGTTTTAACTTTTAAACGACAGACAAAATTGCAATCGCGCGGCTAAAAGTTTACTCAGTGGTGGTTCTGTTAGTGTCCAACACTTACCGATGTGTGCACATGACACAATCTTACACACATAACCGAATTATTCAAGTCATTCTCAAAATAAAAGAATGTTTGTACAAACCGATTTGTGGTCTGAATAAGTCGAACAGAAGGTGCTAGCGCATATCGCCACTCCTAGTTTGTCTATGGCTCCGCGCAAACGGGTCACCGATCACAACCACCGGTCGATTCGATACAAAACGTGTTAAAAATCATGTAATCAGCTTGTCGCCAGTTTGCCCGAAGCCTATAAATGAATGTCAATAATGATAGTTACCCTCCGTCGCTCCTCATGGCGCCGCCTCCACTGCCGCGGTCGCTGCCACCGCCGCTGCTGCCGTAGCTGCGTCGGTCGCCGCCGCGGTCCCCGCCGCGCTCCCCGCGCCCGCCGCCGCCGCCCCAGCCGCCGCCGCCCCGGCCGCCGCCGCCGCGCCCGCCTCGCCCCGGCGGACCCCCGCCACCTCCGCGCCCGTTACCACCTGAGGGTGGCCCACCAGCTCCACCTCCGGCGCCTTCCGGTTTCTCCTCGTTACATCTATTGCAGGCTTTTCTCCACGAAAAGTTTGTGTTCCCGCAGCTCGGGTTAGGACATCTCCAATCCCCAGCTCGATTGCCAGATGGTGGGCCGCCGCCGCCCCCGCCGCCGCCGCCGCCGCCCAGCGCGCCGCCGCCCCCGCGCGGGCCCCCGCCGCCGCCTCCCCCGCGCGGGCCACCGCCGCCGCCGCCTCCCCCGCGACCTCCACGGAAGCCTCCGCCACCGCCTCCTTTGTTTCCGGCCCAAGTGTTTTGTCTTTGAGCGAGAGACACTTTAATAGTAGCTCCATTGAAATCTTTTCCGTCGAACCACTGAATAGCAGAGGATGCGGCGTTAGAGTCTTCATAAGTCACGGTAGCTTCTCCTTTTGGCTGCCCAGATACTTTATCCTTATACATCCATACTTTTGGTCTTTGCGTCTTCTTGTCGGTCTGTAGCAACATAATCAATATTTTAACAAACTGAAGAAGAAAAGTACCTATTTCATTTCATAAGGTTTCGTTTTAACTACACATCAAATTCCAAGTTTCTTTATTTAGCAGTTTGGGCTGTGCGGAGTCTTTCCTTGTGACTTTATGACATCTTTATAGAACATAAAAACAATAGAAAATTACTTTTATTATTATTTATTTTTATACTAGCTTTTGCCCGCGACTTCGTTCGCGTGGAATAGTGACTTCCGACAGATTTTTGGTTTTACCCGCATGGCGCATAGTTCACGATCACGCGGGATCTCTTCAAAAATGAACGGAACCAATTTTAAATTTACGAAACGATCAATCCTCAATTCTACGACAGTACCGAAGCGATCGGCCGATACCAGTGTTACCAGATGAAAAAAAAAAACTACCGTGTTGATGGATTAAAAATACCGTGTTTCAGACCCAAAATACCGTAGACATATTTGAAAAATACCGTGTAAATTATCGTGTAAAAAGCAAAAGAAAGAACCATGAATATTCAATATTTGTATTAAAAATTATAATTAACCACTTTCTTATTTTTAATATTGATTTTAATTTTGATCATGGTTAGACAAACGGACAAAATAGAAGCCTTTTTGTATTTAGTCGTGTTAAGATTACGTGATTACGTGTGTACAACATTATGGGAATGACCACGCGGCGGCGTAGTGTAGTATGCAAAGCAACAAAAACTAAAAATGCGTTTTGTTTTACGTATTGGCTTTAATTTTATTAAATTACAGTTACATAATTTATTATATTGATATTATTTTTTTCATACCTTTTTACTATTTATTTACTTTTTTCCGTGAATTAAAACAATAACATGAACCGAACTCGTGTAACGATCGACACCATTGCGCGATCACCAACTCGACATATAGTACTAATAGAATTATCTATACTCCGTTAGAGCATTTTCTATGTACTAAAAGTTGTATTATATTATATTTTTCATACCTTTTTACTATTTATTTACATTTTTCCGATGAATTTTCAGTACTGAATTGATGCCGACTCTTGACCAATAGATGGCGCTGTATGTCCGGAATTAATTTTATTTTTTGTAATAAAAACTATCCTATGTCCTTTCTCAAGTTCCAAACTATGACTGTACCAAATTTCACACAAATCGGTTCAGTAGTTTAGGCGTGAAGCAAAGACAGACAGACAGAAAGACAGACAGACAGACAGAGTTACTTTCGCATTTATAATATTAGTTTGGATTACATTTTACCACTAGAGTATTTCACCCTTTCACCTATGCGCTACGGGCAACGAACTTGCGTCTCAACCCGGGTGGGGGGCGCGGGACGTGGCCTGACCGGCCGAGAGCGCGACCCCTCCCTCAGTCAGTCAGCTGTTTTGCTAGCGAGCACGGTGTCGGATAGAAACTTTAAAAAATCTCTTAATTAAAATAACGTTTTTTTTTGTTGTTATACTCGGTCATTTATAAAAATCTTTTTATAAGTCAACTACCCATGGTTTGAATGGCAACGGTGTTTACCCTTACACCCTGTATACCTTGTAAGTATTTACATAAAAAGATCTGATTGTGTTACCGACTGAAATATCGACGCACAATACAGGGAGCAACTACTGGTAATAGGAACGTCAAATTTTGTACAAGGCTTCCTTTTTTAAAGTTTTTATATTATACACCGTGGCATTTTAATCGTCTTTCATCCGCAGCCCACTTCATGTATCCAATGACTGCTACACATTCATAAAAAAAAGATAAGTATTTATGAACATTTGAGTAATTAAAAAAAAAAAAAATAATAATTTAATAGTAAGACGCATGACGTAGTTTGAAACACCCTGTTATGAGCGCGGTCCGAGCATTGCGTTCCAAAGGCGGCACGGACTGAAGCGGCGGCATCTTTAACAGAGTTCATTCCCCCTATTGCAAAAATGTGTTTCTTACTATTGCAATCCTGTTCTCATTACGTAGCAGTTTGTACATAAAAGCTATTTAATTCCAATTCTTCCTTCATACTTGGTACGGGCTTAGGATTGTCAGAAACATAATTAATTCTTAATAAAACCAAAACTAAGTTGTGTTACATACGTAGGTACATAGTAAGTGCAGATTAATAAAAAAGAAAGTTACAAACATACGGCCGATTTCAATAACTGATCAATTTGTCTTCGTTCGACCCTATTGAAGATAGAAATTTGACTCATGTCTACTAACCTAGCAAATAACAAACAAAAGATATTTAGTTACTGAAATTGCAGTCCTGGCACTTGCGGGTTGATCACACCTCGGTTGCGTAACATTTTCAGATTATTTGGCGCAGCGTACAATCTCCTTGCTCCCCGTAAATTGTCACTACTCACTGCGTACAGGCGCACCATTTGTAGGTACTCGATATTCGAGTATCGATAGTTCCTCATAATCATTGTGAAGTAGGTAGGAAGGACCTATTCACTGCTTGCACTGTAACGATCGCGAACAACGTTTGATATCCGGTAGCGCGCGCGCACTTCCACTTCCGGTATTCGGCGCTGCGAGATTGACCTTCACTTATTTTCGAGTGAAAGGGGCGGGGCGTGCCACGCGCGGCTCTACTCAAAGGATAGCATTAGAGCTCCTCATTGGATGACAGTCCACGTGGACTATGCTTGATTGGTTTTCGGTATTGCAATGATCTACTCGACCCGTGCGCTGCGTAGGTATGTTCTACCGTTTGATACGTTAACATTAATAACAGGATGTTTCAGAATTCTAATGCAATATTTATTTTTCTTTGTACCTATTATATTAATTAATGGTAAAAAAAAAAAAATCGTATCTTGAGGTATTTTATGTCGGATACATTGAGTGGACCACCTTTGTAAGACGATTAAAATGCCACGGTGTATATAAGTTTTTCAAATCTGCTCCACGAAAGGGATTCAGGGGGTGTTAGTTTTAATTGAAGAATCTTAGCGCGCGCAGTCCGGTTATCTCACTCTAACGAGAGTTCGAAAATCGACCTCAAACGGTACAAGAAGGGATAAATAAGTTTTTAGGGGAGCATACAACTGCGTGGCTCGATTACCTCGTAAAATTAGTATAAATAATCTTATGGTGGATCCGCAGTTGTTGCCTGCAAAATTTTCTTACGTTTTTGCAATTTGCAGGTCAGTGTCAGGTTGTATGTATCTGTATCTTAATCAAAATATAATTCGCGACTAACAATACGTATTTATAATATTACTGCTGTCACGATCCCGTGGGAATATTGGGATAAAAGTATCCTATGACCTTTCGAGGACATGGTCTACACACAATGTACGCGACTTCCAAAAAAACACTACAAAATGAAAATTAACTTTAATTTCAAAGTCAGAGGCAAAAACCGAAATTTCAAAACCAGAGACACCGACTTCCGAAATTAAAGTTATTTTTGACTTTGTAGTATTCTTTTGGAAGTCGCTTGTTTTTTTTTGTCTAAAATAAAAAATACCTTAATAATGCCGATAGATCCAAAGTGTTGACATAATTCATCTTCTGTAGTACTTGGATTCATGCCTTGGATAAAGATGGTGTCTTCTTGCGTTACCATATCACCCCCACCCCCACTCCCACCCCGATCTCCACCGAATCCGCCGCCACCACCTGCAGATGAACATTTATTTAGTTACTGCTGTCACAAAGTATACTACACACTGGTTGCGTACACCTATTTTTGTTTTACCCATCCAATATGGCTTGAAAGTAATTAAGATTTTTATTGGAAGTAACCCAGTGTTATTATAACACAATACCACAGCATGAACTTTATTTTAGAAGTATATTTGATAAATACAATGCAGTTTTTTTGTCCAATTTCACACGTCATTACCAAAAGCAAACACTCTGTAACTGTTCATACAACCAAAATTTGAACGTTTTCTCAAAATATGTCAAAAATTACGGATTCACCTAAGATTATTGTATTTCCTTAGTTGCAAAATAATATAAGGTGTCTAGGTCCGAGAATGTCACAATAGCACATACAGTACTCGCCATTAGTATGGCACATCGGTAACACGACATACTGGTAGCGTGTAGTATAGCATTGGGTCTGTCGCATATTGCACTGTTACCGTCTTATACCTAGAGAAGTAAAAATCCTTTATGCAAATAATTAATTGCAATAAAAACATATACCACAAATCGATGTTTAATAACTGCTCTACATATTTAAATATAGTAAATAAGCCTTACTTGTGAAGTGTGGTAAGAGAAGTGCGGCACACCTTGTCGCGTCAATGATGGACGGACATATCGCTATACAAAACCAATTTTAATCCCGTGTCACTTTCTTGTTTCCGATGTACCATATTTTTGGTCAAGTACAGTACTATTGTTAAACCACTGCAGATTCTATTTAATGTAACAATGTCCAATAACACATTCAATTAAATTTCAATTAGGGCTGCCAAAACGATATACATGTTTCTGGTATTACCATAAAACTTACACTAGTAATACGCAAAACTTATCATAATAACACCACTTGTGTTTACATTACACAACAATCAATACACCTTTCATGGAAGACCATAACGGGAATGTTGAAACCAAAACTCGTGTCATATAAATGATAACGACGGACCTTCTTGGATACGTATAGAATATATCCACCATAGCATGCGTTGAACCACCTATTTTACACACCTTTACTGGGGGAAATTATCAGCAACCTCGCGTAGTCCACACACCACACCCCCATAGATTTTGATTTACTTATTTTGTTTCTTTGAGAGTGATGGCAAAAGGAAGCTTAAGCTAGCGTTAAAATATTTATTACAAATATTACAATGCATGTAACACCGCAAAATACTTGCATTGTTTACCCAAAAAATAGTACCGGCAGAGTATTTAAAGATTGTTTGATGAAACTTGAAACCCCTAACTAAAATTAGTTCTTACAGGTACAGTCAACCTCAAAAAGATGTACACATCGACACGAATTCATTTGATTGTCGACAATTTGTGTTCCATAATACTGTATCAATTTGTAGCTACAATAGGGAATATGCATGTATTTTTTTAATATTTTTATTCGATAGTTTACATCGTCAAATAATAGTAAAAAAAAATTCGACGGCAAAAAAGCAATTTAAAGTAGTTAAAAAAATGTTTAAAAATATCCAACCGATCCGGGCTATTTAAACGCCCTCCATTTGGCGCGCTTGGTGTGGTGACGTCACAGTTCGTGAAAACAGACAAGCAACTGTCAAGTCAACGTCAAAAACTCCTTTTTCTATGAGCGTTTGACATTGACTTGACACTTGTTGATTGACTTGACATTGACATTTTGATTGTTATTCCGGATTGTTACGTCACATCCGCTCTTAGCCTTTTCAAGTATTTGAATTACCCACAGTTTTTTAGGACTTTTTAAAAATTAATTTCTCGCTCAAAAAGAAATTTTATTCAAAAATATTGATGGAGGCATAATTCTGAAGTAACATAGTTTATAGAAAAAAATATTTGACCCATATTTGAATCACATGCATATTCCCTATTAAGAACTCTATGACTCTCTCTCTCTCTGATAACACTCTATATCTCTATTTAATATCTCTCTATATATATTTTATCTGTAATTATGTTTTGTGGATACACATTGATACAATATTATGGAGCAAAGATTGTAGACAATCAAATTAATTATTGTCGATGAATAGATTTTTTTTTGAGGCAGACTTTTTACTCTTAGTTCGACGAGAACCCAGTATGAAATACGCACGCAAGTTCACGCAACCAGGTTTTTTTTACCAGTGAACCAATAGAATACCAGGTTTGGCAGCCCTTAGATAATTACAAATTAATAAAATGTTAACAGCACCGCTCGCTCATCGCGAGGAGCTTTACCTTTATTATAACCACCCCCCCTGCCGCCGCCACTAAAACAATAAGAACAGCGTTTAGTACACTGGGCAGGCTGGGGACACACTGTACGGCCGCGGAGATTGATTCACACCTAGGTACACTTTTAAAGTGACCTTAGTCCATGTGTTGCATCCTTTTCTTTACCATAACGTTTAATACCTTGATACCTTGAAAATCTTAGAACATTGTTGGGTGATGTTAATATTACAATATTTCTCGACATAAATGCATGCTAGCAGTAACAATTTAAATATTTTCAAGAAGAAAGCTTGAAATATATTTTATAAAACAACCTTGAAACTATTTGCACTCATTCATGGTGATACTTTTCAATGCATTATTTCAAAATTGTTTTACGCCCACACCTTTACTTGGAGAATGTAATTAAGACTGAAATGACGGCTGGCCAAATAGAAGAAGATTCGCCATTCAGTCCCATTCTCTATGCAAACATGTGTTAATATAATTATATAAAGAAAGCTAATATCCTTCTGATTTTCCGCTAGGAAGAGTCCATACTTAACAACAAGTTCATCAACCCATAACCGATGAACCTGCATTGGATATGGGTTCATGAACTTGTTGTCAATTTATTAGTTGTAATACTTATTTAGTGATGATAACCTGCATCAAGGTCGTTTGTGGTGACATCCAATAATATTAGCCTTCATTAGACAATTCATATAATTATGTACACTTTAAGTAGATGTATGTCACTTCGGCTATTTGGGATGGCCGAGTCCCATTAGCTTAATTTTAAAGTATTTACAGACAGATCTATGATGTTGTTCAAAATAAAATGTAGTTTGATTATTTAAATAGCGAATTCCAACAAAATACTGATAAAAGTGTGTACATAATTATTATAATGCTAATTTAATACCAATTTTAGATGACACAAAATCAGTACAGCAGCACAATGGAAATAATATTATTTTCTTTGGTAGATAGTAATACTTAATATAAATTATAAGTGGAAAAATATTTTAATGTAAGATATTTTAGCTGTTAATATTGATACATATTTTGATTTTTTCATTTTGAAAAGATCCCTGACGGCTTTGTAATATTATTAGAATAAAAAATACTCAAACAGCAAGATGTGCAATGGAAATGAGTAATTATTATTAAAGGATTTAAATAGCTAAGTTTATGTTGATAAAATAGAGACCAGACATGCTAAAAAACCTGTTTTACTTGACTAATTACTAAGCATCTGAATGAACACATTCCTCATAATTTTCTTGAAATAAATATGTTACTGATTATGCACATAATAATAATATATTATTAATCAATTAAAATCTTAGGAGTTCAAGTGTAAGAACAGGTAGAAAACTCAACCTAATGTGCGGGTACGCTTTTATAATTTCTAAAGTGACGATATTATCGTGGACGTCCACGCCCATAAAATGTATGGAAATAAGAAATACGGAAATACGTGGTGCACCTTATAACGTTATCGCGGACGGATATAAAAGCGTCTTTCATGATGTGGACGTCCACGATCTTATCGTCACGTTAGAAATTACAGAACACTGAGCAGTCTATAGAAAGGTCGATGGTCTGCCGAAATTACTGTACTGCACGTAATTAATAAACCTCCGCTAGCTCCTAAACTATACATTTCAATGAAGTGTCATGTAAAAAATGGTCTGCACTATAAATTATCCGAACTAGTGTTTTTATTTGTTACATAGGTTATTTTATAAGCTTTCGTAAGTAGGCACTTATTTTTATACATTTTTATTCATTTCATCATCTATTACACTGTCGCAATCGGCCATGATTTTTCTGTAAAATGTCTATCTCTAATAAAGTTTTTACCTAGGAGATAAAAGTTGAAGGTCGAACGGTATTTTTTTGCCAATTTATGAGCTACTGAGCTACTAGCTGTCACCCGCGACTTCGTACGCGTGAGGTTTGTTATTTGTTTTTTTTATATAATATAGAATTGTTTTCGTGTATGAAGATTTCTCGATATTCTTTGCTTGCGCGATGTAGGATTCTGTGACAGTGGTGTTTGTGAAGCCAGGTAAAGAACACAGTTGTGTTTGCGAAGCCATATACGTTTATATAAATACTAGCTTCCGCCCGCGGCTTCGCCCGCGTGGTATGCCGTTAAAAAGTAGCCTATGTCCTTTTTCAGGCTCTAGCCTATCTGTGTACCAATTTCATTTAAATCGGTTCAGTAGTTTTGGCGTGAAAGCGCGACAGACAGACCGACAGAGTTACTTTCGCATTTATAATATTAAGTAAGGATATCATATATCCAGGGACTGAACCACACAAAAATTTCGTCATTTTTTCGGTAACACACTGCCTTGCGAGCCTGTGCCTCACCCTCACTAAGAGACCTCAGAGCTCCTGAAGCGAACCTACCGAAATTGTATAAAGATTAATAACGATAAAAGTTTAAGACTTCCACAAGTCTGCTTGACGCCGTTCTTAGCACAACAAAATATTCTTGCGCCGATTTATCCCCACCACAGATATTATAATACTACGTACAGATACCCAATCCCATACAAAGAAATGACACCACCCTAAGTCTGGCTATTGAGCTGGCTATTTTTCGTTCTCCATTTTTTTAACAGATGGCAGCATCAGCGACTCACTACCTAATTGCCAGAGACTGTAGTTTTTTTAACGCCATCTAGGAGTCTTGCCTAGATACTACGCAAGACTCCTAGATGTTTTTCTTTCTTTTTTACGTTTTTTCTTCCTAGGTGTTCAATTTTTATATTTCTACGTAAAGTACTAGATTTAAAAAAAAAATAGTTTGATTTTTCTTAATGAAACGACATAAACGCAAGTTTAAACTGTCATCACTTGAGTAAAACGCCATCTATTGCAAAGAGCTCTCAACAAAATGTTTAGCAGTTTTACTACTTTATCATTCTAAGGGTTCGAATTGAAGTAAACGGCTTAATTTAAGTTTTTTGTTGAAAATCCGAGATTTATGAGTGTAAATACATAAATCAGCATTAAACAGATGTTTTGATTTTTACTAATATTACCTCAGCCAAAATTTGTTGTATAACGCTTTTTAGTGTTTGTTAATTTCATAAATTGTTACTTATGCTGCCATCTATGATTTTTTTTCAAGACTAATTATAATTTGTTCGAGTTGAGACCCCATGTCCCCACACATGTTAATGTATACTAGCAAAGTCTAAAGAACAATGGCCCCTCTCCTGCCATGTTTGGACTAGAAAAATCGAATATAACGTAACTTGATGAAACATATTGTGTCGTGTAATTTGCATAATATACAGGGTGGTCCAATTAGAGACGTCATAAAAAAAAAAGATTCCTCATGCCCAGGGGTATTCGAAAATACCCCATGTATGTTCTGCGATTCTTGATAGTTTTGGAGTTTAAATTATTTAAAAAAAAATTGTATAGTATAGAAACGGCTTCAGATTATTTTTTTGCAATTCTGTACCGTTAAGGAATATTCCTAATAATTTATATTCCTATCATTAATTGATACAAAAATTTTGATCTAACGGAGGAAATCTCGTTTCAAATTTTCTAGTCATCATTTTATAAACAATTTGATGAAATACTAACGTTTAATTTTAGATTTAACTCAGAAAAAAAAAAACATACCCTTAAATTGGACAACAGTGGACCAATAAACAGTGGACCAATAAAATTATTCTTATAATTATAAAAAAAACGTTCATAAACCAAATGTGTGAGGACTATGTGGATAATTTTTAACCGACTTCTTCAAAAAGGAGGACGTTCTCAATAATTCGTCTGTATATGAATCGATTTTGATGATTCTTTTTTTTTTTTGGTAGGTCATGCTACAGAGGTGGTCCCATATAAATTTGCTTGCGTAGTTTTTGAGTTGGCTTCAATATTACGTATTTTCCCCACTTAGTATATGTAGACGATGTTTTAAGTGACCCCGTCACTTTTATTTACATAGCAGGTAGTGCATTCGAATTTGTGTGGGGTAGGTAAGTGCCACAACTAAAAAGTTGAAAAATAAATTATTTATCTTTTGCTTCTCTTTCTCAGTTTTAATGCTGGTCTGGCAGTTTGAGTACTTTATGCGGCCTACCCAAATGTTCTTTCTTTGGTATTGTTCGTCAAGCTCCTTAATTAAGTTCTGACATGAGCGCCTCAGTTAATAAAAAAATTTGATCAGAAAAGTTCTGAGTTGAGCTCCACTATTACTGACAAATGCTTGCACTGACTGGACAGGTCCACTCAAATCTCTGTGGTTCTTTCCTCAAAAGACCATTAATCTACATGGTCCTCAAATGACCTGACCAAGATTATGTCTGGACTTTAAAAGAGTCTGCAACCTCTGAGTTTGTTTCGGCCTTTCTTCTCGGAGTAGTCAGATAGGAAACGCCGACCTAATCTAGCTTACATATTTTTTTTTAATATCGCATTTTTATAAGAGTAATTCCTATATCCTATTTACAGAATAAACAATTTCATTTCATGTCAATGATAAAGTAGCACGGACGATAGTAGGTTGCAAATTCACCGCAATTACAACAAGCTTGCTAGTAACTTGTTGGTCAAAACTGCCAGTATTCAATGGTGACATTAGACGATGCGTTGGTTCGAATCCACGTCAAGTCGTGTTCTTTTTAGCCGCCTGCGCGACATTAAGGCTAAGCGTATGCTGAAACGCAGGTGACGCAGGTCCACCCAGGGCAGGGCAGGGCAGATTTTGTAATTCATGAACGTACTGTACTGACAGGTGGTCATCACTTATTTTTGAAACGCAGGTAACACGCAACAGCATAGGTAACGGCACAGCACGCGTCACGCAGAAATCTGTGCCGGCTCTACAACCAAGCGTAGCGCAGGACAGACACAAATGTCTGCATCACACGTGCCTGCGCCACAGCTGTCAGTATGTTCATGCATTACAAAATCTGCTCTGCCCTGCTTTGCGTGGACTCAGCATACGCTTGGCCTAAATACCGAGTTATTTAAAGTATTATTTAAGATAGTCATAACAAATTCAATTTCAAAGCAATATTATATTTTAGAACTTGAGGGGTCCCCACATAGTGACGCTGTCTGTACCTACCTTAACTGCTTTCAGTCCCTAGTTATAGCCATAATGTAGGCAAGCCATCAGGTGATAACTTTTACACCACCCATATTATACGGAAAAGTCTACATTACATGAACAGACAGGAGTGCAAATCCCATATTACTTGTTTTTCTTATTAATTTTAAACAAAGCAATGTAATGTAGTTTGTTTATCTGGATTAATAGCATAATCCTTATTAACTAGACCCTTTTCATAGATTTATTTGACTCACTGTTTATAAGGGCCAAGCGTTACCATACAACTTCAAGATGACTAATATCCAATAATAAGAAGACCTAAGCAGATGATAACATTTTAGAATGGACAAAGTAAAATGTATCCATAGTAGGTAGTACTTGTTATGTACTCTTCCTTTAGATTTTGGGTAGATCTCTTGAGTCCAATTGAGTCCAGCTTAATGTAATTTATGGGTACATTTTGAAATTTCTTCTTAAGTTCTTGTAATGAAATTATGCAGGGATTATGATCATGATGCACAGCCCATACCATGTTTAACAGGAATTTTGATTAAGGATTATTGGCTGATGACGTATTTATAATATGATGTTTAGTTGTATAAAAGTTCAGATCAGAATCAGTAAAAAAATATCTTATCCCTGCATACATTCAATAAAAAACTTGTATACAAATTAAGTATAATACACTAAAATTACTAAAGTTGTAGACAAGTCTGGACTTTTTAAGTGGGAGGCTTATGTTATGAATGATTTAACCAGTATTCAACCTACATAAAATATAAGGCAATGACACTCACCCATAACCGCCATCTCTACTCCCCCCATCTCTATTGTAGCTTCGATCACCTCCTCCAAACCCTCCTCGGTCACCATTGCCACTGCCACCGGAATATCCTTGTCTGTCACGATCTCGGTCTCCACCATAGGTAGAACTACCACGATCACCACCTCCATAATAACTACTTCCACGATCGCTGCCGCTCACATTGTAGCCACCACTGCTGCTGTTGCGATCATAGCCACCACCACCACCACCACTGCCGCCATAGTTGGAGTCAAAGCTTTGACCATAACTGTTTCCTTGTTGGCCACTTCCATATGAGTTACCACCTAAAAACAAAACAAGTTTCACAATAATTATCAATGATAACAGCCACAATGCATTCTGCCTCTGAAAAAATGCTTGGTTTGTAGCTGCTTTCAGTAGGTAGGTGTGGCCACACATCTAACATTAATTTGTATTAAAACAATAGTGTAGGTGTAAGTAATTGAATTGAGTGTGAAATAGCTTAATTTCGGGGACCGGCAGTAAGCAGTTATACAGTCACAAATTGAGAAGTTATGGGGAGCCTAAAATATTAGCTACAGTAAGGTTACATAGTATCCGTTATTCCGTTGAGCGTGGGAATTTACGAGAAAAAAAATATCAAATTATCGTAGGGTTAAGATTTGACGAACACTCAAGAAAACAGAAGAGAACAAGTATCTCACCGGAACTTTGTTGATTCCAATCTTGACTTTGTCCAGAAGCATAACTGCTTTGATAACCTTGTCCAGACCCAGAGTAATTGTTGTCACCAGAAGCCATAGCTGGTGGCGGCACAGAATATTGAGCTGAGTATCCGCCGCTGTAATCACCCGCTGATAAAATAAATTCACAAAATAAGCTGTAGCTTAGAAAATAATAACAGGAGCAGCAATATGATAAAAATTGCTACTTACGGTCACCCATTTCGAACAAGCAGAAATTTAAAAGAACACAATATTCTAAAAATTCTAGTCAAGAAAGTAGGTACAGAATACGGAAACAAGACAAACCACGCCACGCTACAATGGCGCCCGCCGTTTTTTTTTTTTCTTTGGCGTCGCTCCGTCACCGATCGCACGTTTTCTCTTCAAAATCGACCATAGATTCTTCCAATTCGATCTTTAATTTTCTCTACTTGCAACATAAGACAGATTCTGCCTCCTCTACAAGCCTACGCCTGCTCGTGGCTGCTACACGGTTGCCAACCAAGTTGGTTGGCAACCGTGTAGCAGGCACGAGGCACGAGGTTGGTTGAACCAACCACGTCCCGCCCGGACAGAGATGACCTTAGTTGGCGACCAGCAGAGCTGTGCCTGTTTCAACTACAAGGTCGCCAACAAGCTATTCTTTCGTGATTTTCGAGGAGTAAAGCTATAGACGTCATGGGGATTTTTTTACCGATGCATCATTGGCGATTGTATCCATTTAGAAACCAAAACCTCCCAGGCTAGGCGCTTTTGATTGTTGTCTTTGTACTGTTCGTAGCTAAGATCCCACAGACATAGGTCACTGTACAGCTCGATCAACCCTTATCGTTTAGAGAGAAGAGAGAACTGTCTGTCGGTAGGTACTACCTAACGTGCGTTTGCTTGCACTGGCAAAACATTACAACAAAACATGTTTTAAATCTCTAGTTCCTGTCAAAAATTGTATGGAACATTGACAGAAGATAGAGATTTCAACATGTTTTGTCGCGCAAATGTTTCGCCAGTGCAAACGCACGGTTGGGAAGACGTTTGTAAATAAATATTGGAAAAAACATGAGTTTCAATTTCAATAGAGAGGCGTTGAACAGAGAAGGAATGTATCTAAGTACCTAATTTATTTTAGTTTTTCGTCTCGATTTCATCTAAAACTATACAAAACTAACGTTTTTTTTTCAGTTTTCCTACTATCATACGCACTTGGGATGATAGCTCAGAGACGCAAAAATCGCATGTATTGAGTAAAGACGATCAGACAGTCTGATCAGAAATCGGAAACAACATCTGTGTGTACGGCCTAACCGTGCGTTTGCACTGGCGAAACATTTGCGACAAAACATGTTGAAATGTCTATATTCTGTCAATTTTCCATACAATTTTTGACAGGAACTAGAGATTTAAACATGTTTTGTTGTAATGTTTCGCACGTGCAAACGCACGGCAAGCAAAATCTTCATTTTGTCTGTCGTGATACTCTTCATTGCCCGAGGCCCACATGCAAATCATGTTTCCACGGCTACCTCGCAAGCGTCAGAGCGCATGGCGCCACTGCTGTAAAATTTATGACATCTACCCACAAAAAAGGCCGGTTGTCGTTTTTATAGCACCTACTTCTCTATAGTAATTAATTTCTTATAAGAAAAACTACGTATTGAAACTGCACAAACTTAAAACTAGCCCTTATGTCACAAAGATATTACGCTATTTCCTGTTAAGGTTGATGCGCTAGTGTAGCCCGCGAAATTCAAATTTTCTTACGTTTTTTGCAATTTGCAGGTCAGTATCAGGTTGTATGTTGATCTAAATATTATTAGCGCTCGTAACAAATATGAATTTACAGAATACTATACATTAGAATCAGCAATACAACTCTCTAAGTTCATGAAAGTGCCAAATGTCATGATTTCATGAAATAGTCATTCAATACACTTTTATCGTCGCTATGGACAAAGGGTCATGGCCATTCGACTGGCCCGAGGATACCGCACAGTCTCCCGTGAGGCGGCGAGCCTCCTTGCCGGATTACCGCCATGGGATCTGGAGGCGAAAGTCCTCACGCACATCTGGGAGTGGCGCGACGAGATGAAGCGCCGGGGCGTAACTCCGCTGCCGCGACAAATCGCAGCACAGCGGACAGAGCTCTGGCAGGATCTCATGGCGGCATGGAGAGTGCTATTGTCGCAACCCAGTGCTGGGCACGCCACAATTGCGGCGATAACTCCCCTCTTTGAGGAGTGGCTAGAGAGGGGCCACGGCATCCTCACCTCCCACCTGACACAGGTCCTCGCCGGACACGGTTGCTTCGGGAGGTTCCTGTTTCGGATAAGGCGGGAGGAAACGCCCGGGTGTCCTCTTGGGGGCGATTGGCGGCGGTGACCTCTCGCGTGCGGCCCTGGTCCAGGCCATGGTACGGAGCGAGAGGGCATGGGAAGCAGTCACCTCCTTCTGCGAAGCAGTAATGCTCGCGAAGGAGGAGGCGGAACGCGTGAGGGAGAGGCGAAGTTTGCGCCCTCACTCCCCTAACCGCCGCCGTTGGAGACGCCCTGGGCATCAGGAATCCCAGGCGGATTCCCGGCCACCATAGGCGCGGGCAGTCGTTATCAGTTACCGCGACTGCAGACAATCGGACTGACAGTAAAATCGATAACGCCGCGCGCCAGTTTCCGACTCGGACGTTCGATCCGACTATCGGACGGATCGGACGTGTGTTGAATGTTCAAACAAAATAGTGGCCTTCCGATAGCCGGATCAGACTATGGGATCCGATTATCTGATGAACAAATCTGACGTGTGTTTATAAGGCCGTAAACACCGTCTGTGTGTGTCTGTCCAACCGTGCATTTGCACTGAGGAAACATTCAAGACAAAACAGGTTGAAATCTCTAGTTCCTTTCAAAAAAATTATGGAACATTAACAGAAAATAGAAATTTCAACATGTTTTGTCTTGAATGTTTCGCCAGTGCAAACGCACGGTAAGGAACATAAACAGAGTGTTAAGTGGGTGATAAACGTGCGTACTTAAAGTACGCGGGCTTTAAGTCCGCGACCTTACTCGGCTCGCCGTCGGTGACACACGTGAAGCTTGCTCAAAATTTCATTGTCAAATTGGCTCGCAGCTTGCGACGATGACAGACGGGCGAGTAAGCTCGCCGAGCCATATGTACACGTACTTGTTCGCACGTCTATCACCTCTGACCTGATAGACGTGCGAAAAACTTTTTGCTCTAATTTTATCAACATTGGACTACTACCAAAGAGTAAAGTAACTATACTACTACGTTTGAGAAATTGAGACATTCTGTATACTCACCTTGTGTCTGTCGGTCTAATTGTAGTCTGTGCAAGAAACGTAAACTCATTTATGCTGGGGCTACATTGTCGCGTTATCGTGAACTAAACTGCACCCGCTCTCTCTCGCACACCGCTCGACGTCTCGTTGAGAAACAGAGAGCGCATGAAGTATATAATGCGATAATGTAGCCCCAGCATAACGGCGAGAATCTGTCTCTGTGTAATGTAACATTACCACAGAGTCAGAGTACGTACATTTTTTATAGTACTAGTTAGTCTGTGTCTGTGGTAGTACCCTATATATTACTTTACTCTATGGTCTGTAGTCTGTGGTGCGAAGTTGCGAACTGACAGATTGGTTGGACTAAAAATGGACTAAAATTAGAGTAGAAAATAGGATTGAAATACTACACAATCTGTGAATCAATGCGAAATAGATTCAAACAGTAGGTCTAGATAATTCAGTACACATTTACCCATATCGATTTTGAGGAATTACGTTCTAATAACATTTTTAAAAGTAGCCTGAAGGTAACCACTAGCGTTGCTTTTCGTATTCTTTTGGCTGTTTTCGCGCTTCGGCTTTCTCACTCAGACTGCATTTTGCTGAGAAAATGTCTGCATATGTTGATATGAGTTTAGAGGATATAATTAAAAAGAAAAGAGAAAACAACAGGTAAATAAATCTTGTATCTTTTGTTGTCATTCACAGGTCACTCTTAACACCCCACCGGAATATTTTAATAGAAGTAACTTTTTTTGTTACAGAGCGAAAAGGAGTAAAGTAAAAGCACAGCCACTCAAACCATCACCTAAAAAGGCGCCAATAACCGATGCTAGAAATAAAATTATATCAAAAAAAAGAACTCAAATTACTGATGCTAGAGAAAAACTAGCACAACTTGCTAAACAGAAGGATGCAAGATTAAAATTAGAAAAGTTACGCCAAGAAAGAGTAAGTTCTGTTAAATACTCCTTTATCTAACCAGTCAGAAAGTTGTGTACTGTGTGTTTGCACTGGTGCTCTCTATTTTTTTTTTAAATCCTTACAATTTTTGACAGGAACTAGAGATTTCAACATGTTTTGTGGTGAATATTTCACTAGTGCAAATGCACAGTTAGACCTTATAATATGGTCTAAATATTAGGTTGGACACAGGTGTACAGTTTTAATGTTGTATGCAGCACTTTATTTATTTATTCATCAGAGTCAGGGATCCAGTTTGTTAGTAACAATAATGTTGTTATGAATTTTTCGAAATTATAAATTTCTTTTGTTTAATAGTAGATAAAGTTTTGCTTAATTTTTAGGCAAGAGTTTCTGGACCAATTAGAAATTCATTTACAAACAGAGGTAAATTTACGAGGGGACCACCAGCTAAAGAAAGAGGTAAGTAATATTTTATTATGTAGGTAACTGTGATGATATTATTAAACTTACTTTACTTTAACACATATTTTTTTTATGCTAAACTGGCGCCAACAACTACTTCATGAACAACACCAATGTGCCGTTCTCTATCATTAGCAGTGATCATATTTTGGTGTGCGATTAGTGGGATTTAATGACATTATCAGAATATGAAAAAAAACATATAATCCAGGTGTCCTGGGAATAGCGAATTTGCCATGTATTGGTTATACTTAGTTTTAATATTAATTAAATAAGTAAATAGTAAATGACATAATTAATTGAATTCAGTCATTAGTTTGCATGTTCTCAAAAACTATCCATGGTACAGTGAAAGCCCTATTTTTGTTCATAAAATTAACTAGAACACTATCAAAATGCATTGTTTTCTCAGAAGCTGATAAGAGCGTAGAGAAGTAACTGTGAGAAAGAGATAGGATGTGACAGAGTATTGATCTTTTGAACAGTGGCAAATAGCGATAAAAGTAAAACCTGACAAAAAAAAGCCTGGAAAAAAACATCTAGGAAAAAAATTACATCATACAGTTCTTAACCCTCAAACTAAATCATCAATATAGGTTTTGTATTATCATTAGTTATCAATACCCGTAACATGTATGAAGTTTTTGCTAGCTTAATTAATTTGATCTTGTATAGTAGGTGTATCTATATTATCTATGTTCTGTAGTTCATTTTAATCACTTTATGAAAAATTGCTTTGTCGGTAATATATTAAGTATATTTGTTTATTCTTTACGATAATACTGCAAAACCAAATGTAAATTCACCAATTTATTCAGTGCTCATAGGTACCTTGTTTTTTGCGATAATCCAATTAACCCTAGGATATTCGCAACAATTAGATTTTTCCAATTATCCAGCATCATATCTATACATAGATATTTAAACTAACTGTTGATGAGTTTGTTTGTTTAGTATTTATAGATTCTTCAAGGCAAGTAGTTTCACAGCCTTTAACTACATCTAACATTGGCTTGAAATGTCAAATTAACACTGGAAGATTTGCTGAGATCAGGTCAATTGAGAAGTCAAGAGTTTTTGGTAATTCTATTAACTTTTTTACTTAAAATATTTTAATGACACTTTTGATACTTAAAGATTATTAATAATAAATTATTTTTATGCTTATAGAATTTCAACATAAACATAAACCAAAACTTAAACCAATACTTCGAACTGTTGAAAATGATTTACAAATAATTGATGACCCCATGGGAGATGAATACATCCCACCAAAGTCAGCGTCGTTAAATCGCAAAGCTAGCCTGCAGCTCAAGATCATAACTCACAATAATGAGATTCGTGAGAACAGAGTCGCTACTATTCACAGGTAATAAATGGTTCTATCTGTCTCTATTCTTTCATACAGGGTACTGGTAGCATCGAAACTAACATGACTGACTACACCATATACGTTCGACAACCGCATAAGCTAGATACACATGGTTCCTCAGTGTAATGATTATTTTTTAGAACTAATGCAGCAGAAAAGGAGAAGAGTCCACCAAGACCACCATCAATTCTGAAAAAACGCCCTATGGCTGCTCTAAGAAGTGAAGCAAAAGCTCAAAAAACTGAAAAGCCACACTTGGAATACAGAATAATAGTGAGCAATTTAAGGAACACTGTTACTGGTGGGGATATTGAGGTTGGTAATGGTATCATATTCAAATAGAATAGGAAATAATATGGTCGCATTACACTAGGCCTATTTGTCAAAATATTCGCGTTACTTATTACAAAATATTCCTTAAGGTGCTCCCTCACCGGGAGCATTCGCTTGTAATGTAACATTTCAGATTAGTTTTTGAGCATTAAGATCGTTACTTACAATAATGCTCAAAAACGAATCTGAAATGTTACATTACAAGCGAATGCTCCCATAGTTTCGCCAAGTCCGCCTGTCTGTCCGAGTTTTAACTCTGAGACTTTTGGTACTGAAAAACTAAAAGCTGTAATTCGCCATGGTTATACATATTAAACACGCCTACAAAGTTCTGAAAGTAAATATTGAATAAAAAATTAAACTGTTTCTCCCCTGCACGTAAAGTGGGGATGATAATGTTGCTGGATAGGTCTTTTAAAAATATTGGGAACTAGCTTTTGCCCGCGGCTTCGCCCGCGTGGATGTCGTAAATTATCCCAAGGGAACATACTACCGGTATAAAAAGTTATCTATGTCCCATAACCCATCATCAGCCTATAGCAGTCCACTGCTGGACCTAGGCCTCTCCAATTGCACGCCATTCAGGTCGATATGAGACAGCCAGTGACTTTCCTATGTATAACATTACGGAACTTGACGGAAGCATGAAACTGTCAGATACATCTATAAAAAAAAAACTATGGCGTATTGAATGGACGATGGTCAATATCCTACCGAAAATATAAACACCGTGATTCAGAAAATCGCGTCATTGTCACAACGTCATCTATCGAGTAAACTAGTTAACCCAAACTCTCCGTTCCAAGCCAATAATTACACTTTAGTATAGAGCGCGCGCGAAATGAGAACAGTAGGCACGGGTGAGATCAACGCGACGTTCCCGCCGCGAGCGCTTGTAATCGTGGTTGACTGATAGTAGTGTGCGTAAACATGAAAAAAATCTGGAGTTACGCTCTCCAGATTTTTTTCATGTTTACGTACCAAAATGGTCAAATGCAGTTTGATCTTCCAAAAACGATACTAGAAAACACACAAAACTGAAATTCAATTGTTGAAATTAAAATTTTCAATAAAAAAACCCTTGTTGAAAAACCCTTTTGTTTATAAATTTTGTACTTCACCGTTACGATCGATCTTTATGTTTTATTTTTTTGTAGATTTTTCTGCAGCTTTTTCAGAGCATTCTTTATGCCGTTTACATAATCGTTATGTTTTAGGAATTATTTGGGGATGTCGGCGGCATGCTGGAATCTCGATTGGTTCGCCCTGGCACTGCAGAAGTTATTTATAAAACTCAAGAAGACGCTCAAAAAGCAGTTGATTTGTATCACAATAGACAGCTAGATAGTCAGCCTATGAATTGCCTTCTCGTTACCCCAAGGTCACCTTCTACGACAGCCAGGTAGGTATTTTAAATAATTTTATAAATTAATTAATATTTTTACTGACTTCAATGTAAGAACACCACTTAATATGTATAATTCGATATAGGATAAAAATTAAGAAATAATACTGTGTGTGTTGTAGCGACCTTTTTATATGTATAAGGGCATCCCGATTTTGACGAGCTATGCGAACATAAATGTAGGGAACAACAGATTTTTTTTTTCGCGATTCCTGGGTTGGTCCCATTAGTGAAAGTTGTTCATAACGAGTACAATGACCCCTTAAGAGATTTTGTGTATGAATAGATACACCTTATATACAACATTATTTTTTGTTTATAAAAAATCAGCTGTTCCATACATTTGTTCACTTAAATCGACAAAATGTATGGAACAGCAGCTTTTTTTTTGCGTTTTTCAAGTTTGGTCTCATAGAAAAAGTTGTTCAAAATGATGAGTACAATGACCCCTTTTCGGGTTTAGCATAAACAAAAAATAATGTTGTACACATATATATTTATGGTTTTTTACTCTTTTTACATTTTATTGTCTAAATAAAAGTCAGTTGTGTCAGCGATTCGTAATATTATATTAAATAAAATAAATACAGTCCACATTTTGCCTACATACATGTGTATTTCGTTTATTGGGTTCATACCCAAAGGGTCTCAACAGGACCTTATTACTAAGCCGTCTGTCTGTCACAGGCCGTATCTATAGAGCCGTAATAGCTAGCCAGTTCAAATATACAACAAATTGCTTCTTTCGTTTTATCCGACTGCCCCAGACGTAAATACAAAACCCTAATAAGGCAACTATCAGAATTGTGTACTATTAAGCTAATCTTTTTTTGCTTGTTCTTTCAGGAGCAGTAACAAACCTGAATTATATAGCACAAATTCAAATGTAGAACCTGATATTTCTACTTTTCATAAAGTGCTCTTCAGTAACTTGTAAAACATCACATAGGTACTTGTGAACATTTCTTTCAAACTCGAGTGACTTTAAATGATAAACTTTCACGTGTGTTATATTAATAAATCAACAATATGAATAATATATAAGACACCAAATTGTTGTAACCTAATTATTAAATTACCTGCATTGTCAAAGTACAAGTGCTTTGACGTGTAATTTTTTGCGGACTTCAGTCTGTAAAAGGGGTAATAGACGTGCGAGAAAGTGCGTGTACTTATGGCTCGGCGAGCTTACTCGCCCGTGTGTCATGCTATGTACGCGGACTTTAAAACCGCTGAGTAAGTTCGTCAGCGATCCAACAGGTTCGAAATTTTGATCATAGCCCGCCTTGGCTCGTCGTCTATCATCGCCGCGAGCCGCCAATTTGGAAATTACATTTTGAGCAAGCTTCACGTGTGTCACCGACTGCGAGCCGAGTAAGGTCGCGAACTTAAAACCGCGTACTTTAAGTACGCACGTCTACCAACCACTTATTACCTATTAAAGTGAGTCCCTAGTATACAAGGGTCGCGCGGCCATAATAGGGACGCGCCTTTATCTAGGTACCTATCTTTATACTTACATGAATCAGGAAGGTTACTCACTAGGCAATGAAGGTTCTTATTAAAATTGAAGTGAAATCCAATTAATAATATGCATAAATAAATGTTTCTGTAATGAGGTGATACTTCCTCTGAATTCAAAATATTACTTATTTACTATAACAGCTGTATGATAATAAATGTTATGTTAAATTTTATACCTTCCAATGTAATGTTGTCTATATACACATAATTAAGGTGCTCTTCCGAAGGTGGCCCAATCGCAGTGATAAGTAGATCGCAGCGGCTCTGTTAGTGACAGCTAGTGACGGCACCACATGACCACATTAGTCTTGTGACGGCACTATCGGTTTGAGGTCTACGACGCTCGACACCCGACCGCAGCTTCAGGCGGCAATGTCGCCATTTAAGGAAGCGTTATCATAGAGTTACATAGTAACCAGTCTGTTACAGTTACATAGAACCAGTTAATTAGAGATTGCGGTTCCGGTCGTCTTCGGAAGAACAGATTAATGTAGACTTTGTACCTACAATATTGCATCGCATTCCTAACCATCTCCTTACTTTAGGTTTAGTTTTACTTGCTGATTTGCAGGTTGGTAAATAATCTAACACTATATATATAATACTATCTTCCGCCCGCGGCTTCGCCCGCATGGTATGTCGATAAAAAGTAGCCTATGTCCTTCACCGGGATGCCATCTATCTCCTTGCCAAATTTTATCGAAATCCGTTCAGTGATTTAGGTGGAAAAGGTAACATATAGACAGACAGACACACAGAGTTACTTTCGAATTTATAATATTAGTATGGATTATAAATGCGATTGAAATGTGTTTGTTTGTTTGTTACGCTGTCACGCTAAAACGGCAGAAGTGCAGAACAGATTTGGATGACATTTGGCACATGGGTAGACCATGACCTGGAATAGGACATAGGATACTTTTTATCCCGATATTCCCACGAGATCGGGATTACGCGGCTGAAACCGCGGGGCGCAGCCTAGTACTTTATAATACCAACCTGCAAATGAGCAACATGCTGCAGCATGTTTTAATAATATGATTTCATTGGACTTATTTCTTGTCCTTATGAGGTTTTGCGCTGGCATTTTGGACTGTGTATGTATTAAACATATATAATTAACGCCCTAATATTAATATAGGTTTACTGTGGAAGTATGGATCATAGTAAAATTGCCACTTAAAAGAAGACTGTGTTTATACCACTTGTCACTTACTCTAAGGCTGATTTTATGGTGACGTTTACGGTACGCGCCTATATACTGAAAGCTCTTTTTTATTTAACCGACTTCTAAAAGAATGTGGTTCTCAATTCTTCCGTAATTCGACCGTATGTTTTTTTTTGTGTGTTTGTTACCGTGCGTTTGCACTGGCGAAACATGTTGAAATCTCTATTTACCCGACTACGGCGAAGAAAAAAGGAGGGTTATGATTTTGACCGGTATGTATGTATGTATGTATGTATGTATGTATGTATGTATGTATGTATGTTCATCTGTTCCCTCCTATCTTCCAAACCACTTATCACAATTTGACAAATGAGGTATCGTTAGAAGCGTCGTGATTGTCCGCTGGTTATAGGCTATGTGAAGTCACATTAAATTAAAAATGGCGCCCTCTAGAGGACATAAAGTGAGGAACTTAAAAAAAAATACGGTTTAATCGTACCATGTTGGGTATCAAATGAAAGGGCTTAATGAGCACATTTCAAAAATATATACTTTAAAACCCCAAAAGAATTAAAAAAAAAATCAAGTAATAAAAACTATAACCCAACTACGACTTAAAAGGTATAAAACAAGACACCACAGACAGACAAATTAAAAATCCGGAGTCACACGTAATCTGTTCGATTTATGCCCTAACACGTGTGACTCCGGATTTTTAATTTGTCTGTCTGTGGTGTCTTGTTTTATACCTTTTAAGTCGTAGTTGGGTTATAGTTTTTATTACTTGATTTTTTTTCTGTCAATGGTACATACTGTTTGGACAGTAACTAGAGATTTCAACATGTATTGTCGTGAATGTTTCGCCAGTGCAAACGCACGCTTACGGGATTACTCCGTCATTATGAATAGATTTTGGTGCTTCTTTTTTTGTTTGGTAGGTTATGTATCAGAGGTGGTCCCATATTAATTTTATTAACTTTGCTTGCGTAGTTTTCGAGTTAGCTTCAATAATACGTATTTTTTCCACTTAGCCTATATGGATGATGTTTTAAGTTCCCGTCACTGTTATTTACATAGCAGGTGTGTTAATCGAATTTGTGTGGGGTAGGTACCGCTATAAAATCAACCTTATTTCCCTATTAAATGTTTGTTTGTATTTCTATTCATAATATAAATTAAAGTCGCTTTTCGTGTTTGTCTGTATGTCCGCGTTGTTTTTCTAAACCACGCAACAGATTTTGATGACGTTTTCACCATCGTTTAGAGAATTTATTCCGGAAGGTTTAAGTGTATAATATGTTAATATTAAAGGTACACCTTTAATTATGACTTAGAAATCTCGATTTTTTTGTCAATTCGTAAAAGGTTGCTATTTATAAATATAGCTAAACCAGCGGCATTTTATGATGTTGCTTGTGACAGCTTTCAAACTATAAAAATACAGCATAAACAATTCTATAAATTTCGGTTCCGTAATTACGTTATTATTGTGGCCCTTAAGCACAGCAATGTACTTAGTCTACGATTTTCTTCCTCACTTTTAGCAGTACCTAAATTAGGCCGATTCAGATATAAGCGATATCGCTATCGCGCTCGGTAGCGATACTGATCCAAAGTACTAACCAGAAGGCGGACCAGAGGCTATAGACAAAATCCCTTTTCTGTAAGCGTTAACGCCAACGGAAAGATGAAATTGTATGGAGTTGACATTAGCATTAGAGATGTCACGTGACTGCTGCCGTCAACTACATACAATTTGATCTTTCCGTTGGCGTTAACGCTTACAGAAAAGGGATCGCTGCCGAGCGCGACTGCGATACGCTTATTGCTTTTGCTTCGCTAAATAGGCAGGCCTTATAATTGAAATTCATAAAAACGTCACAAGCCATCATACAGTGGCGCCATAGTATATAGACGTAAGTATCTAAATTATACCTGTTTAGAATGATTCTGAAGCATGAATTTCGATTCAATACTCAAATCTAGTCTTACATCGAGATTCATGCTTGAGTATCTTTCTAGGATACTATACCTACCTATAGGCTTTAGAATTAGATACCAACTTATGCGCGGGTGAATCGACGGTGCGGCGCAGCTCCTTTAATATTTCGCCTGCGCCACGCCAGCGCCATTTTGTATGGAATATGAAATTTTCGGGCGGCCCAACGCCCGCGCCACTCGCTACTTGTGTATGCTGCGCCTTAAATTACATATTTGATCGATTTGCTAATTAAACGTTATCAACACACTTGTTGTTTATATGTTTATTACACGTGAAGTTCTAATGACTAGTATTCCTAAACAATGCGAATGCCGTCAGGTCGGACTATCATAGTGAGGGAAAAGGGACTGCCCTGTCCCGCACGCAGTTAGCCAAGTTCGCCGGAAATATTTTTCCTGCTAACTTGGCTAGTGACAATTGAAATGGAGGGGGGGGAGGGATAATATTTAAAGGATCACTTCGTTGATTGCTGTCTGTCAAGACCCTTTTTCTCAGGAACGCGTCGAGTTATCAAGTTGAAGATAAAACGTGCGTCAATAGTAGCCATGTACTGTCAGTTTTAGAAATTTTCCAACTGACAGATGTCAAGAACGCATTCTCTCGATGGCCGCCTCGATAGGGGATAGGGGAGGGAGGAGAAGGGGGAAGGGTTAGTAGATCCCCCCACTCCCCCCTGCCGGAGATACAAAGTTTTTTTTAAAATGACAAATCTCTTATATGCTGGGGCCACACCAACGGATTATCGCGATAGACGTTAACCGTTTGTGTACTACACCACGACTTACCTCGAGAATTTGTCAACGGCATTTACATTGGCGTTTGAAGTTGGGTGATTGATAACTCTGTTGGCGGCATTTTAGGCAGATCAAAGAGATTTACCGCGAGAATTATTGCATTGAATGAAGCGGCCACACTTACGTTTCTCATTGTGCACTGTGAGCGCGAGTAGTACCGTGAGTAGTAGGTACTACTGATACATGACATGATGCAGAGGGACGATATAGTTATGAGTGGTAAAGTTGTGTATTTGATCATTTAACAGTGATACCTGATACGAATACGAAATATTGTTGGTAGTTTCTTTTTGATTCGGTACTTATAGTGCATCATTTATGCTCAAAAGACACAAAAGGTGGGTGCTTGTCGGGAGCTGGTCGGGTCGTTTTTAGCCCACCGACGGAAAAAGAGGGGTGTTATAAGTTTAACGTGTGTGTCTGTATGTTACATCGTAGCTGCCAAACGGCTGAACCGATTCTGATATTTTTTATTTTGTTTGAAAGGTGACTTGATAGAGTGTTCTTAGCTATGATTCAAAAAAATCGGTTCAGCCGTTTGAAGATTATCAGCTCTTTAAGAATTTCTTCCTGTATCGTGGGTGCGTTTACAAACATAGAAACTCACATACACTAACACCCAGACCCGCAACAACTACTTGCAGATCATACAAATATTTGTTCCGTGCGGGGATCGAACCCGCGACACGTTGCGCAGCAGTCCATCGCTGAGCCACTGCGCCAACCGTGTCGTCAAAGTTGATGAATGGATGTGACCATCTTCCACAGGTCACATCGATTCGAAAGGACATAAATGGTTTTTTATTATTCAATCTTTCTAACCAGGATAAGTTAAATATATTTGGATAGAAATCCCAAAAAGTAGTAGCTCTAACTGTATCATGCATTTTTAAGGATTACCAATTTTGGGAAATATCTTTTTTTAATTAATTAATTTATTTTATTATTTATGTACACACAGTAAAATACAAAATAGATACGACATAGTTAAAATATGAGTACAAAGGTACTGCTTATTTCTTAAGAAATAATTAATTTAGTGTTAATTTACTCCTAAAACGAACAAAATTTTCTAATTATCTGGGCTAATAAAGTGAACACACCCCAGAAAATAACAAACTTTTCAAAATTGACACATGTTACTGTCATTACAGTCAATCAATATTTTGTTGTAAAGAATATGACAATGCAAACAAAAATTCTAATCAATTTATTTACTTTATGTACATACTATATTCTGAAATAAGATGAAATGGGATATTTTCAGTCAAAAATGTGTAGCATAATAAAATTCATATAGACCTCTCTTTAGATTTTAGCTTCTAGGAATCTTATAAGTGCAAGAAGTGCATGTTTCAGCATAATCCACAGGCTTAGCAGGAGTAAAATGATAATAGTACCTACCTACTGATCAAGAACATTTTTTTAATTACGATGGAGAATTCCTGTTTTATGACTTAGAATCGAGATCGGAAGTGGCTGAAAAGCTTTTCGACAATTATGACATTTAAAAACTGAATAATATGCTTTGAATTCAAGTGTTACAGATTTTTTTATGAAATTAAACTTTTTTTGGTTTGTTTTAAATAATGATTTATTGATTTTCTTCATTTTCAATGTCTTCTCTTATTAAAATACTGTCGAGAAACTGAGCAGGTGGAGATATATAATTTTGATGCCGGCCCATCCAAGATACCAGACAATAATGTAATATACTCTATAACTGTACCTATAGTGGTGTGAGTCCTCTGATCAAACCTGTCTCATGTGATGACGAAATGCCTGGTTTCTTCACTAACTTCTAGGTAGGTACAGTAAAAGTACCTTTCGGCTGAATATGTTGCCCATAATAAGAGCGAGCCTGTTTAATCTAAAACGCGTTCTCAGAAATAATTTAATATCAATTAAAATATTAACTCTAATGATTTTTTTTAACTCACTATCTCTCTCTAACGATTCTCAAATTATAAAAATAAAAAAATTACATCTACGTCCATTTTTGCGGGAATGGGGGCCAATTTCACAAAAGTAATTAAAATCGTTGATAAATAAAACTAATTACTTACTCTCTAACGATTTTTCTTTTCTCTCTAACTCTCTCTAACGATTAGCATTAACAAAGTTGAGAATAATTATATCGGGGGCAAAATTCACAGAGGTGGGCTAACGTCACGCTCTTAGAAATTATTTAATATCAAATAAAATATTAACTCTAACGATTTTGTGTAACTCTCAATCTCTCTCTAACGATTCGCAAACGATTAAAAAAATAAAATTACGTCTAAGTCCATTTTTGCGTGAAGGGGTCCAAAAACACACGAAAAATTGAAATTATTTTTACATAAAAACTAATTATACTCTCTAACGATTTTTCTTTTCTCTCTAACCCTCTCTAACGATTAGCATTAACAAAAGTTCATAATAATGAAATCGTCCGGCTAAATTCACGGAGGTCACGGCGGGACATCGTACTTGATCGTGCTGTTGTTAGCTGAACGCAGAATGTAGATAGTTGAGTCATTACGTTTTCGACTGTATTTTCTTAGTCGTAAAATGCAAAACCACTCCGAGGAATTCAAAGACCGGCTTGTGCAATGAAGACTGTTTGAACCTATGACGTAAAACGGTTGCATCGTCGCTGAACACAAAACGATTCGTCGTCGCAACGCCCATCCCTAATCTCGAGTTCGTAGCAATCTATTAGGCTTGCAGAAAAAATATTGATATATCCATATTTTTTGTTCGATATATCGATATTTTCAGGCGATATTTATTACTTCGATATATCGATGTATCGATATAAAATATCATGTATCGAAAATGTATCAAAAACGATATATTTTCAATAGCAACACCATTGTCGCCGCTGACTAAAACCGCTGGAATTCAGAGCCGTAAAAATTATTAGTACTTTTTTTCCTAGTTTGGTATTTAAATGATTATAAAACTTGAACTATACAAAATAAAATTTTTTTTTGAAAATTTCACTGATATATCGAAATCGATATTGATATTTCAACAACTCTTAAGTTCATGAAAGTGCCAAATGTCATGATTTCATGAAATAGTCATTCAATACACTTACATGAGCTTAGAGAGTTGTATTGCTGATTATAATGTTTATAATTCTGTAAATCAATATTTGTTACGAGCGCTAATAATATTTAGATCAACATACAACCTGATACTAATCTGCAAATTGCAAAAAACGTAAGAAAATTGGAATTTCGCGCTCCACCCTAGCGCATCCCCCTTAAATATAAAAATAAATGACCAAGTAACAACAAAAAAAAAACGTTATTTTCATTAAAAGATTTTAAAAAGTTTCTATCCGACACCGTGCTCGCAAGCGAAACAGCTGACTGACTGAGGGAGGGGTTGCGCTCGCGGCTGGTCCGACCCCCACCCGTGTTGAGACGCAAGTTCGTTGCCCTAGCGCATAGGTGCAAGGGTGAAATACTCGAGTGGTAAAATGTAATATAAAAAAAAGAAAAAAAAAGTCGTAATTTTCCATTGATTTTAAGTTCTATAAATGACATCAAACCACTGGTTTCAAGGTTAACGGTGTTTACCCTCACAATCTGTTTGCCTCCTGGGGAGTTTGTTGCGTACTTCTTCACAGCTAAAGCACTAGGAAGTGGTGGAGGGTGGGCGTTTTGGGGGACTGTCTTATGTAATTTTGACCAACCAAGCGCATCCCCCTTAAGTACGCACGTCTGTCACCCACTTTATACTCTATCAACCACAGAACATACGTCTTACTCTAGCCAAGCTATCAACTCTATGGTGGTCTTGGTTTGTCTATTTCAGCTAGCTATGCTGTGTGTGTGTGATAAGTGAGTATTTGGTTTTAGTGATAAATTACGTACCTATTTTGTTGAAAGGAATACTGCTAAAGCTATTAAAAAGTTACGGGAAATAAAGTTTTGAAGAACAGTGAAATCAATCACAAGTTGGCTACAAAGATGGATAGAGAAGATGGTGAAATGAGTGATGATAACGCAATGCTTGTTGATGATGTAAAAGAACCAATTTCATACAATGAGGATTGTACAGTGGTACGTAATTACTATTTTACAACTTACTTTATAATCCATACAAGTAAATATTCGGTTGGATAAAATATGTATTATGTTATAATTTATTGTTAAAAACCAAAAAGTAAAACCCATTTATTTTTGTGTTATTTTTCGTAAAGATATTTTATCAATTTTAGTGTAAGTATGTTCTTAATTTATTGTTCTTTTGTAAACCAGGTGTACAAAGCTGACAAAGCTGGTTTAATAATTGAAAAATTGGAGAAAGTTGATGCTTCTAAAATAGAAGAAAGAGCAAAGAGATTTGGCTTAAATCTCACTGGAAATAGAGTAATTACACAGAGACAAATCGATGAACTTTACTTAAATTTTGGAATAGAAAGTGGAAATGAGAGGCATTTTCGTTTTGATGCAATCAATTTAAATGGAGTTGATGGACTTACTACAAAAGAAATATTCCAATATTTAGAAGATTATAAACCAATATCTCTAGAATGGATTGATGAAGTTTCATGTAAGTAGCTTTTGTGCAGTCTGGTAAAAATAACAAGAGTGATGCATCACATTTGATGACCTTTTCAATTTTTCATTTTCAGGTAATGTTGTTTGTCAGGATCACATCTCCACAGCATTAGCACTATTGGTTCATTCCAGAGAAATAAAAGATAATAACTTGAGACAAATGTTTGCTGATAAACCAAATCATCATTGGCGAGAAGGGATGCCACATCCAAAAAAAGACTTAATATTAATGAGGTTTGCTACTAATGGAGACAAAAAAATCATTAAAAAGAAAAAACAAAGTAAAAATATTGATGAATACTATGATCAAAGTATGGATGCAGTAAGTAAGAACCCATGGGGTGATCTGTGTAAATCTTGGGGAGTTTATGATCACCAGGAAGTTTTTCAACGCAAGCTTAGATATAATAATGAAGATGATTTGGAAGGGCCCGATAAAACTGTTAAGTTAAAAAATAAAAGTTTAGCCAGTCGACTAGGGAAAAGACATGTTGATGGAAACAGCAACCAATCTATACAAGCTGAAGAGAGTGATTCAGATTCAGAATGGAAAACCAAATCTAAGACACCTAGAATGAGGATGCATGCAGATGATGAAGAGTCTAAACAAAAGAAAAAGGTAGCTTCTCAACACTCTCAAGATCCAGATGGATATTCAGCATTGTCAATTGAAGTAGACAATTCTCGTAGCAATTATAGTCAAAGGGAACAGACAAAGTTGTCTGAAAAATTTAAAAAGCATGTTCCAAAAAGTAAAAATCACGGTATACAGTCACGATTAGGTGAGAAAGTTGTCCCTTTGGAAGATAATGAAAGTTTTTCAAGTGATGATTTATCAGAAAATTCTGACAGTAATGTTATGAGTAGAGTGCATAAAGTGAATACCACTAGTAGTGTTTGGTCTAGATTAGATATGAAACCTAGTGGTACAGTAATTTCAAATGACCAGAATGACCTGCGGGAAATTTTAAAATCAAGAAAGCACAAGAAATCTGATGACCTACGAGACAAATTAGGTAAATCAAAACAGAGTAATTTACGAATTGAAATTGACAATAATTATGCACATGATTTATAGTGCATATTCTAGCATCATTTTGTCTATACTTTGACTACCAATGGCTCAAAACCACCAAGATGGAAAAATTCAAGGCTGGTTTTATGATGAACATGTTTTATTGTAAAAGTTTTTTTTTATACACAAGCATGAATTGTTACTTAAAAAAAGCAAACTGGCTATATAGCTTGTAAACTATTATTTTTTATTTGCTGTTTATAGTGGCGTCGATATTTTATATTATCAATATTTAATAAATAAATTCTAGGAACTTAAATATTTATTATACTTAGAAAGAAATATGTATACTATATATAATTACATAAAAAAATAAAAAAGGGGAAGAGCTCATTAGACCTAAAAAATTCGTCCACTCTTTTGCCATTGACAGCAATTCTTAACTAACACTTCACTATGTTTATAATGTTTGATCAGGTTAGACTTCTGGACGCGTTTCCCAAACTTCTTTCCAATTTATTGTATGAAGTACAGTTAAAACTTTTTGGTGCTTCAATTTTAATGTTACTTTATGGTCATTTGCTCAATAATAGATTCGATTTTAGTCATTTATTTGCTGGCAATGCAAATTTTCCACCTTGGTGATTTTGAGCCCATAGTGTTTTAGCTAATTATAATTATATTACGTTAAGTGTCTGTTTTTTATTTAGTGTTTTCAAGTAATGTGTTATGATTTAATAGTCACTAATGAATTTGACTATCATGCATAATAAATTATTATACTTTTTATTTACATCTTTAAATCTTGGTACATGAATGCTTTAAGAGGGCTATTACAATTTTTCTTGAATTTGAGCGTTTGACGCTAGTTTTGATGTGTGATTATGATTAAGTCATAGCCTCAAACTTAAAAAAAAAATATGTCCGAGAAAGTCTCATTATATATCTTGACAGTGTTTTAAATAAATATTTCAATTTGTTTACACAAATCAGTAAAAAACTTGTCTTTGTAAAGGATGTTTCATAAAATTTAACTTTTGGGCGTCTTTTGATGCTTTGTTACATCAAAGATACAGTAATTTAATCATTTATAAAAATGTCCATGGTATAACTGTATCTTGAACTTTGGAATGTATAAGTCAATTTTTTATGTTTCATTTAGTAATACACCAAAAATAATTCCGTAACACAGATAGTTATTGACAATTTTTCGTCCGAAATTCTATTTTTTATCTATGAATTTACTTTCCAAATTTTAACAAAAAGTATTTAATAACATTGGCTACTATCTAATCTTGCTTGAAAAAAAAAAAAAACTTTTTTTAAAGTAAAATAATATTTTTAAACAATTGTTGTATGCAATGCTAAAAACAACAGTAACACGAACTATAAATAACAGTAACTTAATTTATTTCAAAAGTAAAGTGGAAAGGATCAAGTTGGTTTATACCTCACGCCCGGTTTGCATGTGTGCGTAATCATCATAATCACACATCAAAACTAGCGTCAAACGCTCAAATTCAAGAAAAATTGTAATAGCCGTCTTAAGTACTTACTTATCTATGTAAATGTGTAATTCCAGGTTACAAATTGATAACCAATAGACAGGCCTCAAAGTTTATCTTTATACAATGATCTTGTATTGCATATGTCGCAGTAAGATGGTTAAAGCCGTGATATAGTCATATCCCTAGGGATATAGCTATATCCCTATAGTTAATCCTATAGTTATATCCCTAGGGATATAGATATATACCGTAATATATCAGCCGTTCATAACTGTTGTAGCTAATTTTGTTACTGTGACCCATTTCGACGTAGCGCTCGTCGGCCGCTGCTGTGGCACCGCTCGCTTCGCTTGCTCGGCTATCGCGTCATTGGTCAACGTTCTAGCCTTACATAACAGTAGGCAGAACTCATTGTAACAATATAAAGGCAGATGCATAACATTCAAATTCACTGTAATTCATTCAATTAAAAAACATTCTACACAATACTTTGACTGTGTATAGGTACTAACTATGTCTAGGCATTCAAGGAAATTTATGTAAAATAAAAAATAAGCCGGCCAAATTATGTGTGGACGTGTCATTTTGTAGTTTCCTCCAACGTGTCAATGGCGCGCGGCGTTGGCGACTACAATATAGAGTGAACGGTAGTCGCTACGGGTGTACATTAGGAATTGCTTAACTAGACGGAGTTGACTGGACGTTAGTGAAATACTGGGCATACATACGTCAAGTTTTTAAGATAGTCATTCCCTTAGTTGGAATCCTTTAAAATAAAAATCCTTAATAGTGGGACTCCATTTTATTACTTTTGTGCGAATTCTTGTGCAATTAGATAAGAAACAGTAGTAGTATTATTGTGCTTGTTTAAAAAATCTAAAAAAAGGTGATGTTAGTTTTATAAAAGCTGGTTATATAAAAAGTGGACATACCTCGAATACCTACTTAATAATAAGGCTCCATTTACATTGTGCGGAACGGAATGGAAGCGAATTATTTTGACGTGTGTCAAGTTGATATCAACCTGAAACCTTTGGCCTGGCCATATATATAATGAAATATACACAATAAAAAAAATGCATTTTGTCAGGATATGTTGGTGTCACATTTTTAATTTGGGTGTGAAATAATTTATATGATTCAAGTGCCGAGTAGGTAAAGCAGATTCTATTGTGTAATGAGCAGACGAAAATAGCCTTTAAAGGAACGAATATATTTTTGGATGTGACTTTACCTACACAAAATAAGACTGACTACTACTTTTTTAGTAGATTATTATCATTGAAGCTCAATGTAAACTAGAGCTAGAGCAGACACCGCGAACAAAATTTGTAGTGAAGTAAGTAGTGGTATACGAATTTGTGAAGGGTAGGTACAGTCACGGACTTTAATTGATGAGCCACCTGGCACTGTTCGTATTTTAGCCGTGTAATGCAAATCGGGTTTATTCGGTTCCCGACACGCAAAGTCATATGTCTTCGTATTAGAAGAAGACAATTATATTTCATACCGGTTGGCTAACCTGAGAGCCAGAACTACAAACTTGACAGCAGAGTGACTACTCAAAGTCAACCAATTGGAGGTCTAGCAACAGTAACCTAGCATCGATAAATAATTGTTGCTAGGTTACTGTTGCGATAGTAACGTTAGCGTACGGAGAAATTCTCTGACATCGATATTTCAACTGTCACTGTCTTCAGTTAAGTTTTCAGAATTATTGCGGTAATGAGCTATGATTCAAAGGAGGTCAGTATCAAATAGATTGGATAAACTTAATGCAACATTGTATTTATTTTTATCATTAAGAACTTATTAGTCAACCTCTATGGATAAGACTATTTCCGATTAAAAGTAATTTATTTGTCATCTTGATATTTCAACTGTCACTGTCTTCAGTTATGTTTTCATAATTATCGAGTTAATGAGCTATGATTCAAAGGAGGTCGGTATCAAATAGATTGTATAAACTTAATGCAATATTGTCTTTATTTTTATCATTGAGAACTTATTAGTCAACCTTTATGGATATTTCCGATTAAAAGTAATTTATTTGTCATCTTGTTTACGAGCGATTTGAGTTCGTGTTTAATCGTGTAATCTCGTGAATGTATGAAACTGCAAAATTGAAAAGTTTGAAGGTGGCTCATCAATCAAAGTCCGTGACTGTACATAAAAAGTGGAAAAAAGAACATCCTGCTTTCAAAAAACGCTACAAAGTGAAAAATAACTTAAGTCGGTGTCTTTGGTGTTTATATTTTCTATAAGGCACCGACTTTCGACATTAAAGTTATTTTTCACTTTGTAGTGTTTTTTTGGAAGTAGGTTGATCTTTATGTAACAAAGTTTTTCCTTTCTACAAATCCCTCGTGACTTGTAAATTGACGCTTTCGTTCCATTCCGTTCTGAGGCAATGTAATTTGATCCTTAGGCTCATATTTCTAACCAAAAAATAAATTATAAAATACAGTATGTATCAAAATATAACGTTCAAGAAATGTGGGTGAAAAAGACTAGATGTTAATAAATCTAATTATGTAGGAATATGTTTTATATTTAATTATAATAAAATATCATTTAATGTATTAGCAACAAACATAAATAATTTGATAATTCGGAAGACGAGTATTCGAATTGACTATAAAACAGTGAATTAATATTTTACATAAATACTAAAATAATTATTACGTAATTACATTAACCGTTTTGATTAATAAAATGTGTGTTTATTAGTTATTGCTATTAAGCCTCAAATGATGATGAATTGTTGATGTAAAAATTCATAAAGACAAAATAAACAAAATTATTGAGTCAGTGACAGCTCGCGGCCCGAGTCAACTGAGCCTGAATAATAATACCAAATAATAATAATAATAATGTCCTCCAGACCGTATTTTCGGCCACGGCGGCCAATCTCAACGGAGACGAGCCTTCGGCGCGGGAGATATTATAGTGCACAAGTGTTTGCGCAGACACAAGTGCACTCTCTCTTCCCTCACTCTCATAGTCCGATGGGACCAAATACTACGTCGTCAAAACGCCTACAAAAGTGGTGTCTACCGTCGGTATGAAAACTATATCGACCTTTTTTCGTTTATTGATAGAAGTTATTTATTTATTTTGATGAATAAATGTAATAAATATTATTGTTTTAAATGAAATTAATGCTATGAACTTGTTCTGTAATAAAGACTGTGATTGCAGAAATCAGAATCGCAGAAATCGCCTTGTCTTTTATGTTCTAGAGTATTGTAAATTTGATGTGCAAGAGTGAGATAAACAACATTTCTATTGTCATCAGATAACCAATGCGTGTCATTTTCTTAGCAAAGGAACGCTTGTAGTTTTTACCCGACTACGGCGAGGCAAAAAGAAGGGTTATGATTTTTAGTCCAGACAATTTAAAAAATCTAAAAAGTTTCTATCCGAAAATTCATTGATGTGCGCCCGAGGTCGCCGCCCCTCCTTCCTACCTACACAACACATGAATAAATACACAATAGGGGTCGCGCTCGCTGCCGGTCAGGTCACGTCTCGCGCCCTCCGCCCGTGTTGAGACGTAAGTTCGTTGCCCTAGCGCGTATGGTGAAATACTCTTGTGGCGAAATGTAGATTTAAAAAAAAAAGTTGTTATTTTCCATTGATTTTACGTTCCTTATATGAAACTAAACCACTGGTTTCAAGGATAACGGTGTTTACCCTAACACCCTGTATAGGTATCATAATTGCGTTGTAGACAATTATGTCTTCTTCCTTTGTATTTAAATAAAAAACCAAAACCTTTGGAACGCAAAAATAGTTAAAAAATATTTTAAAATATCGATTTTCTGCCTGACAGTACAAATCACCGTAATCGAGAGTAAAATATCTGGTATTATTATTCGGTGGCGGACTCGTGGTCACACCAGGTTGTAACACCAGTGCGACTAACAGCAATGATTTTCCTGGAGTCCGGACTCGTGGTCACACCAGGTTGTAACACCAGTGTGACTAACAGCAATGATTTTCCTGGAGTCCGGACTCGTGGTCACACCAGGTTGTAACACCAGTGTGACTAACAGCAATGATTTTCCTGGAGTCCGGACTCGTGGTCACACCAGGTTGTAACACCAGTGTGACTAACAGCAATGATTTTCCTGGAGTCCGGACTCGTGGTCACACCGCTAATATTCTGGGTTGACTTGGGCCAAGCTGACATTGACTCAAATTATTATGCTTGGCTCTCCATCTCTCAATGGAGTATAACAAGTAGGTACCTACTTGCCGTAACAAATAACTTTCTTTCTTATTGGATTGTGTAAAAGTTCTATTGAATGTCTTTACGTTATGTAATAGATAATAAATATATTTTTTCTATTCAGCATTTTCATTGAAGCCTTTTGAAACAAAAATGATACATAACACTGATAAGTAATTATCTGTTAGTGGGTAAGTATAATACTGACGATTTATTATCTACTTTGCAACTATCACTAAGGCCTGCTTGCAACACAAATCCTAAATGCGTTTAGCGCTAAACATATCTAACATCATTCTGTCTCTGACTCATCTTCAAACGATTACCAGGCGATGTTTTAAAAAATACGCGTATTTAGCCATTTGTGTTGCAAGTAGGCCTAATTATGTAAATACGTTACTTAAGTACATGATGTTATCATAATTATATAAAATTATACAATGCAAAAATAACGAAAAAAATATCATTCAATATCAATATTCAAAAAAGAAATTATTTTTAACACTCAAACAGATTACCAGAGAGATTTACCTGTTTGAGTGTTTCGGATTTCTTTTTCAATGTCAAAACTAAGCAAAATTTCTAAAATAATACACATGCTTAGGCACTTGGTAATAATTATTATGCTGTCACCCCATAAGTTATTCTTTTGGTGCTTAATGCAATAAATGTTACAATGTGCAATTTATATGACCACTAAAACTGTTAAAGGAGAGTGTGCAAAAGTGGTCTATGGACCAATAATGATAGGGTTGTGATATTTGTGTAAGGATACCTCAACCTTTCTGCAAACGGGCATCAAAATCTAACCTGGCCATTTTGAAGAAAATGCAGGGGCAGGTTCAGGAACAGGCCGAACAGGAAATAATGTTTAGAAGACTATCCTTAACTTGATTTATACATTTTGACATATTTAAAAAACGCTTGAAAAAAATTGACACTCAAGAAAATAGGAATTTTACTCATAAACTTTTTTATACCAATCGATCCGAATGAAAGAAGAAAGTCATCATGGTAAATTTCAAAATAAAAACCACTTATTTTTTCAGCCTTTTTGAGGTCATCTTAAATCAAGTGATTTTATATTGCGTCTATGAGGTCGTCATAGCAGTCAGTATATTTAAACTATGAAAAGTGTACTTATATTTAAACTACTTTCTAGCATTTTTACAAAATCTGTGTATTTAGTAATTTATCAAAAAGTTAATGAATTTAAGGATAGTCTCCCAAGAACGTTTTCCTTAGCTACAACGGTTAAAGTAAATTCTTTAAATTCTTAAAGTATACTTTTCTCAAAATTTCCGGGACAGATTTTGATGCCCCTTTGCACAAGGTTATAGATAAGATATCCCTACATTGGTCGATAGACTACTTCCCATACTAATTTGCCAAGTCTCCTTTTTAATGATTATGCAAATTCCAGGTTTTTCAGCTGGCCCAACTATAGATAGTCAACAGATCAATTCTAGTTAAATAATAACTTTCTAGTGTCTAATTCTGGCACATAATTTCCACATTTCAATTTTTGAAATGATAATTTGTTCTTACAGTTCAACTTTGTTTAACATAAATAAAAAATATTCCTCCCATAGATTTCAATTTGTATAAATAATAAGTATGAAATAGTGGAATGTTTCAGTCTTACTTATAAGTACGGTCTGTATGCTATGCGCCATAGCGTATTAATAATAGTATTAAGGCGCCTACAACTATGCCGGCGGCACGGCCCTCCGACGTTTTGAGTGTCACAATAAATTGAATGTGCCGGCAGCCAGTTAATGCCGATATACCCACGGTAACGAAACATACCAAAAATGGTAAAATTTTGATAGAAAATAGCTTAAAATTATGTGTTAGAACTCGCAATAATATCATTAATCATTTAACTCTTTTTTCTTTGTCTTTCTCTTCTTTGCGGTCACCTGAATCTTCTTTTTTCTTAGATATTAATGTGTGCTTGGCTTTCTTAAATTGTTTTTTAACTTTGTCCTTCACTTTACTTTTTTTGGGCGTTGGTATAACTTCTACTGATTTCATAGATGAACTATTTGATTCACTATTTCTTTGTGCTGAAATGACAAAAAAAGATAAATATGTATCTACATACTATATAATAAATAAGTCCATTATAAAATAATTAAAATCGTCGCTTATTTCTAAAGGTGTACGCATATTTGTCCCCGCCGAATCTGTTGACATGTATATGTAGGCGGGCACGCCCTAGGCTAGGAGGCTTTTATTTAGTTAATTTATGTTTACATTTACTTTTTATTTCTGCTTGAGTACATATAGTTCTCGTTTTTTTTTGGATGGTATATTAGCGTGTGCTAGCTGACGTAGTTACATATTAAAACTCAGTACCTATGTCTACTCTAAAGCTACGCTTGCCGGGGTTGGTCCGTGGATGGGTGACCATCTTTACATACAGAGACTCCTCCGTGCCTCGGAAAGCACGTTAAGCCGTTTGTCCCAACTCCCGGCTGTCATTTGTGGATCTTTGACAGTCGTTACCGGTCGTCAGAAGCCTGAAAGTCTGACAACCAGTCTTACCAAGGGGTATCGTATTACCCAGTTACTGGGTTGTGGAGGTCAGATAGGTAGTCGCTCCATGTAAAATACTGGTATTCAGCTACATCCGGTTAGACTGGAAGCCGACCCCAACATGGTTGGGAAAAGGCTAGGCAGATGATGACCTATGTCTACTCCAAGTGAAAAGTAGGTAAAGAAGCAAATGTTTTTGGATACACTTAGATTATTAAAATAAGAGGTTTTTATTAAACGATCACTCGTGTAGGAGATTGTGTTTATTAGAACAGAAATAAAAATAATATATAAATAACGGATTAAGCTATAAAATCAGGTTAAAGTATGGACATGCCGATATTTGATAAACTGATTTTTAATAGCAGGTGGCGTTCTGTACTTTCTGTCTACCCCCATGGAAAGAACGCGTGATTGTGTTTGTATGTATGACTTATTAATTTTAAAAAGGCAACCAGCAGTAATTTTCTAACATAATATTATTATGGTTTTCTTATTGCTTTTTAAATTTAAACTCATGTAAACTCAGATTTAATCCAAATATTTTATTGGAAAACAACATTGTTTCATTTTATTAGGGAGTTTACGTAATACCTACTTACGTGAATTTGACAAACCACCTAAAATTATGTGAATTTACTTGGATATATGCAGCGGTCAAACGTTTTTATTATAACTTTATGTACCTCCTAAGTTACGAAATATCTATTATTAATATTTTTAATAATAATTTATTTGTTCCACTTTATTATTTTCTATCATGAAAGTTAGGTCCCATACTTTCCGAATTCTTCTGGCGATTCGTCCGACACGGCGGGGATTTGTGACCGAGGTTTCATACGGCTTCATATATGAATTATAAAATTCGGATTGTTCGGCGCGGACAAATGTGCTTTACACCATTCATAGTTCATTTGGTATTAACGATCAAAGGTTACAAATTTCAGTTACATCCGTTTTATTTACCTCTCTTGCTGGCGATGGAAGCGGCGATAGCAAGATCTTCTTGGCGTTCTCGACGGCGCTCTGCATCAATTTGCTGTACCAACTCGTCACGCATGCGAACTATTTCTACAAGACGTAGTACCAACTTTTCCTCACGGGCCTGTAATTATAAACCACCATGTGAATGTCATTACTCATCAGATAATTGGTAAATCAGCAGACAACTTTTGAGAGGCAAGGAACATAATTAAGGGTAAAGTAGGTATAAGTTATTCCAAACCATTCCTCAAGGACATTGTGTTTATATGGGGCTTACTCCAAATGTCCGCCACTAGCGAGAGCTATGTCACTGAATAGTTTATTCAATAAGAAGTATATACGAGTATATATATAGTATAGGACACATAAAAAAACATATCAGTGAAAAGTTATATTTATATTTAACACAATAATAAGATTATATCATTAGATTTGTTTTGACCAATGACAGGAGTGTAGGTACGTGGTTATTAGAATTTGAAAAAAAAAAAATGATTTTAGCCACTATTGAGGATAGTCAGTTTGACAGTAATAAATAGTAATAATTAACATTTAACACCTCCGATTTTTCATTGCTTATAAAATAAGGATGTTTTTAGGATATGTCTCACCCCGACCTCCACTCTCTCCGTGTTGGAGTGTAGGGTATAAATCCCTAGGCGGAGGGCCCGTAAAAACCCGAGCAATCTCCTATTAAGATTTAAAAAAAAAAACTTACTCATCGCCATTCAGACAGACTAAATAGGTCGCACTATTACGCCGTAACATGAATTCGTCGAATTACAACTTACTCCGAAAAAAAAAAGTTGCCGGCGCCGTTTTTTACAACCCGTGCGCATTAACAGCCAGCACCTGGCTCAATGACGTTTGTACCTCCCCTCGCTTCCCCGCATGGCGACTGCGGGGCGCCGCGCAGGTAGCGGGGGGAGTATCGAGATGTTAATGCACACGGGTTGTAACTATGTTCTCCTATACTTTAGGAACTCACCAAAAATAAGTCACATGGAAATTGAAACTTCGTTCCACTGCACTTGACTATTTGGCTATCAATATAGATCAGAATCATTCCTTACCTTATCAGCATCGATGCGGTTAACAGCGGGCCGGGATTGGATTATCCGAATTTCATGTTCAATGTCAGCTTGTTCTTGTTCCAACCGTTGTTGTCGTCGTCTGAAATGTTTATGATGTTGTATGTTGGTCTATTGTAAACTACGCAAGCAAAATTAATACAATTTATATGGGACCACCTCTGAAGCATGGCCTACCAAACAAAAAAAGAATCATCAAAATCGATTCATAATTGGCGGAGTAATCGCGAAACATATAAAAAAAAAAAAACATACAGACGAATTGAGAACCTCCTCTTTTTCCAAGAAGTCGGTTAAAAACATGTTGAATAATCTATATTTTCTGTCAATGTTCCATACAATTTTTGACAGGAACTAGAGATTTCAACATGTTTTTCTTGTGCATATTTTGCCAGTGCAAACGCACAGTGAGCAAATAACTGATAATTAAACATTGAAAACCATTTCATTCCAAAAACATTGAAAACCCAGTTGCAATGAGGATTAAAGAGATCAGATGCTACCAGCATTTAAATTAATCTTCAGGTGTGGTCAAACATTCGTACACTGGATAAAGACAGCCATTATCTATGTATCCAGCCAATATTGTCCCACTGCTGGGCAAAGGTCGTCGGTCCACGATGTCGTGCTATTAAGTCAACGATTTGTAAAAGACAACAACTTTGTTTTTGGCAAGTACATACTTGTCTACCAATAGGACAGTAAACTGACAAGTTTCATGACTGTGTGTGTGTGACTGTGTGTGAGTGGCGGTAGCAGCACGGACCGTAAACAAGCACTGTTGTATCATAGCAAGTTAATTAAATATACGGCGTGTATCAGAAAGGTGTGGGGTACAGACTATCAAACTGAACGACTATTCATTACCTCATATAAACTAGAAAACACGTAAACGTTCTCTACATTATTTGCATTTTTAAATGGTCGTACGCACGTTCACATAAAATGAATAAAGAAAAACAATTTATCTAGTATATTTTTAAAAAAGGCTGCCCCACTTAAATGGGACTGGGCAGAACACGTCTGCCGACAAACTGTGGGCCCAAATAGCACAGAACTGGTGCCCTGAGACCACTGTCTCAGGGCACCAGTTCTGTGCTATTTGGGCAGTTTTGTGCTTTTTATCGCCTACGTGGTCTGCCGCACCACGTAGGCGATGGCGAGATAAGCTGGATAGGTTCCGTAAAAACTGGAAGGAGGAAGCGCGGGCTAGCGAAAGTTGGAAGAAGTGGAGGGAGGCCTTTGCCCAGGTTTTAAAACAAATCAAACTTTTTAACAGACTGCATGTACTGATGATGGTGCCACCTATGCATCTATTCGTGTCGCGTACACTGTCCAATCGACTACCATTATCATAGGCCGATTTGATTGAGTTGAACTACTAGTTTCCACTCATAAACAATACAAGTGCTACTTACATGTACATCAATTCAGTTTGTTTTCTGAACAGATCATTTTTCTCATTGACTAGTTCACACAGTTGAATGACTAAATCTTCGACTTCCTCTTGCGGTACCGTGTCAGCTTCGTCGCCTGTAACAGACACATCCATTAGTGATAAAGTAGTTCTATGATCTACGATACAGGATACGTAAGAGATATAAAGTAGAAAAATCAAACAAATCAAAAAAGTGAGTAAGAAATCAGAACGTGTATAAAAATGTACCGTGAACAGGCAACGTTCTTTTTTTTCATGGTTCCGTAGCCAAATTGCTAAAACAAAAGCCTTATAATTTCATAATATCTGTCTTTCCGTCCGTCAGGACATGAGACTGCCATTTTAGCCGGAAACTATTTTCACTACATCTATGAACATCGGAAAGAAGATGTATTTATTAGTATTTCTCAAAGAAACCATGAAAAACAAATTTATTTCTGCGGTTGTTTGAAAATATACCATATCTCAAAAATTACAAGACAGTTGAAAGTGTGTTTGAAGTTTACCAACTTAATTTTTTTCACACACACATTTTTTGCGACTTTGGACGCGCATGTCTTACCAATTATTGATTTTCGTAAATTCAATACACCATTGAATAGCAGCAGTTCATTTATAGGTAATAGATGGCGCATTCTATTCCATTTATATCTATAGTGAAAATAGTCTCCGAGTAAGGTGGCTATGACTTACGGACGGACAGAAGACCGACAGGTCAAAATTATAAAGGTTCCGTTTTTACCATTTGGTTACGAAACCCTAAAAGTCAAATAAATTTAGATTAAGAAGTAAGAATCAGTGCTCAAATAGAAATAAAATGTGCTGGCATATGTTTACCCTCACACTTGTCGCGAATCATTTTTTCGATGAGCACGCCCTGTCGCTCTAGGCCAAGCTGCTGCGTCTCCAGCAGGTCCAGCTGCACTTGCAGGGCTTCGGGCGACATCTGTAGCTTCACCTCGCGCCGCTCCGGGAGGGGCAGCCCCGGTGCAGGACCCTTTGCCTTCCGCCCGCCTGCTGTACATCATATATTTACTTAAATTGTACTTATTACGCTGCTGTTATGGGAAAATATCATAATTAATTATAAATACATTATCCTTTTGGCACCACTCAATCAATTAATGAAAACATAGTGTAATTATTCAGAAGCCCATTGGAATTAGTTTTAGGGAGAAAAGGTTTCTGTTTTGAAATAATTTAGTTATTAAATAAAGTTAAATTATTGTGATTTGTTAAGTAAGTCAGAGAGTCTGAGACACGAATTTGAACTTTACTGTTGAGTTGGAAAGCTTGTATTATTTCCCACCTTCGGAATGAATGCTCTTCATACCAGTAGTGTTGATACCTTTCTCCAAGGAGCCGCCGCCACCCGACACCGTCGACAGACTGTCGGGAGGGGTTGGCGCGAGCCGCCTCTTCTTAAGAGTTGGTGTGGACTTACCGATTGATTTCTAAGGGAAAATAATCATCGATTAAATAATATGTTTTAAAAACGAAACTCTAGGTAGACAGAACAAAACTGAACTCACGTTAAACATTATAACATTTATAACTTTCGTTATTATTACTGCGGAGGTTACGTATATTAAACCTACATTAGCAAATTTTTGTTCGATATTAGTATTGCAAAGAACCTTTTATAGAGGATTCATAACACGGGTGTAGATAAACTGTAAATAATTAGGTATTATATACAGTTGCATAAATAACTATTAGAAACTACTAACTAGTAGTGTATGAAACTACACATAAATAACTAGGTATTGAAACACTCGTGTGTTTCGCATTATACTATTAGGAATGATCCTAGACCGTGACAGACGCGAACCGTGCCATTTACAAGGCGCGGACGAGGCACAGAGTTTAGAGAAAAGTGATATTTAGTGACGAATTCTGGGAAATTTTCGGAACCTTACATATTGATGCTACCAATTTTAACCCAAAGGAAACATAATATGTATACATGGCTAAGTAAAACTGCATCTTCTACTATCAATATTTAGGATATTTCTACTTCCCCTCCAGGATCCGCTTCAACCTTCCACCCAGTATACAGGTTGACTTGTAATTTGACGAGATATAGAATTTGCCCACGACTTCACACGCGTAGCGGTCGGAAATTATCCCACGGGTACTACCTAGACAAAACTATGCTATCTACAGTCAGCCGTGTGCCAAAATTTGACAAAATCCGTTCAGTCGTTAAAGTGTGAAAAGATAACAGACAGTTACTTTCGCATTTATAATATTACTAGCTGCGCACCGCGGTTTCACTCGCAAAGTCTCGCTCCTGTGGGGATATCGGGATAAAAGTACCTACCTATCCTCCGGCCTTCTCCAGGTCATGGTCTACCTATGTGCCAAATTTCATCCAAATCCGTTCAGCCGTTTTGGCGTGAAAGCGTAACATACAAACAAACTCACTTTCACATTTATAATATAAATACTCGTAGTTAGGATTATATTATACTAGCTTCCGCCCGCGGCTTTGCCCGCGTGGTATGTCGATAAAAAGTAGCCTATGTACTTCCCGGGGATGCCATCTATCCCCTTGTTAAATTTTATCGAAATCCGTTCAGTGGTTTAGGCGTGAAAAGGTAACATACAGACAGACAGACAGAGTCACTTTCGCATTTATAATATTAGTTAGTGGTCATGTTAGTGTGGTAGTATTCTCTATCTGTATCCGGTTAGACTGGAAGCTAGTGGCTCTGAATTCTGTGACTGAGAACTGCTATTCATTTAAGCGGAGCCGAAAGCAGTAGTAAAAAAAATATACAAATGAAACGCATACTTGATCAGAGTTGATGGTAGAGTTGTACGAGCTAAAGGAGGATATGCTCGCGACGTCGTCCATGGAAGTAGACGGGTGTTGGAACCGCGGCGCCTCTGATATTGAGATGACCGGCGGCGGCGGCGGCGCTTTTGCCTTTTTCCTTCGGGGCGTGCTTCCGGGGAGGTTCGGAGTACTTGTTGCCATTGAAGATCTATACATTGAGCTGGAAACAATACAATTTTAAATAGCACGTTAACCCTTTAAGCCGACTGATATTAATTAAATTAAAAAAATGTCAACAACATCTTATACACACACCACGTCCACATATTCTTACCTCTTGCTGTGTGTTTCATCTTCGTCTGACGAGGGTTCTTCGCCATCGGACCAGAATGGATTTACCGCAATAAGCCTTTTTCTGTAATATATAAAGGTAGAAATAATTAACTAACAACTATAACTAACTAGGTATTTACCTAACTTATACACGGTGATTGGTAAAAAACCAACAACCTCTTAAGGAGTCATTGTACTCATCATTATGAACAACTTTTACAATGGGAACAAATATGAAATCGCCATGGTAAAAGATGTTCATAATGATGAGTACAATGACTCCTCATGAGGTTGTTGGTGTTTTACCAATAACCCTGTATATTATTTTGTAATAAGTAATCCACATTGTTAGATACACAGTTTTGCGAATGCTAATATTAAAAAAGAACAAAGTATTATGCAATCGCACATCATATTATTATTGTTAGGTATAGTAGAAACTCAACGACAGTCCATGCTAACTGCTTTTACCAACGCCGGAGGCATGATTTTGATAATTGTGCTAATGCATTATAATATATTGTCAAGAAGAAGCAGCGCATGACTGCATCTAATTATCATTCAAATATTTATGTAAGTATGGAAAATCTACCCACTGCATGTGTATAACCGTAAATAGCCGTATATTACGACTACAATGTGAACCGAACAACGAGGTAACGTTTGATGTAATGTTGGTACTCTATACCTGCTTATTGTTCTTTTGTTATATTGTGCACTACTACGTGATCTACCGCGTCATAATATGTACTCATGTGAGTACTTGAAACTTTGCGGAAAATATTACAAATCAATGTAATCGTAACGTAACATATTTTGTAAATATCCATGATGGTTTATTTATCTCCAACAAAAGATATACTTACACACTACATCACGATAACAGGGAAGTAAAATGTATGGAAACATAATGAAGACGCTTTCCGTACACGATAACGTTATAACGTGCAGTCATGCACGTATTTTAATACATTTTATGGTTTTTGACGTGGACGTCCACGAAAAACGATAATATCGTCACGTTAGAAATGATAAAAACGCATTACACTACACTAACGCTCATTGATGCTAGAGCGAGCGAAGCGAGCTCGAAAATGTTTGGTACGAGTATGTCATCTATATTTATCGTTATATTATGATGAGTAAAATTTTTTCGTCGCGTTCACGGTTTTCAAGTAATGCATAAACCTTCGGGGTGCGAGGCCCCTCGGACCGCGAGGCCGTAGGCGGTGGCCCACGTCGCCTACGCCTTCCGCCGCCTCTGCATTCAGAGACTCCAATTTAGTTAAATCTATCAAACATTTCTGGTATTTCGACAGAGACTCGTACTCGTATGTCTAAATTCGTATTTTACGTTACGTTAGACATATGGAAATGTGGGGAGGGGATGGTGCCAGACCTTAGTCGATCAATAAGGTGCATGCGTAAATATTCATACTGACTACGGAACCTTTTCTGAGCGTGGTCTGACACGCACTTTTTTACCCACATTCTCACACATAACTCTATTTGGGATACATAAATAATTATTATCATCTCCCGGGTACTTTTCCTTTACGTACAAAATTATATTTACACTTACTATACCTCTATACTCTCTACAAAGTGAAACGAGTTTTTGAGATGGATTTAGCTAGGATACGAACGCGATTTAATGCAAAAAAACTGTATTAAACTATCCAGGGATAGTATTTCGCGAATTCAGAAACACATAATAACTAGACATCGGATTATGTGAACTAACAAAGTGCCAATATATGCAAGCAAATATGCACTAAAAAAGCCCGAAATATGCAAAATAAAAAACCATTTTCATATTTATATGGATTAACGCCGTAATTAGAGAGTTATATGCGAATGCATAAAATCCGATGTCTAATAATAAGAGTCGGTAGAAAACATAATTAAAAAAAAAAAAAATGTTTTATGTGGTGAATTGGTGATATCTGATACTCACATGGGTGTGGTGGTAGCATTCTCAGGTTTCGTTGAGTGATGTATGGGTGGCACTTCGTCATCTTCTTCATCACTACTACCAAAAGGATTTGTGCTGACTTTTTTTGTTGGTTCCAGGAGAACAATCTTAAAAATAAAATTAAGCTTAATAAACAATTCAAATGATTTAAAATAAGCTTCTTATTAAAAAGGATAATACTTACCTCATCCTCATCCTCTGAGAAGGGATTCAAATGGTCTGGATATACTTTAATTTCCAATTTTGTTTCTTTTTCCTTTTTAATAGCTAATGCTAAAGCTTTTTCTAAAGCATTCTGTTTTTTTCTTCTAGGAGGAACACTAATACTTATTTCTTGATCATGTTGAACCTCTAAAGGTTGTTCTAATGGAGTACACTCAATAATTGTTGATGAACTATTGGCTATCCTGCTGTCATCTGTTACATTGTTGATCTCTGTATGTACACTGTTGCAGGCATCATTATCTTCTTCTGCATTAGTCATATTATGTTCAATAGTATTTACACAGTCTTTGTCTTTGTTTCTCGTTTCTATTACATCTACATTTTCTAAACTTGTTTCAACATTTATAGTGTTATCAGCTAATTGTGTTTGTAAGAAATTGAACTTTTCAATATTACTTTTATACACTTTCTCTGGAATGTTATTACTTAACACATTTTCATTTTCCATCTTTGTATTCACACTTACAAGTATCGGTTTTGAGGCTATTTCACATTGAGATCTACTGGTACTGCTAAGTTCTTCAGATTTACTTATACTATTGTCTTTTAATGAAATATTCGAGATTTTGTATTCAATATTAGTGTCTTTATCTATATTTTTCTCAAACATGTTTATTTTGTCTACAAAATGATAATATTTTCTAAATTAACACACAAGATAAAGTAACAAGTTTTTATTAGAAATAGGTAAAAGATAATTAATAAATGGACACACACATAACAAAAGCATCTTCCATCAAGTTATCAACATGTAGCTCTTATTCACATTTTCGACTAGTTGTCTTGTAGTCTCTTTTATTGTGCAATAAGAAAATAATTTCAGGATGTTGAAATAAGCATTCAGTAAAGTCAACACAGTTAACAAAGAAAGAACATGATGCAGAGCAGAAAATTGTTGGATAATGTTCCTAAGTAAATTAAATTATTAATTCCATATAAATCCAGCATCAATATTTTGTATGATAAAAATGTATTGCCTTGCAACAGTGGCATGTTACATGTTGTTGATAAGATAATAGGACTTTATTCATAGTTATTGACATTTATATGGCATAGGAATTTGATTAAATGATTGCAAGTAAAATTAAGCACTCACCCATAATAGATTGTGGTCTTGATTTATATTTAGGAGTAACGGGCTCCTCATTTGACACTGATTTTGTCGCATGTGCAGTATCAGTGAATGCCAGCATTCCCATTTGATCATGATCATTATTATTAAGATATTTTGATAAAGTCTTTTCATTTTTACAACTATCACAGGTAAATTCAGATCCTTCAACTATCTCAAAATTCTTATGGTTAAGATGTCCTGAGCATTTAGAACAACGGAAACATCTTCTGTGATACAGTCTGTGCGATACAAGAAGGCGCTGGGCAAGGTACACAGGCAGGCCACATGCTGCACATTTGTCTAGACCAGTCTTTCCAAACCTTATTGGTGCCTACAAGAGTTATAAAGATAGGTAATAAAGTGAGAGACAGAAAGTATTAGAGAAATTAGAAAACAATAGTTTCACTGCAAACATTGCACACAGGTATTTAGAAAGTAAGATACTTAATAAAATGTTTGTTGTACTAACTGATGTCTCCGTGGTGGTTGTTTGAGTTGATACCTTTGACTCATTTTCAGATACCTTGGTATTGACTGAAATTGAAATACAAATTAAATCATTGTTGGTATGATGGTAAGTATTTGTGATCCAGAGGTAACCAAAGTAAACATAGGATTACTTTTTTTTAAATCTCAAAAATAAAAAAAATATTTGTATTAACATTATTGATTAATATTTGCTAGCAAAGAAAATTAGCATTGAATATGACTAATTGACTGAACTCACCTGTATGACCTAGACGCTGGTAAAACTGAGACAAGTAAGTTAATACTGACAACCTGTCTGGCACATCATTCTCAACCATGTCCTCTGGGTCTAACAGTGAGGGAATACCTAGGTGCTTCTCAGCAACACTATAGGCTAATTGGTTATTTTCATAAATATTTTCAGGTTTCAACTTTGACATGTCACTGAAAATCCAAACAACACCAATACATTGAATTGAAAATATCATTTGTTTACTGTTCACAGATGACCAAGGATAATAAGTTATGTGTATTCATTCCAAGTTACACTTACATTAAATCTGGTCTAAAATGATGAACCAATGCACAAAATGCTAAGCCATTTCTCCAAGATGTTGTCATATTATCTATTTGCACTTCAGGGCAGTCTTTGACTAAACGTTTACACCATAACTCCAGAGCTTTCGTGCCTTTTCGTTCAGACATTTTTTAAAACTTTATGCAACTTTACAAGCAGTTCAAAACGTAGTACATCATCTATGACTCATTTATTGAATCTTTTCACTGAAAATAACAATGAGCCATTATTATTACATTTGCGACGTACAACGTAGTAAAAATTTGCCAGATACTAAGCATTGAAACCGCATTTTAATAGGAATTTATAATACAACATTCATTACAAGTTATTGGTTAGTTGGCAATTTGGCATTGGCTAGGGATGTACCTGGACAACAATACTGCAATGTCAATTGACATTGTCAATACTGACAGATTATTAGGGGGTCCTTAGACGATTAATTACGCCAGGTATTTGCTGTCAAGTACTTACTAATTCTATGGTCATTTTTGTTCTCATTCCTCGTTATTTATTTACTTTATTATTTATATACACACAGTAAAATATATAGAGATACGACACAATTATATTAGGAGTATTATATGAGTACGTTATGTTTTGATAGTAGGTAAATAGTGAATTTTGTTTCACTGACGTCAGTAGGTAACATTATGCTTACATCATGAGTAACTTTGAGAGCTACGTATATGCAGTGGTTTGGTAGTCTCATATTTAGGCAAATAGGTGCATGAATCCCCGTAGTTTTGCAGTCAACAGCAGCGCAACGGCAAGCGTAAAAGAAGTCACTTGTTTACAATAAATTTAAGGACAGTGACAGCTATAGCTAGCTGTCAAATTCTCGGACACACGATAGCAGCGACATCTGAAGTGAGCAAGTTGCAGTTTTTATCCCCATTGGCAGTAAGGTTCCCATTCTGAAGCAGAGCCGGAAGAGAGAAATCACAAACATCAATTGCAACAACGAGGCAACGGCCACCGATTTGCAGTTGCGGATGCGGCGTTTTGGCCTCGGGCCGTACTTTTAAGGTCATAATCGGGCGTCGACGCTGAAACACATGGCAAACACAATTCCCAAGCGATATATTTCCAGTGTACAAACTGCGGCCGCTGCGGGGTAATTACGTAACACACATCGGCAATGACTTTCATTTTGTCAATAATTTTATGAAAAGCTTTTATTCAACTTGCAATGTTTGTTAGTTAGTTAAATTGTTTAGGGCGAATTTTGCAAGCTGTTCTCTTAGCGTACGGAGTTAACATTTTACATGTTGGTTCAGTTCCGGGGTTGACCTGGCCGCTGCACCCAGAATTGGTTCCAGACGAGGGAACTCCCCAACGGTGAACAGTACAGACATGAAATTTTTTAAACGCTTTCATTATGATAGTCCACTCTAAATTCCAAAATGACATGGCTGCTGCACCCAGGATTGGCTACAGACAAGGGAAATGAGATAGCAACATTAAGTTTGGATTCGTTGGCTTTGTCTTGACAAGTAATATTTATTATTTATTAATACTTTTTGTTCAATGAACGACAAAAACGCAAATTAAAGTAAATTGTTATTGAATAAAATCACCACATACCACTATGACATATTCACACAACCACCCATTCACAACTCCTCATGCACACTCCTACACACTCACCCACACTGTACACGAAGCTGCTTAGGTGGTGCTAGCAGTTCACTACTCACTCTAGTTTGTTTCTGCTGCATGTATTGTTTATTTATTGAATCCGTAATTGGCTGTAAGACTAGTTTAGCTGTGGATCTTGTGAATAATAAATAAATTAATAAACTCTGGATAAGTGAAACTTGATAAGACGGTAGCTGTGTGTAGGTACTTCCTGTGCTGTATGCTGTGTCCGGTAAACACATGCATCAGCAGCAAACTGCAATGTGGCCAGTCTTGCCAGTCACTATTCTGGTGTGTCCTGTTCTTTTCTTGGACCATGCCCTATTCCGGTATCTGCTGCTCACCAGACACCACGAGACTACGCACTAACTCCGTCGGGTGGCGCCACCGATTGTACAGTGACGTAAGGCAAGATCGAAGCACGAGACGAATCCCGACAGTCGATTAGGAATACGTTAACGTAATGTTCGTTAAATGAAAACATATTGAGTTATTTGAGTAGATATAAGTTACGTTCATTTATTTAGATCAAATAATTAAAAAAAATTGGGCGGCAGTTTCCAAGAGCGTCAGGCCTGTAGCCAGCAGGGCACTGGTTTGGTACACTTATAACATTTCTGTTGACTTCGCTTTGTTCATAGTTCTCCACTTGTCCTCTGTAACCGATGTTCAAATCATTGATGTTCTGCAAACTGTAATATATAAAAGAGTCATTTTTAATGATTAAACTAATGAAAGGAAAAGGAGTTAATGGAAACTACTTACAACTGCCTCTGACTCTGAAGGCATCTAGGTTCCTGTTCTATCATAGCCTCCATTGCTCGGTCCGCTCAATGGATGATTTCAGAATTAAATAAAGATTCATTGAGAAAACTTTTTAATAGAAACGTTAGATTTTGATCTAAGAAAAGAATGAGTAGAGTGATGATAAGTTATAATTTATCTTATTATTCATAAAAAAACTAAGTATATTAAACTTTTTCAGTCTTTCTGTTTCCCCACCAAAAAACCCTAGCCTTTTCCAAACTATGTTGGGGTTGGCTTCCAGTCTAACCGAATAAATACTAGTATTTTACATAGACTGACTACTTATCTGACCTCCACAACCCACAGTTACTGGATTACATGATACCCCTTGGTAAGACTGATTACCTGACTTTCGGGACCCGTAACGAATGTCAAAGATCCACGAACACCCCTGCCGGGGCCAGTGCTTTCCGAGACACAGCGGGAGGGTCTCGTCTGATCGATCCACCCGTGTGGCTGTTATTATTAAGCCACGAGCCTCTCTACCCCTCCTCCACCCCGGTGGAGGAGGGGTAGAGTGGCCCGTGGTGCTACTTTTACATTAAGAGCCCCAGCAGACTACAGACTTTCCGTCGCCCGATAGTTTGGTCTGGTAATCGGGTTAGGTTTATGTTCCTATTTAATTAATAAACACACCTTTTCCACACATCGCGGCATTGGCCATTGATAAATTCTTGACCAGACGGGCAGTTGGAGGGAACTGTGATGACATTTTTCGTATTTGTTCCGCTTCTCCATATGTCGCGACAGGAGCCATTGATCCATTGCTGACCAGGAAGACAGTTGGGTGGAACGGTTACTATATTTTGTGGTGACAAGTCTGAATAGTCCGGCCGAATTTCACTGAAAAACAAAATTTTATATAATATTTGGTTATGTCTAGGATACACAGCTTCATCATGGGAGGTAATAATAATAATAGTCCTCCAGACCGAATTTCGGCCATGGCGACCAATCTCGAATCCCAATCTCAATGCGGGAGATATAGGTAGTGCACAAGTGTGTGCGCAGAGATAGGTGCACTCTCATAGTCCAGTACCTACTACTTAGTCTGTGCATAGTCCGATGGGACGGCAACCCGACACGACCGGAGAGATCAGGCGCAGGGTCAACGAAAACAGCCAAACCCCTGGCTGTTACTAAGATAAGAAAGAGAGAAGAGATAATTACCTAAGTGTCAGCGAATGGAAACTTACATACCATAGTTACATACCTACGTACCTGCCTATTCCCCAACTCCAGTAGGTACCTACATATTAATTTAAAATTTTCCTTGTTGATCTTGTCTTATCGTTCAAGTTATTTAGTTATTATTTTTTACCTAATGGGTTTCTCTTTCTTATACTGATAAAAATTATGAATGCAATTTTTATCACAATAATTGTGTTAATTAATCGCTGTGTCGATTCCGTAAGTAGATTGTGTCATTTATCATTATCATTTACCTATCCTCTTAAGCTTAGGAGGAAAATAACAAAATAACCAGACAAGTGCTTGTAGTACTCAAAGTGTCTACTACGGAACCCCAAGGGGCGTCCCCCCTTGGGGTTCCGTCTCAAAGCGTAGACACTAAAAATTATAGAAATTAAAATCTAAGTAGCATGAAAATAAAATATTTAGCTAACAATAATATAGAAGTTTAGTGGTGTCTTTGGTTTTGTTTCATTTCTGGCCAGTGACCAGGGCCACCGACTTCGGAACTAAAGTTATTTTACGCTTTGCTCATTGCTGTTATCTTTTCGATGCACATATTTTTGCACAATGTTTGCCTGACTAAATTGTATCCTCATTTTGCCCCTTAGCGTTTCCTCTTTTGCCCCGACTATGAGACAATATGGGAAATTTGACACTTGCTGATCTGATTAGTTCCTCATAATTAAGAAAATTAGTTGAAGCCTAAAAATACAATTTAAAATAATGAATAAAAATATTGTTCCTAAAGATTATTAAAAATATTGTTAATTTCGTCTACATTATTTTTTTTTTGTCTTAAGTACCCCATTTTGCCCCACCTTCTCCTACCTACATGATGCTGAAAAGTAGTGTAGGTACCTATCGCATGTAAAAGTACAGTGGCTGACCAGTGGCCGTACTAAATAGCTACTAATGATACCTAGGCTCTCTAATTTAAATAACATTTGGGTAACTGTGTAAAATTAAACCTTCACAATAGTTCACAAGCCGATGTTTACACCTTAGAAAAGTTTCAGTTTATCTTATCTTCATCATACCCAATATCAGCCTGTAAACATAGAACATGACCATGCCATGGCAATAAGATAAAATAAAATAAGTAGGTAAAATGAGCCCGTTTGTTACTCTATGTGGGTAGAGATCCCAAGGCATGGCGATATTAATTATTGTTGAAATTACTTACAATAAGTAATAGAAACAAAATAGAACTCACCTGAGGTTGCTGTCTTCTATCAGAGCTTTAATCCAAACGTCGCGGCATTGGCCATTAATAAATGATTGGCCTGGGGGACAGTTAGTAGGCACCGTGACAAGGTTCGCAGGCGCAACGGTAACACTCCAGATCTCGCGACATGCGCCGTTCACCCACTCCTGCCCATCTGGACAGTTCGTTGGAACCGTTACCACATTTTGTGGATTTATGTCTATATTATTTGGTCGGGCATTACAAGAACTTGCAAGAAAATAAAGAAATGTAACGATTAAAAACATTTTAAATTGCTTGCACTAAATTGCGAAATTCTTCTAGTTTAACTAGCTTGCTGCGTACTTCAAGATGAGAACAATTGAACAAGAATCTTAATTGATTTCTGATTGTATTTATCACTTCAAACGTAGTTTATAGAGAAGATAATCTAATGACGTCGTCGTAGATAAGCTATCTGCAAGTGATTTATTAATACAAAGAGGTTTTATTTTTGTATTATTTTTGTAAATAAAGGTAAGAAACGTAAATATGTATGTAAGTAAGTATACATTTTTTGTTTTTGATAAATGCATTTAATAAGAATGTAGGTCGGCCCCTATAGAAAAGAATCAATTTAACACTTGAGAGGCACGAGGCACGTGTGTAGGTCCATACCTCTGAACATTCCCAGGGTTTCTTAGTACTTATATCAATTTGACCATAATGATGAAAGGTACTATAAGCTGATCTTGAAACACAGGAAAATGTACCATTTGCTGTGTACAGAAAGACTAAAATCTTAATATTAACTGTCATGAGACAGTCACGTGGACTCTAGTCCCTGCGTGCTGGTGTGGATAAGTAATTTCCGGCTATTAACCAATGGATGTCGTGTTTTGTGTCTCATCTCGCGTCTGTTGTTACTTTTTCTAGAATGAAAAATCTCAGATACCTAAATATTTATTAGGTAGGTAGGTAAGTATAGAAAAGCATGAGATAATTATATCAGTTACTGTTGTTTTACTTTGAACCCGCTTATGTTGTCTTGCACATTGTGCATCCAGAGCAAGTCGTAAAAGATATGATAAAGATATTGTATAAGGATCACGACAAAATGATTATCGCAAAGTTCCTTCCGTCTGCTATAAAATGTATAGATAGGTACTCCCCAACTCGTTTACCACTCTTGCCTTGTCTATTAATTATAATTTGTAATTACTTATTTAGCCTACATTAAACCTACATTTTTTGACAACCATAACATAGAGCCAACTTCAATTTATCGATTAGAGGGAGGTAGTTTGGTAGGTACCTAAACTACATTTGTTTGTGCCCCGTTGTTTGTGTTTCCATGTTGGAATATTGATTCCTCGAAAGAGTCCATGTTGTTAGCGTGCGGTCCATTTATAGTGTTTACCTAGGTACCTACTACGTAGGTCACAGCACCTATTATGCTTAGATGTAGCTATGTCCCGCTGTAGTGCGCAATAGGGTGGGCGGTCAACATTCGACCATATTCTTGGGTCGATTCACTTAGCGTTCGAGAAACAGAGTGTGACACGCGGCAGTACAGTGTTGACGTATGTTGTACAAGTGGATACAGTGTGAACTTTGATACAGTTTTCGGGACTGTTGTTATAATCCAAAGACTGAAATATGAATCGGAAATATTTTGTAGCGTTCTTTACTATTTTATTTATTATTTGTGCCGAAGGAAGAAAAACTTCGGGTAGAAGTCGTGGGACTGGATCTCGTCCTGGATCGAGCAAAAAGACAAATTATAACCCTCAACCTGCGCCAACATCTTTTAGTAATCCACAAGCTTCAGCTCCAAAACCTACTCTATTTGGATGGCAATCCAAGCCGTCCAGCGGGCAAAGTCATTCGTATCCTTCCAGTGGAACAGGATTATCCGGTGACAAGTCGAAACCAGCGACTAATCAAGAAAGTATTCAACGAAGTAGTGCAACTAATAATTTAGCTGGTCAACAACATTCTAATAATCAACCGAGTCATTCTTACCCATCTTCGAACGGCTTATCAGGAAGTGCTGGCAGTGGATATCCTCAGCAAACTGCGAGCAAATACCCACAAGGAACTGGGTTGTCTGGAAACACTGGAGCTGGTCAATCAGCGTACCCACAGTCAACTGGATTATCAGGAAGTGGCCAGCCTGGACACAGCTATCCACAACAACATGGGTCCGGTGGTGGCTACCCTCAACAAACGCATCAACACAATACTGGAGTGGCTGGTTCTGCTGCTGCACCACCAACTTATAACAATGGTCAAAATTATCAAAATAACTACGGAAACAGTTACCATCCTCAGGGGCCACCTGCTCATTCAAATTACGGCTCTAATTACGGTGGTGGCGGTGGCGGTGGATACGGTGCCTATAATCCAGGGTATGGCTCTCAATCACCTGGATACTTTGGAAACTATGGAAGAGGAAATGGAGGTGTGAGTCGTTCAGGAAGCGCTTTAAAGGGTATAGGTATCGCAGGTGCTGGTATTGGAACAGTATTGACTGGATTAGCCCTGTGGAATTTGGCCCGCTCTACTGGAAGACAGCACCATACCGTCATTTACGATAACAGGGGTCAGCCTGTGGCTGTCACAGCGGCCAACGACACTGCCCCCGTTGCCGATTCAATTTTAGCCGATCTAGTAAACTGCAGTTTGACTATAAATAATGATAACAAAACCGAAGTGCTCGCAATACCTTGTTCAATCGCTACTTCATTTACTCCAGATGCCGACGTTAAAGATTCTGGTGTTAGTAAGAACTCTACTGACAACACGAAGTGCACCATTACGGTTCTTACAAAAGCAGGCGCGGAATTTATGACGACAATACCATGTTCGATTCTCTTAAACTCTGCCGCAGAAAACAATGTAACAGAACCTCCTCTTGTGGTTGATGAACCTGACAATACTAGCAATGTTACTAGCGAGTCGAGCATCCAAAATGGCACTTTGACTGAAAATAACGCAACTTTAAGTGAACCGACGGCGCTCAGGCTTTCCGGTGAAGATATAAATGCGGATGGTGCAAAATTAAATTGCACTATTCAATCAGAGGAGATAAGAGATCCCATCAATCCTTGTTTGTCTGTTAATCATAATTTAACTGTTATTCCGTTACCAGCAACGGAGGCGCCACAGTAAATATCTTTGAACCTGCCTTAAACAAAGTGTTTTGTAAAGATAAATCATCAAACATAGTTACATAAAAGTTTTTTTTAAGGCGCATATAGGTTCTACTTTCATAATAAATATTAAAAAAAAATTGCAAAAATATGATTTCCTCCATTTATTTTTAAATAATTTAATTTCTAAATATTTTTAAGCCAAAAATGTATCTAAATATATATCTACCTACTAGACTAATGCATTGTAACATAACTACATCAGAGATACGAGGTAGGTAGGGTCCCATAGGGTTACATATCTGCAAAATTGTGCTTATAAAACTTAGGTATCCGTGAATCTATTCTTGATATGGGATAATAGGTATACTTACAAAATTCCTTCAATAGAAGGAATGCACTACTTTACCTACACAGTCTCTGTTCCTACGTTTACATCCTAGATTTATTTCCTACTGTTATTTGAACATTCTGTGACTCTGTCTTATAGCTCGATTTCTTGATAGAATATTTTTCAGTGTTCCTCACGAAAACACACAATATTGACATGTTGATGTATCCTACACATCGAATGTGTCTTTGTCACTGCCTGTGTGCATACCTACACGATTGAAAATTCATTAAACAATGAATAATTATGATGAACCTACCTGCACTACACCTACTACATTGTTTCATAATATTATGAAGCCTGCACAGTGTCGCTTTGATTAGAACTTTCACATTTTGTGTAGGAATAAGTGTAGGTACGCTTTGCATTGTTTTATAATTAAATGAAATTCCGTAACTATTATATTATTCTGTGTGTGGGGTGTTTTTTTTTCGTGGAAAATGTTAACAATATCATTGGAGCAATATTCCCGTTTGCTACCATGTAATTGATTGTAATCTACATATGATTCTGAGTAGAAATACCATAATTTATTGAAAATAAAGACGAAATCAATGTTAAAGAAATATTATTTAACGTGCATTTTTTTTTAACTACCAAGGGATATACCTATATCAAGGGTAGGTACTACTTATAATCCTATCCTATCTTAATATCCGAACTAAGTAGGTATATGTCCTAACTTTAAATTATAAATGCGCAAGTGAGTTTATTGTTTGTTACGCTTGAACGCTAAAACGGCTGAACGGATTTAGACGAAATTTGACAGATAGGTATACCATGGTCACCAGGAGAAGTACCAGGTGGTGACCAGGAGAAGTACATAGGATACTTTTTATCCCGATATTCCCACGGGATCGAAACTTACGCGGGTGAAAACCCGGGGCGCAGCTAGTAATATTATATATGTGACAGTGAGTTTGTAAGAGGAAATGGAGATGGAAATAGACTACTTTTCATCCTGGATCGCAGACGAAGTCGCGGGCAACAACTAGTTATATTATAAACGCTAAAGTTTGTGAGGATCGGATGAGGATGGATTGATGTTTGTTACTCTTTCACGCAAAAACTAATGAACAGATTTGGATGTTTGGCACACAGATAGTTTACTTATAACCTGGATATCCTACGTTTTACGTAGGATATCCTGATATTCCCATGGAATCGAGACTTATGCGGGTGAAACAGCGAGGCAGGCGCTGCTAGTATGACTATAAATTATAGCATAAACAATAAACACTGTGCCTCTGCCTATATAGTAGTATAAAAAAGTAGGTGGTATGTGGTGGTGGTGGTGGTGGTGGTAGTATCTCAAATTGTGTACCTGCCTCATCATGATCATATCGCTGCTGAATCATCCCGGAGGCTAGGATTTGTTATTCGGAATATGCGTGAGTTTCAACAATCCACTGGCCATTAAACTAGTTTACATGGCCTTAGTCAGGAGTAAGCTCGAATCAGCTGCAGTCATTTGGAACCCTTACGAATGCGCTTACACGTTACTTCTTGAAAAAGTCCAGAAGACCTTCCTTTCATTTTTATATAAAAAAACTATTCGGTTACTAACGGTTGTTAACTTCCTTTAGCCTACGAAATTTTTACTCGGTGTATTAAATTTTAATTCTCTCTAATTATGGCGTAAGTACTTCCTGCTTATTACTGCCTGCCGTAATATGCGGGTTGAGTACGATTGTCAGGAACTGGTGGAGCATTTGGTGAGGCTTTTTGTCCCTGTTGTGCCCAAAAATCAAGACACGCACCCGAAGTCACCGGCTAGGTACTAACCGTAGGTACCGTCAGCACGCACAGTGTCGCGAGCTAACTCGCCCCTTTCTACTAACCGTAGGTACCGTCAGCACGCACAGTGTCGCGAGCTAACTCGCCCCTTTCTACTAACCGTAGGTACCGTCAGCACGCACAGTGTCGCGAGCTAACTCGCCCCTTTCTACTAACCGTAGGTACCGTCAGCACGCACAGTGTCGCGAGCTAACTCGCCCCTTTCTACTAACCGTAGGTACCGTCAGCACGCACAGTGTCGCGAGCTAACTCGCCCCTTTCTACTAACCGTAGGTACCGTCAGCACGCACAGTGTCGCGAGCTAACTCGCCCCTTTCTACTAACCGTAGGTACCGTCAGCACGCACAGTGTCGCGAGCTAACTCGCCCCTTTCTACTAACCGTAGGTACCGTCAGCACGCACAGTGTCGCGAGCTAACTCGCCCCTTTCTACTAACCGTAGGTACCGTCAGCACGCACAGTGTCGCGAGCTAACTCGCCCCTTTCTACTAACCGTAGGTACCGTCAGCACGCACAGTGTCGCGAGCTAACTCGCCCCTTTCTATGCTCAATGCTCTTCTGACTTTAACACCGGAATGTGACTTGTTTGCTGGGAAATGGATAGATGTGAATGTATTATACGTTTTTGTAAGATGGATGAAAGATAATTAAAAGGTTTTGTTTTTTTTTTCATTTTAGTTTGTTAATTATTTCTTTTGTGAATTATTTTATCTCTCGTGTTTATACATATATGTATATATATATTTTTTGGTATTATTACTTTTTATTTTGTTCTGTACAACACCTTATTACTAAACTAAACTTAAATAAATACGCTTCAAACATATTTTAACACCTCTCTGTTTACGTCTGAGGCAGGGCTTTAAAGACATCGGTTATTTTCGGTTACAACCAAACCAATGCCGCCTATCGGCGCCCGCTTAGGCGTCTGTGGTCTGTTTATAACCTGGGGACCAAGTCTACTAATTTACAAACGTGTCAGTGGTCTCACAATGATCAGTTTTTGACAGATATGCCATACAAAATCTGTCAAAAACTGATAATTATGAGGCCACTGACACGTTTGTAAATTAGTAGACTTGGCCCTGCCAAACATATGTGAGAGACGCCCGGGAATGTGTCAAAGAACCGGTAGCCAGTGCGTTTGAATTGTGTTGATGGTAGGTAAATATAAAGGTAGATACGCTACAGAAGTATTGGCTATTAGTGTACCTATCTATACACCCGCTCGATTTTATCACTGATTGTGCTGGCTGCGAGTCGGTACATATCAAGTACCTACCTATTTAGATAACGTGATTTTAAATGAGTCACCAAATCAGCTTGTTGTCACGTTATAAGTACAGTAGGTAGGTATGGTCGTCTCTTTGTCCTCACTTTTCGTATTCGATTTTGATTTCACCTGATGTCACAAGGACTTCTTGTATGTGGGTGCAATGGTAACAATACCTTTGTCGCAATGAGTAGGTAACATGACTCTAGTAGGTTTAGGTGTGATTTCACTTAGACGCAGGAAATCAAGTCCTGTGTGTGTCGCGTGTCGTGCGGGTCGTGCGCCGTGCCAGAAATGCCAGAAACTTTGGTTGCGAGTAATCAATCCGTAAATCGGAAAACGTGTGCTTTTATCTATCTCGAGCGTAACGAAGGATACTAGTGCTCCTGAATGCAGCGAGAGATTCAAGCTCGCCCAAGATAAAGACACCATTATCCCTGAGGAGAATACGTACTCTACTTTTCAACCTGGCTTCGCTGAGGAGTAGTGAGGAGTTAACCGATAGCTCCCTTGCTTGCCGGGAGCCTTAGAATCCTTCGGACAGACCTGATCACCAGATGCTTAGACACGCTTGCGACGGACCTACGGTAGGTAAGTTCCGTTCTTCTATTTTTTAAATCACCTGTCAACGGTAATCTACAAAAACAACGCTTAATAAATACACACATGCACATACCTTATCATATCAACCTCGTGATCAAGGAAACTATCACTGTTTGTTACCTAATTTATTTACTTATTGCCAGTCCGCTAAATGTATTATTATAACTGTAGGAATTGACTGATGATGATTTTGGTACGAGCACGGCCCTCAAAGAAAGACGAAGCGTTTCGAAAACTGGGTAAACTGGTGGGTACTTAACTATACCTACCTAATTCATACAAATTCATTTTACACGATTGTATGAGATTATTGTCGTCTTTCACATAATCTACAAACTGGACTCATTTCTAGACTAGAAAGAAATGAGTAGGTAAGACGAGAAAGTGTACCAGAACCTGTGGTTTTTGTCCCAGCAATGACTCAATTCATTATTACAGATAAAGCTCTCTACGATTTCAATATAATCAGGATTAACACGTGTATTTTTGTGCTTGCCTTGTGCAGTTGTGAGTGTGCAGTGTGAAGTTGATATAAGGTGAGGTGGGGTAAAACTGGCAAGACAATCACAAGAAACTTATCTCTTCTCTTAATCTCTAAAAATATAACCAGTGGCGTAGGCAGAACAAAAGAGGCCCTGTATCCAAAAAAATTGGGGGCCGTTTTTATCCGATTAGGTAGTTCTAAAGGAGGGTACCTATTGTTCGTAACAAAATAAATAAATACAGCATTCTGACTCAGAAGTAATACGATCACGAACACGTTTACAGGTACTTGTTACCCTTTTTAGTACTGACTTGACCGTACTAAACGATGGACTACGTACTTGTGGACTCCTTGAGAACTCTACACGCGGACTGGGTCCATCAACTCGTGAAACGCTTTTTACCAAGGATGGAATCAACTGTGGTAAAAAAAAAAATTAAACCCTCGAATCCGTCTCTTTTTTAAGTTGGCGGGTTTTTTTTTGGCCTGTTTGCTGTGATTTGTTCTAACTCCTAAGACGAACAAAAAATTTATTTTGTTGGTCTGAAGCTAATGTATGGTATGGCTGATGATATGCTGAAAGTTTGCGAGAAGTACGCTGGTACCTACGCATGGTCTGGTTTTTAATGTCGGGAAGTGCGAATACATGGTCTTTAAGGCCGTGCACGTAACATGAAACCTTTTCCAAACGGTGTCGCAAACCGATATCTGAACGAATTTTGTGAAGCAGAGCTAAGTTTTAGTCATTAGTAAGAGTGATGCGTAAACGGACAGTATACCGACTTTTAGCAGGATTTATAAAAATAAATATTTTGACAGAGTGCAACACAGTAAGAGAAAAATAAACATTTCCTGAAGTCAAGTGAGAATTTCCCAAAAAATATTAAAAACCATCTAGCGCCTAATCTTTAAATAACCGCTAAATACACCATGGGGGTGTTTCGGGAAACCTTTGGAATTTTTTCTTTGAACACCTTCTCCTGAGCCATCTTGTATAAATGCCCACCCAAACGTGACAAAGTCGCTCTTGTCCGATGAAGTTCCAGCCCGCGCCGCAGCTGAGCACGTTTAAATTCCCCTGTAAATAATAATTAATCTGATATTTTGTTCCAGCCTGTCCCATCTTGCTGTCCTCCCGTCAGTGACGCCCTAAGCCCAGGGTCGGTCCCCCCGAGGTGGTGCCCTTAGCGAGCGCTCACTTAGTTTTAATTTAGGCCCCTGGCTGGCCCTGAGTTTAGAAGCTTAAGGCAGCCGCAGAAAAGTCCGGAGTCATGATTTCAAAAATCAAGACATGCACTAGTTAAAAAAAATAAGACAATGTCGCTGTCTTTGGTTGATTCACGTTGGAGTTGGATTGTGGTTGGGTCTGAGGCAAGTCTCTTGAGTACCTATTAATGTTCTGTGGTCTGAGGTGACTGGTGCTACTATTGTATTACTGGCCTTCTGTCACTTGAACTTGTGTCAGTGATACAAATTAAAAATTGACAGTTGTTATCAATTATTATCAATACAAACATAAAGGCTCAACAAGGAAATAAGTATTGATGAAATGAAAAAATATATATTTTACAGAAGAAAGAAGTAAGCTTAGATCAAAATGTCGGACCCTACAATACAAACATTTTGTTGCCATCATACTGGTAATAAAGAAGATTTTGCAGTAAAAATCATGGATGAATTTAACACGGATTCATATAATATAGTGTGTCTAATTTCGTCTACAGTTGGAATTTTAGGATCAGTTTATCAGGTAGGCGTCTACTATATTTAAATATAATCAGCATGTATTTTTCTATAAACTTGGTGTACTTTGTCCTTAGTATCAAATATGGCTTCTCAAGTTACAGTTTGCCGGTCTGGAAATCGAGGGCATGTAAGACTCGGTTGCATTCCCTTTTTGTGTGCTCGTACTTTTTAACTTTCAAGCATAATCTAATGATCTGAATCAGAGGTCCCCTGACTGCAATGACAATTTTATCAACTTGTTTTTTACTTTTTAGTCCTTTTGATGTCTATGTTTTTAGTACGTTTTATAACAGGGTGTTTTTTAATTAGGTATTTACTTTATACATTTTAGTGACAAGTTTAATTTTTATTTTGTTAGCTTAGGTACATTTGTGTTTACCGCTATGCAATAGTTAGTGTTGTGTTAATGTTAACTATTTTTTTTATTACTTGCTTAAGTATACCTACTGTGTGATGAATTGATGATGAAAGAATTCTAATACTTAATAACTCAAACATCTACCAAACCATTTAGACATTTGCAGTGTTATTAAGTCTGGTTAAATCATTTGCAGCCAAAGATGAAATGTTTAGTTTTGCATGTTCACCCTAATTTTGTAAAATTTATGCCAATCAATTATATAGTTTTGAAATGTGCTCATCAAGGCCTTCAATCGGATACCCATATTGTAAATAATTGATGTTTTTTTTATTTTTCACATTTGAAAATGGAGCCATACTGCCGCCATATTGTTTTTTTTAATTTTAAATATGGCCTATGTATGTCACTCGGGTTGATGTAAGGATTCTAATGATACCCCATACATCCAAATCCGTTCAGGCATTTTAAAGTCATGGCGGAATAATGATACTCACATACATACATGAACCCTGAAAACATTACACTCCTTTTTGGGCAGTCGTGTAATAAAGCTAGTCAAAATTGAATTAAAAAGTCTACTGTACCTACCCTACCTGTAGAGTATGCAATAATAAGAATTATATAAAAGAATATTCTAGAGTGGACAAACATAAATCTAAACTATCTATGTACAAGAGCAGGCATATAATTAACTTTTATTCAATTTTTTTAGATTTTTCCTGATGTCATAAATCGGATACAGAGAGGCATTAGCTCCACACGTGGACGTCGAATTATTATTTGGCTAGCTGTGGCAGATTTATTGGCATCATTTGGTAACAATTTCTGCAAGATCAACTTTTGTTGTCCTTTTATCACCTTCTTGATTAGTTCTGATAGAAGAATAAAAAGATTATAACTAAATCTGCCTATTTCATGCTTCTTGAAATGGAGATGGGCTGGCCCTGGCCCAGTGTGGGTTGATGGAGCACATCTTCAAATTTTTTGTTCTAAGACATGCCAATTTCCTCACAATGTTTTGTGAGATTGATTATTATGTTTTAATTCCAGGTGTCCTAGTACGGTCCTCGCTATGGCTTAGGTATAAAAATATAATGCCTTTACCAGATGATGATGTTAGTGTATTGTTTTGTAGCATAACTTCAGTAAGTTGTTCATATTATTGCTTAGTAGCTCTATACTTACTCTCGAAACCTTAAATGGTTATTCAATCTTATGCTACTGAGCCTGAGATCCTGGGTTCGATTCCCAGATTGAGCAAAGTGTTATTGGTGTCTTTCTATCATGAATTTCTGAGTAGCAGCCTGGAGCCTGGCTTTGTGGCTTGTTGATGGCAACAGGCTCGCCTCCTATTCCATGGAACTTAAACATAACTGGCGAAATTTGGGTATACTATTAGGTACATCTCTGCCTTACTCTTCGAGGATAACAGGTGTGATGTAATACATACTGTGTGTGTTAATGCTAAAACTCTCTCTCAATAATTTCAGGCATGGACACAATACTTTTACACAGTGACTTGGTTCTGGACCTTGTTCTACGCTATAGACACTTGGCTTACCATAAAGGGCCGTGATTCTCATTCTTTACTTTATCACTCTATTGCCTGGGGACTACCGGCAGCTACTACTGGTGTTGGGTTATCTATTCTATACATTCCCAATGCAAAGTAAGTGCTTCAAGCCTTTCTTCTAAGCTTGGAATGTTAAAATTTAAGACAATTTTAGAAAGATACATTCCATATACAACAATAAGAAAGAAGTACTTTACTGCACTTGGTGTAAAAGACACATTACAATTTTAATCTAGTGTTACAAACATTGTGCAAATAAGATGCAAACAATATTTAATTCTTTATACATATAGATTTTCGCTAAAAATAACATAATCCTTGAATAAATGTCTGACCTCAAATGAGTTCTTTTTTTATTATACTCTAATCAATTTATTAATTTGTTACAGATGCCACAACCTACCGAGTGTTACTAGTGCCTTGTACAAAATATTGCCCAACTATTGTGCTACATACGTGCCAATTGCTATGGTAATGATAGTAAACCCAATTATGTATGTGATGTCAAGTAAGGATGTGGAAATGGCTGTTGCAGTTCCTCTTTCCCAGGTACCTATCACCATTGAAAAATAAAAGTGTTTCTATTTCCTTGCATAAGCATAATCAGACTATAATGTTCCCAATGCTGGGCCGTTATGCCCGTTATCCAACACGTAGGCTCAGTGCGGGCTGAATGACGCATCCCTTCAAAGTTTTGGTTCTAGGACATGCCTGTTTTCTCACGATGTTTCCTTCACCGTTTTGAGAGCAGTGGTGATGAAATAATTTACACAAAGTAAAGTGCCTGACTGGGTTCGAATTCCAACCTAGGTACGACCTGTCACTGCTCGTAAGCGGCGACCGTTTCCACTGGGCTACCACTTCATTGACTAGATATTATGCCTAAAGTGGGTTTTAAATGATGTTTAGATGCAAATTGGAATGTTGCGCATGATTAATGCAGCGACGTTGTTCTGCTGACGCACATAATTGCATCATTTGCAGATAAATGAGTTAAGAGATCCTTATACTTAATGGTATTTAAATACAAAGGAAAACTTGTAGTATTTTTTGCAAAAGTGAATTATGTTTGGCTTCTTCCTGCTCTATCCGTCAGAGTATCGACCTCGGAACTTTACAAAATAAGCTATAGAACGGGTCTACCTTGTAGAATGACGTTGTTGCGAATAGGATTATCATCCGTCCAGATTTGTCCGGACTTTTATACTTAGGGGGACTTTAATAAGAAAAAAAAAACTTACTGAAAAACAAAAACTTTTTTTTTAGACAATTCAAAATCAAAACACGTACTCACAAAATAACGAAAGGTTCTGGAGGTAGATTCTTTTATTTTAAATAGGTATTTAACTATAACTACTTAACTATAGGTATTTTAGTTCTTCCTGTTTTCAATGTGTTTGATTCAATCAAATTAAAACTCATAATCCATTCATAAAACCACAGTCCTTGTTTACCAGTCTGGTATGGGCGGTGGCGTTAGTTTGAACAAGTGTTTTCATACTGGCTGAAAATCTTAACAATAATAGTTTGCCCTTAGTGCATGAGATCCGAGCATCAGCTGCTCTCCCTGCTCCAGTAGTGGGGGAGTCGAGACTTAAAGCATGTCAAAGTTGGAAGTAACTTCATACCGCAGGAAAACCACATTATAGGTACCTTGGACGATTTTTGATCAATTTTCATGAAGTTTTCACAAAAATTGTTCTACTAGGAGTCGCTACGCGCCGTCACGTCGCGCCTGTCTGACGTGAAACATGATTTTGCGATGGCACATCAGGGCTAAATTTGAAATGATGGGTAGTAGGTGAATAGCGGTAGGTCACGGGAACAATCTGCGACTCCCGTATTCCCCTTAAACTTAAGGGGAAGATATATAAAACAACGGTTAGACCTGCTGTCTTGTTTGGATCAGAATGTTGGGCCACAAAAGGGATGAATGAAAGGCAATTGCATGCAGCTGAGATGAGAATGTTAAGAGGGATGTGTGATGTTACACGAATGGATAGAATAAGAAATGAGTACATAAGAGGAAGTCTGAAAGTGGCACCGGTGACTGAAAAGTTGTGCGGAAATCGGTTGTCATGGTATGGGCACGTGATGCGAAGGAATGAGGAAAATGTTGTGGGTATGAATGTCGATGGCTATAAGAGTAGGGGAAGACCAAAGAAACGATGGATGGACTGTGTGAAAGATGGTATGGCTAGAAAGGGGGTAACTACCGAGATGACGGCTAATAGAGAAGTATGGAAGAAAGGGACATGTTGCACCGACCACAAATAAATAGGTATAAGGGCAGGAGAATGATGGGTAGTAGGGCAACGTGGTAATTAAAACTGCCTAATAAGCATTTTGTTTATTGAAAAAGCTTCTGCCGGGCTAGTAACTTTAGAATCCCCCTTGGGTGCGGTGAGTGCGCGACTGACGGTTTTAAACGGTTTTTCGCACCAGGCAGCGTTTGTCAAAAAAAAACGTCTTTCGAATCTACATACTTAATTGACCTTATTAGTTGTAGATCCATACAAAATCATGTTACCATTAAGATTATTACCAAATCTTACGTTTTTTGCACTTTGCAAGTCAGTGTATGTTGATTAAGATTCGCGACCGTAGCAAATATGGCTTTACGGAATTATATATAACCATTAGATACAGGAATACAACTCCATATGTTAGAATAATCCTCAAATGTCATGATTTCATGAAATACTCATTCAAAATTTCGACGACACGGTTGGCGCAGTGGCTGAGCGATGGACTGCTGCGCAACGTGTCGCGGGTTCGATCCCCGCACGGAACAAATATTTGTATGATCTGCAAGTAGTTGTTCCGGGTCTGGGTGTTAGTGTATGTGAGTTTCTATGTTTGTAAACGCACCCACGATACAGGAAGAAATTCTTTGCGATGCAACGTTTAAAAAAAAAAAAAAAAAAGGATTATTTTATGACCTCAGAGAGTTGGATATTGATGTTGTATTGATTTATGATTATAATTCTATAAATATTTGATGCAACCGCGAATCATTTTTGGATCAACATAACACTTGATACTGACCTGGCAAATAGCAAAAAACGTAAGAAAATTTGAATTTAGTGGGCTAGGTACCCTGAAACTTTCGCCATAACTTATATGTATAGTTTTAAAGTACCTACTAAAAACATTTGTTTTTCAGTTCACAAGTAAAGAGCGAAGAGTAGTAGATACATTGAGATTGAAGTTTTTCTTGATTAATGTGGTGTTCTATCTGTGTTGGCTACCAAACCTTGTAAATGGATTTTTGCTTTGGACAATGTGGTTTAACATGCCTGTCAAAGTTATTATCACTATATGGTACATAATGGTAAGTATTATAGGTATTATAAATAATTATTTTACCACCCCCAAGGTGTAATCCCCCTAATTATATTAAATAAATAAATAAATAAACACGCTTTAAATGTGTGTAAGCGCAGGAACCCTTGGTATCGCCCCCGAGACAATGGCGAAATCGGAAGTATATTGTGTGTATCTGTGTTGACGCTACTCGACTTCTCACACGTTCACAGCGTATTTGTACACTTGTTTACCATAAGTATAGCGGTAGCTTCGTGGGATAATAATATGTATAATTGACGTGTTTAATTTTTCAGGCATTAACAAATCCCATGCAAGCATTATTAAATGCACTTGTTTACCGAAAATGGAATACAAATAAATGGAGAAATATGCCATCATTTAGTAACGAGTCACGAAAAGAATTTTGTTTTTATGATGAGCAGTCCCCACTGCTGGGCTCAGAACCTCCGAGATTACAGTTATCACCTATCCCACCGGGTATTAATAACTATGCGACTTTGTGATCAACTCAAATCATTCCCAGTATTGTTGGCATTTTGATGTACTTACATTTTTTTACATGAATATACTTTTTATAAACGACTTTTATACATTAGCCTTATTTATTACATTATAGAATACATATGATTAAATGGGCATTCAGAGAAAAAACCTTTCAACAGTATTAAGTGAAATAGATGATTTTTATTAGTTACAAGTAGGTATATATACATTATTTAACATTTTACAAAATACATAATATGCAATTAATGATAACTATCACATATCATCATGCTCGTTATCCGGTGGGGCCATAGTAAGATCTGTTACATCTTTTACAATCATATGGGCTATTTGCCAGGCCATTTCTTCTTCCACTTTTGATGTATTCATTGGCACAAACCGGCTCACCATTTTCTTTAAGACAGACTTGTCCTTTTTGTCTGGATCTGGTTCAAATTTAGATTCAAACCTGCCTAAACTATTAACTCTTCCAAGATTTAAGCCATCAGGTCTATTCCTCTGCCATAAAGCATCAGCGTTATACAGCTGATTAGAGTCTATTGTCATGTCAGGTACAGAGAGATTGCGTTTCTTCTTACGGAAGACTGGGTCTCCCATTGCAAGGAGAGTATTTTGAGTGCTAATACTAAATTCACTGCTGCAATCAGAATGTGATTTATGATTGGAGGACCACATGTTTTCAACTGAATGTATCATTTCTGAGAGATACTTAAAATACAACTCTGATTCTAAAAATGCTTTGACATACTGAGTCAGTGTTTTAAACACAATTTGATAAGGCAAATCAAAACAAGTTGGTAGTGGACCCTCTTCTCTGCATATATCACTTTCAATTTTTAGTCTAATATCAGTTGGAAATCCAATTGGGTGTGTTGCCTGAAGAGAAAAATATTTTTCATATATAGATATAGCATCAGCTTGAGCTTGTTCATGGCTCGTTGTGTTACCATTCAGCAAATTATCTCGAAAGTGCATGACAGCCATTAAAAATTCTAATAATACCCTGCAAGATTCTTGTTCCAAAAATTCTGTGAAGTAAAACAAAACTGTTTCATTATGTAAAATATCTTTAAGAGCTAGAGAGCCACTGGTCAAAATGTCAATTTGTGCTTTAATATAAAATGGGCTGTTGATGAAATCATTATAATGATTTTTTTCTATTTGGCTAGTAAGAACATCTTGCACTGGCTTAAAACAATTTTCTTGTATCTGTCCTTCAGGCTGACAAATATTGGATATGACAGACTTTCTGTTATTATCAGGTAAATCAAGTTGGTATGGAGCTTCTAAAGCAACAAACTTTTTGAAAATTGTTACTGCTTCCTCAGTGTAATCCCTAAGTTGATTATTTTCACTGGCCGAGTTCTCAGATTTTACATGTTCAGGTAAGTTGCCACATGAACTCATAGAACAGTCATTAAATCTTGTATTACTAGTACTTGTAAACATCTCACTGTTTTCTTTCCAGCTGCATCTTTGTGACTTTATGATTTTCTCTTGTTTTAATTCACACTTGCACTGAAGGTCCAAGCTTTTAGTTCGATTAATTTTGGATGTATTACCACTTTCATTAGCATTGGTCGAGTTTAGTACATGTTTTCTGAATTCTTCTATTTCCAACAAACATTTAATGAGGGCATCCTTTCCTATTGATTCCATGTATTGTACAAAATATTTGAGAGCTTTCTTTTCAATAATTATATCATGTAAGCTTAACGACAACTTGGAGCTCTTTTCAAACATTTGTTTGGGATCTGGAACACAGTAGCACATACGTTTTAGAACACTTTCTTGCCACAGTTAATCGGGGTGTTTATGTTTTGTACTTACCTTCATTTTCTTCAAGTAATATTTGCGCATTTATTAGACTTTTGATATCAGGTGTGCTCACGTATTTGACTTCTGGAGGCCGGACTGGGCACCCAGTTTTACCTTTCGCTAAAATGATTGAAAATGATTAAGAATGATACATGGTGTAGTTTCTTACGTTAAAGGGCGAACATTAAAAAATTAAGATTAATTTACAGTAAGTACTTTACCTGCACTTTTCCAAAACTTAATCATTTTCGTATAAACTCTTCGTTATACGTGTCTATTGGAACTATGTACAACCGCAGAAGTAACCTACGTAAGCTCTTCATAAGTGCGTTTTATGACCATAAGCGTAAACAATAATATGAAAATGAAAACAATTTGTTTATGTACTAAGTAGTGGAATACGTTTACATTACAAATGTCAGTTCATTTGTGTCAAACGTGTGTCAAATTGTCAATCGAACACCAGAGACTATTTTAGTTATTTTTTATTGACTTGGTATCTAGTTATTTTAGTATTTGTCAGGAAATCATACATTTTTTAAATCTTTGTAACGTAATGTAAACGTAAGCTTTTTTATGCTAGATTATAATTGAAGTATCGCTTTGTAGTATGCAAAATGACAAACTAGACCTAAAAAAAGACGAAGGCAATCCTATAGGGTCAACAATGGTCAGTAGGTTTGTCTCTTCGATCAAGAATGGTTACCTATGATATTGGAACGAAGTTATTAAGTTCTACCGCAGCTTGCGGTAGGAATTGACTCACAGAGCACTATAAGTGACTGGACTGGTAGAAATCGTCACGTAAGGAAAAAGCGTTGTGCCCCTCCATGACACTTTCTCTCTGTCTCTTTCTATTTGCGCGTGCGGTAATTCGCTCCTGACGGGGCGGGGGTCCGACCGACACGCTTATTTTCTATAATCTACTAGCTTCCGCCCGCGGCTTCTCCCGCGTGGTATGTCGTTAAAAAGTAGCCTTGTCCTTGTCCTGTCCTGTCTTGTCTTGTCATGTCCTTTCTCAGGCTCTAGACTATCTGTGTACCAAATTTAATTTAAATCGGTTCAGTAGTTTTGGCGTGAAAGCGTGGCAGACAGACAGACAGAGTTACTTTCGCATTTATAATATTAGAACTATTAGTAAGGATTTGATGAAAACATTATTTCCGAAGCTATTTTGGACGGTAGGTAGGTATTATATTAATCCTCATCCAATGAAATATTATTTATTAGAATAAATTACTTATTAAAACTAACTACCTATACAAATAAACAATTGACTAAAATATGGCGTCGTAAAATTCCTCCGCATCACTGTCGGCTGGTAGGTACCTAATTTATTTAATCTATTATATAATGTAAATAGTTATTACCTAGTAATTATGTTAGAATTAGTTGTAAATTAAATAAAAAGGCATTTAAATAATATGAAAAAAAATGAGATTTAAATTGGCCATTATTAGAAATAATATGCCTTGACATCATAATTTTATTATCAGTATGAATAGGTAGGTACTTTAAGATATCACAGATTCAAAATTACGCGTAACAAAATAATTATGGATGACGGCGCGCGGCGCCGGCGGCGGGCGGCGGGCGCAGCGCTAGGACAAGGGGCAATGACCTTTTCCTCGGCTATTAGGTATGCGATCATCGCTACGCTTCCTTTTAATCCCGGAAGTACTTTCCCGTGTCATATTTTCAGACATACACGCGGCGAAGCAGCTGGCAAAAGCTAGTATGTGATAAAGATCGTAGCTACGTTCACGTAGCCCGCAAAATTCATCATACCTACGGTTTTTGCAAAGGACAGCACTGTACACCGAAGGACAGCATTGTATCTTGATCAAAATCATCGAAATGTGACACTCGTTACTAATAATGATGTGTACTTTTACTTAGGTACTGATTTAACGTAATTTTTCCGGAATTTTAACCTAATTTTAACGTAATTTTTCCGTATTTCATTCGAATTGGTGTACAAGACTGTGTATAAGTGACCCTGACGGAAATCATTTTAGGGTTCCGTACCCGAAGGGTGCAAAACGGAACCCTAAGTGTCCACTTTTTAGGGTTCCGTAGTCAACAAGAAACCCGCCTCATAGTTTCGCCATGACCGTCTGGGAAAGGAGCTCCTGGAAGGACTTGGGGATGTATTTGCCGAGCAGCGGGACCAGTGCCTACGAGTATAAGCAAAACAAAAACGAAACATGGCCCACAAGTAATTAAAACTCCTTCAAAGTAGGTATCCTGATAGTCCGGTATCTGATAACGACAGTTATGTGCTGGCATTGATCGGTAATTCGTTATGCAAATAATGCATGTTTTATACCGCCTTTCGTCTGCGTACCTACTGTAATAAATCGAGATTTAGATAAAAATTTAAGGCTTTTTCTGAGCTGTTTTGAGTTGTAGATGAAATTTTGGAAGTAGGCAGGTAGGTACCTTATTAGATAATGTTCCTACGGGGATGGCAACTGTGGTATTAGGTATGCCTACGATGCCTTCATTCCACCTTGCAAAATTCTGTAATGTCACCTTGTGCTTGACTGCGAAGCTCTGTAAACATAATTATCGTCAAACAAAACACCAGTGGACCGTATGCACAGAAAACGTACATGTATTTTCTACCTAATGATTAGGTGCATATCTGTCAGTAGCAATATCTTGTGTCTCTGCACCAAGGAATACATATACGGCGAGCTATGTACAATGCAATTGAATCGATGCCTGGCGTTGTGCCCACGTCACAACGCCAGGCTCCATAATTATTTATCTATAGGAATAGGTAGGTAGGTACGGTCACGTACGGTCAAGGGTGGGTCCAGGATTTATTTCTGGGAGGGGGCACATGGGCCAGACAGATAACAAAGTGTCTCCCATATCTTGTATTGCACTATGCTGTTTTTGAGTTTCATTATTTTTCAATGAAGATAATGTAGTGGCCTACTTCAGCGTTCATCATTCATTATTCCACATTTATACTTAGGTACTTACATGTTTATAATGCTAACCTAGTCCATTTTAATTTGTCGGTAGGTACCTATAATTTATTAGAATAACTATATATAACTGTTGCCCGCAACTTCGTCTGCGATCCAGGATGAAACGTACTTGCGGGTTAGTCCGAATGGGATACCGGGACCTTGGCAACAGGCAACTGAAGGAACACGGGTGGGTTTTAGTCAGTAAAAGTCTGACACGCCCTTCCGCTCCGCCCAGAGTGGTAGAAGTCATTGGATGATTTCCGAACCTGAAAAAAAAAAAAAAAAAAGGGATGAAACGTACCGTCTCCAGGTCATGGTCTACCCCTGTGCCTTTCAGCCGTTTTAGCGTGAAAGCAACAAACAAACGGTAGGTAGGTTAGCATAACATTATTAAACGAACATTAAAATAACATTATTTGCAATTGCAATCAAACACGTGCTTAAAAATAGACACGATACAATTTTGTTCCCCTCCTCTTGCAGTAATTTGTTTGCTTCAGTTTTAGCTTGCGTATACAGGAATCTAGTAGGTACCTACCCAAAGCCGGTGAAGTTTTCAGTTCAATAATATCGTTAGTCTGTCTGCCACCCTGGTACCATCGATTGGCCTTAGACCTTAGTGTCAAAACGCAAGTCCACTTTCAGCTTACCTACATGGCCGGTTCAGCAGAGCACATAGCGAGCATCGGAGTTCAAGAGATTAATGAAATCCAGGGACCGGACAACCCCGCTTAAGAGTTTAGCTTGTGGACAGGGTAACCCGTACATGGGGTAACTCATATTGCAGTTTTACCTTTTGTTCGAGTTACATCCTCGAAACCCAGCGAAATGGTTAACACCTTTATTAAGGTAACCACGTAAAGGGGTTAACCCCTTCAATGACTTAAGCCTTTGAAGAGGTTACCTTCTCGAAAAGCATTTTTTCGTGTTACCCTGGATTACCTAATAAACTTGAGCTGCATGTAGGTGGGGCGATTTACAAGTCGGTACACGCAAGATTGGCGGACCGCCGAGCGCGGTACGATGTCACGTGCGTACGTGGTTATGCAATTTTCAAACTAATATCGATTGTAAACAGTGCATATTACAATGTCTTGAGTTGGAATGACTTACCCTGTTACAGGGGGTTGAAAGGGTAACCCGTTCGTAACAGGTTAACTACACCCGTTCGAAAGCGTACCATGTATCATAGGCTTTTTTTTTGAAGCGCTTAAAAAAACACTTTCCAACGATTATCCGGCCGGTCCCTGATCTAATCATATTTAGGACTGCATTCTTGCAGTTTGAATGCAGTTGAGTACGACTGCAATACTCGTAATGTAGTTACTGCATTCAAACTGCGAGTGCAGTTGATTGAAACATTTGAAATGCAGTACGTCTGCCTAATTTAATACTTTCCTAACACATCGGCCCTGAGTCCATGAGGCACTTATAGTTATCTACGACGCTGAAGTACTTCAGGCTGAAGTGTCGAACATCAAAGTCATTAGGTGGATATGTACCTATCCGACTGACAAACGATGGGTCAGAGCAGGTGCGGTCTGAGGGGGGGTCCTGGGGACCCCCAAAATCATTCAAGCTGTCGAGAGACTGAATGATTTACGTGCTTTACTAACTATAAACTGTAGGTACTTGAGCCAGTTGAGCCACAGTGACCCCGATGGGCATAAACAAAAAAAAGTTTTTAGAATACTTATCAATTAGGTAGGTAACCATTTCCCTAAAAATATTCCTCGGCACCAATGGTGACCCCCCCCAAAATCTTGGGCTGCGACCGCGCCTGTGTCAGAGAGAGGGTTATGTAATTATGTTCATTCTGCGAATTTGTAGGCGCAACTACATTCATACTTCCCTATACATATAATATTATAAATTCGAAAGTAACTCTGTCTGTGTCTGTCTGTATGTTTCCTTTTTACGCCTAAACCACTGAACGGATTTCGATAAAATTTGGCATGGAGATAGATGGCATTCCGGGGAAGGACATAGGCTACTTTTTATCGACATACCACGCGGGCGAAGCCGCGGGCGGAAGCTAGTTACCTACCTATAATAAAATTATAAACTTTGAGGTTTTGCTATACCTACTTAGTTATATCTATCTACATTTCTTTCACTGCCTCTTATGGTGGTAGGGTAAAGTAATGGTGTCCTTCCTAAAGGTGGCGGACCATAGACTGAAACGCAAGACGGAGATTCTATACACGTCGCGGTCTCCGCTGATGTACCGGGCCGAGACTGAGACCGAGACTAAGAACCAAAGACTGTTCGTTCAACCAGTAACGGTAGGTAAGTACCTATGTTCGATTCAGTCGTTGGAGTCGGTTGCATTGTTGAAAGTTTTTAAATTGTACCTGATGGAACGCCAAGTTATCAAGTTACTTTTGGAGGTAGTAGAAGACAATGATTTGCTTTTATACCTATTGTTATTATAAAAAGTTAAAAAAAGATAGCCTATCAATGAACTATAGGTATACAACTAAAGGCCAAGAAGAAGGATCGTTTTCACAACAGGCAGATGCGGATCCAGCTCTCAAAAAAAAGTTGTGGTCACCACCCGAAAATCGGCCAAGTGCGCGTCGGAGTACGAACTCGCTCATGATCGATATAGTGCATTCCTACAAAGGAGATGTTTACAAAATATATGACGCCCTGACCAAGATTTTGTACATAGTTCCACTTCCACGTGTGCAAAGCCGTGGGGCGAACACTAGTAAAAACCAAAAACCTGTAAAATTTTAGGTTGTTCGCTCACGAAATTACAAAAGCAGGTAGATAAATGTGTGTTTGTTTGCACATCACAGTGTTACAAAGACTCTAAACTACTGAACAGATTTTCATGAATTTTTCAAACTACCAACTTCAAAGTGTTTCAAATTAAATTAAACGCTAGTAAGTGTTTAAATTCAAGCTTACGTTTCTTTTTCGCGGAAACGTTTATAATTTTTCATCGATAGCCAGGTTCACATCTTTGTGTCTAGGTATTTAGGAGAGCTAGCCCCAACTGGCCCGGATAATATTAATATTTTTCCTGTACCATTGAGGCACACAACCAAGATTTTACTTTGTGGGAAGTAGAAAACGATCTCTCTGCGGTAGCTAGGTACGCTACCTACGCTCACCTCCCAGTTGCCAGTCAGTTTTTTATTTAAAAAAATCATTGTGGAGCCGCTATTTTGTGGAGGCCCGGGGCCATGGGCCCTTGTTGCCCTGCTTTAAATCCGGTCCTGTTGCCAGTTTCTGTATTTTGTTGTTCTGACGGTCACAAGTCTATTAGGGTTGTGGGCATGCCCATCGTGCACATAACGGTCTCGGTCTCCGGTCTCTAGTCTCCCGTCTCTGCCACCGCACGAACCGCCACCGGCACCGTTACAATGCGTTTGGCAAAAGGATCGGATCGGTGTTCAAGTGTGTTGAAATTGAGAGATGTTGCTCATACTCTTGAATACCTACCGTTTATGCATTCATAGTGTTTTTTGCCTGTCTGAGATTCACCAAACTGTAGGTAGGTATAATATGTATCCAGTCGCAGAATTCATTAATGAGTCAAGAATCTGTCTGACCAATAAGAAATCCATCTTTAAGTAGGTACCTACCGACTACCTAGATGCAATACCTACATGAATTACCCTTGTAGGTACCTACTTCAATACCTACTCATATTTATTTCTGTCCTATTCTGATTCAATAAACATTCTAAAAAAAAAATATTATGATATAGGTACCATACATATTTCCGTTGCATAATACCTACCTACTGCTACCTACATACCTAATCAAACCTTATCTTTGCTGGATTGATAATTTTTGTGCTAAATACCAACAGGTAAATCCTTAAATAATTTTAACAGATTTCATTAGGGGAAGAGGTAGGTATTGCATTCGACAGTTTTCTTTTTCATTTGGAAGCTCGCGCAGTGGTCGGTCCCTTATACATTTTGTTAACTTTGCTTGGGAAGTTTATGAGTTACCTTAATCCACTTGGTGTATGTTGATGATGTTTTAAAACTTCTTGGCACTGTTGTTTACAGAGCAAGGAGTCGTACCTATACCTACGCATTTGTGTGGGGTATGTTACATACCCCACACAAAGTCGTATCTTGTTAACGTTTTAGTTGTCTTACATAAGGTACTTCGTTTTAGTTGTTTTACATACGGTACTCATGTAAGACAACTAAAACGTTTATTAAGATTTGGGAAAATATTTAGTACTTACCGACGATTACCTAAGTAGGTAGGTACTTAGTTACATTATTCAGTCTTTTTATTGATGTAGGTAAACCTACCAACCGTCTACCAATATTATTACCTACTATCCTAACTTCCTAATCCTAACTAATATTATAAACGCGAAAGTTTGTAAGTATGGATGGATGGATGTTTGTTACTCTTTCACGTAAAAAACTACTGAATGGATTTGGATGAAATTTGGCAAACAGATAGTTTATAACCTGGATTAACAATAGGATACTTTTTATCCCGATATTCCCACGGGATCGAGACTTACGCGGGTGAAACCGCAGGGCGCAGCTAGTTAAAAATAAAAGTTAAAAAACCTAGGTACAGCAGGACACAACTTAGATGTAGCATACATTTGAAAATTTGCATTCATTCATTTAAATTTTACGAATGTATTTCGTTATAAAACTTTACAAGTTATTGCGTTTGCTTAAAGATCATTTCCACCTAAAGCAGTAATAAAGATTGGAGATTATGAAAGTACACTCAGTTCGGAATGTGATCGGTTTTACGAATTTTGCCAATGCTACATCTAAGTTGTGTCGTACTATACGACTTCTGACTTTATGTCCTCTAAGGGCGCCCTATTCAACCATATATCCTATACGATACCAGAACCACGACGATCAAGACGCTTCCAACGATATCTCATTTGTCAAATTGTGATAAGTAGTTTGGAAGATATGAGGGACACACGAACATACATACATACATACCGTACCGATCGAAATCATAACCCTTATTTTTGCTTCGCCGTAGTCGGGTAAAAACAGTACAATATCTGCGATCCCTTACGCAATCTGAAGTCTTAGAGACGCAATGCACCGGCTGAGGCTATCGACCTTCCCACAGTTACTTGAAATAACTGTTAAGTTGATGGAAATAACTCCGTGTTAAGCAGTGAGCAGGGCAACCGGTGGCTCAGGCCAGTCGCGCATGACCACGGGACTCGATCGCAATTCCTACTTCATCGCCCGCTCGCGTTTTTATATTATAACAGTAGCAATGTGTAAATTAATAGCTCTCGCCATGACTTTGTGTTCTGTTTTAGTTGGAACTACAGATTGTACTTCAAGTTTTGATCAGAGACAAACGGGAGATTTAAATGTGCAAATTGGTTTAAAAAATATAAACATTATTGCTTTACTTAAAGGAGGAAAAGAAGAGTATGTGGTATGTATCTAGGTACCTATTTGAAAAAGTTAATTGGTGTAGCCTCGGGTTGTATTCTACAAGTTGTTTTAGAATCACGAATGTTTATTATCAGAGTTGTCTACCTATTTTATCTGTATGTTCGTACGAGTATCTTTATTGAACTCTTCTATTACGGCAACAGTTAATTTCATGGTGCTATACCTACTTATTTGTTAATTTTGCAGGATTACGATTACGCTTACGATTACTCAGAAATGACGATAAAACCGCCGAACGGTAATACTCCAAAACCGTTAAACGCAACAAACACAACTATAAATAATGACACGCAACACAATGCGACTACTTCTACACCGCTATTACTAGAGCAGTCTACAGAAGCTATAAGAAGTAGCACTGCTGTTGCTATTGAAGTAACAGAAGTGTCCGTGAATCAGACTGTTAACAATCATGTTGTTACTACACTTCAGACGACAGCGGACGCTCCAACAACAATATCTCCAGATTCTTCAAGTAATGCAAATGCCACAACTCTACCAATAACAAATAAATGCAGAAGAGGATTTGCTCAGAATAATGAAGGAAAATGTGAATATAAGGTTCATGGGACATCGAATGCGTGAGTTGAAAGTTGATATTGTAGTTGAGGTTTTCCTCTGATATTTAATTTTCTAAACACAAAATTAAACCTTTAAAACTCCGCATGCGGTTGGGTTTTTATCGGGTATTGTTTTACGTCTGTAGTTACTCGCTAATAACGCTGATCGTAGTTATGCTGTTATATAAAATAATGAGTTTGTTAGCTTATCAGTTTTAGGGAAAATGAGAAATTATGTTGAGCTGGCAACCACAACAGCTAGGTATACCCAGAGAATTAAGGCTCCTACAAACAGGCGCGATATCGCGGGCGCGACAAGGGTTGCTGCCTGTCGCGCCAATCTGTTTGCCAAATTTCATCCAAATCCATTCAGCCGTTTTGGCGTAATTGAGTAACAAACATCCAAACACACAAACTTTCACATTTATAATATTTGTAGGATTATAATATTAGTAGGATGAGTAGGCATACCACATAATATTATAGGTAGGTAGGTACCTAATAATAATGTGGATTTACGTGGATAGGTAGTTAGCTGGGATTAACTCTCCCTACTCCTATAATAATTTATTTGTTTTCTGATCACAAACTGAATGAGTGATTAAAGAGTTGCAGACATTTTGTTAAACAATTATTTTCTTTCAGATTACGCAGAATCGTAAAACTTGCTCAAAAAATCAAAATAGGCAGAGAGTATGGAGGACCATAAAACTGTTTGGAGATCATTTACAAAAAATAAACATCTGCCATGTGAGCTAGTAGATTTAAATTGAATGGTGCAAAAATTTGAGGACTTTTAGACAAACATTCCTGAACTGTGTAAAAGTAGTCAATGGTGCATTTTTTACTAGAATATGCATGTGAGTCTGTCTGAAATAAAATTGTTTTATTTAATTTGTGTTTGAGGTGTATTTTTTTTTCATGTAATTAGGACCTACAAATTCTTTCCTGAAAAAATATATTATTGTGGAGATGTTTCGAACAGTATTCATACAGTTTAATTTTGGTTGGTAAATACTTGGTGTGATACTTATTAGAAATAACAATTCAATGTAATTAAGTAGTGTTGTGTTTGAAATACTGATGCTTTTGGGATACTAAATATAGAAGAAATAAGGTGGTTGTGAAACATGAAGAAAAAGATGTATTTTATTTAAAATAAACTCAAGTTATTTATTTACATAAAGTGCATCTGATCAGCACATAATGTGTGCGCATAGTGTAGAATTTAATTAATATTTCAACATGGGACGGGCTCTAGTCATTTTGCATTTGTTGGCTTTGTACTATCACCATTGAGCTTTGATATTAAGTGCTTGAAAGTAATGTCAATATGATTTATTCAAGTAAAATTATCATTACCCACAATAAATAAAAACATACTAAACAGCGTACAATCACACAAAAATGATATAGTAAGTATAATCATTCAGAGATTATAGCTTACAGAGGCAGAACAAAAGTGGAATAAAAGCACCTATAGTTATAAACACTGGGACTAGCACAGAGCTCTCGTCCATAGAGTATGGGTCTGGCTGTTTGGGCCCACTGGCACGCCGAGGATTAGAACTCTTCTCTTCAACCTCATCTCTAGGTTCTTCTGTTTCATTTTCTGGCCAAACTAATGGGGGCAGCTTAGGCACTTCATCAATAGTACCTCTCATTACATATAAAGCATTGATTTTTGGATTGTCTCTGTAACCTTTAATGAATTCTACCTTTATTTTGCCACCTCTTATATCAGACTCTTCCTCATTGTAATACAGTTTTCCATTTTTGATTGAATAAGGTATATACTCATCATGGGCAACACCACGGCTTACTTTGTCAAAAATGTCCAAGTCAGCAACGATGGTGTGGTCTCCATTTAAAACTACATCAAACACTTTCATGTTAGGTGCATTGAAGTACACTTCACTGAACTTCAACACTAGCACGTAGTCGCCGTCTCTGTTCGCTGGGATGTCGTAGCCAAACGTGCTGTGGTGGTATCTCTCAGTTTGATACAGTATTTCGTCTTTTGGGTTCACTCTACCGATCATAACCAGTTGTCTACCATAATCAGAAGCGGTACCGATTCTTCCTTGTAATGGATCCTTTTCGTAATGTATGCCATAAATATCAGTATGGGCTGGTCCGCCAGCGTTTATGGCGTAAATTATTTCACCCAAGCCGGTAGCAGTTTTTAAAACAGAAATTAATGAAACAACGATGTAAAATATCAACTGACACATTTTGTACGACGACGACTATCCTCGTTCAAGAATAAGAATGTTTAATCACTTGTGACACAACTTAATAAAATGTCACTTGTATTACTGAGGTAATTGATACATTATTCATTTATATTGTAACTTCCCTTTTACATGTGAAAATTGACACAGTAACCAACAGCCGGCAATCGGCAAGCCATGCCATCCAATCATTCATTCAATCCATGCCATTGCCAAATTTTAACTATTGTAAATCGATTTTTTTTTATTATATTTGTAACGAATGGAAGCCATGTCATTTGAGCCACAATAAAGTACTTTTATAACCTCATGCATGAGTCGACAGCGACAGTAGCGCCACCCGCGTATTATGGTGGATGATAAAAGAGTGTTAGCGTATTGTTTATTTAGCACAAGTTCAGAAGATATTTTTTGATGAAAAAGAAATTTTCAGAACAAGTGTGAAAGAGGACGTGAACCGTGAACGTAAAAAAATTGCTGAAAGGCTTCAGGTTCTTTTGAAACGTGGCCAAAATCGGAACTAACGCTGTCATATCTTTTTTTTAATAAAATTTCCTTGGAATTAGTATGTACTATATGGTATAACTGGAATGCTAACAAGCATTGAAAAGTCGGTCTTGAAAGAGAAAACTGATCTGTAGAGTCCTTTTCTAATATGGTGACCATACAAATACTGAAAAAGTAGGACACGATAGAAAAGTTATGAATACTACGTTACTGACGCAACGGAATGTACACTATTTAATAGAAGGTGAGAATTGAAAAACCCAGCAAGTAAATTAGAAATATAGGAACAACACTGCAATGGATAGATATACGTTATTGAAAAAAAAACTAGGTACAAATCTTTTTTGTTTTTATTTTATCATGTTTAGATATCCGATACCCATCACGTCTGCGGAGTTTGACTAGCTAATTTAGTTTGACCAAGTATAAAGGTTCCATTTTTACCCGAATACGCAAAGCATGAGGTATGAGGTATGAGGAACAGGGTGTGTGTATGGTGGGCAACTAACTGCTTGAAGGGACGTTGTTTAATATTCGTCGCGCGGTAAATTCTGCTTGCGCGATGCAGGATTTTCCGTGACGTCAGCGTGATGCGTAGTTCGCATGTGGCGTTGTAGATGCCGCTACAAACCAAAAGAGGGTTATGATTTTAACAGGCATGAATGTATCATCTGTTGCCTCGTAAAACTATCGAATATGCTCGTTGATTGATGTCGGATCAAACAGCTCGCACATGAATTCATAGAGAGTTCGTACTCGTAGATCTTTCATACTAAGTGTACATACCGAAGTAGGTAGGTTCGCTCGTACATACAATCTACATTTTACGCTTAGTAGGTAGTTGTAGAGAGTAAAGAAGTTGGTCCGGAGAGGTTCTATCTAGGTAAGTATTGTAGGTATGCTGTGCACCGCTACACAATGATGTATTGAGATTACGAAGTTTAACGTGATCGATTAGATTACGCAGTCGGGCTGTGTAAAAACTGAACATTAAAAAAATACGTGCGAAGCAGAGGCGCTAGTAGGCTTAAATTACTATCTAAGTAGTAGAAACTGACTGATTGACATATCAGCGCATAGCCGAAACTAATGGGACTGGGATCATAAAAATGTGCACAAAGCTTCCTTTTATAATGTAGCGCAGCATTAAGAAGTTTTGGAAATTCAACCTTTATGGGAAAGGAGGGATTTTGTTTGTATGAAAAATCTTATTCCTTGAGTTGATAAACTTGAAACTTGGTACGAATACTTGCTGATGTACTTAAATAATAAAGTTCGTATGGAAACCGCAGAATATAAAGGCAATCTATGTTCCAAAATTTTAATGTTATAGATATTGTACGTTGCGGAAGGGAGCTGTTTAAACATAAAAAAAGCTGACTATCGTTTTATACAGCAGAAAAAAGGGTGTTCATACCTACCTTTGTGAAACAATGGAATTTCTGCCTACATTGGCTTTTCAGTAAATCGATAACAAAATTACAAAATGATAACATCCTACAAAGTAAACGGTGTATAGATTCAACCGTTTAGACTGTTCAAATAGTCCACAACAGGCTTTGGGGGATCCAATTGTTTCCTACAAGTTATTATTATTGTCATTTATTATAACATCTTAGATACTCGACATATTAACGGAATACCTACCGACCTTGATTAATAATTTTAGTAATTGACATTACAGATTTATTATGTCTTGTCGCAGGAATTCCCTACTTAGATACCTATTAAATAAAACAATGGTCAATAAACAATAATACCTAATAGTTTTGCCAAGCAAACCCATGATAGATGTGAGTTAGAGTTCAGCAGACATTAAGCAGTGGCAGACAATACGTACTTGCGGTGTCCAAACCAACAAAATATAATCCTACATGCACAAATACATGGGCGTACCCAGGTTCTGGCCTAGGGGGGGGGGGCAAGTCAGATTTTTAGGGGTATGAGGAACAGGGTGTAAAGTTCACTCATCCACCATAGAAAAGGGAGGATCCTCCTACCAGACGGGTGTTGTGTCTGGCGGGCAACTGCCCAATGATTGATATTGGGTTTTTGTATATATGTTCACTGCATGGTAAACTCTAATTGCGCGATGCAGGATTTATGTGACGTCAGGTCTTCGATGCGTATTATACCGCCACATCACTCCCCTCCGGAGACCGGAGGTCGATAGTGGGCTAAGTCTTGTATCTTGCGATGCTTGCCAGTGCCAGTTGTGGTTCCAGTGAGTCGGAACCGGGTGCCGCATTGTTCGCGGTGGGTCGGAACTGTTTGCGGTGATTCCCCAGTGGCTCAGGGTGGGTGATGAGGTTGAGGTGATTGATGTGATTCCCCAGTGGGTCGGGGTGATGAGGCTGAGGGTGATGACCAGGAATGCGCGATCGCTGCATGCTGGTGGTCAGGATACCCGTTGACGCCTCGGGTGTTGGCTTGGCTGTGTGACTCGCCTCACTGAACGCTTGCGGGAGTGATGATGATGACGTCACGCTGGAGTAGTTGAACGAAGGCTGCGTTAACGTTCATATTCGGGGTCACCAATTTAGGGGTATGAGGAACAGGGTGTAAAGTTCACTCATCCACCATAGAAAAGGGAGGATCCTCCTACCAGACGGGTGTTGTGTCTGGCGGGCAAGTGCCCAATGATTGATATTGGGTTTTTGTATATATGTTCACTGCATGGTAAACTCTAATTGCGCGATGCAGGATTTATGTGACGTCAGGTCTTCGATGCGTATTATACCGCCACATAGTTATAGTGGTAATAGTAGTGGTAGTAATAGTTTTGCCAAGCAAACCCATGATAGATGTGAGTTAGAGTTCGGGACAGACATTAAGCAGTGGCAGACAATACGTACTTGCGGTGTCCAAACCAACAAAATATAATCCTACATGCACAAATACATGGGCGTACCCAGGTTCTGGCCTAGGGGGGGGGGGGCAAGTCAGATTTTTTAAGGTCGGGTCGTCCGCGGCTGTTTTTAACCGACATCTTCAAAAAGGAGGAGGTTCTATGTTCGTCTGTATGTATTTTTTTTTGTGTATGTTCATCGATATTTTCGCCAATTGTGAAGCAATTAAAAAAAATTTTTTAGATCGAAAGGTTATACTCCCGAGGTGGTCCCATATAAATTTGATTAACTTTGCTTGCGTAGTTTTTGAGTTATCTTCAATATAACACATTTTCCCCACTTAGTCTATGTAGACGGTATAATTATTTGCCTGCGTCACTGTTATTTACGTAGCAGGTAGTGGTATTCGAATTTGTGTGGGGTAGATACCACAATTAAAAAGTTAAAAATATAAGTGAAAACCTTTTTAAAAACAAGCTCCTAATTAATTAACTAAAAATAACTAAATAAAACTGTAAATGTCCTTCTTACACTAAACTTGAAGATAAGCCTCAAGGTTTTAAGAAAATATTAAAGTTTGATGTTTACGATAGTTTTATTTAGTACTTTTTAGTTAAGAGATTGTTTTAAAAAAGATTTTTACTTATATTTTATTTTATAATTTTTAGCATTACGATTTATTTAAATATCTGTTCTATCACCTCCACAAATCCAACGAATTAGGTTTTCCCATGACCACCTTCCGGCTCCATCATCAGGCCCTGAACACCACCTAGTGTCAAAGCACTTGTTAATACATGACCAATGAGTCCAAACACGATGGTGTTGTCTTGTTTGATTGAGGAGTGGGGTCTCAACTAGAATAAATTATAATTAGTCTTGAAAAAAAATCATAGATGGCAGCATAAGTAACAATTTATTAAATTAACAATCACTAAAAAGCGTTATACGGTAAATTTTGGCTGAGGTAATATTAGTAAAAATCAAAACATCTTTGTTTAATGCTGATTTATGTATTTACACTCATAAATCTCGTATTTCCAACAAAAAACTTAAATTAAGCCGTTTATTTCAATTCAAACCCTTACAATGATAAAGTAGCCATCTGTTAATCATTTTGTCGAGAGCTCTTTGCAATAGATGGCGTTTTACTCAAGTGATGACAGGGTCACTTTAAACTTGCGTTTAAGTCGTTTCATTAAGGAAAATCAAACAATTTTTTTTTTTATCTAGTTCTTTACGTAGAAATATAAAAATTGAACACCTAGGAAGAAAAAACGTAAAAAAGGAAGAAAAACATCTAGGAGTCTTGCGTAGTATCTAGGCAAGACTCCTAGATGGCGTTGTAAAACTACAGTCTCTGGCAATTACTGAGTCGCTGATGCTGCCATCTGTTAAAAAAATGGAGCATGAAAAATAGCCAGCTCAATAGCCAGACTTAGGGTGGTGTCATTTCTTTGTATGGGATTGGGTATCTGTACGTAGTATTATAATATCTGTGACATAACCAACGAGTCCAAACACGATGGTGCTATTTTGTTTGATTGAGGAGTGCCCTTGGCCACCTTCCGGCTCCATCATCAGGCCCTGAACACCACCTAGTGTCAAAGCACTTGCCAATACATAACCAACGAGTCCAAACACGATTGTGCTATCTTGTTTCATTAAGGAGTTTCCATGGCCACCTTCCGGCTCCATCATCAGACCCTGAACCCCAGCTAGTGTCAAAGCACTTGTTAATACATGACCAATGAGTCCAAACACGATGGTGCTATCTTGTTTGACTGAGGAGTTCCTATGTCCAACTTCCGGCTCCATCATCAGACCAGCTCCATGGTATCATTTTTTCAAAATGTCTAGGTAGTTGTATAGGTGCCAAGTTTCAGCTCAATCGGATGCCAGGAAGTGCTTGAAAAATTGATGACAAAAGGAGTAACAAAGGAGTAAGTAAGAAGTCGGTGTCTTTTTGTTTTATAATTTTCTGTTTTTGCCACCGACTTCCGAAATTAAAGTTATTTTTCACTTTTTTACTGTTGTTTTTGGAAGTCTGTTGTTTTTATTTTTGTAAAAAGTTTTGTCAACATACTACACAAACACACCTACATGAACATTAGGTATATGTAGTGTAGTGTGCCATCGTCGCGCGGGGTTTTTTGGCAATTGCATCGTGCATTTTGCCAGTGTCTACTGCGCGGTTTATTTAAAAGTTAGGCCCCGTTTACACTTTGATTAGTAATTAAGCGAATTCATACATGTTCTGCGAGATTTCCAGCTGCCCCTCCCCCAAGGGTACGCCCATGCACAAATACCTGACTTTATGTACGAGTAGTATATAGATTTATACTACATAATTAGGTATTTCGATTACTAGTACGAGTATAGGCATAATATGGACATTCAAAGTTTAAATCTAAAAACTTTATCCTTAGTTTATAGTTTGAAACTTTGAGCGTCTGAGTTGCAGCATAGCTGATGCCCGCGACTTCGCCCGCGTGGATGTCGGTTATTATATACTAAAACCTCCCTCGAGAACCATTCTATCCATTGGTGAAAACAGCATGAAAATCGGTGCAGTGGGTAGTTTTTGAGTTTATCGCGAACAGGACGACAGACAGACGCGGCGGAGGACTTTGTTATATACTATGTATCTAAGGAAGTACTTACCTACCTATTGCTTGATGAAAATCTATTGACTTCGTATCATTAGATTACAAAAATTAACACAGTATTAATTTTCATATTCAGTGATGCATTTTCCAAATTTCACTATTGTAGATTAAGTATTATTTATTAGGCGAATTATTAATGGTTTCGGCTTTTCCCCTTGACTGGGTTCGCACTCAGCAGAAATGTTCAATAACGCACTCTCGCCAGGGCTTGATAAATGTATAGTGTATGGTATAGGATTGGGTACAGGTGAATGTGCTGGATGACAAGTTACACATTTACGGTAGGTAGGACTTAAAAATGTAAAAAAAATTAAGTAATAAAAACTAAAACCCAACTACGACTTAAAAGGTATAAACAAGACACCACAGACAGACAAATTAAAAATCCGGAGTCACACGTGTTAGGGCATAAATCGAACAGATTACGTGTGACTCCGGATTTTTAATTATATATATATTTTTGAAATGCGCTCATTAAGCCCTTTCATTTGATACCCAACATGGTACGATTAAACAATTTTTTTTTTTTTAACTTCCTCACTTTATGTCCTCTAGAGGGCGCTATTTTTTATTTAATGTGACTTCACATAGCCTATAACCAGCGGACAATCACGACGCTTCTAACGATACCTCATTTGTCAAATTGTGATAAGTGGTTTGGAAGATAGGAGGGAACAGATGAACATACATACATACATACATACATACTTACATACATACATACATACCGGTCAAAATCATAACCCTCCTTTTTCTTCGCCGTAGTCGGGTAAAAAAGTATTAAAAGGTAACTTGTCAGTTGTAAAACAGTATAAAGCTGGCCTCTGGTCTGAGAAAGCTGGCTTATTATTCTATTGAAATTGCTAACTCCGCTAGGCCAGCTCAAGGTCAAAGTAATACCACTGACGACGTGCGGTCGACTGTAGGTACAGTTCTTAATTTTCAAGAGCAGCGTTTGTTTTTACGCGTATTAAATACTATAACGCGTATGCAACTGCTTAAATTAAAGGCCGACCGCTTAAGGGGGATGCGCTAATTAATTATTATGCCATTTTTTTTTTTTTTATGAAATTAAACGAATTTTAACCAGCTTTAACTATTATAGCTAGCTATTAATATGATATTAAGTAACTAGCTATAAGGTTTATGAAATACTAAAATGCAATGTGAGTATCGAATGATTTTGTGTCAATTTAAATGATGTGTTAAAGTAGAAGTGTGAGGTAGGTAGTCGACTTAGGTATGTCGCCAGGGTCGGACTGGGCTGGAAGGGCCCAGGTGGCTCCCCGCAAGCCCGGGGCCCGGGACGGGATACTGATAGATGGGACACTATCGGAAAATAATGATACCTTTAAAGGGGTGATAGACGTGCGAGCAAGTACGCGTACTTATGGCTCGACGAGGTTACTCGCCCGTCTGTCGATTTTGAGCAACCTTCACGTATGTCATCGATTCACCGGCTGCCAGCCGAGTAAGGTCGCGAACTTAAAAACCACGTACTTTAAGTACGCACGTCTATCACCCACTTTAGATGAAGTTCAACATTATTTTCCCCTTTTTTTGCTGTTAGTAAGGCGATTACGGCTAATTGATGACTGGATTTACTCATGTTTGAAAAGTTGTTCATAAATGTGTTATTAAAAAATATAAACGTATGTTTACTATCTACCTACCGCCAGCCCCACGGGGCAGTGGCGGCGCAAGGCGCAAGGTGGAGCAAGAAGACAAATAAAATTAAAAAACAGTTGAGAAATCTTAGGCACACTACCTCAAACAGGTTACGTTTTCTTTTGATTATTTGACTTAAACGAAAAAGTTGAAGCGGTAAACGAATACATGATGCTAGAGCGAGCGGAGCGAGCTCGAAATATTTTTGCAATCTGGATAGGGTAGATGTTGATTTGAACATTTATATAAAAATAGCAATTACTTTGTCGACCCATACAGAATAGTTTGGGAACGTATGAATGAGCGAGCGAAGTGAGCTCGAAAATTTTAGGACCCCGCCCCTGATAGGTAAGGTTTTCTTTGACACTACGTTCATACATAAATAGGAGTTACTTTGTCTACTATTACAAAAAAGTCTGAGAAAAAGAGAATGTAGGATGCAAGAGCGAGCGAAGCGAGCTCGAAATTTTTTGTACTCTACGTTTATATTAAGGGGCCCCAACAAATACTGCCTTTAACTTAGTAAACATATTTGGCCTTGTCTGGGATTTGATTAAAAAGTACCTATTTCTAAAGATTTGGGGGCCTCTCAGAATCGGGGGTCCCGCACCCGATACTTTGATTGACTTCCTAGCCGTTGAAAGTAATGTAAACAAACAGAATGGGAAATCCCCAGTTCTAGCCGGCGGGGATTCCCCACGATAGCAACGCAACGCTAGCAAATGTTGCTAAACTAAATAAAAACATGTCAATATGTTTATCGTTATATGAAGAGTAAACTTTTTTCGTCGAGTTCAAGGTTTTTAAGTAATGCATAAACCGTCGTGGTGGCCCACATCGCCCACGCCTTTCGCCGCTTCTGCCACGGGGGGCCCGCGCAAGCTAGGGCCCGGCTGGTAAACGCCACCTCGACTATATGGTCAGTCCGACCCGTCGTTGACCGTAGATACGTGCTGAGGAGACCCATGTTATAATATTCGGTTATTCCGACTCATCGTAAGGCGTCTGAAATTGTATCCGTATACATGCCATGAGGGTTTTTTCACAAAAAAGGATATACTTAGAAAGTTATCTAACTCATTTCAAGAGCTTCTCATCCCCATGTTCAAGAAAAAGCTGACGAGTTGGATATTGGATTTTATTGGTTCTATGACATTGGCGAATTTATGGAATATTGTCTTTTGCCCGCGGCTTCGCCCACGTGGATGGCATAATTATGTCCTTCCCCGAGATGCATCTATCGCCTTGCCAAAATTTATCAAAATCCGTTCAGTGGTTCAGGCGTGAAAAGTCAAAAGATAATATACAGAGAGACAGTCATTTTCGAATTTATAATATTAAGGATAGTTTGTAGTGTAAAAATACAAGTAAATCTGACATTGAAATCGCGTAAAAAAAATCAGCTGTTCCCTACATTTTGACGAGCTATCAGAGCTATGCGAACATAAATGTAGGGAAGAGCTGATTTCTTTTTCGCTCAAAGTCAAAGTCAAAGTCAAATAATTTATTTCAACTAGGAACATTAAAGGCACTTTTGAACGTCAAATACATAGAAATAGAACTGATTCTAGTTGACCCTTCCAAAAGGAAGTTTTCGTATGGAGAAGAATGGGCAAGAAACTCCACCGTTACTCTTTAAAAAAAAATGTTTTACAATATTTGGTATACATCAATTATATAATTACATGTGAAGACGATGCACCGAGAATACAATTACTGTACCACAATAGGTAAAAAAAAAGAATTAAAAATGGAGCAATGACAAATAAATTAATTAAGTATGTGATAGATACATGGTGCTCACATATTTACAAACATTGTAAAAGTATACGATATCACAATATTCCTACAAACTTACAAGTAATACAAATTAATAAAATATATAATAATTAATACACGTAAATAAATAATTTAACACTAGTAATATTATCGATAATAATTCAACCTTGCAATCCAGTGTACCTACTCACTGGACGCTTGTTTTGTCCAATTTTTTATGTTGCCGTGCCCTAACCGGGTTTCATGTTGGATCTTACTTTATTTATCTATGTAATAGCTGTTGTACACATGAATGCAATAAAGAATTTGAGTTTGAGTTTGAGTTTAATAGGACAGTGTGTGAGTGTAATAATCATAAAATGTAAAAAAATTATGATATACAAATATTAAATTATACAACTAGATTAGTAACCAGTTTGATTTTATCCAGTCTCGAATTTGTCCTATGGAGCAAGACCAGCATGTTTCCAAGCATTCTTATCTTGGATATAATCCTCTAATTTGTAATATGCTTGTTTACAACGCTACTTCAAGATTGGTCCCTTAGTGAAAGTAGTTCATAATGATGAGTACAGTGACCCCTTAAGAGATTTCGTGTATGAAAAGATACACTTTATATACAACAAATTAAATTAGCTAGTGGAACTCCACAGACCTGATGGGGACTTATCGATATCTAACGACAAAATGAAAATAAAAAGGATTTGATGATTTTTTTGCGGTCAATGACCTTGGTAGTGTTATTACTATAAATTGAGAAAGAATTTAAGTTGATTCTGATCCAGAAGGGTTTTCTAGCGATATCGCTTTACGTCAAGACGTAGTCAAGTAGTTGTAGTTGTCCCACTTGATACATTGTTTCGAGTTCCACATAACTCGTTCCCTTTATCAAAATCTAATTTTGAAAGCTCTGTATTCGGTTTATCTCCTCCATTTTGGAAGTTTCTGGTGGTTTGGGCTAGACTGGGGATAACCTGATTGTCGAGTAACGATACGCGTGAAATTTATTTTAATGCTTTTTCGATAGTTCCGTAGGTACTCCTACAAAATAATCGAGATATATATTATTGTTTTGAAAACGAGAGCACCATTTTTTTTTTTTTTTTTTTTTTTTTTAATCAAAATTAAAGGGCTTTGTCACACATGCGATTATGCCGCCCTGGTTGGCTACCATTTATTTTTGTTTAAAAATATAAATATCGATAAGTGAACCGCCCATATAGTCGATTACGCACCTAAACCTAGTTAGTATTAATTTTGCGGCTTCATTGCTCGCTGATGGTGTTTCGTTATTTACCGTCAGTTCGAGTACCACCTACTAACTCCAAAGCCTAATGATGATCGTCGGGACAGGACGTAGGTAATCCGATTTAAAGTATGTTATTGTACCTACGAAAATAAAGATCAAGGTGACCGCGTTACTTGGTGTAGGTTGGTATGTATGGTGCAGAATCATAATATCACGCACCCCTTTCATAAGAGGGCAAAATATAGGCAGTTTGAAACCAATCGTCTCTTTGGTGAAGTGATAGCGCAGCTGCTGTGCATGACTATCGATTCTATTACTACAGGATGTTTCGGCTTTTTCTTCTAGGTTATAGTATCAGACGTCTCCGTGTTGAAACCAATTCGAACTACTAGGCACATAGAATCTAGAATTCAGGATGAATTCTGCATCTTGGATTCTATTTGTTTCATATAAAACAAACTCAAACTTATTTCAAAGTTCCTTTCCTTCAGAGGAAGACATAAGAATAACAGAGTGCATTAGGTAGGTACGTTCCTAGGCGCTGGAGGTACCTACTACCTCTACAAACATTTTCAGGCCAGCGTAATGCGCCGGGTTTGCGACTCAAACAAACTTACCCTGCTTTGTTTGATACATTTATGTAATTCGCAAATGGGGAACCCAATAACTTGGATTTTCGATCAGACGTAACAAAGAGAAGTCAGTTTTATAGAATTGAAGGCAGAAATAGGGATCCTTCGAATTCAGGAAAGGCCAGTGATTTAGAGCGATGTGAAACGTGGAGCCAAGTTTAAGGAAATTATAAGTTGGGGATTAACTGTCACGAAGATAGGGAGGTAGTACTTAGACAAGAAAGAAGGCCCAGTTATTACTTAAGTACATTTCATAAATAAAACCTGAAAATATGTAAATCATTCTCCGATTAATACTAAAAGCTTCGTGGTGGATGAATATTAAAAGTGTGTAGGTAACTGTTGACGGATTTGCAAATCATGGAAAACATCACTGACGACACAAATATAACGGAAACAATCTTGAGTTATTCGCTTCAAGGGAGAGGCGAGACTCGTTTTGATAAATTATTGGAGCTTTTTGTGACTTGACCATAGTTATGCGGATTACAGTCGGAGGCGCCGCGACGACGTGAAACGCGACCGGAGCGCTAAGTGGGCCAAAGTCCAAATCTAACAATGGGATTATGTCGACCCATGAAAGCCTGACACCAATAAAAATTACGTCCGGAGTTCAATTTTTCAGCATTTAATTTTTCAGCAAATGGTCCCTGTATTTAATTTGTTAAACGTTGATATAATAGTAATAACTTTGATTACAAGAAGTAAAACGAACATTTGCTGAATTTCGTATTTGTTCAGGTTATCCCTCGAAATTCAAATTAGAATCAGCAATACAACTCTCTAAGTTCATGTAAGTGTACTGAATGAGTATTTCGTGAAATCATGACAATTGGTAGTTATTCTAACTTGAGGAGTTGTGTTGCTGATTCGAATGATTATAATTCTGTAAAGCCATATAATATTTGTTACGGTTGCGAATCATATTTTAATCAACATACAACCTGAAATCAACCTGCAAATGGAAAAAAAACCTAAGAAAATTAGTATTTTGCGGGCAACCTTAGCGCATCCCCCTCAAGTCTATCACGGGCATTCCCATTGTACAGACCTTTTTTGTTACTCGTATTTCTGTGATAGCAGATTTCCCTGCGGATCCTCATTAAGATTCCGTTCTGTGAAATATTTCATATCTAAATCTATTAAATTGCTGTTAAATCTGTCAAATTTTTCTGTTGAAACTTTGTTATTCTCTAAATTCTACTGAGTTTGTTTTGACCTTTCTTCTCAGAGTAGTCAGATAGGAAACGCCGACCTCATCTAGTTTTAAAAATGTGATTGACGTGTAAAAGTGTTTGTACAAACCTACTTACAGAAATAAAATCATTTATCGTTTATTTCTAGAGTGTACCTACCTTCAAACTTCTTAACATAAAATAGGTAAGTACTTTATTAGCTTAATTTAATGGCTAAGTACCTTTTGTTACAGGTATGGGTAACTTAAAAAATACTATGTTTTAAGCTCTAGAGATAATTTGCATTCTGCTCACAACAGAACGTTGTTTTGAAATTCCTGCGGCAAACGGATATCAATTAGGCGAAACACTTGGAACATTTTAGGGGTAAAAATCTAGAATAAAAAAATCTATTGGTGAAAATAATTTGAAAACCTTTTCAAATCTGTTCGTGTAGAAGAAAGCATGATTATAATCGGTACTGATGTTGCAAGCCGCCGAACCATTCGACTCGGTTATCTAGGAGGCTTAGGTATGTCCAGCTGCAATGGATGCATTTGCATAGGCCATATTATGAAGATGATGATGATGTAAACTGAAATATTTACAAGATTAAGTACTATGATTTTGCCTAGAATGTCTCTCTTTCAGTTTTCCTATTAAACCTTATACAACTTATATTTTTATTGTTGAACACTACAAAATAAACAATTTCGACGATAGTAAAATAACATTGTCTGAAACTGCAAGTAAAGGATTTCCTTCGAAATACATATGTAGGTACCCTGTAAGGCCCTTAGTAGTGTTGTAATTTTTTTTAATAAGTAACCTCGACTCAATCCTTGAAATCGATATTCATTGTTCACATTAGGTAGTCTGTGTGGCATACAAGAGATTGAAAAACTTTCATCAATATCTATACCTACTAGTATAAAACAAAGTCACTTTTCGTGTCTGTCTGTGTGACCGCTTAGATCTCCTAAATTGCACAATGTATTTTTATGCGTTTTTACCATCATTTAAATAATTTATTCCGGAAGGTTTATGGGTGTGTTGTGTAATAGTTACGATTCTATTTAGCTTAGGTATAACACAGAAATCTCAGTATTTAGACATGTCGCCATAGAACCCATATGAAAAAGGGGCGGGTCGCTAGTAGATTAAAAATAAACAGAATATTTACAAAATATAAAAATAAGTTTAGGTAATGGTAAGTACACTTAAAATGAATTAGATATTTGTTAGATTTAGATTGGGTACATATTTGCTGGCTGAGTTTCTATGCCATTAGACATACTAACATCGATGCTGTGAACGCAATCCATTCGCAAACGAACATTAGGTAAATGTTTACGCTTCTTTCTATTAAAGAACCCAGTGATTTGTTTAAATCAAGTACTTGTTTGTGCATAGCAGGGGAACATTTAAAGCGTTCGCTGTCTGAGAACTTCTGAAAGAATGGTAGTTTTAAGAACACTTGGTTGGAAAGTGCTGAAACGTCGCCGCGTCGGTCTCGGCGCCCGGTGGTTGTTGTACCGCCGTACCGCGCGCATTACGGCAGACATGCTGCAGTCGACAATTCTATTGTCTCCTGTCGCTTATAGAAAGAACCGTTTCCATGAGTTCTTTTCTAAATATAGATATGAAGAGCTTTGTGTTTGTATAATAATTCTCTCATGTCGGTGCAAATATTTAAGAGATTGTAAATGATAATTAAATTACATAATGTCCAGTAGAGTAGAGATAGAGTTCACTAGGTTAATCTGAATGGCTAAATAGCTGTGAATTTTGCTATTAGTAACACTGTAGTGTTTCTTATTATCTAAAAACGACATACTATATATCAGGATACTCCGATAATTATTGATTAGGTGCAACAAGACAACGAACAAGAGATTATACTTCCAATAAAGATAAACAACTTTACAAGTGATGTGACTATGTCAAAATGAACCGGAGTTATTCGGGTATTAATACTAACACCTACACGATTACTTCCGTGCTACTGCACAACAGGAAGTTGGGGCAACTTACATAATACGACCACAAGTACCAACATGAACACGCTCCAGTTAAATTGAGTTGTACGCGATACGTCTTCGAGTGGCAGGCGACCGTGCGAGCCACCCCGAGCCACCCCGAGCCACCTCAAGTAACCGCGAGCCAAGATTCAGACTAGAATTCATACTTCATGAATACTGTATGACATGTCAAGTCGTCGACATAGGAATGGTATATGTATGTAAATCGATTGTTATGCACAACGTTGATTAGGATAAACAGTTACAACTATTTGGCTTCAGCTCTAATTCCTATCCTGCTGTTCCACTTCGCGCCAAGCGTTGCTGACATGACAATTCTTCGCAAGTGATACCTACAGTTTTGTTACCAGTATGCTAAATAATGTTAAATTCTAGTAATGCTACGGAACGCCAATTAGTGCTTGAATATACTCCGACACGAGTAGGTACAGAGTTCTAACGAGCTCTGTACTCGTGTGGGAGTATATCGTTGAACGAATCGCGTGGGTCGCGAACCTCGTGTACGAATTTGTAAAAAATTATATACTATCTATATGTAAAAAGTGTTTTATTAATTATGTATATTCCTACCCGCACAATATTCTACAACCTGCAGTTGACTGACAACCTGCAGTTGGCTTAAAAATAAGGGAGAAGTAGAAGCTTATGTAAACCATAATATACCTACGTATATAATTGTCTTAGGGACTTAATTGCACAAAAACGTCGCACAAAGTAAAATTCACACTCAAGCTTGCTTGATTAATGACAGTAAATGATGCTAATTGTGTCGCTGATTGTTGAGGGAACAAAGCTCGGAGCTAAGTAATGTGTCAGACTCGGGGCCGGACATTACGATCTCTGTGTTTATTCTTTTGTCAGCAACAGTAGGTACTTTCTAATGTCACTAGGCAGAGGAAAACAGCTGAAGCTAGCTTTTACGTTTTATATTCAGTAGATAATGGACGGTTGTGACTGAAGCTCGGTTAAAATGTATGAATGGCTACGAGAAAAGATGGCACGGCTGTGCCTTTGTTTGTTTATTTTGCTCGACTTGGCTACTGCCGTGCCCCCAGATCTACTCTTACGCCTGCAAGTTATGAGCTAGCAACCTGTCTCTATTGTATAATCCAACACTTATATAGCTAAACGTGGCTTACCTCCAGTGTTTACACCATCTTGAAAGCTTTCAGAATACTGGAGATTAGTTTAATTTGAAACGAAATAAATAAGCTTACCTACTCATGTTTCTATATTGACTCCCACCTACTGTCTGGAGAAAACTGAAATAAAATGTTTGAAGACGATTGATATCTGTAAACATTCTAGTGGCTATAGTGTAATTTAATTCGTTTTGTAAAAATATTTTAGACTACACAGACATGCAAGCTATTCGGTATGTAAGTCAAGTAGGAATAGGTATATCGTTTGTCATTTTTATTTTGTTCCAGTGTTCTGTAGACCAATTTATTAAGCTGGTAAAAACAATGATATGATCGCACAGCATTATGAAAGTACCCGATCAAAACAACCCGGAAAGTCAGAGCTGGTCAAAACCAACAATACTCCTGAGAAACCTTGATTGTAATGGTCACACTCTACTCAATGATTTTGAAATATACAGTAGCCTCCTCCTTTTATACAGTTTTAAACTTTAAGTTACGGCAGCAACTTATATCAATTAAGTGTGGCAGACGTGTGGGTGAACTAAGCGAAGCTATCGGGCCGAGAGTGGCCGGCACGACGGATATTAAGGTGTATATTTCACGTTTTACAGCTCCGGATACTGGAATGGCTCCGGACATAGCTTGGCAGATTAACAAACACCCTTTAAGTTTCACATTATGGGATGAAAGTTAACCCACTTTATCTATAACATCATTTTCTTTGGGGGTGCAAAACAAATTGGAATCGCCTACAGTTCGTTAACCCCTTCATAATTTTTTCAGTGTATTTATCAAGTCATCTTGTTAAGGGGTATCGCGTTTCCCAGTAACTGGGTTTGAGGTAGTCGCTCCATGTAAAATACTAGTATTCAGCTGCGTCCGGTTAAATTGGAAGCCGACCCCAATATAGTTGGGAAAAGGCTAGGCAGATGATGTGCTCGGAAAGATTTTCTGACTATATCATCCTAAAACCGAAGTGCATAATATTACGATTATGTATGCACAGGTCATTTGCGAGAAAGGCGAAGTTAAATAAAAATTGAGTTTTCATTACCTCATACTTAGTAATCTTATTATCTAACAAATATGAAATCGAACATTTTCCAATAATTGAAAATCAATAAAATATAGGTACCTACCAGGGCGGACACACGACAATGTGTGAGCTAGGCCGGGAATAGTGTTTGGAATTTTTCAATTTGGAATTTCTTTGTACTTACCATCTCTAAGTCTAGATTTTGTATGCATAGGTACATATTAAAAATATAAATAATGTCGATTCGATGATGTGTTGATGACGTGTTTTGGCTGTCGTTTCTCGTAAATTTTTATATTTATATATTTCATCTCTGGTGTTGCTAACTGAAAGGGTAAAACTTGGATACTTGCCTACACAACAGTTATGTTCCTATATAGCAGTTATCATCAGTCATCACCGTTGCCTTTATTCAACTATGTATTTTAGCTTTTAGTCTATCTAGACTATTTTGAAAGTGATGAAATTCCAAGGAATAATGCTATCAAAACATAATCAAAATTCACTTTGATCATTGAATTTATATCTGATGGCTAAAACTATCTCTTGAGGGTAGATTTTAGTGGAACAACAAAGAATAATATTACCTTAAGGGTCTAGCGTAGGTAGATACGTAACTCATGTTTTTGAGCATAGAAAGCATTGTTCATGTTCATACTATTGTTTCAGCTAACTTTGCTCTTTGGGATTTTTCCTCCGGTTACTTTGTATAAGAAACTTACCCATAATTTGTTTCAAGTTGTTTAGTGGGCTATATAACATTAAGGATAAATTGATTACATTACCAAGATGGGGCTTAAATCGGCCACATTATCAATTCCTCTAAAAGCAATTCATTCCCTGAATTTCCAGCTGTCATTAGCAATTCCTATTTGACACAAAAGCAATTCATGTGTGGACCATTTTCTCCATAGAAAACTCTGAAATAATTATTCTAGAATTCTTTAAGTAAGTTATTATTTGAGCTTATATTTTTTAACCGGAATCTTCTATGTATGCTTCTTTCTCAATATTTCGTAACCATATTTTGATTTAAAAGAGTATTCGAGGAGTTTCTTGCTCGTTCTTCTCCATAGGTACCTACCTGCTACGCTTTGGAATGGGCAACTAGCTGCATCTCTGACTGACCAATCCCTCGAAAATTTAAAAGTGCCTGTAATTGCTTTATTAAATTAATGCTTTGACTTTCGAGTTTATGGCTTCAGAGTAGAAGTAGGTACCACTTCTTTATATTTTACAAGCTTTTATTAAAACTATCAATATTTCTACCTCGTAGTAACAGGGGCCGAGGACCTATCTAATATATTGGAATACTACATACACACTATTGTAACTCTACCTATGTTTAAAAAGTAAGCATTCTGATTCTGAGAGCCTATATAATGTAATAAAACCCAAAGATATAAAAAAAACGAAAATGGGTGGGTCGCAAGTGACAAGTGAAACGATCGGCAATTCGATGTGTATCGAGAGAGATTGAGAGTCGTGCAACCGCTACATTGGTTTCAGTAAGCGTACGCTCGACGCTCCGTCCAACCAGTCAGTATGAGGCGAGCCGAGCGGTAGCACGCGGTACTTGACTCGCCTTTTCGCTTTCCGCTAAACAGACACGATATCAACGCTCCGTAAAAAGTTATGATGAATTATTTTCATGTATTTATAGTTATTCCAGTGACTCTGTTAACGTTAAAACTCAGATATCAGAACAAATATTAAGAGATGACGTTAATTCAATGCTAAATCTGTAATGTTTTTTTAATCACTGTGATGATGAGAGATCCAATTTAGTGATTTTAAAATAACAATTGAAGAATTCCGCGTAAGTATTGTTTTCCTCGTTATTTGTGTACGTACAAAATGTATTTTTAATTTTTTTCAAGTTTTCCACGCACTTTCCAATTTGTTTTTCCACAATCCCACGGCGTGATCCTCATGGAGACATTAACATGATTCAGTATATGAATCTACGTGTTTTATTAATTCATTGATGTTATTTATTTAAAGTCACTGTATTATTATTTATGTACATACCATCACTCGGCTGTCTGAAACAAATTTAATTAACCATAGTAATGACGGGTTTGCATGAGATATGATCCAGAGACAAGTAAAGTTTCACATAGGGCCAAGGGCAATATGATGTAGGAAGTGACTGAATAGAAAACATAGGTATGGTAAACTTTAACATTACCCAAGCATGTATACTATCCCTTATTGTAAGAGAATGTTAATGGCTCTCTAAGGGTCTCTGAGAGTACTTCACTATCCACCTTTTCACATATTTCGCTGGATAACCCTTTCAAATAGGAAAAAAATTCAATACCTGCTTATTTAGGATTACAATACGTTGAACTTATTATATGGTACGTGTAAGAGAAGACATTGTGATATAAAAATGTGGGTTCGACATTTTTCCTATAGATTTATTTTATTTATGTAATTTATGATTTAGCATTTCTTATGATCTGTTGAAATATTATGCTCAAACATTAGGTATATTACGTATATTGATGAATTTAATACCTACTTATTTGCCTTTTACTTGAGATAGTTTAGGTATTCAACGTTTGAAATTATAACAGAGTGTTTGCGAAAATCTTGAAGTACAAGTATGTCACCAGCCTTCTTAATGAAAATTGTCTCTAGTTCGACAAATCCGTGTGGATTTTGTCAGGCTTTAAAATTCACAGATATTCTGAATTTTGAGGCACGGATGTTCGTCGAAAGCGGAAATAGTCCGGACTTCTAATCTTCGTTCACATATTCGACGAGTCTATTACAGATTGAAAGGCTTGATGAAAGGCTAGATTAAAGGAACCTTTTCGTTGGGTTTAAATTAAGGATTTTGGATCCTTTTTATGTTAGATCGAAATATTCTGATGAAGGGTGAAATAAGTAATCATGTAGATACATTTTCAATATTGTGGGTACCCAATCTGTTCTTTTCAAACAGAAGCTGACATTAGAGAAAGGCACGACTTCATTAACAAGATTTTAAAAGTACCAATCTACCTAATTCCTTTACCTACCTATGCTATATAACCTTACAAAAACAACTAAAAAGTATACATAGTAGTTATTACGAGAACACATTCCTGTTTCGTTATGTTACTTACGATGAATAGAACTTTGAGATAAATTGCTAACAAATTCAAATAAGCTGATAGGAAGTATGCGTTTAACTAAAAGAAATCGTGTAAACAACGTCCGATATTTTTATCTCAAGTAAACAGACGAATTTTATCTGTTGTTTTCCTGAATTTAATTTAAGAATCGAGTGCTTGTATGGAGGAACACTCTTCTATCGTTGCGGGCTCTATATCGTGCTCTACGTCATTGATAAGCTGTCGTCATCGATCTTAGCAGTGTAAAGAATTTTCACGTCGTTTGTGGGAAGGTGCAGTTTCACCGATAACATCAATTCAATCTCGAGAAAATCTGAAATTGACTTTTATACTTAAAGGGAATTAATTTGAAACTTCAACTGGGAGAGTTAAACAGCTAGATAATTCTTGTGGGCTAAATTCACAATGCACATTTTATTCTTGCCCATAGGTTTCGCAAATCCTCAGTTGGGCAGTTTGTAATAGAAAAAAAATCAACTAAGCCTGCACCGGATGCAGGCTTAGTTGATTCCAAAAAACAGAAGAAGGAAACAAAAAAACAAAAATAAAGATTTTACTTACATTTCAGTAGGTCTGCAACTGTTTGCAGGTGCGGGTGCACTAGTTGAACACATCATAGTATGACTTTTGCGTCGAAACAAGCTTAGTATTTTCTTTGCTTCATCAAAATAAGGATTCTTCAAAGTCAAGTAAAATGGACAATGCATGAACATATATACATATATATATGTATAGTGCAATGACTCATGTTTTTAATCCTCCTCTGCTCACAACTTTCGAATACGAGCTAAACTTATGTGGTATAGCATAATCAGCCTAAAATGTTCCCACAGCTGGGACACAGGCTTCCTCTTTGAGAGAGAGAGTGAGCCATAATCCACCACGCGGGCCCAGTGCGGGTCGGTGGATGGATGGATGTCAAATGTCTTGAAAGTTTTTATGGTGCTAGGACATGCCAGTTTCCTCACGATGTTTTCCTTCACCGTTTTGAGAGCAGTGGTGATGAAAAATACACAAAGTGAAGTGCCTGGCTGGGTTCGAACTCACGACCTACAACTCGTAAGTCGGGGCCCGTACCACTACAGGTATAGTAGTAGATATTATCTAAACGTTTAGTTTCTTAGCGCACAGTTGATTGTTTTTTATCAAAATATTAAACTGAATCTTTGCAAGAAATACGATTGAAACACCTGATGTGGTACCGATTTCAAATTCTTGTTTTAAGGTACCTGTAGCTACCCGCTCTCTACATTATTGGAAAATATTTTTCTGCTTTAGGTATCCCTCGAACTTGAGCCGAGGTTGTTGTACGTGATCAATACAACTTTTTCCTGTTGAAATCATTTCACATTGTACAGACAGGCCAAACATTAATCAGATATGTCTTACTAAAGTGCACTCAAGCGACTAATACTGTTTGATTTGGCACGTGATAGCTTTTGGAGCAAACTATATCGAACTGAGAAGTACGAAAAATATTTTTTATGTATACCTAATGTAATTCTAGGTACTTACATTAGGTGAGGTAATTCATCTCTATGACGTCATCTGGGCTGATGCCTGGATATAATGATCTACAAGGATAACTGAAAATCTCTTAAGGGGGACATTGTATCAATCATTTTGCTGAACAACTTTATGGAACAAACTCTGGAATCGCGAAAAAATGCAAATCAGCTGCTCCACACATTTATTCCATTTGTCCTTACAATTATTATGAGTACAATGACCCCTTAAGACGTCTTCGGTTATTTCATAGTACACGTTGCGTAGCAGTTTATAACATCTTAGTGACCTCTAGTCTCGAAACCAGTTCAATCGTTATCGTAAAATGAATGGAACTCAATTTATAACTATGGTAACAAGAGATTAGTGCAGGACTCAGTGTCTCTGAACCAATTCTTGAAGGAAATAATTGCATTTAAATCCTTTGTAACTTGGTGGAGGAAACTATAGTACAGATTTAATTGATTTTGTGCGTAAAACTTTGTCTAAATGACATCCTTAAATCACTGATTTACAGTTCAAATACTTAAGTAGGTATCTTTCAATACTCTATAGGTTCTTTTTAGCATCTCATAACAGCCCAGGGGCGCGGGCGGCGGCGGCGGCCCCGTAAATAAGTGCCAATGTTTAAATACTTCATTGCATTACCAACTCGTGCCAAAAAAGTAAGTCGTAACACTTAGTGCGAAAAGTTGAACGCGTAACAAAATGCTGAAAGGTAAAAAATCAACAAAAAGTTACTTATTTCCTTGTTAAAGTCATCAATTAATCCTATGGAGGATAAAATATCAAATAGTAGGTATCAGTAGGTAGGATCAGATCAGAAGATCTATGGGGATTATCTATCAAAGTTTATACATCCATAATCGAGACTATAGCACCATACTTGGCTTTAATATTTAATTTATGTGTGGATCAAGGAGTCTTTCCGGATTTAATGAAATACAGTAAGGTTATACCACTTTTTAAATCTGGAGACAGTAAAGACACCAACAATTATAGACCAGTGTCTGTTCTGCCGGTGTTCAGCAAGGTCTTCGAAAAGGTAATGCTCAATCAAATGCTTAATCATTTTAACACCAACCAAATCTTACACGATCAGCAGTATGGTTTCACCAAAGGTCGTTGTACGACTGACGCCGGTGTCACCTTATTAAAACACCTTTTTACTGCGTTGGAGGAGGCCCAAGATGCCATAGGAATCTTTTGTGACCTCTCCAAGGCATTTGACTGCGTAAATCACAAAACCTTACTGTTAAAACTTGAGCATTACGGACTAGGTAAACTTGCGCTTAGTTTAGTAAAATCTTATTTAACTGATAGACAACAGCAAGTTCAAATAAATGGTGTCAATTCACTCGGTTTAAATGTAAAAATGGGTGTTCCACAAGGCTCGATATTGGGTCCTTTCCTCTTTTTAGTATATATTAATGATCTACCCCATTTATTAAAAAACCAACCACAAATGGTGTTATTTGCTGACGATACTTCCTTAATTTTTAAAATAAATAGACGTGCATCAAATCTTGATGACGTAAATAACGCCCTACTGCAGGTCCAAAATTGGTTCACTGCTAATAATTTAGTATTAAATGGGAAAAAAACTAAATGCATGAGATTTGCTTTACCGAATGTTAAAAGTAGTGATTGTGACATAATATTGAATAGGGAGAAACTAGAATTCGTCGATAAGACTGTTTTCCTGGGGATCACACTCGACTCAAGGCTGCAATGGGGTCCTCATTTAACATCTCTTGCAGGACGGCTAAGTTCAGCAGCATATGCTGTGAGGAAAATCCGTCAATTCACTGATGTAGATACCGCGAGGCTAGTCTATTTCAGTTACTTTCATAGTATCATGTCTTACGGTATTTTACTATGGGGACGGGCTGCAGATATCGAGTCTATTTTTATTCTGCAGAAAAGAGCTATCAGAGCAATATATGGCCTCCGTATGCGCGATTCTCTAAGGGAACTGTTTAAAGATATTAACATCATGACGGTACCTTGTCAATATATCTACGAAAACATCATGTACGTAAGGAAAAATCTAAGTCTTTTTAGTAAAAGAGGTGAAAAACACAATTATAGGACTAGGAATAGGGACCAATTAGTTCAACCGGGCTTCAGACTGGCTAAAGTAGACTCATCCTTCATGGGGTACTGTTTAAAATGTTACAATAAAATACCTCCCCACATACTCCAACTGAATGAAACAAAATTTAAATCTTGTATAAAACGCACACTATGCCGCCAAGCATATTATAAATTGGGGGATTACATCACTGACAAAAATGCTTGGCTCAGCGCTGGTCCAGCTCCACAGGGCGCAACAACTAATTGATTAGCATACGAAAATATTGTTGGAGCTGCTGAAGATTGTAAAAACTATCTTTACATTGTATAAATTCAATCTCCTAGTATTGTATAACTGCATAGCACATGTGTGTGAGCACTATGTACTTACCTAAGTACGTTAAAGCTACCATTTACTAGGTACGTCTTTCATTGACTTGAATGTGCCCTGGCGGCTGAAAGCATGTCATGCTCACTTTAATGTCTCGCTGGTGGTGGCGTGTGTGTTGGATCATTAAGTTCCCTTCAAAATGGTTGAGCTGAATGGTGCTGATCCATGCGTCATGTTCGTGAACGGGCGCCATCAGTAGGGACTGGTCATCTATTAGCTGCCACGGCTTATTTTGATTTATTTTAATTTTTGAATTGTTTTGTATCGTTTTATCTTTTATTTACGGACTCTTTTAACCTGCACGTATTTCTACATTGTACTCACATGTATGATTCCAACATGAATGATGTAAACAACATATTGTAACAATATTCTGATTTAAAAGAGTGTCCGTGGAGTTTCTTGCCCGTTCTTCTCCATAGGAACCTACTACGCTTTGGAATGGGCAACTAGCTTCATATTTTCTGACTGACCGACCCTTTGACAATTCAAAAGTGCCTGTAATTGGTTTATTTGAAATAAATGCTTTGAGTTTGAGTTTGAGTTTGAGTTTGAGTTTGAGTAGGTTTAACTTTCAAGAATATTCCTCGATAAGTCCAGAAATATCTCAAAAAGAGGATAACAGGGTTCTGTAAACGAAAGTTGACGGCTAAGCTTTGTTATTCATCATAATCAGCCTATAATGTTCCCACTGCTGGGACACAGGCCTCCTGTGAGAGGGATCGGGCCGTAATCTACCACGCGGACCCAGTTCGGGTTGGTAGATGTCACATGTCTTCGAATTTTTGGTTCTAGGACATGCTGGTTTCCTCACGATGTTTTCCTTCACCGTTTTGAGAGCAGTGGCGATGAAATAATTTAAACAAAGTAAAGCGCCTGTCGGGTTCGAACCTGCGACCTACAACTCGTAAGTCATGGCCGTCACCACTGGGCCACCACTGTTCTCCTTTGTTATTCGATATATAATTATAAGTTTATGGGGGGGGGGAAGTGAGTTTTCAGCCTCCCAAACCCCGAAAACAAACTGTGAAACGACCTGAAAAATATTGAGTGCGACAGATGATAGAATTACATTTTTGTATTCAAAATAATATTTTAATATGTCTTGGAATAACATAGGTAGGTAGTAAATTACTTTCTTCAAGTAAGTAAGTCTTGTTCTGAAGTTTCAAATTACAGTTTCTGAAACTACATTTCGAACCTAAAAAGAAGTTTCATTACTACTACTTATTTCATTCTTTGCATGTTTCCAAAACACATCGCTAGTAAACATAAAATCATAAAAACTGTCTCTCTGTCTGTCACGTCTTGTTATGTAGATGTTAGCTGAAATATTTAAAAATCTCGGAATACCCGGATTTCAAACTTCAGACGGCGGCCTCCCAGAGTAAGGATCAGACAAATTGGCCACAATATATCACGGCTGACCAATTTACTTTAAACCACGAACAATTCACATTATCTGTAGGTATACCATCGAAACCGATTCATATCTTGAAATATAGAATGGATAATAGACCGAATATCTTAGCGAAGTTTATTCATGCGACTACTTAATTCTCTATGATTCAGCATTCCGTAGGATTCGGAGCGAATTCGAACTGACTATTGTAAAAAATATCTTTGAACTATCAACCGTATTCGAATTCGTTCTTAATTTTTTTGCCATGTAATGTAGTAAATATTTCTACGCTAAAGTTACAAATTCATGAAGTTATACTCTTGTTTGGGGTGAAAAACAGAAAAGAATATGCAGATAGGCAGGCGAATTCCCAAAACTCGTTAAAACACGGATTATGTTGGTTTTAAATATGCCTTAGAAATCGGATTATTTAATCATATCCATTTAAATTTTACGGTTAGGATGAAAGCTAATCGGAATACGGATGCACGCCTAAGATAAGCCAGCTCGGTTTAAGGCCAGGGACACATTCGGTTGGAATACTGAAGAACGGAGTAAAAATACTAGGTATTTGCCTGTCTTTATGAATAGATTAAGTTATACGTTCTTTTAGTTTTATTGGTGGTAGGCTGCGAAGAGCTGAAGTTCTGGCATGTTCTCAAGACGAAACTAATAGAAAAAGAGATAAAATAGCTTTTGTTTTTTCGCAAGTTTCTGAGAATATAGAGTGGCTCTTATTTCTCATTATTTTGGTATTTACGTAGACAGAAACAGCAATTACTGAGGCATTTAATATCCATGTCTAGGTGAACTTAATTAGGACTAATTAATTATTTCGGGGAAAAATACATGTCGCCCTATACTCCACAAGACCAAATACACAAATAGGGAATAATCATTCTGCAAAAATAAGGAATAGGTACGTTTAGAATTAGTTTAGTCAGCTTAGCAGATACGTTCGTAGAATAAATTGTTTAAAATATAACTAGTAGATAAATATATGTACCTGCACCATACAGTCGCTTGACTCAACATTAATGTTATTAAATATTATTTTCTCTGTAGTAATCCAGATACGTTGTAAATGTCTCTCTATTAATATATAACATGTAACATGAAAAGAGTATCTCAGTAGCTTGCAAATGTTCTTGAACGATAAAACAAACTTGAGTGATGTATCTACTCGTAGACGATGGCATGATAAGTATAACGACGTGCATGTAATTACGATATCTAAGTCTGGTATCTCTAAATGCTTCGAGTTATTAAGTTATTACTCACACATAGTCCCCAATGATGTCGACGCACCTATTCGGACTTGCTACGGAATGTTACTTTAGCAAAACTTTTGAGCAATTTGCGGCACCAAATTCAAAGTAAGGTGCAGTGTATATATTTTGGGTACAGTGAATATTTGTCACTTGTCAACTGTCAAACATCACCATTTTTCCATAAAAGTTTCACAGTGGCTTGATTGGTACAAGCTACCAAATATATAAAAACTGAAACAGAATGGTATCTGTCGGACAAGTAAATCGGAACTTATCAAGAAGTTAATTTATTTTCATATCATATCATTGATTTCTCTTTTTATTTTTGGTCCGAAGGTCTCATAAGCAACAGCAAGATAACCTTTATGAGAGCTGGAGTAGTCTATTGGGTTCGGGACATGTATGACAGATCTCCAGAGATGACAAAACAGGCCATAAATATTCCTGCAGAATATTTATGTCAGACGCGGATTGATATGTATGAATATCATTTGGAGCCTCTTGGCGGCTGATGAATGTAGTTGAGTCATAAATATGCAATGAGCTTAGCTAAGGTCCAACTTGGGGCAGCTCGGAGGACGCGGATATGGACTGCATTTTAGAAAAGGCTTAGAATCTAGCTGTGGATCTTTAAATTGAGTAGAGGCTACTAAGAGCCAAAGCTGTCGAAAGATTAAGCATATATTTTAAGGCAAAATGCCTTTGATTGAATGTATTTTTTTTTGGAAACGCCTTTTTCGTTTTACTTATACAAGACTCCGTTTCTTCACGAAGATACCGATTGACAGCTTTTACGAAGAAAAGTTCGGAGTAATTAATCTTAATTTTTTTTTCGTGTGGGTGTCTTTTTTTCTATGAATTTAATTTGAACTTGAAACAATTTTATCTTTTGGGTATTTTAGAATTTAGACCCCCAATTTGTTTTACCCTCTTTGCTTTCATGTCAAGACTTATTAAGATTCTCAAACGTGCATCAAAAATCCCAAGACGTGAAAGTTCTTTGTAAGCGAATTATCATTACAAAGTAAAAATGTTTTGAGAACAAGCTTTCAACCTCGCAACTTCAAATTTTTGAGGGTTCTCAAGTAAACAGGCTTTTATATAGATATTTTAAAACAGCAGCAACAGCTAAGGGAATATGCAAATGTTGTTTGCATGAGACAGGGAACAATTTACTCCATGTTGATTTAAGTTGTTACGGTTTTCTATACAGCGATGTTGAGTGTTGATTCCTACAGTGTTTGCAGTGTCGTGTGGCAGGTTGAACTTGCCTTAGTAGTGATAGCGCAACACGTGATGGGAATACATTAAGAGTCTTCCGTCCGACAGTTCTGACCTTATGTACCTACCCGCTATCTGTAGGTATAGCTCGCGGAGTGTCTATGACGTACTAGGGATGATGTTCTCTATGAATACTTGGGATATTTTTAACCGACTTCAAAAAAGGAGGAGGGTATTAAGTATGTTCATCTGTATGTATTTTTTTTAAATGTATGTTCATCGATTTTTTTTTAAAGTTCTTCATTTGGTAGAGGAAGCTTGTGCGGTAGTCTCATATATAAAATTTATTAACTTTGCTTGGGTATTTTTGAGTTAGCTTCGTTATATAGGTGCGTATTTACCGGTACACTTTACTACTGGCTTAAGTCTTATCTCGAAAATCGTTCCTTCTTTGTCGCAGTTAATGGTTTCCAATCGGGAACCTACAAAACATCATCAGGGGTCCCCCAGGGCTCACATGTTGGACCGGTTCTATTTATTATTTTCGTTAATGATATCCCGCACTGCCTAAGATTCTCAGAATGTTTTATGTACGCGGACGATCTTAAATTCTCACGGATAATCGAATCTGAAAACGATTGTGCATTACTTCAGAGGGCCATCGTTAACCAACGTTGACACGTTGGTTAAATGGTGTAATGATAATGAAATGAGCTTAAACGTAAAAAAGTGCTACCACGTGAAATACACCCGAAAAAAGAAAGCAACTGCTAGTGTATACCGCGTGGGCCCTAACGTTATCCAAGAGGTAGATCAAACTAGGGACTTGGGAGTAGTTTTCGACAACGCCTTGACATTTACACCTCATATCGAGGGCGTCATAAAAAAGGCTTCTAGAATGCTAGGTTTTGTCACAAGGAATGTTGCTGGTTTTAAGCATAATCGGACGAAGATCTTGTTGTACAACTGCATCGTTCGTAGTATCTTAGAATACTGCAGTACGATTTGGAGACCTCATTACTCTACGCACATTCTTCGACTGGAGCGGATACAAAAGAGATTCCTTTAGCATCTAGCCTATGCTAGCGGAAATGCAAAAAGGGTACGATCCTATGAATCCCGACTATCTCATTTTAAGATGGTCTCACTTAAGAAACGTAGAACAATCATTGACTCGTCCTTTGTTTATAAGCTGCTCCGATGCAAAATTGATTGTCCTATACTACTATCAAAGTTTCAGTTTCGTGCTAGAATCCCTCGTGCTCCTATAACTCCGTTGCACCCCCCACTCCGCAGAACCATACTTGGTGCAAACTCTGTCGTTCCTCGGCTTTGCAAATTGCTAAATAGCTGCAGTGATCTTACTGACGTGCACTTTGACTCATATGCCAAGTTTCATAGAACAATTGTTTAATTTTAATTTGTTTTTTAATTTAATTTTAATTTAAGTTACATTTTTCGTTCATATTAATTTTAATTTAAGTTAAGTACTCAAATATTAACCTTTAATTATAGTTCAGTGCTTGTGGCACATCTTATTTATTTATGGGGCATGCGGTGCTAACCTGTAATTAATTGTTACACTAACCTTAGATGTTATGAACTTACTGTAAATGTTATGAGTGTAAACAATTGTTGGTTGGTCAATAAAGGAAAATAAAAAAAAAAAAATTTAATCCACGTTGTGTATCTTGATGATGTTATATTCCTGTGTGTGTACTTCGTGTAACTATTGTTTACATAGCAAGTAATGGTATATGAATTGGTATAGTGTAGGTACCATAACTAAAAAGTAGGAAAATAAAAGACTTAAAACAAAACAACCGACTTCCAAAAAAAAAACAATACTAAGTGAAAAATAACTTTAATTTCGGCAAATAAACTGACATACATTATCCAAATACACTGACTTCCGAAATTAAAGTGTTTTTTTTTAAGTCAGTTGTTTCGATCATTTTATCGGTCCCCCAATGTTGACACAATCGAAAATAATACATTTATTTTCCCTGCAAATAAAAAGAAAAATCCAAAGAGTTTTGCCGCTAAAAGTTTTAGGAGGGTTAAATTGAATCCTCTTGCGCAGCAGCATGTCTTTCTAGCTCCAGACCAAAGAAGCGGATGCTATTATCCTTGCGAAAAACGATAGAAATTATGAAACTAGGCTTTAACGATAAGCTTTCAACCTTTATCGGCTAACAACAACAATATACCTAACAATAATCATGACAGTTATTGGTATAACCTTTTAAAGTTTATGTAGCAATTGGATACGACCGACTGAACTTGTTTACACGTGGACCTTGAATCTGTAAAATGTAGGGCAGAAGGGCGTAACTTTAATTAGCTGGCGTTTCCTTTACTGTTGTGTTCTCTTTGTACGCAACTATTATACCTACAACACATACATAAATATGAGTGAATATGCCATTTAATTAACCTTTGACCAGAGATGAGAATTCTGTTTTAAAAGAGTAAAAGTCTAGTTTTAAAAGAGTAAGAGTAAAATATTGACAGTAACGGAGTCTAACCCCTATGACCTCGATTTTTTCATGAAAGCTTCCTTGACTATTTGTCATTCTTTAGTTATATCTGCACCTTCTACGGCTTAGACCCCAGGGTGTGCTTGGAGTTGACAACAGGTATTACAGATGTGCGCTCGGATCCATGGGTCTGTTCAGATAGCGATATATTTTGTTCACTCTATGAATGACTAGGTAGGTAGTTGTTGTTGTAGAATTTCGTTTTGATGAGGATCAAAAAACTATTATACTTCTTTGAAAATCACCATAATGCAGTTAGTAAATATAAGAATGTAAGAAAAGGATGACCTAAATAGTTTATTTATTAATTATATATACTTTATTGTACACCACAAAAATATATAACAAAAGGAAAAAAACTAGAGTTATACAACATACAATAGTTTATGTAGTTTGTCGTGTAGAATGTATTTAAGAACCGTTTTTTTCCCTTATTCTGATGCAATCTGTCCAAGTGTCCATCTATCGACTTTCAGCATCTTTTTTGTTGTCCTGAAGGACCGTAATACATGGGATTTTGTTGTTTCTGTCAAAAACCCATTTGGGTTATGGGAAAATAGTGTAAGACTAGTCTATGTATGGATTACACATAATGTGTAGGATGCTTCGCTGGTAGATAAAGCACTCGACAGGACTAGCTCTGTGACGCCTGCATGCCTGCAACTGAGCCAAGCGGCACTAACGTCTGATTGATGGCGGAATAAAGTCAATTTCTAAATGTCTGGAGCAAATATCCCATGTGACAAGCTTAAACATTGTAGTTATTTAAACACATCAAGTTAGAAATATTAATGTACCTATTTGTAACAGGAAAATATCCAGTAAGTATTTATAGGTGTTTCAAACATCCAAACACAAAAACACTGTATTAAGGCTCTTACATACTGGTGCGTTTAGCCGCGTGACGCGACGCCGCCGCATTGTTCGCCGTCAAGTATTCTCAGAAATTGTTTTGTACAAATTCGCGTCGCGCGGCGAATCGCGCCAGTATGTAAGAGCCTTTAGGTATACCCACGCAAGATCGTACCGAACACTTCACACATTCGAGTCAACGCTTACTAATCCCAAGGGCAAGAGATTATTATCACATGTGTCAAGTAATATAATCAGTATGCAAGCCACGATACAGCCTCTCTTAATTAGTTATAAAATGAATGGCTCGTCTGGAGTCTGAGATTCAGCGTCAGTTTTGCATACTATGAATTAATTTAATTTCGTTGGCTTATTTACAGCTGGAGTCATGAATTTGTTTCCATTACAATTTACTTTTATTTTATTATATACTGAGTCTTTCTCGCTGTTTAATTAATATGTAGCCTCTGCAACTTCACAATAAATAATTAATTAAGTATGAATAAGGTCCACAGGATTCAAGTGCTTAAATAAATTCGGGGCTTTGAGAGTTTTTGTTGGATTTAGAAGGTGTGTCCCCGACACCGACACGTGCATGGCGTGGTGCGATTGTGAGGGAGCGAGGAAAACCGCAGCACCACTTTAATCCTCATTTAGTTCGGAAACAGAGAGGAATGCATAAAATTAGGCCGCGCGCATTACGTGTGGCTTTCGTGTTACCGTACGGGTACGACACAGCGTCCACGGTTCACGTTCAAGCTACTAACATAACCAGGCCTTTTATAGAGTCGATTGGATGCCAGAGAACCAACCACGTTTGGCAATAACGAAGATGATTCAATGAAGACTAAAACTTACGGCTATTCTATGCTTTATTAATTAGAACGCCCCAAAACTAGTTCGTTAAATTATTACTGTTCGAGAATGAAACTATATATTTTTTAAAGAAGGTAATTAAATACTAATGTTTTATTTTATAAATTATTGCTAGTATGATAAATTATATTCTTAGCTGGGTAATTTGAAACGAATGTTTTACAAATGAGGATAAAAAACTTTTCATCGTTAATTGAGCGTAAAAATGTAGTCAGGTGCTGGCTTTGTGAATTTGTTTTTGACTAACATTATCCATTCCATAGGCTGAATTAATTAAATGGAAATGTAAGTATGGACACGTCGTCCTACGTACCAAACGTGACCAGAGCTTGTATTTAAACTTTGAAATACATGTAGACGGTCATATAAGGGGTTGGACTGCAGCAAAGCGAGTGGTGAACATGAAATTCTCATCTAATTAAATTGAGAGACCACTGTTGAATTCCTCGTACTGGGTAAATTGCTGTAGCAGCACTTTGCTTTAAACAAAAGTAGGCTAGACCTACTGCTAGGTACTACTATATTATTAAGTTTACAGTTTGTGTTGATTGAAGTCTAAAGCTACAGAGTGCGGAGCTGCGTATTAAATATTTATATTTTATTTTAATTTCCAAAAAATACAACCCTTTGTATGAAAGGCGGGAAAATTTGCTTTAGTAACAAGCACTGGGAGGCACTCAGCAATTTCATGGCTGTGTGCAGATAAATATTGCTTGTTGTGTTACCATAATCGAGAGGGGTAGGTAATCATAATTGTTCAATCTGATGAGTTACCTTGGTATTAGTGGATTAGGTTTACCGAGAGTATTCCCTTCTAAAGCCTTAACGTTCTAGCGCACTTTAATTAAACTTCATCATTCACATACTTCTGTAGCAAAGAGCGATCGTCGTCGATTGATCAGTGAGCCGCTTCATCTCTACATATAACACGGGTTTCTTTACTGATGTGTTCTAATGAAACGCCGTCGTTTGCCTCGGATAAATAAATAGTCATCTAGTACTTATTAAGCCTGATTTATTAGGATTCGATTCAACGTGCCTGCTTATACCTATGTTTACTCTTGCGTGTATAAAAATTTCGTGTTGAGCAAGAATTGTGCGACCTGTGTGTTATACCGATTACTTATCGAAAAACGTAAAGAACTTAGGGTTTTGGATATAACCGGTATAAGTTACGTAGTCAACCAACCTGAGGCAACGAAGCTACTCAGACAGATAATTTTATAAAAATATTATTATCCATAAAGGCCAATTTTTCTGCTTCAAGAAAAGAAAAAGAAATATTTTTTTTATGGAGTAAGTAGGTATCTACGCATTTGCAATGGAAAAACAAAATATTTTATGTAGAAATACTTACGTATTCTAATATCGTTAGAAATACTATACTGCTTCAAAAACTTGTTTCGATATTATATTTTCAGCTTAGACCAAGCTGAAAATATAATATCGAAACAAGTTTTTTTTAGCTCGATAATAATATCGGTACCTAGCTATAAAAGAAAATTGATACTTATATACTTTTATGAATTTTCCTCTGTGCTCTCCAAAAAAATACTGAATAAGTAATAATGTTCCTACATTGTGAATAGAACAGTAAAATAAATTTCGTTGTAGGTCTCACTTCGCCCTATGGTACCTACTTGTGTCATAGCAGCACGATATCGGGTAGGTACGTCATACGAGATAGAGATATTAAAGATTCCTAAACATAATTACGAAGTGTTTTATGAAAAATTAGATTATATTTTAACTAAAGTTAGTAGTATGTCTTCAAGTTAATCTTGTATGGAGAAGCAAAACTAATTGGAACTTGGAAATCGAATATTTTCCAATCTTCTTTTTCTTCTTTTGTGTGGTTAGTGACTAACCTAGTGTCACAGTTTTAAAGCCGCAGCAGACTTGGCTTTACATGCCGTCGAGAAATATCTCTCTCTCTTTCTAATGTAGTACAATTTAAATCTAGCGCTTAAACCCACTAGGCTAAGTACACACCTGTACAGTCACACCTGTATTGATAATTTTGCGCACAACTACCGCAAAGAATGCATCTCAGATACTTAAAGTGCCTACTAACAAAACCTGCAAACTAAATTATTGGAAAACTAAAAAGCAGGACAGGATGGGCGCCACCTCAAAAGTTACTTTTAAAATTAGTTTAGGAGCTTAGTTACTTAGTTAATTTTTTTATTTTTCGCTTTTCTGTTTTTGTTTTCGTCGGTTTTGTATTAATATGATATTTTTACTGTAAGTAATTCGAACGATTTGATGTTAGTGTGGTATTTTGTATTAATAGAATTTCCTGATAGTTATTTAAAATTATAATAATTATCTTTAATTTGATTTGCATGCCCATGTAAGTTGGAGGACTTACATTTATGTACTAATTAACTTGTTTGCAAAGTGATAAATGATTTATTAGAGTATACAGTATGTTAACTAACAAAGGGCGTTCCCGTTAACCTGCAATAGTATAGCGTCTATACATGCTAAAAAAAATATTACCATTAAAAAAAAAATTTTTGTTTTTTTGTTTTTGTGTAGTAAATTATTCACAAAAAATATTAAATTGTTACGGAAAATAAACTCTCTGTACACGCCCACTTGTCACACTTGTTTTTCTACGTTGAAATACAAGTGTGCGTGTACAGAGTGTTTCTTTTACGTTAAAATTTAATGGTTTTGTGAAGATATCACGGCACAAAAAAAAAAACAAATTTTTTGAGTAGTAATATTTTTTTTAGCATGTATAGACGCTATACTATTGCAGGTTAACGGGAACGCCCTTTGTTAGTTAACATACTGTATAATAGTATAAATACTTAATAAATAACATAATGTAATGACACTTTACCTTGAAATCTTTCCAAGTGATTAACGAATTTCGTTTAAATACCCTTGTAAATTAACTTTGAAATAACTTTTTATTGGCTATGTGCTATGTTTCAAAAATCATTATGATAATGACATTAAAACTCAACTTTACCCAACCGTGATAAAAAAATAACCCTAAACGCGAGCTAGCGCCTAGTACATACTTGTATGTAAACCTAATAAGAAACTTTGTTTGCCTAGGTATGTACCTACTTCCACTTTAATAATGGCTTTTGGTAGAGCCTCGTAAAAAAGGGGAACCAGAATCCTTGTGTGTGACGTGATTTAATTTATCACCCCCGCGTATCTCCCGAATCATTTAGGCTTGTTTCGGTACATATACCCACCTATTTTTGCTAGACAGGAAGTTTTCAGTCTGGGCAAGTATTATTATCAAAATGATGGGTGACTTTGACGATAGAATATATCTTAACTAATATTATAAATGCGAAAGTGAGTTTACGTGTTACGCTTTCACGCTAAAACGGCTGAACGGATTTGGATGAAATTTCATCAATTTTTACAATAATCGTATTTCTCAATAAGACGCCCCATTGACACTGGGGCACAGAAGAGAACAAAATTTTTAAAAATTCCATAAAAAATAAAATTTAGATTTATTTAAATATTATTGCCGTCGATAAAATTAAGCATAGATTTCGATATGTGCACATTATAAAGAATTTTATGTTTGAGCAAGGTGTGCAGCAGGACCATGTCACTTGGCGTTATTTATGGTGTAATCGTGGGAATGACAGAAAATAAAAGAAAATATTATGTCTTGTGCGAGTTCAAGAAATTCCATTTTGTTTTAGTTTCTGTAAGTTATTACGTGTACTGCATCATGTGGCAGTCAAATATTTTCTGTGCTGCAATATTTTCCAGATTTCGACAACCCTTGTAAATGGTTCTTGCAGTTGACTTGTTTATAAGAAAATTTCAAAATGTTAATATTTCGTAAGTTTCTAAGAAATAAGAATTTCTATGAATAAACGAAAAATTTAAGAATATAATAAGAATAACATAGGTATAATAGTTAAATAATAAAATAGTTTGGCAGGTTTGTTCGATTTAGTCGCTTCGAATTAGTTTTCAAGCAAATGAAGCCATTTTGGGAAAGTTCGGGTAGAAGTACCTACCCGTGTGGCGTGTTTATTACAAATTACAAGTTAACATCTTATAGGTACCTAATACCTTTTTGTTACAATATAAATCAATCAAACTTGTCATAATAAATTAAATTTACTTAGTTTTCAAACGATTTGAAAGCAAGCAATTAAAATAACTAACTTTCGTGATAAACGGCCTTCAGAGAGAAGTAGTACTTGTCTTTAACTGTTTAGTTATAGACACAATAAAATGTCTATTGTGTGCCTCGTTTTGATCATACCTAACGAAGTTCTTTTTTCTTTGTTTTCGTGTCGATGGTCCTACCTACCTACTATTCTTCGTTGTTTAAAAAAAAAAAATATGAGCCTAGTTGGTAGCCACGATATTACGGCATCAGTTCATTCTTTAGTTAGGTCATTTGATGTGCAGGTGAATGGACACTCCAGCAAGTGGGGCATGGTCTGATCAGAAGCACTGCACTCGCACTGGGTGTTGGAAGGTAATAAAAATATACTATTGATGCTCGTTAAAAAAAAGTATATTTACATTACAGTAAACTTATAGTCATAGATTAAAATTAAATTATGTAAACCTCCAGATCGAATTTTGGCCATGACGGCCAATATCAGCGGAGACTAGCCATCGACGCGGGAGATAGTATACCTAGTGTCCAAGTGTATGCGCACACACAGGTGCATCCTCTCTTTCCTCATTCTCATAATCCGATGGGACGGTAATCTGACACGAACGGAGAGAGATCAGGCGCAGGACCAACGGCTTCACGTGCTTTCCGAGACACGGGGTTATCACACCGCTAATTTCCAATCTCCGGGCTTTTACTGAGAGATCTTATTGGAAAAATCCATTATCACTTTGCCCGAACTGGGAGTCAAACCCTGAACCCCAAGCTCAGCAGTCGCGCTTACGATAACGAGACCCGCTGGACTCACGAGCCGGGAACCTATAGTATCTAATCTACGGAGCTGTATGCTTAATATGAGATGGATTAAAATAGGTGAAAATATTACAATGGCAGATATCAGAAAAATCCATAATAGTAGCGAAGTTTAAAAACTGAAATCTCTAGCGTCTAAGGGAAATTCACGTTCTTGCATTAGTATGCAGAGCGTCGGCGGAACAACTACCACCGTGGAAAGGCTTGCGGCTATACACGTCTTCGGTGTATCCACTCTAGTGCTCCTCATACTGACTAAAACGCAAACACTGAGAATACCTATTGGTAAAAACAAAGCAGGTATCCACAAAGCAGGCCCACATACTTTGCTTTGTTTTCGCAGCGTTAAGTCAACTATTTCATTAATTCTGCTCTGTATTTATTTAGGTTTTATCGCTTCGTTAATCTCCGTGATCCCATATACCTACTGCTACGATCTTCACAAATGTGCTTCCTATATAACATAAAATCTTATTTATTTCGTTGTCGATATATGTATAAAGGAAGTCATTCTGTTTAGGGCCGGAACTCGATAGACATGAGCCCAAAATAATGCTCATCTGCGGGTTCAGGGCTGCTCAATCTAAGTTAATTGTTTATATAAGGACTCTCGACAGATTATGCCCACATGTCTGTATAGATAAGGGTGAAATACGGATTAATTAAACTTTAGCCTCTCTCTGCCTTTATTGTATACACAGAGACGTCAAATTGTTAATTACGACACGAGTACGTAAAGAACAAACTAATTCTCGCTCTTATTCCAACTTTTATTAGTGTGTTCTCGTTTTTTAGGCGGGTTTTGGACGCTTTGGAAAGGTTGTTGTGTTCACGAAGTGTTAAGTCATTACTGTATGTCGCCCTTCCAACTAGTAATTTAGAGTAGAAGGGAGTTGCCATTTCATAGTTTTAGTTTTGTATGTTTTATTTAAGTAATAAGTATATGCATATCTGTCAGTATGTGAACCACTGCTGTATGGTTCACGTACTGACTAATGTTAAGATATTTTCCATTTAATCTATTTAATTGATTCATTCTGTAATTTGATTGATAATTTGTAACTAATTGTAATTGTATGATCTAACGTTGATTGAAATAAAAATAAATAATAATATGCACGACGGGCTATTTTGGACTAGGAAAAAGATAATTGATAAGACTATTTACCGAAATGAAATAGGTACATTGTTGCACCTAATCATTGGATATCATTAATTATTTTTTTAAAGCAAGGAAATGGTAGATATATTTAAAATACAAATTTTGCCTATCGGAAGTAGCAGAACGCAGGATAATATATCTAATTTCTGAAAACATTCGTAATTTTTACGTTCCAAGAGACGTCCACACTTTTTCATAGATGTCCATACTTTTATTTTTAAATCGAAGTTAAATCGCAGGCAATGCCAACCGTATAAACTCGTGATAGTTATAATAATATATGGGCCGATTTTTTCTGTGCGGTCTTGTGTTATTTTGCACTATTTATTATTTGCTACATCAGCGTAATCTTTATATTTTAAAGTGAAAAAAAAAACTTAATTTAAAATGATTAAAACTATACCACATAATCCCAAAAAACATTTTGCACAATTACTTTAGTATCCGTACTTTAAAAAATATGTATTTTATATTGAATACCGTATTATGTTATATAAAAATGGGCAAAAGATGGATTCATTAAGAACAAACATAACAATTGTTAGTTCCTTTCTATTTCAAGTCTTTACCTAGGTGTAGGCCCCGCTCGCCCCTTGGATCTTGCCCCTTAGATTAAAATGTCCCACTCGCCCCGTTTTTTATTATTTTTGTGTACCGATTCGCCCCTTACGAAGGGGCGAGTGGAAAATAGACATTAAATAATTATTTTGATGTACCGATTCGCCCCTTGCGGCATTTCCTTTGAAATTTAACCAAAAAAGGTACAGTCAGACAGAAAAATGCACACATTATGAATAAGGCTATATTTGATAACTTTAATAGCTCTGTTAGTTATAAACTATTTGTGTGCCTTTCATCCAAATCTTATTTCTGGGATAATACTAATGATTGTAATACTATCTTGAATTCATGCAAGCCTAGTACTTTTTGTTAGGTTTTGATTGAAGTTTTAAGAAAAAAATATTTATTTTAATATTAAAAAACTTAGAGTGCTGACTGTACTTTTAACAGGGGCGACTGGGGCCATCTAATATTCGAAGGGGCGAGTGGGTACACTTAGGTAATTAGGGACAAGATCCAAGGGGCGAGCGAGGCCTACACCTTTACCTAGTCGTAGTCTAATTTGGTTAATAATTCCACTGAGGTTTTCCGCACTAATCAAGAAGTGGTGGATAGGTTAACTAACGTAACTACTTATTTCAATCTCCAACCAGAGCGCCTACAGTTTGGACAACAAGAGCGGAGTCCAACCGAAACTCTCTACACAATCCTTTTGAAAATTGTTTTAAGAAAACATTCTTCGACAAATTGTTCTTTTGGACAAGTTCGGTCTAGCGAATCGTTGTTGGTGAACCGTCTATCAAATTCAATATAAACATTTTTGCCAAATCATTATCGATTTTATATCGTAAGTTATATGTTCGCTCATTGTTGGATTTCTTAACTTCTGATCTTTTTTTTTCTCTTTGATCCCCTCAAACAGAGCACCTGCCTGCATCTCTTCACCACCCTTGGTTGACTGGTAGAGAATGCCTAAGGCATTAAGTCCGCTTTTGTACACTTTTGAGTGCGAAAAGTTTAAATAAATAAATAATATTTTTTTCTTTTGTTAGATACAGTGTATATTTAGGGTTCCGTACCTCAAAAGGAAAAAAAAAGGAACCCTTATAGGATCACTTTCTGTCCGTCTGTTTGTCTGTCAGTCTGTTAAGATTTTTTGTCAGGAACGCGAGGTATCAAATTGAAATTAATATCAAATAAATAGGTCTATGGTCCCTTGGAGCTTCTAAGTCATCGCAATGAAAAAATACGGCCACTTATGCGACATATTTTGATACTCGGAAATAAATCAAAACTAGCGTCTTCCCGTTGACCTAGAATTATGAAATTTGGCAAGAAGCAAGGTCTCACAGCACAAGTCAAGGGAAACATCCGAAAATCGTTAATTTATAGTTTTATCACATTTTTTTTGCTATTATAATCTTACATTTGCAGTTGGAGAATTTACGAAAGTAGTAGTATTGATGAAAGTTTAAACAAAACCTTTTCAGGTTATATTCTTCTGCCAAATGCGGGCTGCCAGGGTTGCGGGAAAGTCCGAAAGGGATACCGGGACCCTTGGCAACAGGCAACTGAAGGAACACGGGTGGGCTTTAGTCAGTAAAAGCCTGACCTGACACGCCCTCCCGCTCCGCCCAGAGCGGGAGAAGTCATTTGAACAGACCATAGGAAGTTCTTGGTCTGTGTAATAAAAAACATGCAGTATTACTTAATTACATTAAAAAATGCTTAACCAAATAATTAAACATTAAAAAACGTAAATCTCATCTATATTCGTTTAATAGAAAAGACAAGAAAATATACACTGAAATCAAGAATGGTATTTTAAACTAACTAACTAATCAATAAACGGTTCTTCCTGTTTAAATTAGTATAATGAATACTGAATATGTAGTACCCACGTACTACGTACTTTGTGAAACTGTTTAGTAGCTACAGGGTACATAGTGATTAGAAACCGCTACACACATTCATTATATTTACCGTTTATACATAGAAATACCAAGTAGTTTTCGCAGTAATTAATTAAGGTACCTACGAAATACTCACATTAGAGAGAATTCAATTATTAGCAATTTAGCCTCCAGCCATACATGTTGTTATGAGGAGAGAATCTTTATATTATTATTTTATCTAAACTAAAAAAGAAAACTACTACTATACAGAGTAATACTTTAAGATAGAACAAGAGAGAGAGAGAGAGTAAGAAGTAGTCTACTTTTTCTATACTTTTTTGTATTATAAAGAGAAAAATTTGATTTTTTGTTATATCTATGTTTGTTTGTTACGGTTACACGCTAAAACGGATGAACGGATTTGGATGAAATTTACCATATGGGTAGACTGGATGTCCTGGGTTAGGACATAGGATTTTATCACGATATTCCCACAGGATCGAGACATACATAAACGCATGAAACCGCGGGGTGCAGCTAGTCTACTTATGTCATATTCGTATCTCATTAAATATTTTGTTTTGTATCTCGTTATAAAAATTGATTCACTCCATCGTTATTTATCAATTGCTTTAGAATATTAAATAAAATAAAAACTAACGCAATTAATGAAGTCTTCACGAGTCTCACATTAAAAAAGAAATTCTTCCCGGTAGCAGAGTAAAGGAGCATTTTTGAAAAAAAAAGTCAGTTTTGCAGGAGTACTCGTCTTTCTTTTTATCGCTAGAATACATAGTCATCGAATATTTATGGTATGGTTAATTACTTAGGTAAAATACGTGCTACCTACTGGACTATTAAAATTTTGTTTTACCAGCGAACATTCTTATCAGGGGCTTAGATATTTATGAATACCAAACAGATATGAATTCATGGACAAAGCTAATAATGTAGCTCCTAACGCCTCGGTCATAAATATGCCCTGATGCTTATTAAACAACATCAATTTCCTAAGGGGATTATTCCATTACTTCCACCTTTTTGTTTATTTGCTAAAGTAGATTACTTAATTCCACAGATAAAAGTAAAAGAATCTAATTTAACTAATATTATGAACGCGAAAGTTTGTAAGTATAGATGGATGGATGGATGTTTGTTACTCTTTCACGCCAAAACTACTGAACTGATTTGGATGAAATTTGGCACACAGATAGTTTATAACCTGGATTAACACATAAGATAGTTTTTATCCTGATATTCTTACGGGATCGAGACATATGCGGGTGAAACCGCGGGGCGCTACTAGTGTTTAATATAACACGCTCAACGTGACTTCATAACTAGTGTTTCGCTCTGCGCATAGTCGCGCGGCTGCACGCCGAAATAAAAGACAGTTGTAACGCGGATAGGGTGGAAATAACCCATTACATAATCAGAATGAGAAGGTTCCCAAGGGTACCCATGAGTTTTATGGAGCTTTACATAGCATTAGTTTTAGGTATAGTCGTCGCATATTTTATGATAATTTCTTGGCATTCATATTGAATAACATTTACTTAAGCACTTAAGAAATGTGTTTTAGGATTTTAGACGACTATTTCAGACCTACTTAAATTATTTTCATTCAAATTGAAAATACCTTTTTAAAACATCTATCTTATTTTCCTTTACGGATTAGGGTGCGTAGTGCTCTAAGATAACATCGATTCAACAATTAATTCCGAGAACGTCTCGTCGCTGTCAATAAATGTGTGTTTTCTAACTACAGATTGACGAACTGTAAACTTGATTAATCTAATCAGTGCTTTAACGAGCGCTGTTTATGTGGTATCCGCGTAAACTCCCTGCATTTTATAGCTTTTAGATTGAGAAAACGCTTCACTTTATTAACTTTATCTAAAGCGTAAATCTCTACCTACCTACTAATGTCTATTGAACCGTGTTTATTAACAGGCACACGACATGAGGAACACGCCATGCTTCTGCTCTATTTAAATCTTTTGTTTTTGGTAATTAAATAGCCTTCTTGCTTTGATCCTGAACGAATTGCGTCAAGCCTGTTTAGATTAATTGGGATCGATCATTATTAGCCGTGTTCTAAGTATCTAGTAGGTACACAGCAAGCCTTTACAACATATAAGTAGGTATTTCATTGTCACATAATTCCTCTATTTCATTCCCTTTAATTGACTTGTTTGTATTTCTGAATATATCCGAAAAACGAAAACAAGAAAAGTACGAATTTGCAAGACGTAATCCGTTGCTAACAAACGGTGTTTCGCTTTGCGTCATTAGGCGCCATCTAAGCCCAAGTGATTGTCCACTATATTGATGATAATGGTGACTATTTTTTACGCCAAACCACGTCCGAATAGGGTACAAAGTTTCCTGTTGAGAAGATAAAGTGCTAGATTTATTTATTTGAAACTATCAATCTGTTATATGACCTATATACTTAACGACGGACAATTCTTTGATGGAGAGATCACAGGACTGACTACTCGTGATTGATTGTGATGGCCAAATCAAATAACTAGAAGTAACATAGGTAATCATATAATGTCACTTCTAGTCATTTGATTTTGCTACTACATCTTAGTAGGTATTCTAGGTATTCATTTTTTAGTTTATTAGCGATACTTTAATTAGTTGAGGTTGGGTACCTAGCTCTTAGGATATATCGTAAATACCTTAATTTGACTCGGTTAGCAAGAAAAACGGGAGTTGTAAGTTAATTAATTAAGTACCTTGTTAAGGCTGTGATATGACAACCGCAGAAAGTACTATAATTTGTAGGTACTTGACTTGTAAATACTTGTTTAATAGGCGAACCAACGAAACTTTAGATGGGTTTGTTTCGTTACGAGATTTTATAAAATTACATTATAAATGTGGTCCTTACCTTACGTTCTGGGATATATTTATACAATCCAAACCCTGGAAGGTTTGTTTTCAAACTAGAGTAATTTTAAATCACTTTTGTAACTCTTGATTGGCAACCTAAAATGTGTGCAAAATAAATTAATTAGCTCTTTTCTAGTTCTGGAACTAAGTTGAGTTGTTGGCTATAAAACAGCCAAATTGGATTTAGTTTTTTAGTTGATCTTTTTGTTAAAACTAATACGCAGTACTGCGCTGTTTAATTGAAAATTGCCGTAATAACTTCTCGAAACGAACAGGGCGCGAATTGAGTCCAGCTATAGTAAAGTTAGTTGTTAATAGCGACACACCTTTTCCTGTAGCTTTTTTGCGTACACCGACGGCGACGTGCCGTTTCCGGAGTGACGTCCCCGGAGTGCCTTTGAATAGTAATTCCGATAAGGTTGAACGTGTCACAAAAGAGGAATATTTTTCGACACGCGTTGTGCCCTTCCTCAGGCTATATTAAGCTGGCTGATCTTAAAGGTAATGATGGGTCACGCATAATCATATTTTATGTGAAAATCTATTGACATTTCAAAAAGTGCATCCACGTTAAAGGTTGATGAGAGAAGAAGGTTGTAGAGTGCGGGGTGTGGGTATCAGTGTCACATGTATCTTGGTAGGTATCTTGTACGGTAATACAATTAGCTCGTAACTACCACGTTATACGTACACGGCTACACTTAATTGTTAGGTAGGATACAGTAAAGTGAGCTGAGGACTTGTGGAGCACCCTTCGGCATCAGCTAAGAACACGCACTAAACTAGTTAGGTCACTCGTGATTACTCATGAACAAACTTTGTAGCTAAGCCGAAGTTATCCTGGAGAATATACTCTGTGTGCGGGGGATATACTTCACTATTAAGTACCTAATATTGACATTACTACTGTTTGATGAGTTTCTTTTTTTGTTTAATAATAGAAAATATTTTTAAGATTTTTCATTTCTCTCGTTTCGAGGTAATTTTGCCTACTAATATAAAGGTTTAATTGTTTGTAAGTTTGTATGTAGGGCTAATCTCCGGAACGACTAGTCGGAAACATTATTTTTGCATTGGAGAACCCTATCCATGAGGAAGGTTATTGTAACATCAATACCATTAGGAGTCGAGCAAAAATAAAAATAAGTCAGACAGAACGCTAAGCGAAAACGAAGTAAAAGCGCGAGCGGGCGATGCGACGCGGTGAGTCGGGGGCTGAAACACGCGGGCGAAGTCGCGGGCAGAAGCTATTAATAAAAATATATGTTTTCACAGTAATCTTTAATATGGATTTGATTCAGTGAACACGCAGGTTATGCAAGAGAACGTTTAGCATAATTTTTTTTAAATTTTAGAATAAAATACGTAAACCCATTTCACCCAGTTCACAATTTTTCGACAACTTACAATCTAACGGAAATTGTACCGATAGATTATAAACTAATCGTTCTCACAATCTTACGGCGACACATATAAGAGATGCATCGACTTTAAAATGAAGTCTTATTGAAACAAACATTTATCTCACCGCCTAGTTGATAATGATAAGTGGTACATGGTGTGGAAATATTAGCAGTGTGACTATCAGGAAGACTACCAAGAAAACTATTCCTGTTAGTCGCACTGGTGTTACAACCTGGTGTGACCACGAGTCCGCACCCAAAACTATTCCTGTTAGTCACACTGGTGTTACAACCGGGTGTGACCACGAGTCCGCACCCAAAACTATTCCTGTTAGTCGCACTGCTGTTACAACCTGGTGTGACCACGAGTCCGCACCCAAAACTATTCCTGTTAGTCGCACTGGTGTTACAACCTGGTGTGACCACGAGTCCGCACCCAAAACTATTCCTGTTAGTCGCACTGGTGTTACAACCTGGTGTGACCACGAGTCCGCACCCAAAACTATTCCTGTTAGTCGCACTGGTGTTACAACCTGGTGTGACCACGAGTCCGCACCCAAAACTATTCCTGTTAGTCGCACTGGTGTTACAACCTGGTGTGACCACGAGTCCGCACCCAAAACTATTCCTGTTAGTCGCACTGGTGTTACAACCTGGTGTGACCACGAGTCCGCACCCAAAACTATTCCTGTTAGTCGCACTGCTGTTACAACCTGGTGTGACCACGAGTCCGCACCCAAAACTATTCCTGTTAGTCGCACTGGTGTTACAACCTGGTGTGACCACGAGTCCGCACCCAAAACTATTCCTGTTAGTCGCACTGGTGTTACAACCTGGTGTGACCACGAGTCCGCACCCAAAACTATTCCTGTTAGTCGCACTGCTGTTACAACCTGGTGTGACCACGAGTCCGCACCCAAAACTATTCCTGTTAGTCACACTGGTGTTACAACCGGGTGTGACCACGAGTCCGCACCCAAAACTATTCCTGTTAGTCGCACTGGTGTTACAACCGGGTGTGACCACGAGTCCGCACCCAAAACTATTCCTGTTAGTCGCACTGGTGTTACAACCGGGTGTGACCACGAGTCCGCACCCAAAACTATTCCTGTTAGTCACACTGGTGTTACAACCGGGTGTGACCACGAGTCCGCACCCAAAACTATTCCTGTTAGTCGCACTGGTGTTACAACCTGGTGTGACCACGAGTCCGCACCCAAAACTATTCCTGTTAGTCGCACTGGTGTTACAACCGGGTGTGACCACGAGTCCGCACCCAAAACTATTCCTGTTAGTCGCACTGGTGTTACAACCGGGTGTGACCACGAGTCCGCACCCAAAACTATTCCTGTTAGTCGCACTGCTGTTACAACCTGGTGTGACCACGAGTCCGCACCCAAAACTATTCCTGTTAGTCACACTGGTGTTACAACCGGGTGTGACCACGAGTCCGCACCCAAAACTATTCCTGTTAGTCACACTGGTGTTACAACCGGGTGTGACCACGAGTCCGCACCCAAAACTATTCCTGTTAGTCGCACTGGTGTTACAACCGGGTGTGACCACGAGTCCGCACCCCCTTTATTTCTGTAGGTAAGATGGTGAAGTCAAAGCTAAAATAAGTTACATTAAAAAAATAAAGCTATTTCAAGCAAGTACTTATTTATGACTCTAGACTGACAGTTTTTCAACTAAAAACAGAGGTTTATCTCTCTTATATATCTTAAGTAGTTGAAGAACAGTAATTTTACAATAGAACTGTCAGTTTATTGTTAGTTAAGAAAATATTAAATGCTACTAACTTGGTAAGTCCGCCTGAAGTATCCGGATTATACGGTTTGTTCAGCGAGTGAGAACTTCATACATATTTATGTGCATATTGTAAGCACAATGTTCGTTGTAGATATGGCTTAAATAATTCAATATTATGTTTCGTCTAATACAAATGTTTGATTATATGAAGATATTTACAGTGTCCAATATAATTCAGGCCAATTTAATAATAGCAGTTCTAGGAACGAAAACTTTAGCGATCAAAAACTATAATGAAATTTTTATTTTTACCTCGGTATCAGGTGGTAGTTTTATTAACTTATTCAATACTCCTCCCTGCTTATTGAATATCTATACTTACCTACCTTTTGTTCCATAGAGTTTGCATTATTGCGCCAGACATAGCAACAATATTTGATCACATGTTTGAACACATGTGTGGCAGGGGTCTTTGGGTATTTGATCAAAGTTTGATCACATATTTCAATTTTGCCATTTGGTGTGCACATGGTGTGCACATATAAATGCCGGCGCCAGACATAGCAACAATATTTGATCACATGTTTGATCACATATTTGACACATGTGTGGCAGGGGTGTTTGGGTATTTCATCAAAGTTTGATCATTTATATCAACTTTTCCATTCGGAGTCGGTTTTTCGATCGCACATCAAAGCGTTTAAAGTTCAAATGTGTGCGTAGCGCGTTCGAATTTCAAATGTGTGCGTAGCCTGCAAGCCCAGTGCCTCGTAAATAACTGACCGGAACGGTCGCTTTGCTCAATCGCAAGATGGAATGGAGCAACGAGTGCCCTAGAATTTATTGAGTTGCTTGAAGGAGAACCATGTATTTATGGAACCCTAAAAGTAAAAAACAACATAAAAATAGGAATTTGGTAAATGACGCCTGGATCAGGATAAATGATAAATTCTCAGTACATTGCACTATCGAGGAATTAAAAAAGAATGGGAATGTATAAAAAAAAATAAAGCAGTCTACAAGGACAGGATCTGGTGCTGAAGAAATGTACAGACCTTCATGGTTTGCATTTGATGCCATGCCCAACTACATGGATACTGTTAATGTTTATGATTAGTGATTACCGTCCGACATTTTTGCCGATTCTCTTGTACACCGAACTAAAATTCCTTTCTTTTTACTACGAGAATCATAGAGCTATTCTGCCAAAAAAAATCTCTAAATTTAAAAATTATTTTGACTCAACTAAAATCGAATTTGACAATCGCGACTCCACTTGGTACCTACTTGTTTGCCCAACCCCGTGATTTTTTTTGAGCCGGAGATGCGCGCAATCTGGCCATCTCGACGTATTTTGTATGGAATTTTTAATTTTTTGGACGAAAAAAAAATAAAAAAATAACCAACATGTAGGGTATTAGGGGTTTACGAGTTGCAAAGGGAGTCCAAATTTTCATTATTTTTGCGATAGGACACACCATTTTCGAGATATAAGCAAAATAAAATAAGTAACAGTACTCATTTGCAACTGAAGTCGAGCATGATGAGTCTGCATATAAAATTATAAATTGGCAACACTGCGTGCTGCAAAGCATGTCATCAGTGGTAAAAATGGGTTGTAACAGGTTAAACACGATATCTGTTATAAGTATCACTGTTACTGTTACAAAAAAATAATAGTTCCAAATATCTGTTATTAAATAACACCCTGTTATTTTTGTACGGACAATAAATACGTATTTAAATCTCAATTGAATATCTTCTATTCTTTAATGAGAAAGAGAGTGAAATTGATAACCTTGCTATATTCCTTCCTTTGTGTCAGTGTGTATGTAACAGCCGTGGTAACAGTTTGTGTGGGGATTGTTATAATGTATTAACAGTAACAGCCGCGGTAACAGTCTTGAGAGTCTGTTATTAATTAATTCGTAACGGGTATTTTATATTGTTAGGAACAAATTGATATTTTGTTATTTTTTAATATCTGTTATTTTTATCTGGTACGTCTTACGATATATATATATATACGCCTCACCCCTAGCCTGTGGAAAAATGTGTGAGCAAAGTCTATCAAAGTGTTTGATCAAATATGTGACTACGTCTGGCCGGTAAACAAGTGTTCAAATGTGTGATCAAAGTCTATCAAAGGTGTTTGATCAAATATGTGACTATGTCTGGCGCCGGCTTTAACTTTGATACTAAGAAACCTTACAAGTGGGTACCGCTGTAAAGTTCACTATCCATTGAGATGGCATAATTCAACCATTCTAAACTTTGAACAAGCAGTTTGCAAGCCGAGTTTATAGTTCATAAAAGTGCTTTTCAAAGTCTGCCGGGACTCTGAGGCACTTATCCGATATGGAAGAAAATATGAGCTCCTTCAGTCGTTGTGGACAATCGGAGAAGTGGCGCCAACCCGAAGGGCGGCGCGCTCCTTTATTTATGATTATTCCATTACACAGCCGCTGCAGGCACGGATATAAATAACCGACAACATGCGGATAACACACAACCAGCCGGCCAATCTTATGCCTAGATATTTTTATTTCTTTATCACAGGCTTTGATATATTTTTTTGAGTGACAGAGGTCCGGTTTCCTAAGCTTTTATATTACACTCCTTAAATGTATGCCGCGTTACATGTAGGTATTACCCAAAAATAAGCGTTGTAATAAATTATCTTTCTTTTCTTTACAGATAATGCACGCTGTTCATAGATAGTTTACCAAGAATCTGTGGCTGTCACATAGCAAAATAGAAAAGTTAATCCACCGAGTATGGAAGGCGACGACGTGGCGTACTGCGTGCCGGAGGGGCAGGTTTTCCAGCGGGCCTATATTCGGATCCATGGCTACATCGCGCTACTCATCTGCCTCCTGGGCTGCGCCGCCAACTCCGTTAACATTGCCGTACTCAGTCGGAAGGAAATGATCTCGTCCACCAACTCCATCCTCACCGGACTAGCAGTCGCCGACTTGCTCGTCATGATCGACTACATTCCCCTAGCGTTACATATTTATACAGATATATGCGCAGAACTCAATCGGAATTCGTATGCGTGGGCTGTTTACGTCTATTTTCACTCCATATTCAGTCAAACCTTTCATACAATATCTATTTGGTTGACGATCACGCTTGCCGTTTGGAGGTTCATAGCAATAAAGTTCCCTCAAAAAAATAGGACGTTATGTAACAAGAAGAACACTAATATTGCTATAGCAGTGGCATATGCCGTGTGTCCAATACTCTGTCTTCCCATATATTTTGCAATGAAAATTCAAGAAATACCTTCATCTTTGAAAAATGGGCATGAAAATGCCACATTGAACGACACGGACACAATAGGCAACGCAACAGCGAGCACGGAGCGAGACTACGCCATAGTGATGACTGATAACAACGAGCTGCTCACAGCTATCTTTTGGATTTACAGTGTATTTATTAAACTCATACCGTGTGTAGTGTTATCGATATTAAGTGTGTTACTAATTCTTAAAATGAAGTCGAGTGATCGGAGAAGACAGAAATTATTGAAAAAATCTGCAATCAGCACTAACGAGGTACGACCAGTTTTATGTTTTTATTTAGTACTAGCTGAGCCGACAGTCGTTGCCCTGTTTAAACAATAATTCAGACAGTAAAGGACGTTCAGTTTTTCCCGAATTGGAAGATTAGTGTCGATTGTACACACGGCTATACATCAAGCTATACTTTACCATTATAAGCTGACCTCGCATTATACGGAAATTCTGTACAATGCGAGATCAGGATAAACTGGAAATGTATAGATGGTGTGTAGCCGTGTGTACGTTATACTTATAACTAGTCTCTACGTTTGCATATTCTACGTGCATTTGCAGTGGAACTCGGAAATTCTTCTGTACTCCACAAAACTCTGCATGTAAAGCCTTTTGCATTCGTGAAGAATTTATTTTACAATTTCTATTACATGGTTTTTGTTTGAGTTTAGTGTGATAATGTATCTTTACTTAAGTGGCTTCTCAAAGGATCTAAGCTTTCATATCTTTGAATAGAAACAATACGCGTACTAACGACGCGCGACGTACAAGAGAACTATGAAAAGAAAATGTTAGTTCTTTTTCTTTGTTATGTAGCTCCAATGCTTTCAGACAGATTTGCGACAATAGAGCAGATTATAATGAAATATAAGCTTGTTGAATACGCATTAAGTATTTTCTTTTGACCGTGATGTTGTCACATCACAGCAGTAAACTACCTCTGCTGAAAATATGCCTCCGAATGACCGCTACATTAACTGGTTAAAAGGGAATTTCTAACCACCACGTTATTGTGTGCAGGGGGAGAAAGCTCGTTTGAATGAGGATGGTGCGAAGCGAGGCGGAGGCGGCGGAGGCCGCACCGACCGCACCACTCGGATGCTGGTCGCTCTGCTGGGCCTCTTCCTAGCCACAGAACTGCCGCAAGCTCTCTTCGGCCTACTCACAGCCGTAGCTCCACATCTCTTTCAAATCTGTTACTATGCCTTCGGTAAGTCTTTCTTCGTAACTTCTGGTATTCGTAGTCGTGGCTTAATTGCTCCGACCCACATCCATCGATCTACGAGGTGTCAAAGTGTTGAATGGTAAAGCTGTTTATACATCAAGATCGCTCCGTGTATCGGAGAGCGGTATAATTGATGAACTGATGGCACGGCTACAGCCGTGTAGTGTGTGGGAATATCATTATGCTATAAAAGGCAAAGCTGCTTGTGTCACGTATGTCGCGTGTCACAAGCACCCTTGCCTTCTATAACGTAATAACCTACATAAACGAATTAAGTAGTGATTTAAAGAGCCTTAAGATTTTGGTTATCGAAGAAAGAAATAAATGTAATGTAAAATGCAAGTCAGGCACATCTATTGTTACAAGTTGAAACTAATTCGAGATTTTATTAAACGTAAATATATAGATGTGAACGGTAATAACTTACCAAGTAGTCACATATGGATAGTGTACTCTATTCTGTCCAGATGTGGGTGTCGAGAGTCGCCCTTAGGTACATTATTAACAGATAACTTAGCAGGGTAGGGTCCGATGGTCCTCTAATCTCTTCCTCTTATTTTATGAGCACTTTTGGCAAGAGCAGACGCCCTTATACTCTACATTATTAACACAAATTGGAATATAAAAACAGTTAGGACGAGAGGATTTTCCTACACCTATTTTGTTTAAGAGCATCTTATGTTGTGGTGGGTCATAGCGAAAACAATGATGTAGTTTTATTTTATTAACCCCGGTAAGTGATGCAATTGTCCTAGACGTTTATAGTGTACGTATAGGAAATGAGACTATCACGATGTAGCTTCGGCAAAATTAGGGTCGTCTACACGCGGGCAGGGCAGATATATGTAACTAAACGGTACCCACTGTCAGTCAATGTGAAAGCGTAGTTTGGATCACGCTACCCTACCGTAATTAATTCCACGATACAATGCTCTTTCATTTGTTTCCTTCCTTTTATCTTAGATGGTCATCTAATTACTCGTTTAGTCCTTTCAGAATGATGGATGTAACTTGTTCTTTATTACATTTCTAGGACCTGTAGTCCTAAATAATATTTTTGATTTAAGTACGAACGATTAAAATTGCCATTGCTGATACTTTTTTAAAGAATTAAAGTAAAAGATCATTAATACCTACTTAGTTGTAGATACCATTGGGTTACAAAAGTATTAGAACAATAAAAATACATACTCGGTCATAATATACTCGGTCATATACCTTCTGTCTCTGGATAAATTTTGATTATATTATCATATTTTTACAGAAAAAACTGAATGCCTCTGAAATTCTTAAAACGTTATTATTTTATTAAACCACGACTACAATATAATATTATAAAACAAAGTCTTCCGCCGCGTTTATCGTCCTGTTCGCGATAAACTAAAAAACTACTGCACCGATTTTCATGCTGTTTTCACCAATGGAAAGAATGGTTCTCGAGGAAAGTTTTAGTATATAATATAACCGACATCCACGCGGGTGAAGCCGCGGGCATCAGCTAGTAGAAAATATGTCAGTAAAATTGATTAGCGTTTTCAGTCGCAGGAAAAATAATTTTCTCTTATATCAGCTCTGAGATATTTTAATGAAAATCGTTTTGAAATTGTAGGTATGTAAGTTTAAGCTGAAAAGCCGCGAACTCGGCTTAACAATGATGGTCGGCTAATAGCTATATAATTCACGTTAATGTGGCAGAAGGCAGTAGTATTTATTACTTTTCGGAAATCTTCACATTCGACCGTAACAAAGCTGTATTTACAAACCGAATTTATAAAAGTTTCACAAGGAAATATTAAGCTGGTACCAAAATAATTTATGATTCACAGGTCCATGTTTAATATACGTATTGTTTGTTCTTGTATACAAGTTAAAATGAATATTTTGGAGATAAAGGTAAGTTAGTTATTGTTGGAGGACTGCATAAACAAACTTATCTGACAGTTAATGAAGCATGGCGCCTCTGGGCACCGGGTACTTGTGGTAATCAGACTGTTTGAGAACTATGTACTAACTGTTCGAATTGCATTGTGTGTTTATTCTACTAACAGCTACTATATAACCTGGTGACCTGACATACAGGTTTTGTAAAAAACTTGGTTTAGGCACCAGTCTTCCACAAATTAATTATTTTAAAATGTAGGTACTAAAGACAAACAATGATCGTGGCGAAGTGGTTCTGTGACAGATATTATTGGTGTTTATCTATTTAAACGTACGTTCAGCCTGAAATTACTTTCAGAAATAGTAGAAACATTACTTTTAAGTCATGAAGAACGAAAATAGCAAAACATCAGAAGATTTAAATATTCAATAGTATTAGAGTTAACAATATCATGACTAATTATTATATTTTCTGCTTTGCTTGTAGACACGACTACAATTTTTTTCTAAAATATAATAAATAATAAACTCAAAGGTGGCCTTGCATACACCCTGAAACAAAGTTAACAATTTAGCCATGAATCTTCTGGATAGACACGGACAAACAAGCAGCCCTGATGCTGTTGAGATTAGTCTACTCAAGCCTCCTAGATCCTAATGAAATTGACGGAACTCTTGGTGCGGTAAAACGAATTAGTATAGGTACTAAACGGCAGCACCGCTAGTGTTTATTTAGTGGACCAGGTAAGTGGGTAATAGAGTTACACTGTATTTCCGCACTGTGCTGTTATTTAGCCCCGGTTTAGTACCTACAGAGAATTCATGACTAGGAAGTTAACTACACAAAATATATAATGATGTGACGCGATTGTAACTGGACTCCGAATAACTAAATACTAACAAGTTCATAGGAAGTTTATAGTATTTGAAATTGTGCATCAATCGAATTTCTGACCACTTTAACGGTAGATACAATGATGTATGTATGTCGCAGGTAGATTGTATGATTCGTCATTACAAACGACGCCGTTCGTTTACAAACGCTCGGAGTGTGTGTCACTATATAAAATGCCACAACTTTGATGGACAATACAAAAGCCGTTTACAAAATGCCGCGGCAAATGGAATAATTTAGTTCTATTTCTTACCATCCGCGTCGCTGCTTATCAAAACAAGAAAAATGGCGTCGAGTAGAGGTTTTGTGACCAAGAAAAATATTGAAAACTGTGCAAAATTCTACTTGTGCAAAGGACTGTCGTATTATAATTTAATCCTATTTTGAGTCTTCTTACCTAATTGCTGCTATAAAGTCTGATTTGTCGAACCTGTGTTTTAGAATGGTTACCCTACACGAACAATGAATTTAGAAACTATAACAATTGAACGAGACGCCAATTTGCCTTCGGTATTTTGCATATCTGCGAGCGTTTGTAAACGGACGGCATCGTTTGTATAATGACGAATCATACAGTCTGCCTACGACATAATTACCGAATATTTAGCGATGTAACAGTACTGTAGGTACATAAGTCGGTATCCTGTAGATAAACTGTTGTGGATGTCTATAATAATTGTTTTCATCCGAAAAGAAAAACAGCCTTTATTTGGCTTTGTCGATTCATTGATTTGAATACCTACTTACTTGAATTCCTATAAAACGGTAATGTCAGTGCGGTGTGTTTATGTGGTTTGCGTTAATAAGGTCTTAAAGTCAATCAGTGATTTATTTATTGGCGATATAAAAGCGATGGCTGCTGATTTGTTGAAGCCATTTATGGCATTACTAATGATCGCAAACATACAAGGTTAAGAAATATATATTAAGAAAACAGCAACTACATTTTCCTCTTTACAAAATGTATTTAATTTTCGATAAAATTTGAACGTAACGTAATTTGGTGGAGCTGAAATAAATTAACCTAAACATGATATTTAGGTTAATTAATGAAGTGGCCTTTAATAAATTAAAGTGATGTTAATGCTGTGATTCTGCTACATAATTAACTAAGTACTATCATTAGGCAGTGTTTAACTCATTAGAGGCTTTCATCACTTATTTTTTGCTATTTTGGTAATGAAAAGGCTTTTAAAATGACTACAGCTATTTAATAATTGTGAAGAATATAGATTTATGTCCTTTTGTCCAAATTGAAAGCACTGTATGGGGTATAGGTAAATCATGGGCGCTCAATCCCCGATTCTTTCGCATCGCCTGCTTTTTCGGTCATTGTGTAGATCATATCAATTATTTACACACATTATATGCTATTAATATTGGACAATTATACGAATTGGATCAGAGCGCGGTAATCAGGGTCCACATGATCCGTTTCATAGATGTCTTAATGATCAAACGTTAATTATACCTATTAAGTAGGGCGAATGATTGGCATTCTAATTAGAGGCTGAGTAAGGTAATTACATGAAATTGTAATTTGATGTTGGGTATTAAGCTGAAAATTATGTGTCCTATCCTAATATAATGTGGGTAGAACATTAAGAGCTAAGTGGCCCTGCAGACGGAGAAGGCCTAAGAATTTTCACAATTCAGTTATCACAGGGTCACTGGAGTCGCACCTATTTGTAAATAATGTAGTCTGGCTTAGTGTAGTACGAGTATAAATGTCTGTTGCTAAAATGCTTAGAACTCACGTCAGATTTTTGATAAAGCAGTAACAGACGTTTGTTTAATAACCACGTGACTCAGTGTGATGCAAACTCTGATATTGGTCGTTTTAAAAATAAAATAATACGCAGTTCGCGTGAGCGTGACTCACGATCTAAACTACGATATAGGCTTGTTACTAACTAGACTTGACGTTACTTTATTTTATGTAAGCATTATATCATTAATTGGTTTAGAAAGAGTAGGTACCTTGACCTGCTCACTTACCTACTCAGTAGTAAATTATTTCAATAAACTGCCCTTTAACTGCCATTTGTAGTGTTTTATGATAAATGACGAGTTGTAGTGGATTCACTACAACTCGTCATTTGAAACTTCTAGGTTTCAGATTTCAAACCTAGAAGGTTCATAAAATGAAATTCATAAGTTTGAGAAATGTTTTATTAGCTTACTAGGAAGTAAGCTAATAAAACATTTTTTCTTGTCCCGTCATAAAATTATGCTCTAAAAATTAATTAGGAAATCAGCAATGCCTTTGCCAAACTTAAGCATTCACTAAGCAATCTAATTCGCAAGACTTGAAAGCCTATGTTAGACTACCTGTCTCAGATCCAGAGGTCCCGGGTTCGATTCCCAGTGGGAGCAAAATTTTGGCCCGGTTTGGTTGGTGGCTTCCACCTCCGGTCTGATCATCACTTATCATCCGGCGGGAGCAGACCCAAGAGCTTCCTTAAATCCGTTTGTTACACAAAAGTTAAACAAAAACGAATTATTTACTTACAAGGTTACATACAGTTAATTTCAATCGCAATAAGACGTCCATTTAAATCAATTAACTCTGCCTAATACCAAGCTATCCAGAAGAAGTCCGTTTTAGTTACTGGAGCACCTCCCAAGCAGCATTCACTGATAGGTACAGTCACGGACTTTAATTGATGAGCCACCTTCAAACTTTTCAATTTTGCAGTTTCATACATTCACGAGATTACACGATTAAACACGAACTCAAATCGCACGCTCGAGGTTAACTAATAAAGTCAACCTCTATGGATATTTCCGATCAAAAGTAATTTATTTGTCATCTTGTTTACTTTCATACATTCACGAGATTACACGATTAAACACCAAGCTCGTAAACAAGATGACAAATAAATTACTTTTAATCGGAAATATCCATAGAGGTTGACTAATAAGTTCTCAATGATAAAAATAAATACAATGTTGCATTAAGTTTATCCAATCTATTTGATACCGACCTCCTTTGAATCATAGCTCATTAACTCGATAATTATGAAAACATAACTGAAGACAGTAACAGTTGAAATATCAAGATGACAAATAAATTACTTTTAATCGGAAATAGTCTTATCCATAGAGGTTGACTAATAAGTTCTTAATGATAAAAATAAATACAATGTGGCATTAAGTTTATCCAATCTATTTGATACTGACCTCCTTTGAATCATAGCTCATTAACTCAATAATTCTGAAAACTTAACTGAAAACAGTGACAGTTGAAATATCGATGTCAGAGAATTTCTCCGTACGCTAACGTTACTATGTAGCAGTAACCTAGCAACAATTGTATATCGTTGCTAGGTTACTGTTGCTAGACCTGCAATTGGTTGACTTTGAGTAGTCACTGCTGTCAAGTTTGTAGTTCTGCTCTCAGGTTAGCCAACCGGTAAAGATATGAAATATAATTTTCTTCTTCTAATACGAAGACTATGACTTTGCGTGTCGGGAACCGAATAAACCCGATTTGCATTACACGGCTAAAATGCGAACAGTACCAGGTGGCTCATCAATTAAAGTCCGTGACTGTACTTAAAGTCTGTGAATATCACGGAAATATGGAAATTTTACATACGAAATTCTTTATTTTTTATTGGATCCTACGTATCCAAATTAATGGAAACGCAAAAGATAGTGCGCGAATAAAAGCCTGCTTTGTAGAGAAATTAACTAAAAACTTAGGTGAAGTGATGAGCTGTCAATCCCTAGACATCCCTACCATCAGGGGGAATGACATCTCATTTCACCATACATTTCGCGGTGAGAATTTTACTGTATATCTATACAGTAAAATTTAACGGTTATGTAAACGATACTAGCTATTATTGCAGTAACTAATACTTAGTTGGTCTATGCTATCCTTGGAATTGTTGACTCCGGAACCGGATTGATTTTCAAAATCAATCTGGAGCAGCAATTCGTTCGAAACGAATTGAACAAACCAATATAAGCAGCTATACCTTTACTGAGGCATTCCCTTTAGACTTGTGAGATACAATTTAAATTGTTCTTTATTTCCTCAAAAACCTGGAACTGTATGGAAATTGAATGAACGTAGCTAAAATTAATAGTGAAGTTCTAATCTAATTTGGCTGAATTGAAATTTAATTTTGTTTAACGTAATGTAGCGCTTGTAAAGTGATCTCATATTAAATCTAGTCTAGTCTATTAAAGGGCTACCCATATACAATTTCAAACGCGCTTCATTTGATTGACAGTGATTCAATTCAATTCATTCGTTCCCTCTTACATTTGGATCAATTTGATACAATTTCCATTGGAAATTAATTGAAACATTTTAGTAATAGTAATTTATTTCCAAAACCATTCCATTTTAATAACATGTTATATTTTACGATGCAATGACGTAAATACATGGGTTGAATTTAGTAGGCTTATAGCCTAATTTCTGTCAACGAAGTTGATAGGCAAAGGCATGTTGTAGATCCCGATAATTTGTCAAATTATGTGATGTATTCGTCCCAAGCGACTTGCTGGTTTCAAAGAAAATTACATTTTTATTACGTATCCATTTATCTAACATTAATCAATCCACATGATGCCACGGCAGTTTAGCAAGCGCCATCTAGAATATATGTGTTATTAATTTGATTTCCTTATGAAATTAAGCGGTCGGAGTAAAGATAGATAGCGATGCACATATTGTGATATGTGGGCCTGAGCAAACATTCGTGCAAAGCTTTAATGAAGTGGGTATATCAAAATGATCGGCACTTCACGCACGTCGCGCCGTGGCAAGCATTACCAATAGAGGCCTTATTTTACAAGGAATTCTGCGAAATAACTGCTTTTATATTGAACAAGCAAAAGTTTCAAACCAGTAAATCAAATGTTTCACTTAAGATAAGAAACGTTATTGTTGTATTATGTTACTGTTCATTAAGTAAACCTGAAAGTAGGGAGTTACATAGTTATTCGTGCTCTCAAGTTTACTGAGGGTAAACCTGTTTTGCAGAAGTGTTGAACTTTGTCTAAAAGTTATCTAATCAGTAGATTTAAATACGGAAAAGTAAAGACACAGAGAATCCGAAAGCCGAAGAACAAAACTTAGTCAATATTCTAACTAATAAAAACAGCGTAACTTTTCCACAAGATCCTTTTAGCTCCTAATGTAGCTACCTATTAGGTATTCATGACACGTTCCTTGTAAAACCTTAAAGTATTTTCATTACTAACATTGAAATTTGTATGTAATGGGTATCTTATAGCAAACTAACTGATTTTAACTGAAAAAAAGGGAATACCTTTTCTCATAAATCTTTCACTCACCTTTGAATCTCAAACTCAAAGCATTAATTTCTAATAAACTAATTACAGGCACTATGACGAAGCTACATAGTTGCCCATTCCAAAGCGTAGGTTCCTATGGAGAAGAACGGGGAAGAAACTCTAGATACAGTTTATATAAATACAGTGACATTTGACATTGCTATTTCTAACGAAGCTAAAATAAATAAATGTTTGGTATAGTCTACGTTGCCAAACCCTGGTGTCTGTACCGGATAGTTAGGGCGTGTCAATATGATGTCGATAATATTGGTTTGATAAATTGCTATTACCCAGATATATCAAGAGCGAGCTCCGACCCTTTTGTGTCCAATTGTTTCATGAAATAATAGTATCAAGTATCTACTATTGAAACGACGTATAATATTGAATTAATTGGAATTATAGTTAAGTTAACAAAAGACTTCAGTCTTACAGATTGGGCCTGCCATTTTAAACCAAATTGCGCGTGTGCTCAGTTGACAAATCTTTTCATTTTTCGCTTGAGTGTCTCTATTATAGTTATTACCATGAAATAATGTTATAATTTGCAGTGTAAAGAATGTAATTTTTTGTCTTATCTCTCTTTGTTTATTACCAATCTCCTAGAAATCTTTATTGATTTGACTGCTTCACACCGCTAACACGGTCAGTTTACATGGAAGGAATTGAATAGTTCAGTACTGATTAAGTTTTACATTGGCGCAGGCGAGGTGATGGACTTGATGGCGCTGGTGGGGTCTGCGGTGAACTTCGTGCTGTACTGCAGCATGAGCCGGCAGTTCCGCTCCACATTCACGAGGCTGGCCCGGAAGATGCTGCCCCAGGGCACCCGAGGCGACCCCGTACCTACGACCAAAGCGTAGCATTCCCGCACCGCGATCACCTCGGTCGCGCACCTTTGAATCATTCACAAGGTACCATCATTCGAATGTCGATCGTTCAAACTTTCAACTACGACTCATTGAACTCTGATCGTTTAAATAACACAATGAATAACATTTAAGTTTGTTTAAGACTTTTTAAAGTGGATAAAGTGTGGAAGGGGATTTTCTCTACTACAATGAAGTGATTTTTTTTAATTTTGTAAGTAAAACATAAAGCGGTGCTTACTGTTTGAAATTTTTAGTAATTAGTGACTAGGGATTAAAGCTACGAACCAAATCGTTTATTATTAATCATTATACTTATTTATAAGTATTATTGTATAGTTATATTACGTAAGTTAAATGTTAAAAAGTTAGTACATAACCATCTATTGTGAAAATGTAATGGATAGGAACCTATGTTTCAGTTTCAACACAAAGCTCCGTGGTATTATGTTGGGCCTTTAAGGGGGATGCGCTAGGGTGGCCCGCGAAATTCAAATTTTCTTACGTTTTTTGCAATTTGCAGGTCAGTATAATTAATTGCAAAAAACGTAAGAAAATTTGAATTTCGCGGGCTAGCCTAGCGCATCAACCTTAAAGGCTGGTTTGGAAATCCAATGTTTTTCAAATAAAATCAAAAGGCCGAGAATAAGCCCTTTTTGAACATCAAAATTACGAAAGGCAGCAACCAAAAGGCGCCCTTCACGATTTCCTAGTGCTTTATCTGGGGAGAAGAAGTGGCGCAACAGCAGCACAGCTGTCTGATATGTTGGAAGAACTTGTTTCTATACAATAGTTTGCAAAGTAAATAACATTAAATTAAATTATTTGCCATATGTCAGCTACGCATACGCAGCGATATACCAACAAAAACATTGAAAATTTTTGTTGCGATTAACCTGTAACCTTTTTTTGAAAGTATCCAGACAGTTTTTATAGTTTTATTCTAGTTCGGTCTGGCTAAGTGAAATCTGGCCGCAAATACATCTGTTGTTAGTGAATGAAATTAAAAGTTAAACACAAATTAAGTGGCTCTCAGAAACAACAAAGTTCGAGAGGTACATATACAAATCGTCGCTACTCAGGAATAGTGTTGTAACAAAAAATCTTTAAAATTAGTTTTATTCATAAAACCGGCACGTAATTTCGTAAACTTTCTTGTGAATAGCGCATTAAGACCGAGTTCCAAAAATTACCAACGTGGCGCGGTTGTGCCGTTATTTTATTGGTCGAAATTGCATGCCAATTCACGCAATTTTCTCATGAATCAAATCAAATTAAATCAAAATATTTTATTTCACATAAGCCTGCACTTTATGAAACAAGAATAACAAGTTTTTGCCTGTTGTACATGTGCGATTCAAGTAAATCGTCACATTTTCTCGTGAATACCGTACCAAGTCGAAATATATATTATTTTATTATAGTTTATTTTTGGTGAACAGTGTCACTTTTTGGATTACAAACCCACAAATATTTGTTTATTTTTATAAATAGTGTCAGAAGTCGAAAGGCTTCCAGTTTTTAATTAATTTTTAATTTTTTAAATGGATAATTTTGACAAAATTATAAATAAGGAAATTGAAAGGTAGTAAGGTAGACATTTTATAATTAATATTAGAGTATGAGTGATCTTCGAAAGCCTTTTCTGTACTTTTTTTTGTTACGCCGCTATTCCGGAGAAGCGACGAAATGTAATAATTAACAACAATCAGGGATTGTGTGTCGAGGGTTTCAGCAAATTTTCAAAGATGAGGGATTTATCTAATCATAAACAGGATAGAAAACGTTTGTTGAACCTGAAACATGATAAAATATAATTATTAGTAAAAGTCTTACCCAGTTTAAAACAAGAAATTACATTAATAAGCCCTTCATAAATATACTACATGTCAATCGTGTCCTGAGAGGGCAATAGACTTAATCATGTTAGTGATAGGATGCTTATGAATAATGGAGTTACTCGCTACTCACTAGTCATTTTGGATAAATAAGAATTTAGTTATCTTAAGTTGTTTTATGTATAATTTTCCATTTTGTGTAGATTTTATATTTATAGGGTCTTCGTTTCTATCGGTTGCAGGCACCTGATTAAACTTAGATTCTGTAATCTTTGAAACATTGAAACTTTGTTGATAAAAGTGTTTATAACGCTTCAAATTGGAAACTAATTAGTACTTGTACGTTGTAATGTCGTGGAAGCCCAGTAGTTAATGCCTCACCTCTCATACACGAGGTTGTGGATTCAAATCCGGGCATGTACCAATGTGACGTTTTCGATTCATATTCGATTACTAATTCAGTTTATCTTCGACATTACTGACATAGTTGAAGGGAAAACATCGTCAGGAAACCTGGACTTGTAGTTAACTAGCTGTTGCCCGCGATTTCGTTTGCAATCCAGGACGAAAAGTAGCCTATGTCCTTCTCCAGGTCAAGGTCTACTCCTGTGCCAAATTTCATCCAAATCCGTTCAACCGTTTTAGCGTGAAAGCGTAACAAACAAACTCACTTTCGCATTTATAATATGAGGTAGGATATAAGTCTGCAATCGCTAACCCATCTCGAGCGAGCGATCAATGCTCGTGCCTTCTTTTATGAGAAGAGCAGTAGGATAATATTGGGCTAGTAATTACGTTGCAAAAGTTTCTTCCCTTGGACACATAGGTGTGAAAGAAAATCACACCTACATTTGTTGAGCTTGTGGCGGTATCTTTATCGCCACATGCGAACTACGCGTCAAAGACCTGAGGTCACAAAAAAATCTTGACGTCACATACCTAAATTCTACATCGCGCAATTGAGAGTTTACCGCGCGATGGACATATCTACAAGAATCCAAGATCAATCATTGGGCAGTTGCCCGCCAGATACAAAAACCGTCTGGTCGGAGGATCCTCCCTTTTCTATGGTGGATGAGTGAACTTTACACCCTGTTCCTCGTACCCCTAAAAGCTTGAAACTTCAACTTACAATCAGAAGAAGTAGAAAAGTTGAAATTTAAATACATTTTCTGCCTCTATTCAAATTGTTTGTAAAGAGAGAGTCCACAATTTCTTTCGGTACCTGCTTAGCACAGATTTCTAAAGTAAAAAAGGGGTATAACAAAAGTTTAGTTGGCCATTTGTTGCACGGAACAAGGGCTGGATTACCAGACCAGAATGGATGAGCTTTTACTTTTTTATTAGGCAAGGCACTACCTTCTGCCTGCGACTTCGTCTGCGTGGAATTTCTGGTTTTAACATAAAATTTATCTTATGACACTCGGTAATACTGCAGCGTCGCATTTGTGAAACAAAAAAATGGGAATCGGATCAGTGTTCCGAAGATTACCCCCTACATACAAACTCACAAATGTTACCTGTTTATAATATTAGTATACCTATAAGTACCATAGATGTGTGAACACTACAGTTGGGTCATTCAATTCAGAATGTATCTGGTTTCAGTTCTAAAGTTCGCTGATTAGAACAGAATCCGTATGCAGTGAGATTCGAAATTATTACTAATGTTTTTTAGATAGCGTATTATTAGGTATTTCATAATGAATGAAATGAAATTAATATCTAGATATAAATCCACTTACAACTTTAAATAAAGTAATAAAGCATAAGAGTAAATAAACATAACGTATTGTTTATGCTTAAAATGCTATAAAAAAATAATACAAACTAGTGCGTAATTAAATAATATAATAATGCATTAATCATAAATACATTTCTAAGTAAAGCTAAATAAATTACTTAGGGCAAACGTAATTACCTACGGATTGTTCCTTCCATGTTTTCTGGTCACGTCTCCTGCGCCTCGGAAACTGTAATGAAATAGAGCCCAAAAGTTTACGCAATTAATATCATATTACATAAGTACATCAAGTACATATTCATTTAATATTATTAAAATAGAACATCAAGTAGGTACATAGTCATTTAATATTATTAAAAAAGAACATCATAGAATTTTTATCTCAAAATTTTGCGGGACCCTAGTTATGTCAATGTACTTTTTTTAACACATTTTTTTTGACAACTTTCTTCGAGATAAATGGTAATTGCTGTAGGTGGTCGAATACATGTGAGCGCCTGGCCGGCAATGTTTGCATGAAAATCTATAGGTATAGGTATCTATCGTGTTTAGCGGCCCAATAGATTACTAGGAAAATTCATACATGTCGTGTTTTAAAAATATTGAACGAACTTTTTACCGACTTCAAAAAAGGAGGACTACGTTACTACGTTCGGATGATTGTTTTTTTTTTTTTTTTTTTTTATGTATGTTCACCGATTACTCCGCCGTTTGTGTACCGATTTTAAAAATTATTTTTTAGTTCGAAAGGGTATACTCCCGAGATATATGGGACCGATATAAAATTTATATGGGACCACCCATATAAATTTTATTAAGTTTGCTTGCGTAGTTCTTGCGCTAGCTTCAATATTACGTATTTTTCCCACAGTCTATGTAGACGATATCATTATTAGACTCCTTCACTGTTATTTACATAGCAGGTAGAAACTTGTATGGGGTAGGTACCACCACTAAAAAGTGAAAAATAAAAACTTTTTCCAAAAAAACAACCGACTTCAAAAAAAAACACTAAAAAAGTGAAAAATAACTTTAATTTCGGAAGTCGGTGGCAAAAAAAGAAAATTAAAAAGCAAAGACACCGACTTCCGAAATTAAAGTTATTTTTCACTTTTTTAGTGTTTTTTTTTGAAGTCGGTTGTTTTTTTGGAAAAAGTTTTTTTACTTCAATACATGGCTACCAAGGAGGTAACTTATCCAATTTTTTATAAATTGAGCTCTTTAAAGCAAAGAAGAAACAAATGAACATTCAGCGCGTGATGAAAAATTATCGTTGTTCGCCATTGGTTCTGGGATTTAATTTACTTAGTTTGAATATCCACGCATTTTTTTTAGAAAACTGCTATACTAGGCTTGGCTGCAACCAGGCATTGATGGACTCACGTATGTGTGATCGTCCATCAATGCCCCAGTTGCAGGCCTACAACCCAATGATAATATACTATTTTGTCTACAATCCAATGATAAAAAATGCAGCGTTCTTTTGTTTCGAATAACAACATTTTTTCTGAAAATATTTAGTATAGAACGTAAAGCGCCGGTAAAAGCAGCTTAACAATGTGAACACTCATTTCTACGAGTGATATTGTTTTCCGCCAACCTGAGCAATGCTCATACTCGTAAAGGTATGTACGACTGTGCCGGTGAATTATTAACGTTCGCGAAATTCATGTACGAATACCCAGTTTGTCAAAACATTTATTTCTATAATGATAACAACGTCCGTATCCCGTGTGGTACCATGTTTAACGGATTCAAGGACACTGATCGAGACACAATAGAAGTTGTATTGTTACAAAGCCTATATGGGCGTTTAGTGTCCCTCGAAGTGTTAAGCTCACTATTGCTAAGCTGCGTATTAAAACTTTTTCAAAGACGGGTTTCAATGTAAATACCCGTGGGCTTGGTATATTCGACCTTCGTCCCCTTGGTAGGATTTCAGAATGAATTAATAAGGGCTCGGCTTACTGTTTGAGTTCACTGGAAGACCCCAAAAAGGTACTTTAGCCGATACATTGTTCGAACGGATCTAATCGAGTGCGGTCTAAAGGGTTGACCCAATTGACTACGGAAAAATCTGTTAGATGTGACCTATCTTGGTATTACTTTTATTGAAAAAGTTGTTCCGGTTACATCAGCATCTGTCCTGTCGTGTAGTGCCGTGACAATACTTACTTACTATTTTGAGAAAACTACACTCAATAGTAATGATTTCAGTATCATATATTCCTGTCCGCGCTCCTAGCGATAACTTATATGCGAAAGATATTTTCTAAATTAATATTCATAAGAAGTTGTTATTACCTGAACTAAATATGGGTCAAACTAAGATAACACAGTGGTGCTCCAAACTCGGCTGAAGTTTCATTAATTTTAGCTTCAAGTTAAAGCAAAGGCTTCCATCGCTCAACTTTCATACCTCTATTTTTATTCTGCGATAAAATGCAAACATGAAACTTAGTAGGATTTTTCATGTAAAAGAAGTAACCTGATTATTGTGTTATTTCTAAGGAGTATGTAAAATGTATATACATGTGTGCGTTAGCTTTTTAAATTTTTCGAAGACAGGTATCTAAAGTATGAATGAATAGGGTTTAATTGTTAATTTAAACTAACTCTTTATTTATCTCTTCAAGATTGATGAGTAAGTCTAAATCAGTGTCATCAAATCTTATATAGATCCTAGTTCACGCGAATATTTGATGCAATCATATTCTAATAATGTATAGGTAAGTGCATTGTTCGCATGTAGTCAATTCCTAATCAATAAAGTTGTACATACTTTTTATATGTGAAAGAGACGTATTAGTGAAATATATTAGAAAGTAGACAGTAATCTATGTGTATAAGTTTTTTTAACCAAACCTTGTACTTAAATTAGATAGTAATATGACGTTTTTTTGTTTGTTCATTTCAGCCGAAAGACGTCCACTGCTGGACATAGGCCTCTCCCAAATGTTTTAATCGTTACGGTTGTTTATTAATTATAAGAGTATGTAGGTATATCTCTTGACTTTTTCAGCTTTACTGTGTATAATTCAAGTATGTGTTAGAGAAGCCTCCTGTGAACTTGAGAATGGCGCAAGCCGATTCATGTGATTGTCGATACGTTTTAACGATGCTCCCCGAGGGCATCCGTCCTGAATTTCGACAGTTTGTGAACCGCATTTAATGTCGCAATATATTTACACATAATCGTACGCTTGAAAATTGAGAATCTGTAATACAAAATCAATGCCTACTGTGTATCTATCGCGATGAAGAACGCAAGAAGATTACTTTTAGAAAATTGGATTTCTTAACTTGTCAATATTCATGTCATAAACATTATGAATCGAGGCGTGAAAATTTTCAGATATCGTCTTTACTTGATACACCAAATATATACATCTTGGTTGGTACATGACAACAAAAACCATCAAAGTTTGGAATGTACCCAACTCCTTGTTCTCTTAGTCCTTGTTTGCTTATACAAACATCTTTCAAGATGTGTTTAAGGAAACATTTTGGATGATGCTTATGGACATAAAAGTACTTATGAGACGAATATAATGAAGTACAAAGTTGATACCAATTATTTTTTAAGCTGCAGATCAAGGAGGCATTACACTTGCGCCAGATTCCGACGGAATAAATGCAGGATGTCGCAGCTGTGAGCCATTAACAAAATCATTGAACATTGAGTTGTTTTGTCCTAAAATGTTTCCACTAAAATGTTTGTCAACATATTATTATTTACATGAAACCTAATGATATTTTAATAAACCTTATAAATATATCTGAGAGACAGGGATGCCAGGTCATATCTCAGCATTAGTATTTGTCATACTGTTTAGTGTTCCTGAACATTACATATTATTTAAAAGGTTCCAAAGCGTTCTGGCGTTCTGACGATTGAGATTTCGCTTTATTTCAAAGGTTACACTTACACTTGAATAAATACACATCTGTAAATAATTGTGTATGATATCTTTGCATTAATTTGTACAAATCAACTATATATGCGTGTATAAAAAAAAACATTATCTATTACTTACCTAAGGTAAAACTTTAAAAATAATTATACGTATTTTCACAGGACTGTCATGAAATAATTATATGATGATGTATATAAATAGAATTTTCCTTGAAATCGTGTAAGTAAGTAAACCATTGTAAAAAGTTCGAATCCTTCTATTTGATTCTATTATTCAATGGTTTAACAGCCCTCTGGGACTTCAATCCTCTAACGGTAGCTGCACAAAGTACCTAAGGACCGAAACGTGGCGGGTCTCGCGTCGCCATTTTCTGCGATGTTAATCTTGGAAAATCGTCTCATCTAGAAATATATTGTAGTAACTAGGTACCAATTTTGTATAAATGACTGTGAAATCTTTACTGTATGTAGTTGTTTAAATTGTACGAATATAAGTGATGTTGTATATAAAGATTATACATATTTTTTAATACTCGCCTTGTCTTGCATACCCCACACTGGAATAATCCTTTATTTATGTTTTTATGTTACCATGATTATTTACTCAGAAAACGTGAAGAATATACTGACTGTCGTTCCACAAAAAGCTATTGCATTAAACAGTTAACGTATTTCAAACCTTGACTTTAAGAGATAAGGTTGGATTTGCATACGTCTTTACTTTTTCTTCGGTTCTCGGGAGCTTAAAACATATTTCGCTTTATATCATAAGATCTTCTCTATCTGCTGGCCTCGCATATCTGCGTCTGTTGTTTGTTCCACGGTTCTCAAATCTTTGTGTATTTATAAATTGAATTTGATCAGCGTTATGCAGTGGATTAGTGGACTTAGGTACTACATTTTGTTACTAAAAAATAGTGATTGTTAATAAAAATTTTACGCATTTGTTTCTGTTAGCGACGGTATCTACTTTTGTATCTTACAAAGGAGATCATTCATTTGGGCTAAATAAAAAAAGTGCAGACCAAACAAAAAAAAAAGAGTATATTATTATATAGGTACCTATAGTGTATTCATATTTATATATTTAAGCTTTATGTATTTATTTAAATATATGTTTTTTTTTTTGCGTATAGGTATGTGTAGGTATATAATAATATTTTTAGTTAAGACTTCGTATAATCATGTCTTTCTCTTCTTGTTCTCAAACACTATTGTCTACATTTCTTTCTCATCTCTCCTTTCGCAGGTCTGCTCGAAGAAATTTCTTAAGAAATAAGCAGCACCTTTGTACTCATATTTTAATTATGTCTTATCTATATGTATTTTACTATGTGTACATAAATAAATAAAAAATATGATATATTCCGTTAGAACATGTTATTCTCTTCACTTTTCACTATTAGACCAAAACTGTAGGGCAATTTCCTGCGCTGTTATACGATTTTGAAAATACCGTTTTCAGTGTTTTCGTTAAAATAATTATTAGTAATCTAATTACAGTAATAAAAAATGAAGAGAAAAACGTAGTCTTTCGGAATATAGCTTTTTTTTTGTTTGGCACTTTCACATTTAGCCCAAAATTGTATGGACGGTGCATATAGAAGGGTCTATAATCTTTACAAACAGTAGTGGATTAAATAGAAGGCTCCATATATAGAGCCTATTGTGCCACCCTATGTTAAATTTTCTACATTTGTATCTGTATTTTTTTATGGTGTACATAATAAAGAGTATTCTATCTTCTATCTATCTATCTAGGTAGTTACTTTAATCCACTAGTGTAGTGTAGTGTATGTATGGTATACCATACGTAATTAATTAGTTAGTTATGAATATTATAGGTACTTCATTTGCAAATATAATTATAATTTCGTCTCTAGGTAGTTGTACCTAAATATCTTGAGTTTACAACGATGCCACGTGTGACACGTTCAAGTAGAACCATATTAAATATTTATTCGCTTTTCAGCTTGATTAAATAGGGAATATAAATCTTTAGAATCTGAAACATTTACATGGTTGGAGGGTTGTGAAAAGCGTCTGAAGTCCCATTTTGCCGCATATAAATCATCAAGTGAAGCTGTCGGGAAACAAAGCCATTCAAGAAAACATAGGCATTACGTAAACATTTTCAAATAGGTACCTACGTAATATTCTATGAATAGACGGAAATATCTTTTTATGAACTGCATCCACTTTTATGTGTTAAAAATATAAGTAAGTTCTCTGTTCCGTTGTATAATTCCATCATTAATAAAATAAGTATTATTAGCAGGGACTGAATTGATTCACATAATTAAATGAAGTGAAACAATACTTAGACTGAATTGATTTACGTGAATCAATTCTCATAGACATGTGAATCAATTCCGTCAAAGGTACTTTCAATGCCGGACCGAGATCTCTATAAAGCAGGGACACAAGGCCACGGTCAGCACTTCAGGGGGCCTACCACCACCGCTTACAGCAGTATTATTTTAATCTTACTTCGTGGCGGAAAGAGATGGAACTATACGTCCTGTAGAGCTTCATCTCTTTCCTGCACTGAAGTAATATTTAAATAATGCTGCAGTAAGCGGTGCTGGTAGGCCCCCAGCACGCGTAGCATGACCACCGCAGAAACGGGTTTTGTCGACGGAAGAGTAGACAAAATGACAGATAAACAATCGCAATCTGTCAGTTATGCTACGCGTGCTGGTCGTCGGCGTCGATGCGATTGTCTCGGCGTCCCACACTCTTGCCAACTCAGTCTCTACATTACGAATCGTTTGCTCGTTTGCTCGTTTGCAATAATAAGAGCAGTGATTGTAATGCTAACAAAAACATCTGTTTCAAAAACTTTCAGTTATTATATTAACATTTCCCGTCGGAGTATAGCAGTCATGAAAACAATGTTCGAAAAAAATCCGTGAAATCTCGAAGCATCAGTTGATTGAGACGAAAATAAAATGCACGTAACTGTTCCAAACATTAAGCGATCTTCATCACTACGTCGAGCAGGTAATATGATCATGAGTGCCAGTTGCCACATAAATCGAGACTATTTCTGTACGGGTAACAAAAAAAATGGAATCAGAAACTTCTTTAAATTACGAACGATGAGTTCAGCTCTCACTCGATGATGTTTATAACGACTCCCGATAAACTTGAGCACGGAATCAGATCTGTGGGCGTTACGACTGAAGTGAAAACGTTTCTTTTAAGCATCAATTATCCTGAACGTATTTTTTTGTCGTATTACTTGCTGTGTCGTGGAGTCCTCCAAATACTTGATGAATTTGAGGTAAGTCCGATGAAATACATGTACCTATGTGCCCAAGTGGGATATTACGTATGCATGGAAACATGATTCGCGCCGTATAGATAGGATATCGACCGTGAGGTCGGTCAATCCTATCATTTAGCCTACTGGTACTGTATAATTATTTCAGTATTAACATTTAGTTGATATCACATTCGATCGTCCCATTACTCTTAAAAATCTTAAGAGAGTTAAGAATAGTACCCATTTATAAACTTTTATCGCGCGCCACTTCACCCACAAGTATTGGAAAAGTGTTAGGTACTGTCTCCGTCAAATACAATAGCGCCTGTTGTACGACACAATTCCAAGCATTTTTCTTGCTCTCTCCAAGCAATTAGATTTTTCTTTTCCGCAGTCACTGAGATTAAACTGGCTGCAGATTAATCTGGAAATTATCTTCAACAATCTTCTACAAGTCGCATGTCTTTCCCAGCGCCATTTGTCAGTTAATCCTGCGAGATGCTTGACATTTATTTAAACAGCTTTATTTAATTTTAGGGCAAAATCTACTATAGGTAGGTACTGTTAGATTGCAATCAGAGCTATTAATATAAGTAAAAATTATATAAGGTTACCTTATATCAAATGATTTCTATCGAAATATTTCTTTCATGTTAGATCAAATTGAAGCCTAGATCTTCAAAGGGTAAGATAACTCCTATAATACTCATAATCTTCTTGAGCAATGAATATGTACTTAGCTACTACGAAAAGCCTTTTTTCAAATTCATTTGAATCTTATATCATCACAGGGCAATTTTCTTCAATGCTCTTTCTTAGTAAGTACCAAAATAATTCGTTGGCGTAATTTGAAGAACGCAAACAATATAATATTTTTCCGATAGATGTTTACTTTATGGTGCTTTCTGATTAAAATGTCACCAAGAGCCAAGCTGAGCAATTTCATTATTTTGTTACAGTTTTGATGACGTAGTAACCGTATACCGTGTTCGCTAAAAGGCCTCTCTCATTTGGTTAAGAAAACAATAGATGGGTTCTCGTGTAGACGAAGCTTGAGTGAATAGCCACTTTAGTTATGGTCAGGTTATTTTAGATAAACACGGAGCCACCTATTATTGTGAGCTCAGCATGTTCCCAACATCATTATTATGTAAACTGTTAATTGTTGTTACTGAACAACGAACAACATAAATATTAAATTGTTCAGAGTGAAAGCTTAGTTGGAAGTCATTAGCGCAATTAAATTAAAACTTTTAATACTGTTAAGTAATTCTAGAAATATATTAGGTGCAGGTAGGTACGTGTTCATTCGGAGTCGATATCCATTCATATTTGATTAATAGATAAACCGCAAACTGTTCACAGTGTTTGGGGAAAATAAGGTTCCCGCGGGAATACAATGTGATCGACTATTTTGTTGTGCGATGTTATTTGTCAATGTCAGCGAACAGTAATCATTAGCTATTTAAGTAATCTTTTCTCTATTGTATAGGCTCACGTTTGACCACCTGATGACTTGCCACGATGCGGTCGATTTTAGTACACGATTGCCTACAAGAATCTGCTCTATAAGTTAGTCAACCTTTTACACACGTATTTTTCACTATATAAAGCTGCGCAACGAACTATTTCTCATTTAGACCCGCTTTGGGCACATTTTCCTTAAGTTAGGCAATTAAGAAGGAAAATATCGGGCCGCTTTTATTTGTGTTCCCCATAGGAAAACTTTAGCTGAGGACCTTCAAGTTCCGGATTTTGAAACTTATTTTAAATGATTACGTAGAAAACTTAACACATTGTTATACGCTCGTAGGTACTTTAGAGAGCTTTGCGAATAAATACGCAGCAATATTGTTTAGAAAAATGCCGATAAGCATGAATACACGACAGCATTCACTTTACAGCCTAATAAATAGCTACGATATAATTTTTTAATTTAATCAGACACTGTTCTCAAATGATTAAGCAATTCATAGTGCACAAGGACTTGAATAGTGTCTACGGCGGTCGCACAGAAGAGGGTCTAACCATTTGCAAACTTCTAGACAAATAGAAGGGACAACGGAGTTTTAGTGGCTGATAGGTACTACAAAAAGGTGCTTAAGTATTTACGAGAGTCCCGGAACATTATGAAGAGCAATGCTTAAACTTTTGGTCAGCCATGTCATTACCAGTGGTCCCATTATGCGAGGCTCGGTAGTCCGGTCAGTGCTCCCTCAAGACCGCCACCAGTAATTGCTAATTGTAGGGTGAGACACCCATAAATCTCAAGTTTCATAATAGTGATGATACAAGTTTGAGTTAAGGGTTCAATGGTAGGAGACAACACAGATAAGGTTATCTATTGCTAAGTGAGAAACGAAAACACTCTTGGAGCATTACTGTATTTTCTAATCATAATAAACGTTACATATATTATGTCTCACCCTTTGCGAGAGGCTCAGTCTACATATTCCACTGTGAATCGGATGAGACCTTCATAAATTCAACTTTTTGGACTAGCAAATGTTTCATTTTCAGAATTGATGCCCCTTCTCCCGAGAGCTCGAAAACTAAAGCGAAAGTGTCCTTGTTTATTATTAAATGGACTGTATTATACGGAAATTACGCTAGTTCTGCCACAACAACGCACTTTACTTACGAAAATACTACTCTTTGTATACTTTGAATGTTTTCTTGCATTTCATCAGGACCTTGACTTTTGGTTACGGCGATGGAGATATAAACTCTTGTTATTACAGATCGTAATACAATCCCGGCAAGATTGACTCGATTATTGGATTTAGGGTGCAATAAGGCATCAAATTATACGACCATGTGGAAGCTTTGTGCTCAGGGACATTTCATGCCACAGCTGTTGAGCGTAAAATATATTTACTGAAGAAAAAAATATGACGTTAACTTATTACCTCGATGCAGTCTAAGCATCGAAGCTTACAGCTCAGCGAGGACTTTTCTTTTGAAGGTGATTAATTATTATTATTTAGTTATAATCAGACATCACAGAGTCGTTGAGCTCCTTAAGTTCTGAGATGAGCTGCACGATTAATAACAAATGCTTGCACTGACTGGGCAGGTCCACTCAAATCTGTGTGGTTCGTCTTGGAATTTAAAAGAGACTGTGACCTCTGTGTTTGTTCGGCCTTTCTTCGCAGAGTAGTCAGATAGGAAACGCCGACCTCATCTAGCTTATTTTTAATATGACGTGTAACAGTGATTCGATATCCTATTTACAGAATAAACAATTTCATTTCATTGAATAGGCCCAAGGGCTCACCCTCCTTAAAATTAAATTACCTGCTCAAATGGGATCTTTAAGATTTTCTTGGGAAATAAAGTTATGGTGGTATATATTTCAAGGTGTCAAAGAAAACTCTCGCCATGAATTTTAGATAATTAAAAAAAACTGACAGTTCTGTTCAGCAGATGGGTAAGTAGGTACGTTCAACTTTTTCAGTACGCACATAGTATTTCTTATATTTATAAGAAAATCTTGTGATCAACTCCAAGTATAAGTAGGTACCTATTATTGCTTAAACATTACCTCAAAGGTTCTCCCGTTCAGCACATTCAGAGTGAAAGCGATCGTGAAAGATAAACATTAGTTTAGAGTTTCAATTAAGGCATGGTTTTGAAATTACATGGTGGGTTAATTGCCCTATAGATTATGCAATTAACATACCTATGTATATGGAGATTTGTACTATTGTGCCCTAAATTCGGGAAATACCGTTTTGTCTAAATGTGCCAACACATAGAGCCTGATGATGATGGCCAGAGACACTCAGACACTAGAGCTATCATCTAAGGCGTTCTACATTACATATAGTAGTCAAGTTAACAAAGGGAATAATATTGTGACCTTTTTCACTAAGAAGTTCGGAATGAGAGGAGTTTGCTTTTAGGTTACACAAGTCCACCATTATGACAATCAAAATTAAATGTCAACGAGTGAGCCTAATCGTTTATGTAGATTTTATACAGTAATGAATAATTATGTAGAAACGGAATATCTCCACGTATATATTGACGTTTAGGTACCTAGAACTAACGAGAAATCAAGTAGCACCCGTCTTGAGATTATGAAGAGATATTTTTATTAGATTGATGGTGGACTTATATGAGGATTTTAGGTCGTAAAGACCCCCTCCCGACACATAACAATATCATCGCCATAATATTCCGCTGTTATACGCGTCATCATATTTTTACGACACGCTTCTGATGTTCGATTAAAATTTATAGATTCAATAATATTGTGATGGGTAATCTGTATGTAAAAAAAGATGTTATTACGATGCGAATACATTTAGAACCTGAGAGTGAGAATGAGGTACTTATTGTAAATGACGCACCCATTTCCCCGAAAATAATATTAAGTAGCTAATCATCACGTAATATATTCGTTCTTTATCGGTTTTCACCTCAATCTTTGATATAAAATTCTCAAAGTAATGTGAACGACTATTCATAATGGAACATTATAGAACTGGATCATAATGGTAATGTATGAGCTGTGAATGTCAATAATGAGGTAATAAGATTATGAACATGCTGGATAGATGGATAGAAAGGAGCATAATACGGGCATGGTGCCAAGATGTGGATCCGAGTTTACACTAATGTGATTGTGATTACTGACATTTTGTGCATCACCTCTATCTATACCTGGAGATCGTGGGTATAGATAGATTAATGATGATACATTACACTTATTGTACCCGTTATAATAAGTGTAATGTATTATCATTAATCCGTCGCCTACCGCCATCAGTATTATCCCAGGCTTAGTTACCAGCGCCCATTCTGTAGGATACTTACATGTGGTTCCAGCCAGAGTGGCCGAGCTCGAATGAAAACCACAGCATCTATTTCTGCCACGTCGTAGCTTTTGTTACGTTGTATTTAACTTTTATACTTTTTATTGGATGACATTTCAAGTAAAACAAGGTATTTAAAGACGTAAAATTGAATTTTTTATTAGAAATTGACACTGGTAAAAGCGAGGGTTGATTAATTATTGATGAGTTGTATTTTACAGGCAGTATGTTTCCATCTAGTTACATCTCTGTTGACCAATTATTATTTTTGTCATATAAAAAATAAACATTACTTATATTTTTACCGGACTACGGCGAAGAAAAAAGGAGGGTTATGATTTTGACCGGTATGTATGTATGTATGTATGTTCATCTGTTCCCTCCTATCTTCCAAACCACTTATCACAATTTGACAAATGAGGAATATCGTTAGAAGAGTCGTAATTGTCCGCTGGTTATAGGCTATGTGAAGTCACATTAAATTAAAAATGGCGCCCTCTAGAGGACATAAAGTGAGGAACTTAAAAATAAATATGGTTTAATCGTACCATGTTGGGTATCAAATGAAAGGGCTTAATGAGCACATTTCAAAAATATATATATTATAACCCCAAAATAATTTAAAAAAAAACAAGTAATAAAAACTAAAACCCAACTACGACTTAAAAGGTATAAACAAGACACCACAGACAGACAAATTAAAAATCCGGAGTCACACGTAATCTGTTCGATTTATGCCCCTAACACGTGTGACTCCGGATTTTTAATTTGTCTGTCTGTGGTGTCTTGTTTATACCTTTTAAGTCGTAGTTGGGTTTTAGTTTTTACTACTTGATTTTTTTTAACAAAATAATCACGTTCATCATTACTGAATAGATAGAGACAGGCTTATTGAATAATTGACTATTTGGCACTGAAACTTTTGGTAAAAGCAAACAATTTACAAGAGATGATGGTGTCACTACCTACTATAAATTTCATAGAAAATGAACATGAATTTTGCGTTGATATTTTGGAACAAAGGGAATTCGCAAAGGGTGTCAAGCGAGATTAGATTTTTAATGAGAAGCTATTATTCTTGCTTCATTGCTTTGCACACAACATTAATTTTCGACTTCGTCAAACGATGTGTCATAAAAGATTTAAAAACAAAATTATGCGCTGATTAGTTTCAATATTGTCCTTTCCTACGTATTCATGGCTGCTTGACGCCTGCTTCGTGGAACTAATTTCTTGATGTGAATTGTTCGTTGCGCTAAGCTGGTTTGAAGGCTAGTCTTTGAACGAGAGAATGCGTTTTGGCATGTAATTATTTTATTAGTAGTCATATTTATAATAGTCAGGCATGAGTCTGCCAGAACATCAGAAGTTTTTTAAATAGAAAATTGTTTTTTTTAATCAACCATTTGTATCATGCGTGAATCACGGAAAAGTTTGTATCATGCATAACCCAGAGGAAATAACCGAACATGTAAACCGAGCGGATTGATGTCAAGGATCATATTTTTTCAATCATTCAAATCCTTCGCAATTCAAAGGTTTCTTTGGGAGGGTGTATGTTTTTAAAAGGTTTCCCGTTTCAAGGGTGACTTGTAAGGGATGCAAAGTACTAAAAGTCAGCTAATCAAATCGGGAGCCTTCGCGAAGTCTTTCAGTCGAGTCACGTCCGCTTTTGTCAGCCGCCGTCGACGGCAGTAAATTATTATTATGACGTCACATAATTTGACTATCCAGAGGATTTATTATCCGTATCACAGTTTGTACCGTATTAAGGCCGAAAGAGTTTAATCACTTTGTCGCGAAACATTTCTGCTATTTCGTTTTGGATTATCTTTTTATCTGTTGAGATAACGCAGATTGCTCGATCCTGTTTTGCTGTATGGTATTCCATAGCTTTCATTTATCTTTAATAAGCAGGACTGTCGAGTATTAATATATGCAGTATCATGTTACTTAGGTTTATGTTTAGAAGGTACCTACATATATTGCATTTTAACAAAAGTGTAAATTAACAAACATATAGGGCAGCTTAAAATCTTTTTACCAAAGGTATAATAATGTTTGTATTTAGTACCAAGTAACGAATTTTTCAAATACATCCTTTATAAAACAGGTCACAGTGACTGAAACTGGATCGCAGGTCGCTATTCCACCATCAATGTCAGGACACGTGTGTGTGTATGTGCTACGGACAGACTATTATGAAATACTTTCTAAAAATAGAGCATTGTTCAGTGTTCGTACATTTTCCTTTACATTGAATGCGAGTTAGAATCGCTATTCTCATACAGGACAGTAAGTTATCCTCTTTGTAATATACGTTACAGAAATATTTACGTTCAGCAGATTCAGAGATAAACGATGGGGGAACAGCCAATAAATGGTTATCGGGTTCCTATCAAAGTTTGATTAGGCATACAACATTTCGTATGATGTTTGAATAATTACCGATACCGTGGCAAAAGCGAGGAAGAAAAAGTGTCACGTACCAGTCGGTTGTTAATTTGTGTTGTTGTACTTCGAACTTTCGTTTCTTTTTCTTTGGAGCTACTTTGCTATCATGAAATATTATTATAGCAACGGGAGTTTTGCAAGAAATGGTAATTTTATTCAGGTAAACAAGAAATCATAACTTCTATCAACTAATAATTAGATTAAGTAAGCTTCTCTTGTTTCGAGATTATTTTACGAACTGCAAACTGCGGGGCAATTCCCTTATTTTTCCCGTCAATTTACCAACATTTTTGACAAGTTTGACAGATTGCGACTTGAATGTGAACGTTTTTTATGTAAGAGAATTGGGCCTCTGATTTTTTGCGAGCAGACATTTTTTATTTACCTGGATTGTGACGTCACCTGTGCCATAAAACGATAACTGTTACGTCCACTCTTAAAATTGTTCGAAATGAAGAGACTGAATAAACTCTACACCTTTTTCCTAGAATGTCGGAAAGGCTTTGAATCAGAAAAAGGAAGTTAACAACAGAGGGTTTAAACAGCTTTTGAATAAGGGTCAAGTCCGTGAATGTGAAGAGGAATACATTTATTTTACGATAGCACTTCTATCCGCAAACTTAATAGGACTGAATGATGGAAAAATAGGTTTATTGGATTTTCCTTACCAGTGATATTATGTTCCTATGTATTTATGAAGATACTCCTTTCATAAAGGGATATTATTCAGGTAGCAAGCATGAAATCTCCCGACAGAGCCAGGCATTTATCTATCTGTAGCATCCATGTACCATGTTCCATGTACCTACCTAACATGTAAGCCGGTAGGTTGGTAAAGTGAAGTGTTTGTGCCCAAGCACAGATCAAGTACTTAATATAAAAAGTAATCAGCAGCATTTTAGGTACCTACCCACGTACTGGATTTTCACGATATTGTTTTAAACGTACATTTTAACCGGAGCGTGTATGCGTATAGGCTTACAATATGGCGTCTAAAATACTACCACGTGACGATATCTAGTTGCAGAATAGACTTCGGTAAAGTCACGAACTGTTACGAGCGTGTACAATATCTTGTCTCGCGGTAAATTGGTATTGAGTAGTTTCGAGATAGAGATATTTACTTACACGTTCATTGAATTGTTTCAAGTTATCTGTCTGAAGTGTCGAAGTCCTTGAGACATTTGCTAAAATTATAAAGTTACTCGTCACTCAATCCCGAGAACTCTTACCTTGCAGATCATACATATATGATATCTATGTATTGCAACGACTAGTAATGCAGCAGAGTATAGGGGTGCTACCGTGCTAAACTGTTCGGAGCGGCATGATTCGGCACAGCCGGGCGGCAAAATGGGACGGGATTAAGCGAGGGTAGACGCGTAGATTTTTTTTTTTTGGTTGGCAAATTGTCAAATATATCCTCCCGCTCTGGGCGGAGCGGGAGGGCGTGTCAGACTCTTATTGGCTATAACCCATCCGTGTTCCTTCAGTTGCCTGTAAGTTGCCAGATGTCACGGTATCCCTTTCGGACTTTCCCGCGACCCCGACAGGTATCGGCCCTAGCGGACCTCGTCAGTTGCGGTGACATCTCTTTGAGGCGCGCGTGGAACACAACGCGCCTTCGGCGTCGACCCGGGCCTGGTCCTTATCGGACGGCGAGCTACCCATTGCTCACCGTCCGCAAGCCCGCGCCTACGGTGGCCGGGATTCCCGACGCCCTTCCTCGACACAGGTGTTATAAGAACAACATAATGAAAGAATAATATTATTTTAAATCATTATACAGGGTGTTAGGGTAAACACCGTTATCCTTGCAACCAGTGGTTTGGTTTCATTTATAGAACGTAAAATCAATTGAAAATGACAACTTTTTTTTTCTTTTTTTTTAATCTACATTTTACCACAAGAGACGCAAGTTCGTTGTCCTATGCGCTAGGGCAACGAACTTGCGTCTCAACACGGGCGGGGGGTGCGGGATGTGACCTGACTGGCCGCGAGCGCGACCCCTCCCTCATTCAGTCACCTGTTTCGCTAGAGAGCACGGTGTCTGATAGAAACTTTTTAAAATGTTTTAATGAAAATGACGTTTTTTTTATGTTGTGTTCGGTCATTTATTTTTATATTTAAGTCAACTTCCCATGGTTTGAACGACAAGACTGTTTACCCTGACAGCCTGTATTATGATTGCTGGTTGATGGGACATAAACATAAATGACGAAATGTGGGTGTCCGCCTAACCCTGCGGGGAATACAGGTGTGATGTTATTATATTCGCCTTTTTTTAGTAAGTTATACATTCGCCATGAATCGCTGAAAGGTTTCTAAAGGTACTACTTAAAGAAATGAATCCATAAGTACTCATATACTGAAGAGCGAACAAAGAGTAAAATACTGTAAACATAAGAAATCCCAAAGGGACCTCATATCCGTAAAGGTACCTATAACTTGGTAGTCAAGTACCAATAGCAGCGTTTCTACATCCTGTTGATCTGTGGGAATCAATACCCCAGTGATTGTTATGCCGTAAAAATTTACGACTGCCATTTAGATTTCTTTGCTAACTTTATTCTTTTGTATCCCTGACTGTTTTGTTATATAAAGAAAATAATTCGGAATCAAAACAATTTCTACTATACTTATAGCCAAATTTTTCATAGTAAGCAAACGTCTGTATTTTTTATTTACTTGAACATTCAAGTACTTATATAAAATAATATAGGTATTAAGAAGTTTCTGGAAAATTAAAATGTCAACTTAATAAGGACACAATCATCACACATGCTTTCCCTATTATATTCTAAAACAGTTGTTTTACTTTTTACTTTTTCTTTTTGTTCATAATTTTTTGTAATTTTTTATGTTTTATTTCATTTTTCTTTTAATTAACTGTAATTTATTTTTAGTATAACCTTCAAAACATGTTGATTATGTAACAAAAAAAACCCCGACCCCTGTCATACAGGATGTTGTAGTTCAGGGGTCGAGACCATAAAGCCTCCTGCAAACTGGTGTGATATCGCGGGCGCGACTGGCAGCGCAATCCTTGTCGCGCCCGCGATGTCGCGCCTTTGTTTGTGGGAGCCTTAATGATGTTTTGGAAATAAATTACTATTACTATATTATAATCAGTAGATAATGAAAATCTCAAAACGATCTCGTTCATTCCTGAAAATAATAAATTACATAACGAAGTTACACTTCCGTATAACTACGTTAACTATATACTACTTACTAACTTATACGTAGGTACTTATGCCACTATTTCGGCGACAGATAATTAGTTTAACCGACTTCGTGATCCCTTTCAGAAGTTTATCAAGTTGATTATAAATACCAACAATCTGCCACAACTTTCAACCCTATTAGTTGAATTAGGTATAAATCCATTTCTAATGCCAAAATACGGTCAAATACCTTTCGACGTTATAAATCTACGTGTCGCATATTGAGTTTGTATTTTTTGGCGTCTGTATCTGTATAAAATCAAATTTTATATTAAACTTGGAAGCTAATCCTACTGCTGTTGAGGTTGACCGCTATTATGGGATTATGGGATTAAAGGACTGTAGGATTATATCAGGCAAAATTAAACTGTAATGTACGGCATTAAAGCTTGACGTTGGCTAATTGCATACCTAATATGAATCGTTGAGTATCAAGGTAATCGCACCACATGTAAGCGAATCGTAAACCTTATTTGCACATGGTGGAACTGGTCGATGATTGACGAGGCTTTGCCAATCGACATGACAGATGGTTGCCAGATTTATATGATTCCCAGGCCAGTGAAGAGCAGCAGAATTATCAATATAGGAATCTGTGGTTAATATTCTCATGTCCAGCATTGTTTGTACGAGTAATTCCAACTCTACCGGAGTGACGTATGTTTAGCAATTCCCACCTAGGATAAAAAAAATCAAGTTGATGGGTACTTAGATTACAATACAACATTTTTTCGGAATTTAATAACACACATACCTGTAATGCTCGAAGGGTTAGGCAGAGGTGTACCTGGTGTACATCCACATTTCACGAGTTATGTTTAAGTCCCATGTAATAGGGAGCAAGCCTACTGCCATTAACCAGGCACAATTCCAGACTGCGTGCTGCTGCTGAGAAATTCTTGATAAAAAAACTCAATAACCCTTTGCCCGACCTGGGACTCGGACGCAGGACTTCATGTTCAGTAGTGCTTGTGACCAATAGACCAACGAGGTATTGGACTCTTAATACTTACCTACTCTTATCACTCTAACTACTTACATGACTGCCCGTAGTTCCGAGTGGTGAATCAAATATTGACTACTGTTCGAGGAAGATAGGGCAACAAGGAAATTAAGATGAACGACCAACTTCTAAGTTCAATCAGGTCAACTTATGTATTATTGAGTAGACCGGTACATTTTAAGTGGTTTACCGCTCCTGGGTCCTGCTTAAAGAATAGGCCTTGTTTTAGCGAACTAGTTTAGTAGTGTTACACCTATATATTAATAAACGCGTAGGTTTTTAATTTTGACTGATAAATTACCAAATAATAGAAACAATCATCTTGAAACTCCGGAGATTAGTTAAACTTTTAAGGGTGAAATGAAGAGGAATATTAATTTAACTGGGACTCGACTAACGTAGGGAGGGGAGAGTGGTTCAGGCGCCGGTCATTTATAGCTGTCCAAAGGCTCAGAGGTCGAAGGGCACTGGGGCGCTTGTGTGAAACATTTCAAAATAGCATGTTTTTATTTAACCATCTGCGATAAATCAACGCCACTGTTTGAGGTCAGCACTTCAGTAGGATGACCTTCAGTAGTCATTGAATTAAAACGCCACGTAACTTCAGCGAGAAGTTAAATTCCGTGATAAATGATTCTGGGTTCAATTTTGAATTTCGGCCAACGCGCGAGTAATTAACAGACTATATCTAGTTATAAAAGATGGAATCTGTTGAAGTTTTCGATCACTTATTTTCAAGGGACAAATAGGTACATTATATCCGCTCGTGATACAGTTTTATATTAGTACGAGGGGATAGGGCGAATCAGTCCAAAGAGAACCAAACCAGTTTTACAATCTACCATTTCACAATCTCCAATTGTTGACCTGACTAAATTTTATTGTCAAAGTAACATTAAACTATTTTTGTCTATCCTGGGCTAATTATTAAGTTACTCTGTATGGTTGTCTCATATTCATGAATAAAGACATATTATTATTATAGATTACATATCTACCTACATAATATTATTTAATACAATTTTGGTACCTATAGATTCTTCAAGCAGTTTAAGAATAACTCGATAAAATAATTTATAATGTATCTAAGTTTATTTTCAATTAAGGAGAAACAAACATTTAATTAATTCTTTATTTCAGAATGTAGGGTTTCAAGAAAGCGTAGCTTTATTTGAATTTCCTGAGAAATTAAAGTGAAGAAGAAAGGATCAATTACAAATGAAGCCTTTGCCAAACTTTACTTTTTAATGGATTTTTAAGAAAACGTAAATAAATGATGTGGCGTTTTCGTGTTCTGTACTAGCAGCTCAAATTCCGTTGGTTCTCACGAAACTGTTGAATCGGAATGATATCTTAAGCTTACAGAGCCGTGTTAAGGGGGGGGGGGGGGGGGGTGAAAGGGGCGACAGCCTCGGGCGCCAAAATCATCTTGACGAAAGTCAAGTCAGTGTAGGTTCGTAGCAACCGCCGGCCGCCGCGCCTTATATCATCCGTTTCAATGATATGGGGGGGAGCTACAAGGGCCCCCACGACGCGACGAGTGGAAGCAAAAAGCCCGTAATGAGTAAAAAACCGGCAAGTGCGAATCGAACTGGCAAACGAAGGGTTCAATAGAGAGAGAGAGATGAGAGTTATTATTTTCTGCCTATCCTCATGTGAAGAAGTTATGAGTTTATATAAGTATTATAATCTTGATAATAATATAGAACACCAGATCGTATCACAAGATGTGTTAGGTACTCAAGCTTTGCGAGGTTTCTAGACTCGACTGAAGTGATCTAACAAACTAAAACGTTCAAACTGGAGTTTATAACTTTATTAGATGAACCAGGCGGTTAGTAACATTAGCAATAACTGGATCAAATTCATAATGAACGATGGCTTGTATCTTTCTCACAAAACATATTTACTTTAGCCGGGTAGCGGTAATTGTCACGCGACATGAGGAAATTCAATTACGTCCCGTGTTATTCTTGTTTCTGAACATAATTAATGTAATGACACTTTATTTTAGGGTCACACAGTTTTCAATGCAATTAACTTGACAGAATTTCGAGTCTTAGATTTTGTTAGCTGCTTTGTCTCATTCTTGACATTAACATCTAAACTGGCACATCTATACAATTTCATTTCTTCGTCAGTTGCCAGATAGTGTGGTAAACTTTGTATTCTCTCCAATTTTAAAGAGTTTAAAATCTTACTTATTGAAGACTTCAACTGAGCAAACACGCAGCCGTTTGATTTTTCAGTTAAATTCCTCCCAAGTGGCAACTGACGGAGAGCTAGAACTGCATCGCGATGTTGTTTGCAAATTTTCAATTTGAGTGGTTTAGTTTGTGCATCTTTTGCGATGACCTTTATTGCGGCATCAGTGCTGCGATCTAAATGTTGTGCAGGCTGGATACTCGTAGACTTATTTCGCTTCCCGTATATAACTGAGCTCCGAGACTGGATTCCTACTTGACGACATCCGTCCAATCCCCTTCCAGCTTGAACAGATATCGAACGAGATTCTGGTGGCTTGGCTTTCCTTATGTTGTAAGAACTGTAAGTCGAGCATGCAGCATCACATAGTTGGATAGATTTGACATCGACGTGAGCAGCGGTTGATGTTGTTAGGGCTGTTGAGGGTTCTTCGCGTGGACTGCTAAATATGCGCAGTCGTAGTTCATGAAATAGAGCCGTAGAAGGGTCATTAACTAGGTTACCTAAATTCCAAAGAAACTGCGACATGTAGATTGTGTAGATTTGTTCGACTACATAAAATAATAATTCATATTATATTTGACAGTTTATTTAACATGTCAACGGTCATGTTACCATAGAGAACTATATCTGAATAGGTCTTTTATGTTTATGATTTTATTAAAAATATGACTTTTTTATTTTAACAAGGATTTATTTGGTACTTTTCAACGAGGAATTTTTCCTCGTGCGTGTATGACCGATGTTTGAACGTAAACAAAACGAAAGGAGTATGTAAGGATCTTAGCAGGTGACTTTCTATAGTTTCTGCCTACCCCCCCGGGAAGCAGGCATGAGTTTATGTTACATTTTGTTTATCTTTTCGTAATGTATATAGATTTGTGTGTAGGTTTTAGGTTCTACTTGAGAAAATTGATGGCCAAAAGACATGTAAAGTCAGGTAAATTCATTTTTAAGTAAATTGACGACTAACTTATATTGTCTGTGTATTCTGAAATGGTTATAACACGGCAGGTGCCAATTTCCTTAAGAATTAATTTACCTGACTGTACCTACATACCCAGCTAAGTTTAATAAGGCAGAAACTACCTAAGAGTCTGCCTTATGGTTCTGGTAGATTATTATGTGTGTACGTACATAATTCAACTGTTGTAGATTAATTCTCAGATTTGAATATTCAATACAGCATCCTGAAAGTAATAAAAATAAATAAAATAAAATTTATTTCAGGTAAGACCCATATCAGATAACATATAAATTTGAAAATTTGCAGCCAATCACATTAATGCATCATAATCAATCACACTCATAATAATGATAATAGCGGACCGGTTAGACGGTTCTTTTCAAAGGCACTGGATCGCACTCCCATGTGTCTGTGTGATTTTGTTTGTTTTATTTTTGTGGTTTACTAACATAGTTCCTAAGTACTAACACAAATGTGGATGATTCTGTAAAAGATAGTCTGAAATAAAGTTTTATATATTTTATATATATTGGAGAAAAGCAGTCTTTATAAAGTTCCGCTGGCGGCAGGTTCTGATTTATCCAAGTGGTGAGGAAAATATTGGAATTATTGCAGTCCACTGATTTGGAATACTCAATTTATTACTTCATAGCCAGCTACTTAACTCAAGTATAAAGGTATATTTTAAGAAAGACTTTCGTTCGTTATATTTTTCCTTTTTATACTTACTCATTTGAGTCAATTGGAGGAATGTAAGGTAAGTTTGAAGGTAGGGATAAGGTAAGGTAGGTTGAGGTGGAGCAGTCCGGAGATTGTGCGGAGTGCCCGGTAATCGGCAAATAAGTTTGTTCCTTTCAGGAAATGATGGCGTTATAGTGTTTTATTTTTATGAAACGAACTTATGAGCAGTTCTATAACCTCTTAACCCAAGTAGCAAAATTTGGTCATGTAAATATCCTAGGAGCATGTATTTTTTTGTCCTATTGAAATCCTACAAACGTTTACAGAACCGCATTTGGGCGCAGTTTATAGGACCATTACGCCCTATAGACATTTTTTTACGGTCCGGTAAAGTGCAATTCGATTTTATAATTATCTTATTAGGTGTTTTTACAAGATATAATTGTCCTATAAAGATCCGGTAAACGCACTGAATAAGCGCGATTAGGCCTCTAACGTTATGACGAGTGCAGCTACTGGTGTAATAATTTAGTTTTAAGATTACCTTGTATTTCTCATAATAAATGAATTGTATTCTTTTTGAGAAAATAAATGTCTTAAACCGTAATTGATCCAACAGTTGTCAGCGCGATGCCATTACTAGAGCATTCATTCGATCAATTTTTGTAACGATGACGTGCTGCAAGTATCTTAAGAAAATAAATATTATTTTCTAAGTATTCCACATTCTAATATCTATTTACAATAGGTAAGAACTTTTGTCTTTTGACTGTTGTGTTTACCATGCCTACTCAACTTGCGAAATTAATTTTATTGATAAAGTGTTCGATGATAATAAACATATCTTCACGCCCGGCGCCCCTTCAAAACTAAACATGTTTGTTATTAACTTTATTCAATAATAATTAACAAATACTTAAGCCGCCATATATCTGGATCCCGTGCCATATTAATGCATTATCAAAACAGTTATAAACCAACTTAGTCAAATTTAAGACTACTACAGGATATACCTACTTCGCCACCATATTTAAGTTTAAGGGTTCTTTTAGAGAATACAACAGAAAGAAACCCCTGCACGCCAGTATATGTGTGGTAATGTTTTAAACAGAACTAATATTTTCAGAATAGTGTCAGAATTAAGAATTTGAACCGATTTTACATTTCTTAAAATCGATTACGAAATACATAGATAAAACTAAAGGTATGGTATGGTATGGTTTTGGTTAGGAGCAGGTAGGAGTAGGGATGCAAAACGGTAATATATTATGTCATTATCAGAAGGTACTTATTTTAAGTTTATTTAAGTACGTTAAAACCTTTCTAAAACCTTTCTCAACTGTTCTATTAAACTGTTATGCCAATAATATCCTGTGCCCACAGTAATAACGTCTATTTTATTATTGTTAGTTGTAAGGACAGTGCAGGCATCCATAGAGAAAGCATATTTTATTCAAAGTATAAAATTTAAAAAAATGTGAACTGAATGTGATATAATTCTTAATACCCCATGTTTTAAATTCTCCGGCAATTCATATTTTTTTCAAAATCAGTATTATTATCATAATTAAATTCACTGTCACTCCTTCCGCTTTTATTTTCATTATCTTCTTGATTATAACAAATATCAGAAGTAGACCTAGAAATCGAAATAGACCTAGAAGACTGGGAAGATAATTATCTTCCCAGTCTTCTAGGTCTATTTCGATTTTACTTTGTACGGAACCATCACAAACTTCACGAGACTCGCTTTTATTCAATAAAAGTATCGACCGGTTATCTGATCCCGATTTCATTTCAACGTACTTTTTCGAAACTCTTCTTCGATAACTGCCACTACGCTTAAATCTTTTCCATTTGTTTAAATCCATTTCTATTTTCTCTTGTTTTCTCTAACAAATCACAAAATAAAAGCAAAATGGATGATTACTCTAGTAATAGCATATGTAGGACACATTTATGTAGAATCTTACCTATAAAAATCGGAGGGCATGCTAGTTTGGTGCTAACAATCCATTAAAACTCACGACTAAGACAAATCGATCCTATAATATTCTTGACCTATAGCAGCTATATCTAAGACGTCTATAGAAGTGCATATCTTATAGAAGAATGAAACAAGACGTTAACAAGAGCAAACAATCATATTAAATGCGTTTATAGGACGAAAAGTGACATTTTACTAATTAGTTTTATGACATGCGCTTATAAGACTGCACGTTCTAGTAAGAATCTTATAAAATTATCCTGTAAATGTTTATAAAATTCTTTATAGGATCGTATGTACTTGCAGCGCAAATCCTCTTTTAAATGCTGTTGTAAGATCACTGCCTTAGTCAAAACGTCTATTAGATTCCTATATGACGTTTATTCTTATAAGTCGATTACTATAGGAAAATTTTGCTACTTGGGAAATACCATGAAACAGGATACCTAAGTAAAAACAAACAGTTTACAAGTTAGGCTGTGGCAGCGTCACTTGAAGTTAAGTCGACTGCAGTCGCCTACGTGACGACGACAGCCACCGACAAGTGACGACGGCTGCAGTTAGTTACTTCCTGTCGTCAACGAAGTGCCTTTCGTCTATAAAGCCTAACATTTATAAATCAAGGTTGCTTTTGAATATAGACTGCTTTATTCTTAAATGTTACGCCGGATATTGTTCTCAAGTCGAAGAAATTCGGATTTGAACGGCAAAAGGGGTTCAGTTGTCTGTGAACGAGCGATTCTCCAAATACATATTTCCGATACGAAATATTGACACCTTTCGGAATGAGGTATCTTATTTGTCTCTTTCCGTTTCAAATGTTTCAATTCACTTCACTGCAACAGTTCTTAAGGATATCTTTCAGGGCTTTGTGTCGCAAATTCAGCATTACAAGACATTTTATTTCTCTTACTTTTTTCTGCCTCAAGGTCATGAATAAATGTAACTAAAAATCGTACACTCGAACTCAGGAGGGTACTAAGTAGTTAGAGATAGGTCTTAAACTTTAAATTGGTACCTAATGTAGGAGGACCTAAGCACATTACCCTGGATGATTTGATTAATAAGAAATTCTAGATTAGTTCTTCTAGATCCAGGATTTCAGCCCCAGCCAACTGCTCAGAGGGGTGAGACAGGGGATGTGATATCCCCGAAACTGTTTACCGATGCGCTGGTGGACGTTTTCGAATTTTGACTTTTTACATCTCACACCTTTACTTTGCCGATATCATCGTCATAATGGCAGAGACGCCGCGCATACTAAGGTGGCAGTGGGCTGCATGGCCATGTATCTTGAAGGAACGATGGCGACCGCGTATCGGCAATCGTAGCGTGTCACGACCCCCAGCTAGATGGACCGACGACCTTAAGAAAGTGGCCGGGACATACTGGATGTGGAAGGAGGAGGACAGGGTGTTGGGACGCATCTTGGCAGAGGCCTATGTCCAGCAGTGAACTGCGGTAGGCTGAGTTGATTATTCGTTCTTAAACCTTTAAAGAATAGTACAGTTCTAGTTTAAACATTATGTCGTCTCCAGCGACTTCGACGGTTTATCGAATGGCTCATTTCAGGTAGGTACCTACTATATTCTGGGCCTTATATATCTTTCATCATCATCATCTGCCTAGCCTTTTCCCAACTATGTTGGGGTCGGCTTCCAGTCTAACCGGATATATCCGGATATAGCCTTATATATCTTTATAATATGTAAAAAATCACTAGTGACGACATGCTTCTAAGTACATAAGATAATCTCAATGGTCCTTTTTGTGCACAAGAAATTCCAGATACGCAAATGATTTCGACACGAGGAGCTGTTTATTATAGTAAGATGGATTCTACGATAATACGTAAGTAGGTAGACACTGCCTACAAATGATTACTGGTTGAGAAAGAGGTACCTATTTGCAAAACGAGTTAAACAGAAATCAGTATCAGTAATCAGTTGTCTGACAGTTTTCGTATGGAATGTAAAGAGATCTCCGTAATAATTTAATATCGTAAAAATATATCTAAGTTATAAAAATTAAGTAAACATGTTAATAATAAGTGCTAAATAGACCAATGGTTACGTGAAAGTGTTATCACAACGTATATATCAATAAAACTTACAAAAAATCTAAATTAAAATAGTGAACAAACATATTAAAAAAACCCTCTTAAAAACATTGTGCAGAAACGTAATAAACAAAAGTGAAAGTAAATTATACAAATATACATTGCATAAAGTGATAAAAAAGGGCCAGCTCATTATCAAAAACGAATTATTGATGAACCTAAAGTGATATTGGTGAACACTACATAAAATGATAGGTAGATGTGAAAAAAAATCATAATCGTATCCAACGGACAGACGTTACATTTAAAAACAAAATACTCCGTAAGGGTTCCTCAATTCAGCGAAGCTCACCAACTGCACGGTGGCGGATTGAGTATAAGCGTTACACCTGCCATTTAAATGCTCGGTCGCTGGTTCGATCCTCACAAACTGGGGTGACTTTTTGTGGTCAAAAAAATTTGATCACGACTTCTTATAAAGGTATCGCATCAAGATTGAGTAAAAAAATAAGATTGAAACATAATTATTATCAATCATCACGACGGTGTTCCTCGGACGTGTGGGCAGAGGTGTATAGGTGAATATCGCCTTATAATGGACGATACGACAAACGTTACATTGAGAAAACCTCAGGTGGTTAGATGCAAATCACTAGAGGATAACATGAACAATGTCCATTCTTTAGACTCTTCTCCGTCCTTCGACCTACTGGGAAAAAGCTTGGATTTATCAACAAACCTGTTTCCATCTAGTTTTATTGAAGAGATGAAATCTGAAATAGCAAGTTTAAAATCGAATCTGCAAAGTACCCAAAACGAAATGGACAATTTGATTCTGGAAAATATTGGATTAAAAAATCAAGTTACTCAGCTCTCCCAGGAAATTACTATTTTAAAACAAATTTGTAGAAGTCCCACGTCAACTTGGAAAAACCATGTATCATCCAGTCGGAAAAATAGTGTGAAACGCCGACTCACAGATGATTTTCACCATAGTCCTATCACACTTTGTCCTAAAAAGGGAATGTTTAAAGAAACAACCAAACCACTTACACAATCTCTTCCAGACTCGGAAACTAAAGTGGATGACGAGTCAGCGAAAATTACGCAGGCACGCAAAACATTAGGATCCCCAACTCAACCTCAACATAATGTAATACACGCTATCAGTGTTGACAGCGTAGACACCGTAAATAGCATCCCAATTAACATAGAGAAAGATCTTGTAACAAGAATCAACGCTAGTAACGGAGCAAATAGTAACTCCACTCGCCTGAACTCTAATAACGACAACGTGGCACCAGTTAAAATCAAAATATCGTCCAGATCAAAGGAAACATTAAAAGAAACTGATATAAGCAGAATATTCTTATTTGGGGGTAAACAGTGCCTTAAAATTTCTAAAATACTACAGAAATCGAGAGAAGGAACTCCTTATAAACATTACCGAGTGATATCTTTCATCAAATCTTATGCATCAACGGAAGAAATACTAAATTGCGCCAAATTGTTCGATGTTACTCCGGATGACCGAATAATTGTTTGTGTTGGACAACATGACTCAAACGTACTCAAAATAATGTCAGAACTGTGTATATTTCTAAAGATAACTCAATGTCCAATATTTGTTTTAAAAGTTTTTAATAATGCATATTTAAATGAATTTAAAATTAACCAAATGCTAAAGATGATAAGTTACCAGTACAAAAATTGCAATTTTATTGACTTTGACGACAGCGTACAGTTCACTATGTATGATATTTGTAAACAGATCAATTCTACTCTGGATCAAATAGACTACAACCTTAAATTTCTCAATTACAACACTACTTCGATATGTACTGGAGACAATACTGTGAGGCAAGGAAACAAGGACTACTATCGAAACATACAGGCTAATCAAATAAATCAATGTTCAAATCGTCCTAAAATAATAATGTCAGATCGTAGTACACAAACAGAACAAAATATGCTGCAAGATAATAGTGAAACTAGTACCAACACAGATGAGCTTTTTCGTGACTAACCTCTTAAGAGTACTTCATCAAAATGTAGCAGGGATCTTGAGTAAACGTTATAATTTAGAAATACAGTTATCTAACCTGTATTTACAAAATACCGAGCCAGACGTTATCTGCTTGACCGAAACATTTATTGATAAGGGTAATGAGTGTCTTTTTAAAGTGACGGGTTATGATTTGGCAGTATCATATTGCAGACAAATTAAACAAAAGCGTGGAGGTGTTGCAATTTTCATTAAACGTGGCATGAATTACAAAGAATTGTCATTCCTGAAGGAACACAGTCTTGATAAACACTTTGAATGTTGTGGCTTGGAGTTACCTTCACATAACATTTTCATAATAGCTTTATATAGAACGCCAAATTCAGATTTTTCTTTATTTCTTTCAAAACTCACTGCAGTACTTTTCTACATAGACCATAAATATAAAAAGAAAAAAAAAATTCTTTTAGGCGATATAAATGTAAACACCTTAAAACCAGATAACAAAACGAAAGATCTTCAGAATCTAGCTGCAAATTATAATTTAATTTTTCATATTACTGGCCCAACGCGGCAGAACACCTGCATCGATCATATCATAAGTAATATCCCACTAGCCAAAGGCGAGCTTTTGCACTGGGATATTTCTGACCACAATACGGCACAAATGTTAAGTGTTCCTGTCAAACATAAGGAAATTCCTCAACAGTACTATATTTTTAAAAGAGACTATAGTTTGGAAAATATTATTAAAGTCAAGGAATGTCTGTCTAAACTTTCCTTCTCAGAAGTTTATAGCAAACTTAACATTAATTCGGCTTATGAATCGTTTCAGGAATTGTTTCTATTGTTTTATAAGTTATGCTTCCCTAAAGTTAGAATTAAAATGACAAATAAATGTAAGAAAACCAACTGGATAACTAAAGGTCTAAGAATTAGCAGTAAACGTAAACGCTCATTGCGTTTTATTTATTATAAGAATAAGTCAGACCGTAACAAGACGGTTTATAAAAAATACAGTAAATTACTTAGATGTTGTATAACTAGTTCTATTAAAACATCAAATGACAAAATGTTAAGATATTCAAAAAATAAAAGTAAAGCGGCTTGGACACTTATAAAGCAAGAATCAGAATGCAACAATAAATTATCATTAATAAAGAATATAAACATTAATAATACACTTATAGAAAACCCAAAAAAAATAGCGGACTCGTTTAATAACTACTGGATAGACTTAACAAATTATGAGAACGACAATATAAGGAATACATGCAAAACTAATACGTGCGATAGTCTGTTCCTTCGGCCATATGGTTACAATGACATACAAAAATTTATACTTTCCCTAAAAAACACAGGAGCGGTCGGGTATGATGAAATTTCGACAAAAATTTTAAAGGCTTGCTCAGTGGAAATAACTCCTGTGTTGACACACTTAATAAATTTGTCATTCTCAGAAGGCTGCTTCCCAGAGTTGTTGAAGTTTGTAATTGTTAAGCCTCTTTATAAAAAAGGCGATAGTTCGAAAGCCGATAATTACAGACCTATTAGTCTCATACCAATAATTTCTAAAGTTTTTGAAAAAGCTATGCAACACCGTCTCTTAGAATTTATTGGGAAACATAAGATTCTTAAGAAAGAACAATACGGGTTTCAAAAAAGGAAATCGACCACTCTTGCATGCTTCAATCTTGTAAAAAATATAATTGATGAAGTAGACATAGGTAACCGGGTATCTGTTATCTTCTTCGATATGTCGAAAGCTTTTGACTTCGTGTCTCATAGATTGCTACTTTCAAAGTTGGAACGATATGGCATTCGGGGTCCAGCCCTTAGTTGGTTTGAAACTTACCTACTGGGTAGAAAGCAATGCGTTGAGATTCCAAGTATGACTGAGAATAAAGAACTGGAGGGAATTAGGTCTCTTTCAAAATTCAACAACTCGGGTGTACCACAAGGGAGCGTTTTGGGACCCCCTTTATTCCTATTATATATTAATGATCTTCCTGAACATACATCCAATCCATGCACATTATTTGCAGATGACATTTCCATTATTATGACATCACCAATTAATATTGACATAAATAATTACAGAATTGACATTAATAATACAATTGAATCAACAATTTCTTGGTTAAGGTTTAATAATTTGCATGTAAATATAAATAAAACAAAAATTGTACAATTTAGGACGTACGGACGTAAGCGAGAAAAACTTAACATTAATTATAATGGACAACCTCTATTAGAGGCAGAGGAAACTACCTTTCTGGGAGTTGCATTGGACGGCTATTTCTCCTGGAAACCACACGTAGAAAAAGTATGCAACAAATTAAATAAATTCGTTTATGTCCTCTACACACTGCGAAAGACCTCGTCTCAGAGTACGATGTTGACTGCGTATCACGGTTGCGTTGCATCGACTCTACAATATGGCCTTATATTATGGGGTAACTCAACAGACGCAGATAAAGTCTTTAGGGTACAAAAAAAATGCATTCGAGCGATTTGTGGCATTCCACCATGGGAATCTTGCAAACCATTGTTCCTAAAATTAAAACTCCTTACATTACCCAGTTTATATATCCTAGAATGTGCTAAATTTGTCCGTCGGCACTTTGACCTGTTTAAAAAGGCTCATGACCGTTGCCCTCGAAAAGTAAGAGATCCAGATAGAATAGTTCTGCCTAGGGCACCAAAGACTTCTATGTATAAAAAGAACTGTTATCATACGTGTGGACTGATTTATAACAAAATACCAAAGTACTTTAAAGAGTTACCTAACAATTTGTTTTTTATAAAATTGAAATTATGGCTGCTGGAAAAACGGTTTTATTCTATAAATGAATTTATAAATAATATTAAATAATAAATTAAAATAATGTGAAGATAATAATTATTAATAATGAATGTATTGTAAAATTAATTAATAATGGAAACATTTAAAGCATGCCATTGGACATAAATATTATATTTTTAGCATTAAATTCAATACATTGTAATGTTTTGCATGTCATATGTCTGACTATGTATTAGGAACTTATTACTGACTTTAAGACCAACACTGTACCAATACTTATTGCAAATAAAATGATTATGATTATGATTATGATTATGAGTAGGTGTTAATAATTCTCAATTCTGTAGAAAAGTTGACATTTTCAATCTGATATCGACTAACCAATAAAGAAACGAAAATTCGAACCAACTTCAACTTTTGATTTTGTGATGGCGTCGTCCGGGGGCGGACTAGCTTTTCGTGCACTTTTGAATCTTTTGATTGATGTTCTTAGGTGAAGGACTGTCACCTGCTCGTCAGGGACACCCGAACTGCTTGTTACCACTTCTGTTTCATTTCTACAGTGTCAGTTGTCAGTGTTAAATCCATAAACTGTCAAAACTCCGTTTTCATCGGTTTTTATGTTGGCTACATGAGCTGAGATTTTTTCATAATAGGACTACTGATGTTCTTAATTGAATTTCTATCTCTGGTTATAATAATACTAAGCTATTTTTAGTAACTTCATCACCATCAAAAATGCCTTAACGCGAAAGTAATGAATTAATAAAAAATGTAGGCCATTAGTAGACTTTCGTAACCATTAGTTCCGAATAAATTGCGAATTCCGTATTTGATTAAATAAAATTTTCAAGGTCAAAACCAGGATAAATTATCGAGAGCAAAGTATTTTTAGTATGAATCGTTTTATTACGTACGATAACGTTGATGAATATGATCCAATTGACTTTTGCTTGCCTAGAAATGAATGTTTAAGTTTTTAATGTTAAAATATTTAACAAAATGCAAAAATCTTTTTGTAGAATATTTAATTATGGGTCCTGATGTAGGGGGCAACCGCATGCTCTGTTTCTGACACAGACTTTAATTATAGAGTTCAATTTGGCGAGTGACGGCTTTATGATAAAAATTAAAAAGTATAATCTGATTCGGACATTTCCAGCAAAACCTTTCAAGCAATAAAATATTTATTTGGGAATGAACATACAGTAGGTACCTGTGAGGAATAAATGGCACCTTGAGCTTTAGAAGGACACTGTCTTATATATAGGTGACAGAGACGACACACGCTCTAAAAAGCCGTACTTTTTCTAATACTCGATGTACCAGACTAATAGATGGTACTTTTCTCATGACCACTACTACACCTATGCAACTAGGCAACTTGTCTTCCTTTATGGGCAGAGAAGTTGCAAGTGTATGACAAATTGTGCCTTATGGAGAGCCGTTAGCGATTAAGCTAACTTACACAATTCAATGTCCATCTCAAATAGACTTGTCTGTGCTGCACAGACGTCTTTTTGAGATGGCGTTATTCCCACTTAATTTTTATTTGTTACATCCAGCAGGTAGGTATTCCCTCACCATATTTGCAGGTATCGTGACGACGCGATGTAACATAATCTTTAGAAAGGTCGGATATCTCGAGAGCTCATAAAATTTGGGCTCCCTGAAAGGTTCGCGAACTTTTCTAGCAGGTTTAGATATCGCAACGACGACGGAATATTTTTATTATTATCGACTATGATTTTTTTGTACCGCCTTCAAAACGCTCATGTTTATCTCAAATCTCTTTTAGTTAAAATCTGGGTAGTGTTAAGACTGAAGATGTTAAAGGTCACTCCATCTAATTCACATGAAGTTTCCATACATTTTCTTCTGATGATTTTTGGTTTTCTCTTTCAAATTATAGTTTCTTTATTTTGTTACGTGCAGCATCAAAATCGTTGTCGATCTAGAATAAATTGTAGACACTATTCTAGTCAGTGCTGCAGCAGCACGTGATGCTGATTCCGCTCAAATATAGGTTTCTCTGTTGAATAAGTCAATAAGCTAAAAATAAAAAAATAAATAAAAAAACAATAGTTAAAATAAGCTTCATGTTTAAGAAAACTTGCAGCTGTTTTCGAAACTTCTTTCTTTAGCATACAAGATGTTTGAGAATTTACTTACAGGACTCGTGTCAGTTTTTCTACATAAGTAACTTCACTTTTAAAATAGGCCAAGCATAAAAATACAACGATTATTTGTTATTATAAAGCTACAGATATCTACTCGTGGCTATATAAGTAACATATATCACACGTGTATCTCCTATTCGTCAAAAGCGATTGATGTGTTCGGTGTTTTCCTTGTAAACATATTCGATTGAGTAAATAAAATGGCCAACCAATTTGTATTGAACTTTTTTATCAACACAGATTCACAGAAGCGTGTGTAAATGAAATTGAGCAGTTATGGAAGAATGGTGTAAAACGGTGGAAAATAAGGCGTTGTTCAATTACCAAACTAATTGAGGTTGGAAAACAAAATATTGATTGTGAAAGCGTTCAGAGCGAGGCCATGTGATACCAAAAGTTTAGATATAAACAATTTCGGATCAAATTACGTTCACAGTTAGTTTCTGACTAATTGTTTAACTTCACATTGTTTGCTGGGGCACAATAGCGCTACGAGAATAGACTAATTTTAATTTTAAACAAACCTTTCGCATTATGAGGGAAGTTTTGTTTCATAGTTAATCAGCAGATGTTAAATATAAAGTTGGGGCCTCAATTTCGTAGTGCAATACTAATGCACTAAAAAATAGCCTCTGCTGAGATTTATACATTATTTATCTTTTGACAACTAGATCGTGAAGCAAGAAAAGAATTTGATTAGAAGCTTTACATATTCATTTCTCGATGGCGGAAACGTAGTCGGATAGACATGCGGTGGCAGTCTAATCTATCATTACTCATGCACAATCGTGCGCTCAGTGTCACGTCGTTAAGCTCTGTTCCTGTGGGCGAGAGCTCTGGGAACGCTCTCGTTTCATTCTACATTCTGATTGGAAGGTCCACGTTAGCAGAAAATCGTGAAACTAGAAAAGCTACACAATATAGGAGTAGATTACTGAGATAGTAACAATTCCTGTTAACGAAAAGAATTTCATTTATATTATAACGGATATCGACTGTGATAATGTCATATTATCGTATAAGTATATAGGTTTGAGTTCAAGTTTGTGCGGCTCTCGATACAAGCTGTTATATAACTTCACACTTTACTATGATATAAACTCAGTTACTGTGTACCTTGTTAATGCGTCTAAAATGAGTTCGCAATTAACAATTTACAATATATCATACTTAACTATGTTTCCAATGCTAGAGAACATTAGATTACCTATTATTTTATTATACACATTTCACATAGGTAGGTAAATATTACTTACTTTTATTATTTTGTTAGTGTTAGATGAATATACATTAAGTATAGAATTATTGTACTTCATAAAAAAACAGTATATATATTTTACCAATAAAATGTAATTTATTTACTTACATTTTGTTATTGAAACGTACATTTTACTTTTCATGAGTTTTTGTGAATGCTGAAGAATGATTTCGAATAGAGTCTTAATCTGCTTACCAACCGCGTAAGGAGATTTATCTAGGATGAATTAATTTTTTATAGTAAAAAAAAAAAACTACTTTTCTGTAAATAGAAGATCAACAAAGAAGCAAGTTACTAGCCTATCTTACTGATTTCCAGTAAACAGTCGTATTTTAAGGAGAGAGTTTACTTATTTATTTCAGTAAAAGATTATACTTTTAGATTTTAAATGAAACCGTCACGATAAAAGATCTTTCTTTGAATCTAACATTTTACCTCAAAATCCAGACCAGGCTAGAGAAATATATTGATATTTAGTTCGGTATTTATAAAGCGTGTGAGTTGGGTCGTATTCCATTTTGCGTCGGGCCTTTGTCGGTGCCCTAGGGCGCTCTTCCCTGGCAGCCAACATGTGTACCATTTTATTGTCCTGTGTCAGACACGAAGTTAATAAATTACGACTGAGCTGTACATTACTTTATATTTGACTTTTACTGCTCGTAAAATTTTACTACAATGGAAGGAATCATAAGATACGTGCGTATTGTCCTACGTATTCCAATTAGAATTGTGAGGTTCGTTTGAAATGACTTCGGCCCCTTTTTTCCTGAAAAGTGTCCACACCAAAAAAACACAATTTGGAATTTAATTTTCTTTAACTGTAATAAACACCACTGTAGCTATAAGTGGAATTCCATCGATCGTAGCACCGCAACACACGGAACGTGGATCGTATCAGAAAATCTTTTTTTGCTAACCTTATTATACCGGTGTTCTTAACTTTAAGATTAGATCTTATAAACTACTTCCAATTCCATTGGATATTGCCAATTACCTCACGACGCAACTTGTAGCATCGATTTCGTTTCGGCGTGTTCCAAATAGTTTGTACGATATCATACGATTTTAATTTGCAATTTGATTACAACACGTAGGGTGGATTATGCCGGTGCCTTTCATAGCTACTGTCTTAGTTCTGGGTATCCCTACTTACCTACATAATAAAAATAAAATGTACAAATATTTGTACGGTCTACAGATAAAGTAGTTTCTACAATCTTTTTGTTTGCGATTGTCCTACAATTACGTTTTTGATAATTTAGAGAAATACGTTTAGGCTTGTAGTGCAATTGATTTATCGACGAAAATCCAATGTTTATTAAGTGAAAAAAAAAGTTGCTGAACTGTACCTAATTTTTATAAATCAAGTTAGGCCTTTCCTTTTCAATTTGACAAATTGCGGAGTGATTTAACATTCAAAAAAAATATACCTAAATAACTTGTCTTTAAAAATTGTCAAGTTAACTCTACATTTTAATATTTAAAATGTAGATTTGGTGACCTTATTCAGATTGAGCCGATATTGGAGGTGTTTACCACCGTGAGAAAAATTTAAAATTCAGGCACAGATGTGAAACCCAAGTATTGAAATGTAGCGCACGCACGCTCACCTCAAATCGGATAAGTTCCCAATCTTTGAAATGAGCTTGTCGCGTACTTTACTGAACACTGAAAATTATTTCTTACACAAGAAATCCTATATAATAAAATGAGTTCATCGTTTCACAAATTATATTTTTGGTAGGTAACTTGGTTATATAGAGATACTAGTCAAATCTTTAATTAAACAGCATGTAGGTACCTCTACCTACCTATCTACTTTCTACGCACTTTTACCGAAATAAACATAAAATTATTTAAAAAGGTTTCGTCTAAAATGAGTAAAATATTGTATCAAATTTTGTTCATTTCCATGCCTACGAATGTATTTTGAAACGTTTTCCGTCGGGAGAATATTTTACAGGCGGAAAGTCAGATAATATACAGTCATGATATTATGATACTTTTTTTTTTTAATCTTTTCATTATTATTATACACGAAATGGATATTTGGCCGCAAACATCGGTTTTTAAACCATGTTTTTCCACCTCTCAACATACTTCTATCGATAAGTGCGTGCTATTGTACCTTCTGTTTCATCTATAATTATTGTTACGGTTCTATTTTGTTGTATAACTAGGTACCTTTAAATTGACTATTCATCCTTCCTGTAGAACTGTAGAACCGTATGCAATATGGATATTTGTTATGTGTGTATTGAACCCACATATTGTATATAAATGTAAGTAGACCAGCGAACAAAAGTTTTAATCCTGTTCCATTGATCTCGTTTTATCATATCAACAAACAATATCATGATTAATGTTTTCGCTGCATATTTGTTTGTAAAAGTGTATTTATGTATAAACCAAAGTCGCAATACTGTATCGAAAAATTATGAGTTTTCAGTCATTCTGTTTTTTATAAGAATCAATCTGAAATTACAGTGTATCGGTGCAATTCAAAATGCTAACATACCCAATCGGTTATCCACATTTGAGTTAGTTAGTAGTTGAGTTAAGCAACTAACTACTTAATTGGTTTTTCCAGTGTAGTAATGCACCAACAAGCATAGGTATCCTTTTTACAGTTCTGAAATAACAATTTGTGAGTAAAGCTATTGCTTCATTTAAACCAAACGAAGACATCCTTTCAACTGTAATATTACTTTTCTTAATATACACTCAACAGCACTGTCTATAAGTGGGATTTACGAAAGAAAATCTTTTTGCTTTAAAGTTTCAAAATCTTTTTGCGGCGCGCTTTAGCCCATCTAATTCCGAGCTTTCTGTACTAAATAAATCTCTAACACTGAGATTTTAGACTATTAAGCCGGTCTTTACTGAGACTAAATAACTCTTTTTGTTTTGTTGGTCCGTAAAGCCGACTGTTCCTGTTTCAGTTTGAAGGTCGCCTGCGCTGGATCCGCGCCGGGATGCTGCCTCGACGTATAAATGGACGCTGCCTGCTCACACTATAGGTAATATCTGTCATGGTGCAACGAAAACACCGTATGGTTTTTGTATACGACCTCCGTCGAGTTTATTTTGGTATTTACGTGAAAGAGAATACGCTTTTGGTAACGATTTATTGCACCACGTGTATGTTTCGCTGAATTGAAAAAACATAGCTATGCATTATGATGCTGAGTTACATCACCCACACCGCAGGAATTAATTAATTAGTGTGAGTGTAAATAATGGTGGCAGGTTTTTTTAAGTAAGAGCAATAATTATTTTGCTATTTTGAAAACTAACTATTGTAAATAAGGAAAGAGTCTCAGTTTTCTCAAAGCAATTTTTACCTTAAACTTTATATATAGTGTCGATTAATTCAAAGCAATTTTTGCTTATTTATTGATTCCACACTTAACGATAATATAACGTTTACGTATGTTATAGTTGGTTATTGTTTATAAATGCGTTAACTACTAGCGTGATTCATATTCCAGTAGAAAGCTTTGACAACCGTGAAAATAAACCGAAATTCGAGATCTCTTTTTAAAGGTTTTAGTGGCCACCATTTCAAAACTGAAAATAAAGCGAAATATTCTTTAACAAATCGGATTTGGTTTATTCACTGGTCAGATTTAAAAGACCTACCTACAGTTATTTGACATTTCAAAAGGTTTCGACCCAATCAATTTACTCAACGAAAAATTCGGTCGCGGTTCTAGTAAAATGCTAATGTTTTTTGTTGTTCTTTTTCTTCGTTTAAAGTTACTTCTAAAGGTAAAGTATACAGTCATGTGTTTTGATGGATTGCAAATGAATAATCTATGTAAATTATTTGTTTGATGTTTGGATTAGTTGCTTGGTAAACAATATTTGGTTAATTAAATAACATTTTCAGATTACTGCCCGTCTGTAGATCACTAATTGTTTGCATATCATCTTACAATTTTACGATCTATTTTGGATAATAATTGACGAATCGTATGTATCTCTCTGATTTATTTTAAACGAAAAATTCAACTCGTATAATGCAACACGATTCGAACACACAACGTCAGGGGAGTGCGGTAGCTCGCTTGAATGGAGAAACGTAATCGACGACAGATGCCTGCCGTACGTGCCTTCATAAGCAAGAGAGTGATTGTGACACAATTATTGCTTTATTACACGGGACGGTACTGTATTGATCACTTTCACTTGTAGGTATATTGTATTGACTGTTTGAAGAGAATCTGAACATTTGCGTTCTCAGAATAGCTGAATGGACAGGTTATGATAAAATCAGATCGATGAGTTCCTTACAAATCCGGGTAAACGTGACCTTTTCATAAATCTTAATTTTTCGTTTTATAACATTTTCTCAAAAAAAGTTTGAAAAGTTTAATTATATTACGACATGAAGGTGGATAATTTTAGAAGGGCCAAACAGCTTTACACAAAGCTGTTTAGAAAAAGGCCCGCCGAAACAATTACCGTATTATGAACCTTGATGTTTTTTTAAATCTTTGTCTAACAAAGATTTAAAGAACATTAAGGTTCTGCTCATGTTCGGTAAATTGAACAATTGATTTACAACTCGAAAAATTGGAACCTTCTGTTCGTTTACATTGGGACTATTGGTTCATGTACCCCGCCTTATAGTCATTCATATTCCCGGAAGTTCCAATCAAATGAAAACAGAATTGACCTCTGCGAAGTTCTTTTGAGTCAATAAATTATTTTGTATTTTTCTTCCTCTGTTTAATGTCTTGTCATATTAGGCTCGTTATATTCGGGAAATTCGAAACAAAGTTGCTAAGAGGACTTTGAAGATTGTTTTGAGATCAAATAATTATTTGAATATGGCTTTTTTTGATGTGTAAGGTGTAACTACAGATGGTTTTTTTTAAATCGTGCGTAAACTAAAGAAGTATCCAGCGATAGTATTTATGTTTGTTTTTGTGAATTGAGCAGTACTTACTTACTAAAAATCAAACTTTTTATGGTATTGTACCTGTTAAATTGCTTGATTGACATGCTACAGAGTTATGAGCCGATTGGTCTATTATGTAAGTTGGCTGGGACAGACTGGATGCGGAAGGCGGAGGGTGTTGTGGCGCAGCCTGGGTTAGGCCTATGTCCAGCGGACTGTGATGTTGTCTTAGGGCAAAGGCATTCCTTTCTCTTTTCCACTCTTCACAGCTATCGAAATCATAAATAGGAACTTTAATATCTTCGTGGTATTCAACCCTGTGGACTGTAAGTGCACAGTGTTGACCTAGTGCAGAACTTCGTTTGCGGCGCAGGGAAGCCGATAATTAAATTCCTACATTTAATTAAGTACGGCGCAAAACGTGCTCTTCGTTTTTTTACCCACACTTGTGCTGTACCAACATCCGCTTGCAATGTAATTAAATTACATTAAAATTGATTTTGTTTAAAAGCTTTTGTAAACGTTGAAGTAAAAACTTTATTTTTTAAATCGTGTTCTTTTAAGTTTGTTTTTTTCCTCAAAAATGGTTATTATAAATCCAAATAGTCATTAGCTAGTTCTCGCTAGCCTGGATTGTTCACAGTTATTTGCACTAGTCTCGCCCCTAGTAGTTGGTATATATTAGGGACATAATGCAACATCCCACGAAGTTATACATAACGATCATAATGTGACTACGAATACGTCAAATACTACGGCAAGCTTCGCCGCGATAGAGTCTTTGTATATTTTTCCATCGTTAAAAGTTCGTTGTGTTGACATTTATCGATGAGGGTGGCAACATGTGGCATGTGGACACGATAGGGTAAATGTTAAACATCGTATTTTTATTTTGTTTTAAAAAAACCTTTCGCCCTTTGATCAAAATTATAAAATGTTATTGTTACCTACGCAAAGGTTTCATTAGGACGATTTTAAAATATTTTAATTTTGATCTATACATTAAACAACTTTTAGATATTACGTACTAGTAAGACAAGCAACATTTCAACAAAGTATATTTTTAACTAACCCCTTTTTGCAATATAAATAATAAAAGATACAATAAAATGAACAGCTATTGATATACCGATGAGTACTTAGTTATAAACGGTACTCTTCAATCACACGCTTTCAAAGGCAATCGAGTAAAAGCCGCTGCGCTGGGGGGAAATTAAACAGGTATTACCTACAAGAAGCTTTTAGTGAACTGTGAAACACGGTTTCCGATGAGGCATGTTTGAATATTTACAGTACTAATATATTAAGTCGGTACATAAAATTGCTATTTCTACCGAAAAACGATTATAGGTATGCTTTCCACGAATTAATTGTGGCAAGGTTACAGGTGGGCGGGCGTAGGTGTTACTTCAATATCTTAACTAATATTAAACATGTGAAAGTCAGTTTGCTTGTTTGTTATGCTTTCACGCTAAAGCGGCTGAACGGATTTAGTTAAATTTGGCACATGAGTAGACCATGACCTAGAATCAGGACAAAGGATATTTTTTATCCCGATATTCCCACGGGATCGAGACTTACGCGGGTGAAACCGCGGGGCGAAGCTAGTTACTGTTTAAATTATGTAGACTGTTTTATTTGGAATGGCTCTCCGAATACCAAGCGGACGAAACAAAGTACTTAATTTGAGGAAACAAAATATCGTATCTACCTAAAGCAAGGTTGAAAAGAAAAACACCTGCTGCTGAAAAAACACCTCAAAATGAAAATGAAAATGATTAGGTAAGTAGATCTGATAAGTACCTGTATAGTCAGCAGATATAATATTCAGGGAACTTTTAAACAATTTGTGCTTAGATGTGTAGACTCTCGGGCCCTCACGCCCTAACCGCCGCCGCAGGAGCCGCCCTGGGCGTCGGGAATCCCAGGCGGATTCCCGGCCACCGTAGGCGCGGGCTTGCGGACGGCGAGCAATGGGTAGCTCGCCGTCCGATTAGGACCAGGCCCGGGTCGACGACGCGTTGTATTCCACGCGCGCCTCAAAGAGATTTCAGCACAATTGGCGGGGTCCACTAGGAGCGATGCCTGCCAGGGTTGCGGGAAAGTCCGAAAGGGATAACGGGACCCTTGGCAACAGGCAACTGAAGGAACACGGGTGGGTTTTAGTCCGTAAAAGTCTGACACGCCCTCCCGAGCCGCCCTGAGCGGGAGAAGTCAATTGATGAATTCCCAACGTAAAAAAAAAAAAAATTTTACTCTCAACTTGAAAACAGCTTGTTTATGATTTTTTGTATTTTTTTTTAGAAGTCTTACGTATTGTAACTGTACAGGCAAAATCCATAGCGCAAATCAACTCAGCCTATCGCAGTCCTCCACTGGACCTCTGCCAGGGTGTGGCACAATTAACATCCTGTCCTCCGCCTTCCGCACTCAGTCTGTCCCAGCCACCTTTGTAAGGTCGTCGCGATATACATAACTCATATTCCTGTCTCCAAACAATTGTTGACTGTACATTCCTATGAAAAGAAATATTTTCTAGTAGCTACTTCGTGATAAATACCTCGCAGGTGAAATAAAATCCAAGTAAAACATTACCCTCCTTCTGGGGCAGTCGGGTAAAAAGAGGGTACAAATGACTTACAAATAATCTCATTAGATGAGGTAAGTCTGTGATAACTACGTTAAATTACACGACTAAAGTTAACATTAAGCTTAATAAAGTTATGCTAAAAGAAATTCATTTTGTATATAAATTATCTGGCGTAGAAAAATCTTTTTGCTTTTCGGCACTCAGGAGAAGGTTACCTACAGGTCTATTATAATTATTTATTTGAAAGAAAGATAAAATGTCATATTTTAACTTAATGTTATAAATACAAAAGTGCGTTTGTTTGTTTCTTTATTTGGTTGTTTGTTTGTTACGCTTTCACGCTAAAACGGCTGAACGGATTTGGATGAAATTTGACATACGGGTAGACTTAGGACATAGGATACTTTTCATCCCGATATTCTCACGGGATCGAGACTAAAGCGGGTAAAACCGCGGGGCGCAGCTAGTTGAAAATAAAAAATTGTCAATGAATCAGTCTTTATTTGTATGGTAACTTGTATGGTATACTTGTATGGTATTTGGACTGCTCACGTTTTCAATTCCTTGGAAGTGCCTCTAGTTTCATTAAAATAGTCGCCAAAGACATATAAAGAATAAACTACACACCTTGAACATTGCAATTATGCAATAAACAGTCGCAAGTATCTAGATCTCAGTTTATCTCATAACATCAACAACACTCCTTCTTTTAATGATTCGGTCCTAAAAAGATAATGTGAATTTTCTTTTTATTACTGTCATGAAAATGCTTCTTTTTCGCTTCGGTTAATTTCAAGTGACGCCTAAATTATTTTTATCAACAGATTTTTTTTTCAAGTTTGTTCTAATGGATGTGGTTCTCTTTATCATTGTTGCTCCTAAACCTTGACATTTATGTGTATTTATGTATGAGTAGCTTGCAAATTAAGAGTCTCGTAAAAAAATATGACAGTAACCTTTTAAGATTCTTATAATGAATACATAAAATTAAAGAACAAACACGTAGTTATTATGAATGTAACTACTCTAGCAACGTGCATAGATGACACTGGCGGCTGAGTGGTTATATCAATAAGACTACACCTATAACCTACTTTACCCTGATTCTCATATACGGCGAGGGCCAGCCGGCTACTAACAACTAACAAGCTTATCAATAACCTACACTGTAGTGTTCTCGTAATTGGACGCAGGCAAGCTTATTATCATACTACGCTTACCACAGTGCGGTTACGTATTAACCAGATAATATTCTCAGAATCGAGAATCCGAGACCAGAATAATCCATCAACAACATCACAGAACGCTGCACAAACTAAGGTTACACAGAACGGCTACTTTGAAAGAAAAGTTGTTACATTTAATAGGCATAATTTTGTATATCAGATTCAAGTGGCCTTCGCAAACGGCGTCAAAGCTTGTCATTAGATTTTGTTTTACGTGGGCCCGGGGTTTTAAATTGCCGGCGCGTAAATGCCTTTTTTACATTTGCGCTTGTTTTACATTGCAGAATTTTCTAGAGCGGCGCTTTTGACACAATACTTGCTTCATGGAAGTGGAAACGTTGTCTACAAATTGGAAGGTAATAAGGATAGCCAGAGTGCTTCAAGTGGGAAGAGACCATTATATTCAACTGATTTGAGAATTTCAATACTGCAATAGTGTTGAACCTAATTGGAGCAAGCACCTTTTTAGATGTATTGATTTAAATTGGAATTACGAATGGAATTAGAATTCGGCGCTAAAACTATAAATCTCATAAGAACTTTTTAGCCGCTATCTTGAAAAAAAAAAATTCTGCGGACTTAAAGTAGAAAAATCCTAAGACACTAATTAATGCCTTAGGATTTTCCAGAGCTGGTGGAAATAAGTACAACAACTGAATACTTCGTGCGTAAATAACTAAGATGTAGTTAAGAAGAATGCTTTTGTAAGAAGCCAGGCATTGAGTAAAAAAACGGCAATCCAGCTTATGTATGCATACGAAACTAAGTGCCTAGTTTGTAAGTCCATGCACTCATGCAAATCCAGGGAAATTGTTGAACAAGATTGTAATTTTAAAGATGAAGGAATAGTTGCATAGAGTATAAACCGAAATTTCCGATTGCGTAAAGATTTTACTATGATAAAGATTTGTTATTTAATTTTAATATTACCTACCAACTTGAGGGAAAGCACTACAGCGTATTTTAAGAAATTCCTCGATTTTTGGATTGTCTTGCTCTACGACGCTATCAGCACTTATTGCGCTCTTTTTCAGAAGAAGTCATCTTCAGTCGCATGTTGCGAGAACTACAAGCATATTTTCAGTATAACAATATGAATTTTCATAAAGCTGAAACCTTACACTGAAAAAAGGGCTCTCAATCAGATAAACTCGTCCATCCTTACTTAGGTATACCTATTACTTTGGCTAAAAGACGAAAATTTGATTTGCGGTCGTTTTCAAGTTGATTCGTTACTTTAGTTAAGGACACGCCTGAGCCGACCTATTACTTGGAAAAGCCACCGAATTACTGTCCTGTTACTGAAAATGGTTCCGTTGATTAATTAGATTTTTCGTATTAACATAGAAATCCAGTTTACATGTAAAATGGAGATTTATTTCCACCAATTTAGATGAAAACCACCGTAATTGCGATTAAATTATTGCCCAGATTTGAGCATGAACTTGTTTACCTATGTACTTACCTTAATCATTTATGGATTTCGGCTTGTATGGTAAATATTATATCCATTTAAGATAGAATAATGATATTTACAAGCTTTGCTTAGGAACCGGCTAGCGACTTACTAAACAAGCGACTTACGAAACCAAAATTCGTAATGTTTCCAATCTCGATAAGCCTTTCAAAACTTGAAGGCGACAGAGAGGATGAGCCACCGAATATGTCAGTTTGAAATGATGTGTCGCTACACTGAGATTAAATAAATATACATATATCTGCGATCGACAACAGATACTTGAAACAGATTGGACGAAGTATTAACTTAGTTATACTAAAGAATTTAAATTAATTTGTACGTTGGTTTTTAAATGCATGAATAGGTAGAATACAATAGAATGATGTAACTAGAGAGAAAGGTGAATGATCGGGTAATGGTGTAACCATAGATATATTTCTATGGGTGTAACTATAGAGTTGGTACCGAATCACATCCCTTCATAAAAAACATCAAGTTGAGAATACTTTGACAGGATATCGGATGTGTGTAGAAAAAGAATCGAAAAAAAAGATTTATCTTCGATATATTTTCCTTGCTTTCCTCAATTATATCGGGGTCGACAGCTATTTCCGAAGGTGCGACATCAGGATCTGATAATAATTTCTACTTTTTGTGGAGCAGAATGAAGTAATTTAGTCCTCGAACCAGTGTGTTTATTTTTTGTTTTATAATTACTTACCTACTGTGTCAGTATGTAGTTCCTGAGAAAGAATACGCTTGCACCGTAGTTTTTGAACACTAAATCAAAAGGACACACAATACTGTCTGCCTGTGCTGTATGCAGGTTTGTGAATGAAAATTCGTTCGTTTAGCGATTTTAAACACAAAGCCTGCAAGGTCTGCAATACATAGTGAATTACAACAACGTTGTACCCACGAAAATATCAGATGGGTACAATTTGTTTTGTTGACACTTCGCGCAAGCTGCGACACATGCGAATAGTACTTTTGTGTCGACAATATTTGGGGCAATAAATCGTGCAGCCAGGTTTGATAAAACTAGGGCATCCCTCTCACTTGTCACAGGCTCAGGCACCAGAGATGGCACAACGATAAGCAGTTAATCATGAATCGTTGTTTTTTTTCCACAAAACCTTGTATTTGTTTTCTTAATTACGTCACTTTGTCAATGAGGTTACATTCTAGTAAGGTGTGGCACAGGTGTGGACGAAAATGTAACTAAGTAAGGTGGCCACGGTTATACTTCGTTCATTTAAAACTGTGTTGTGGTAAGTAATCAGTTGGTCGGCCATGCCATCAAAACGATATTTTTGCTTGTCACTTCAGATTGCGGTTAGAATTTCCAGTTTTCCACCCACTGAACAATTTTGGTATTTGCTTTTAGCATAAAAGCAAATAAAAGTCATGCTGTTTATTTGCGTATTGTTGAGTTATGTATATTTGATTACTTACATGTATCGTTGTACATTTATGTATGTTTTGTCACGACCTTTGTGCGTGAGTAGAACTGCAAGTAGGCACCAATATGCGGTACATTCATATGGCTTGTACACAAAGTAGAAATAAATATAATTGTATTAGATACATGCATTTTAAGTAGGGGAGCTAGACCGCAACTTCGTTTCCTTTTATAGGATATGAAAATAATCAGAATGTTATTCACGTTAAGGGTAACTATTTTAACGTAAGTAATAGTAAGTTTCATGACTATGCGCCTTAATGAATTATACAATTAAAAAATATATAATTATGCATTAATTAATTAATCAATTAATATCGAAGTTGTGCTTTCTGTCTCCTAAAATATCAGGGTAAGTTTGTTGAGTATAATGTCTGCTCATTGTATAACTAATCTACGTCTATTTACTGAGATTAAGCAAACATAATATCAAGACCCTAAGCCATGCCTAAGTTTGATACATAAGTTAATATAATTTGCTCTGTTGATGTTATAACACTTGAATTAGTAGTTAATTATTTATGTACAGTAGGTCGCAAGTCAGTGGTACCAAAACTTAGGTATAAGCTAGCCTCTTATTCTACTGAAACTTTGCACTAAGCTAGGCCAGCCCAAGGTCAAAGTGTTCGACCGACTTGTGGTCAACTGTACTACTTTACACATTTTCTGAATGGTGAAATACTGGTAGCTGTAGACAACGTGTTCCTTTAGATATCCCATAACTCTAGGGTATTAATGAGACTATGTCAAAGAATCAACTGGAATATGTACAGTCGAATACAGGCAGATAACTTGCAACTACTTTAACAGTTGTGTGAGTGTTTTCAGTAGTCAACAATTCTTTTACATCACTCTCCTAAGCCATAAGCCCAAAAAGTAAAATTACACACATAGCTTGTTTGACTGTAGGTCCTACCTATATTTCTCTTCGTTTTTCTTTTCATTTTTCATACAAAAATAATTCGAAAAACTCACGAAAAAAAAAATTATAATGTTTCACGTAAGGCAACGTGAAATATATTAAAAAAAACATTTACGTACTTAATTTGAACTATCAATTATTTACTTAACTACATAATATGTCCATAAAAAAAATATAATGTCGCATTTTCTTAGCTTTTAATATGAATGATTGGTTTGAATGCTAATGATTTACAATACTCGTACTTATGTTACTTAGATACACTTATCGAGAGTTTAATGTTATCTTTAAAAAAAATGTATATCTATATGTCAGTTGATTCTTTATTGAAATGGTCTCATTAATACCCTAGAGTTATGGGATATCAAAAGGAACACGTTGTATAGATAGTTAGAAGACATTCATCACTATTTCTTCTCCGTTTCGGCTATTTGTTTCCGACTTCCTCATTCAATCGAGATGAAAAACCCAAATGCGACTTCAACTCGCGTGGTGAGGGTTCCGTACGATGAATATGTTATCTACCATGTTTTTATGTAAGTTTGTACGCACAATATTGAGAGATTTACCATGTTATTTTAAGACGTAGATTTTTTATAGGTTTTCCTGTAATCTATAAGTAAACAACTAAGTATTCTCTGTATTTACTAAAAAAAAAAAATTGGCTCAGTAGTTTCGGAGATAAGGGAGTCAATTTTCTTAAATAACTTTAAAAGTATGTATTGTAAAATTATTTAAAAAAATTGAGACCCTCATTAACAAGTCCTTTCATTTGATATTCACACGGTACAGTTAGCAAATTTTTATTTTTTTATTTCCTAATTTGCTAGTAAATAAAGTTTTTTTTATTGTTCAAATGCATTTATTTACGTAACGCGTCCGTGTTTGGGTCACAAAAATTCATATGTGTACCAAAAAACTTAAACGGTCCAGTAGATTCGGAGCGAATTGGCTGTGTGTGACAGACGGACATACAGGCACACAGACGGGGACGAGTAATCCTTTATGGGTATCGATTTTTTTCTGACGTACGGAATCCTAAAAATTACTAGATATTTCTTTAATTTGTACAACCTTCATACTTATCTTATGTAATAGTCTCAGGAAGAGAAAACACTGAAAAAGGTAAATGAATTAGAATACAATGTTTTTTTGTTCAGGTAGTCTGTCAGGTGATAACTGAGAGGTACATAACATCACGCCTTGTTTTTCTGAAGGGTTAGGAAGAGGTGTCCCCAAGTACACCCACATTTCGCCAGTTTTTTTTAAGTCCCATATCCCATCGAGCATAAATTCCAGACTGGCTGGTATGAGAAATTCCAGATATGATGAGAAAATCCCAATAACATTTGCCCAACCTGGGAATCGAACTCGGGACCAGGACTGAGAGGTACCTCAGCGTATATACCTATTAGTAGTTAAAGATAGTGAATGTGGGCGTTCCGTTGCTCCAATAAACTTAATGGCAACTTAATAATAGCCTTTATTACCATACTAACTTATTAATATTCCTACGTACTTATGTAGAGGCTTAATTAAGAAGTTCTACCTAATAGTTACACGTTTGAAGAAATACATTCAAGAAATACTTGTTTACGATGAATAGTTACCTAGCTAATACATACTTATATCTATCTATCTATCTATACTTATTTATATATTTTCATAAAATTGTTGGTAATTTTCCTCGTCTTGTAATTTTAATTAATTTTTAGAATTTCAAATGTTCATTAAAAAGGATTTTTGAAAAGGGCCGCCGATCCTCGAGGGCTGGCAGAGGAATTTTGTGCTTTTTGATATTAAACAAAAATTACTCCGGGCTATATCTTATTTTTTTTAAAGAGATTTTTTTATAATGCTTTAGACTCTGATTGACCGGATAAATATACGTAAAAGTAAATCATAAATATCTATACAAAGTATATAATTATGTTGTACTGTACGATAAGCAAAAGAAAATATATGCAGGAATCTACCCTTTTTGGGTTTGTAAGTGTTAGGGTTTTTTGAGTTACCAGTCCAAATCATCGATTGTCCAAACGTGTCCTATTGTAAGAATGAAAAGTTATTTATTTTTGCCAAGTGAATAAAAAGTGTCTCTCTTTGCCACATTGTAAAGTCTGTAAAAATCATTAAAAATATACCTACAGAGATTAGTCTAATCTAATATGATCCAGACAAGGCATAACAGAAAAAACGTTCCCTGGTGTTTGTGAAATAAAATAATTTTAATAAAGTCATGAGTGCTGATGATCAACGAAATATTGGGATATAATATCATATTATAATATCATGGGAGGCTTTACTTGAAATTAAATTGAAAGAAATCTTGCCATAAATGTTCTTCCATTCGCTTCTCGTTATTGCTCGTAGTTACGAGCTGAATTTTATTTGCTGTTTTCATTTGACCTGAATCTGTTTTGCAAGATAATATTGAATAAAAAAGATGGGAGACTTTAAAAGTCGTAAGTAACGAGTTCGACATATTTATAAAGTGCAGGATCCCTTTTCCAGCTGATCAAACCCTCCGAAATCTGGTCCATTATAAAAGGTTAGAAGAGTTATTAAGGGTTTCGAGATTAACTTTTTGTATACCAGACTATGACAACACTGGACCTACTTAATACCAAGATTTAATGTTAACCCTTACCGCAGACATTAACTTAGTTATTTAAGTAAATGTAGGTATGTCTGCGTTTAAAATAAAAGCACACCTATCTGAATGTTTGTTATTTTATTTTATCTTATTAATTTATAAACTACTTTACAATAAAAAATATATTTATCGCTACAAAACATACAATATTATGGCCTTAAAACGCTTACCAAGAAACATTAAATGCACTCTATTATTGTTGAATGACAAATATGGTATTACTTTTAATAATCTCACTAAATGTTTGCATTTTAATTTTAGGTACACTATAGTTATGTTTCTTAATCAATGGTATATTTAACTAGTATTTGTTGTAGCCGCTGCATTGTTTTATTTATTTCAAGGTACCTACCTATAATTAGTAAAAATGAGTAACTTAATATAACATTACTTTTTTCATTTTATCCATGCATATTAATTATGCGAAACACGCTTGTCATCCCTGCCTGAAGGTTTAATATAAATTGTGGAAACTCTTCTTGCCGTCAAGCGTGTGTGGCGTTTTGGTTTTTCATATGATTACATTTTACTTTATTTAGCCTTAACATTCCAAGTGTCGGAGTAGCAACCACACATTTTGAGAGGTAAACCTAATAGGAGACCATTTTCAGGGTGCATTAGTAAGTAGGTTCGTATATGTAACATATAGTTCTGGTGCCTGTTAAGCGACTATCGTAGTTTGTGTAATCGGGTTCCGGACAGGGAATATATGCCCCAAAATTCATCTTTTGGCATCTAAACCTAAATTACAGAGATAAATTTTATGAGCGAGTCTGGGCGCCAATATAAGGCCCGCACTATGACTTGCCGCTTTTGGGGCAGAATTGGTACTTGTAAAAGTTAGGGTTGATTTATTGTAAGATAGTTTTTGTTGTATCGCTATAAATCAATCTAGTTTTACATGTGCCTTATGCTGCAGAGATAGCCATCCTCGTGGAATATCTTTGAAAGTGATTCGGCTTTTCTGTTCGCATGAAAAGCTCGCTTACGTAGCTACTTTCTTCTAAAGTTTAGGTAGATTAGTTTGGCAAATAATAGGACTTGCTATGCGTTGGGCATACTATGATTATAATAATTCGAACTCTTGTATTTGATGACTGCTAAAGTAACTACTTTAGATTCGTAAGTAAATAGGTATGGGCTCAAAAGTTATCAATTGTTTCTCTGATTTAACAAGAGACATGAGGCGAATTCCTAAAACATAACTTAGGTAGCTGTCACACATGCTTTAAGCGTAATGTTTCAACACTGAAATATTGATAATAAAATATATTTGTGATTTTTTCTTATAGGTACGTTCATACCTCATTTATACCATGTGTTTTCGATAGGTTACGAAGGTACGTGTGACATGAATTATTAAAACATTCTCCCACTCTTTTTGCGAAGTACTGGATTGTATTTTACGTCCCACTTCTGGTTGGTAAGTGATCGAATATTGAATACGATAGGTCCCGAACAACGCACCGATACAATTAGAGCATGACTTGCTTTATTATACCTCCGTGAAACGAAATTCATAATAGAAAACGAGGGAAAAATACGAACTTAATGGAAAGCAGTTAACAGCTATCGTGTTAGGGAGGCAAATATTTTTATTAATAACAGTTATAAATAGATATTATTTGCTCGTTCCATTTCAAATAACCTGAATCTTCATAATCTTCCAATCGATAAATCGTTAACACAGCAACTTTATTCTACTCTCCTCCCCCGGGTCCTCCTCATTATATCTGTAATGACTTGAAAGGTTTTACACCGTTCAATTTTATAATACAATCGAATCACGTTTTATCGATCCATGTTCCCAAAGCGAGCACAAATAGAAATAATCGCGGCCACCTTACCCCATGATGTATAGTCACGATCCGTCATAGCTCTTACACCAGCTTATAAATCAAGACAATTTCTATTAAACTGATTTATCTATAAACTCGACCCTTCGAACGTGAAACCGAAGCTTTGAAACAACAGCTGTGCTTTTAGAAGTTTTAGTTTAAAAAATAATAAATATCGAATATAAATAAAGGCTAGAATTTGTTGTTTTTTGTACCTCAAAAATTCTATTGGCTGAAACTCAGGTATATTAAATGTATACGATTATATGCATGACAGGATTATGTTATTAAAGAAAAATACAGAATATTAAAGGTGTCATATTTTTCGCGAATATGATCGAGGTGTAAATAAAAGGGGAAGGGAATCGGTCCCTTTCTTGGCACTGAAATTAATGGCACATGCAAGAATTTAGGACTCAGAAGTAGAATTAAGCCCAAACTGACTTTTGATCTAGAAAAAAAAAAACATTTTTTTCAGCTAAGTGAAAGCCTTGACACAACAAGAGACGAATGAAAGTCTTATGTAAATTCCGTCAACATCCTTTAGAAGAAACTGTTTACATTACTTCTGGGCACTATTCTGGGCAAGAAAAAACTTAGGTTTGCATAATAAAATACTCGCGGAAAGGAGCCAAAGCGTTTCCGTTTTTCCCCATGGGAAATGTAGGGCGTTGTTTAATCGTGTAAAAACATACCCTTATTTATAATCTGCGGCTGACCGCCCTCATTTGGAATACACGCGGAGTTTGTTGCGAATTACGATATTACATTTGTCTCATGCCCGATACATGATTGGGCCATTAATTAAGGACATCGACATTAAATTACATTTTTGTGTCCTCTCCCTCTTTCGTTTGTCGTGCCAAATTAATCTCAACGGTGCTTTAATTGATCAAAGGTAATAAATTAATAGCAACCGATTATGAAAAGGAAAATGCCTGAACGAAATATATGCGTTCAAAAGTAAATTCAATAATATCTACCTTGTTTAATTTCATTAAAAGGGCCAAACAGCAAAATGTTTTCAAGACAAAAGCTTTGGGGGTTGGTAGCTTTAGTGTAACCGGTTCTATTTATGGTGGATCAAGAGCAATATTTTCTATTGTAAATGTTACCCTGGCTATATAAAAATGCAGTCACATGTTTGCTACGAAAACAGCTTTGGTCTGAATTTTGTTGAAGGGGATTTTACTCATAGGTATTTTATAATAACCTACTACGATAGTAATAAGTACCAATAGCTACAGTATTAATGTGTAGGTACAAGTTGTTGCTTGTTGAATTAATAAATTGAAACTTTGTCAACTCTGTCTCAAATGTTGGCGGCGCATCACGAGACCCATTAGTGCTATACCTAGGTGTCTTTAGGCAGCGGTAACCAATTTCAATCAGTTGGGCGTTGCCTTGTTTGCCAACCAATTACTTACGTAAAACCGTATCAACTTAATTTTATCGAACATCTAATCAACAATTTCCAAAGAATCTCCTAATTAATGGTACCCAATTAGATAGCAGTGATTGTGTGGCAAGTCAGGACCGTCTTCGCAGAACTATTGCAAACTAAATTCGCTCTTAATGACTTATTAAAAGCAGCTATAGGTATACGGTTGCTGTCGAAGTTTAGTTCATTTGATTAATATACTTATCTCTATGTGTTAGCGTTGATTTCAGCAAAGCACTCAGCAAAATTAAATTTCTATGTGTAACAATATCATCGGCTTTCACTACATATTTGCTTAAAGGAGTCGGCCCACTATACCGTATCAACCATGACCGCGCTCGGATCGTGGCAGGTGAACAAATATTCTTTGTATTAAAAAGTATGAGACTATCTATGCCCGTATGCCCACATGCCCACTAGACCGTTCCGTCACCGACCAAGACCGCCGCGTGCCATGCACGGAGCGTAATCAATTGTCCGCGAGAATATTTTGCTGGTGCTGATAAATGCTCCGTGGGAAGCACACGACGTTGCTGTTGACGTTGTTGACATTGATACGCGGATTTAGCATTCGCGTATCAACGATCATGGTACCACTGCCCACTGGTGCCCAATGGTGCTCACTACACCATGTATCAACATGATGTAGTGGGCAGAGAGTTTAAAGAGGAAATTAAAAGCGCCAATTGGAAAACTAATGGAGTAGACGCATTAACGTATTGAGTTGTAAGCATTACAGTAATACAATCACCCATTCATATTAATGAAATTTTACAATACAGACAAAAATCTACAGGTCGGGGTTTTTAAGGACAGTAAGTTACATGAAAAGCACCAACCAGATCACGATTATGCCATGAATAGTCAGGGGCTCAGGAGACTTTCGATTGTGAACACAAAGGGGTTTGACAAAAAAACCCTTTCTTATTTCAACAGGGGTCGATGTTATCTCTAAGGCTTATACACCTAGTCGTACAATAAAGTTGTATCTAGAATGAGATTACGCGTCGAACATTCGCGTATACTGCTAAATGTTAGTACCATTTAACCTAAAGCGAATATCGTTGTAAGATTGTCATGTTCCTCGGATTCCGTTCGTTAAATTTCTCTTTTTACGTCTGATCTGTCGTTTCGTTAGACGTAGGTTCGGAATTTGCATAGAGTGTTAGTAATTGGAATGTACAATGATTTTATGCGTAATTTTCAGCAGAGCTTAGTAACCGTGTCGTCATCAGGTAATGCATTAAAGATTGATTTGACGGGGGTACTCTGCTGACACGTTAAATCGCGTTCTAATACCTTACAACCCGTCCCTTAAACCTGCGGTGTATCTATTGAATATCTAATAAGTACACAAATCATAGCCTCATTTTGTATCATTTGACGGCGAGTAATAATTATGTCCCCCGTAGCTTACCTACCTAAGTTTATAATTTATGTATGTATCTAATATTATGTTTGGTCGGTTATTCGTTTGTTTCGGGCAAGTACCTATTACATTATGCTTTCCATGATTGGAAATAGAACAAAAGTCCCATTATCAGTCTCCAATTAAAATCATGGGATGGTTTCCTCGCATTCGGGTTGTAGGATGCATGATAATGTGTTGTAATGAGCACGAAGGTAAGCATTTCCGTTTGACAAGTCGATTCCACCCCTGTGTGTAATAATCTGGAAATGCAGAGATAAAAACGTTAAGTACCTACCTGCAACAGCCATAATTAATATTGTCATTTGTACTACGAAAAAAGTGATTTTAAAACGCAAAAATACGACTGTAGCCCTCTGACTGTTATTAATACTGACACAAATACTCAGCTTTACCACAGTTTTATAATTTTCAATCATAGTATTCCAACCATGCGAATGATAGGTAGATACCTACTTACGAACCTCCTTTTTATATTCAAAATGCATCGCTACTGGCCATCTGGAGATAAAATAATCAAGAAAATATGCCATTAGAGTTTTTTTGTTTTTTCAGTAGGTACATTATTTAGCTACCATTTACTTTTTCACCGATGAGGGCCTGTATTTAATTTTAATAATTTAACCTCTTTGTTAAGTTCAATTTTATTTAACGTATCGAAGATCGAAATTATCGTAGTGGATAATTTATAATTTAATTCATATGTTTCTTCGAAAGAATCAATTGTATATAAAATATTGTATTGTCAAATTATCTTTTATTACAGAGACTAGAACCTACCTAATTGTGATGATCTTTATCAGTAGTATTTTAGATCGATGAGCAATCTATTTTCTTAAAAGGCCTCGAGTTGGTGTCAGCCTATTGGCAATTTTTTTTTACCTTAGACTAAAGTAGTAAGTTCTTGCGATGAACAGTCGTCGACACAAGCGTGTAACTAGCTTTTGTCCGCGGCTTCGCCGCCGTGGATGTTGAAAAATATCCCATGGGAACGATACTTATAAACTATCTGTGTACCTACCTACCTCATCGGAATCTATTGAGCCGTTTTTGCGGCGATACGGAAACAAACAGACAAAAAATCTTAAAACAATATTTTCGGTATCAGAATTTTTCCCAAACTTCGTAGATACAGCAATTACTTTAAAAAAACAATGTACAGTTTTGACTTCGTTAATATTTTATCACAAGTATGTATACCTACTTATACGTATCTATACTTATTTATAAGTATTTATACTTGAGCATCCTATCCTTTCGCTATAGTCTCTAACTAAATATAGACTATAGCGAAAGGATAAGATGCTCGATAAAAAACTTTCTCTAAATCGTATCACGTGACCGTAACATGAAACATAAATGATGGCCGGGGTAAGCAAACAAAGCCCCCTGTAGTCATTTTCCTGTTAGGTTGACATGATAATATATTAACATGGCATTCAAAAGTTACTTAGATGGCACCCCACGATGGTATATCTTATAATATCTCTATACTCCATAATATATATTTTATTACTTAGGTACCTTCTAAGTAGTTATTTGAAGTTGACACGTAGTAGGGGGTATTTTAATAAATGTTCCTTTTGTGCAAAAAATAAAGTAAAGAAAATTAACGAGTACCTAAATAAAAGGAATAGGACCGCTTTATAATATACGACTTTTTTTTTAACAAGTACATACATGTCACCTATTTAGTTCGAGCTCCAAATAAATCACATTATTTACCAGATTCAGTGCTTGAACAAAAAAATATACATTATGCTTTTACTCACCTGAAAGCTCTGATGATCATAGCTAAAAAGAAATAAGTAAACACATAGACTTAGAACCTTCTTTTAAATTCAGATCAAAATGCAATCCCTTTATACTGGCCACTTGAAGTCAAAATATTAAAGAAAATGCCATTAGACTTTTTCTTTTTTTATTATTTTTTCATTATGACGAGTGGCATCCATAATATTATTTTTACATAAAAGTGCCTGTGTTAAATTAGTTATTTTATAAAGAAACCTCTTTATTGCAATAACATTATTTTTTAATCATAAAACTGAACACTCTTTTTAGGAGAATTTTTAGATTCTCAATATTTACAATAACACTCTGCTCGATCTAATAATCAAACATCTGAAGCACTCACTTTTGCAATTTGCTACGTATGTTTGTTATGTATGGTTGACTCATGGCGGTTGACCTATGGTGAGCTCAATAATGCAGTCCTGTTTTGAAAAAGTACTCAAAAGTCAATAATCTTCACAGATTATCGTCATGTACTAAACACAAAATTCTTGAATATTTTTCTATAATTACGTTTGATAACGAAGCAGATTAAAATCTTTTCGTATTTCACAAATAGCAACAATTAAATCAAATGATTATTTCGATGTAGTTGTTAGAATACTTACAACGGCAATGTTCACGCGATGTTGCCATTAAAAGTGTCGTAAAATAAACAGTTGTTGTGTGAACTGGTGCCTAACCGGTAAACTTTTTCTTCACTCCCTCTGGATGACGGGGCATGGTTATATAAACTGAACTGGCAACACTTATAAAAAAAAACGGTGTAGGCCCCGCTCGCCCCTTGGATCTTGCCCCTGGAAAAAACTCTAGTTAAATGTTTGACTTTAGCCGTAGTACCTAAGCAAAGTGGTACCTATATTGATACCACATCGTTAACCGAATATTGGCTGTGTATGTCTTAAAATTATTTAAATTTAGTGTAATGTATTTATTGACACCAAAAATATTAGGTACCTATCACTGTAACAAGCAACAAACAGATTTTTTTTTTGCCAAATATTCGTAACATTCTCAATATTTTTGTAGGGATGAAATGAAGAAATAACGAAGATAAATTACCAATAGTTATCACCATGCTTGGCAGACAGATTTGTAATCACAGGTATCCTTAGCAAAGTCCCAAGTAGATTTTTTCGCGAAGCTCTCTTGCATCGAGAACAGGGCCATAGAAAGGAGAAACTCCCAACAACACAGCATGAAGCCCTTGAGTCAGCCTAACGAGAACCTCTTCAGGTGTCGGCGGTAGGTAAGGGTGTCTACACACAAAAGCCGGCTTGGCGGCCCAAGCTAGGCTATAATCCGCCAGACTCAGTTTAAACAAAAGTTGTCCGCCATGCAACGTTCTGTGAAGCTAAAGCTAGCTTTGGTGTGTCGACACCTTAAGGCCTCAAAGTACAAATGGTACAATGACCGGTGAGTCCATAACTTACATAATATAACCGTATGTACAGTCACGGACTTAAATTGATGAGCCACCTGGCACTGTTCGTATTTTAGACGTGTAATGCAAATCGGGTGTATTCGGTTCCCGACACGCAAATTCATATGTCTTCGTATTAGAAGTAGAAAATTATATTTCATATTTTTACCGGTTGGCTAACCTGAGAGCCAGAACTACAAACTTGACAGCAGAGTGACTGCCCAACCAAAGTCAACCAATTGCAGGTCTAGCAACAGTAACCTAGCAACGATAAACAATCGTTGCTAGGTTACTGTTGCGATAGTAACGTTAGCGTACGGAGAAATAATAATACTTAGTCATTTCGACAAGTTCGAAAGTAACGTCTCTGACATTGATATTTCAACGGTCACTATCTTCAGTTAAGTTTTCAGAAATAAGGAGTTAATGAGCTATGATTTAAAGGAGGTCGGTATCAAATAGATTTGACAATCTTAATGCAACATTGTATTTATTTTTATTTTTTTATCATTGAGAACTTATTAGTCAACCTCTATAGATAAGACTATTTCTGATTAAAAGTAATTTATTTGTCATCTTGTTTACGAGCGCGCGATTTGAGTTCGTGTTTAATCGTGTAATCTCGTGAATGTATGCAACTGCAAAATTGAAAAGTTTGAAGGTGGCTCATCAATTAAAGTCCGTGACTGTACCTACACTTTATACAAGGTGTTATTATAGTCGTGTGCCAAGTCACATAAATAATGTTGATATAGGTATCCAATAAGCAATGATGACATAATAATATCGCCGATATTTTCCTGAGCAGAAATACAAAAATCAAAATACGCCGTATGAGATGCCTCACCCCCTAGGGAAATATGAGCAAGATACCTAATTGTTAATAATAATATAATAATGTACGTTTGGTGATATTGGAGAGAATAACTAGTTTGTTGATAACATTTAGTAAGTAGGTAAGTACCTATCTCTAAAGTTGACTAAGAAACTATTTGATAGTTATTCAGTCAAAGAAATATTTGCTACATTTTCTTGTTGTTGTTGCAGCACCCTACAACAATTTTTCCGTGATAATATGGCCTTAGAATACGTCAAAGAATGATATTTGTGCTTTGAATACTTTAGTCAAATAATTTTCCTTCGTCCTAATATTATTATTGTAATACCACCCTTGTACGTATAGGCTAAACGACCCATAATTCAGAAGCTAATAACATAAAAACAAAAATAAATACCGAGGAATATTCGAAAACTAGTAGAAAAATTGAGTTGTTTATAGTTTTTACTTCAAAAGATTAGTCAAAGTAAAAAAAAAAATATTCATCTTATTTCGATATCCTTAGTTTGTTGTTTTAAGTCTTACGAATTAATCTTCCTACCTATCAGCACTGATAGCAATCTTTGATGATTAATTTGTGGTACTAGTGGTGCCATTATGTAGTAAATTAACACTTCAAATACGAGGCTGGTTGCTGACCGATTATTATAGTTCTTTACGTAAGTGCTAGATGGCGTGAAGTTAAACTTTATGTTTTCCGTGCAGTAAAGTAGATGTCGCTACTTGTATCATAATCGTAAAACGTAACCACGTGGGAAACTGAAATAAACAAGGAGTGGAGAGCGCCACCCCATTGCCATGTTTAATGTTTATTGTATGTGTGTGTTTTAAAGTGTAGCCAACAATTGTTAAAATAAATAATCCAAGCGTTTGTTTCTGACATTATATAGGTATCTGCGTGTGCTCCCAATTTTTTACCGTAAATTATCATAATGACAGCGCCGTGTGAACGGCCGCTATTAAGTTACCTACGAATCCTTTCTTTTCTATCTTCAATGCGTTCGATACAGATAACTATTTAAATTTTTGCAAGAAAAACCTATTGTGAATGTTTGATATTTTCTGAAGATGACCTACAGAATGTTCTGATTGCCCAGAAGGTAGGTATATGCTTTCAGTGGCGGCGCAAGATCTAAATTCAGTGTGGGCGAGGTACATTTCGCGAGGCCCTCTGGTGGGGTGGAGTAAGAAGACAACAAAAAAAAAAAGCACGTGATACTGCAATATTATAAATAGGTATAACAGGTTGAGATCGGCAGTGGCGGACTAAGCTTGAAGACTGTCGGGGTGGCAGACTAAAGGGGAGGTGGTTTCTGCATACATAAAACTTTGAAAACTAGGAAGAACGTAGAATTTACTTTATTAAAATGTAATTATTAAAAGAACCAATTTAATTTAGAAATTTTGGCACCCTAGCTCAAACAGGTTACGTTTTCTTTTGACTATTTGACTTCGAAAAAGTCGAAGCATTAAACGATGCTAGAGCGAGCGAGTCCAGCTCGAAAATTTTCGCACTCTGGATAGGGTAATTATTGATTTGAACATTTATATGAAAATAAGAATTAATTTGTCGACCCATACAGAATAGTTTGGGAACGTAGGATGTAAGAGCGAGCATAGCGGGCTCGAACCCCTGATAGGTAAGGTTTTCTTTGACAATACGTTCATACATAAATAGGAATACTTGGTCGACTTTCACAAAAAAGTCAGAGAAAAGGAGAATGTAGGATGCAAGCGCGAGCTGCACTCTACGTTTATATTTAGGGGGCCCCCAACAAATACTGCCTTTTACTAGAACATATTTTGGCCTTGTTTAGGATTTGATTAATAAGTATTACTAAAGATTTGGGGCCCTCCCAGAATTGGGGGCCATGGTCGGACCGCACCCGATACTTTGATTAAGTTCCTAGCCGTTGAAAGTAACTTAAACACACAGAATGGGAAATCCGGGGGAAAAAATGGCCGGCAGGGATTCCCCACGATAGCAACGCAACTCTAGCAAATGTTGCTTAACTAAATAAAAACATTTTTATGAATTTTATCGTTTTATGTAGAGTAAACTTTTTTCGGCACGTTTACGGTTTTAATCGACTTCTTCAAAAAGGAGGAGGTTCTCAATTCGTCAGTACGATTTTTTTTTTTTTATGTGTGTTACTCGAGTGCTCCGCCAATTTTATAAATCGATTTTGATGACTCTTTTTTTGTTTGGTAGGTCATGCTTCAGAGGTGGTCCCATATAAATTTTATCAACTCGACTAATTTTTGAGTTAGCTTCAATAATTACGTATTTTTCCCACTTTGCGTATGTAGACGACATCTTAGTTTTCTCTGTCACTGTTTCGAATTTGTGTGGGGTAGCTAGGTAGGCCAACTAAAAAGTGAAAAATAAAAAATTTACAAAAAATAAAAAAAATAGTACCGACTTCCAAAAAAAAACACAAAAAATGTGAAAAATAACTAATTTCGGAAGTCGGTGTCTTTGCTTTTCAATTTTCGTTTTTTGCCACCAAAAACTACTTACTTTAATAAAAGAAAAAGTTATACGTACATTAAAAAATATAAAATGGGCGGTCTTATCACTTACTGCCATGTCTTTAAAGCAACCTTGGAATGGACAGTGTTTCTTTTTGTAGTTTAGGTATATTAATTTCATTGTATACACTTTTTATTCCCAGAGGCGTACCTACCTATAGTAGGTACACTCAAATTTCACCAGTAAGTATGTTAAGTCCCAGTTATAGTGGTCAACGCTAATGCCATCAACTGGGCACAAATCCAGACTCCGAGTGGCTATTGAGAAATTCCAAATGGAAAAACTCAATAACACTTCGCCCGACCCGTGCATCCTTACGTTAAGTTTTGTATTTCAAACATGTCACAAAGAAGTCATTGTCGAATATAGGTCGAAGTACTAGGAATGCAAAAAGAAAACGTTTGAAACGTCTTAACCACGATGAAAACGACGAATGCTGCTGTCAAATAACAGCGAAAATACTTATTTTCAAAAAGCTGTAGAACCTTGAATATAGCTTGCACAAATTCACCGTCAAGTAAAAGAACAAAAAACTTTACAAAAAAACAACTTTAATTTCGGAAGTCGGTGCCAAAAGCAAAAATAAAATACACCGACTTCCAAAATTAACGTAATTTTTCACTTAGTAGTGTTTTGTTTTTAATTTGATTGTATTTTTTTTGTTTTTTATTTTTCAGTTTTAGTTGCCCCACACAAATCCGTAGCAATCACGAATTCGGTGCACAAACATGAAAAAACAAAAACTGCCGAATGCACAACGTCCTCCTTTTTTTAGATATTATTCTTAGGTCATATTAGTAGATCGCCCCCGTGCAAACTCAGAGCGGGTCGTTAGTATTCTTATAAAATACGTAGCCTATTTTATCGAAATCGCAGAGTTGGATCCCATAAATTATTAAAAGTTAAAATTCATTATTTTCATCTTAAAACTTCAAAAAATTCAAAGAATACAAAGAAGACAATTCAAAGAATACAAAGAATTCAAAACCCAAAGAATTCAAAGTATCTACTTAGTCGAATTCAAGCGATTTCAGGCTCGATACTAATGAGAATTGAGAATGGACTAAGAACGATATAGGTATCTAATATTTCGTAAGCGACCTCCTCTAAGGCACACTACTACCTCTTAGTACTAATTTAACATTCACCTGAACTCGTTTTTAAAATCGTCCAAACGCTTTTTACTTTTACTTATTTACCAGGCATGTCTCGCAGCTTTGTTCGTTTGTAAACTTTCTGTTTTTCCGGGTTGAAGAGTATCTCCAGTAGTGTGCCTAACTACTTCTTTGACAAACTTTAAAGTTGCCTGTTTAACGGCGAAAATGTTGGTAGGTACTTACCTATGAGATAAAGCAATAGATGCACTGTAGTAAGAAGTTAATAAATATAGTAGGTACATCAAACAGTAGTAGTTTTCGCTTTAATTTTCTTATCATCAGTGGAATTCTTCACAATTCTTCTAGAGAGAATATTTATAAAAGCCATGTTTTTATAAGAATTCCATTTACAAGAAACATCACTGTCTCCATCAGAATAAAAAAATAAAATAAAGGAGCTTAAGAGACATTTTAATCGTTGGTCTCTGCACTGTTCCACCCCCGGCTGCTTTTGTACGAATCTCTCCTACGTTTCTCATTTCAATTCCATAAAAACGGTTTCGCAACTCGTTTTCTTTGTAAAAAAATCTTTTTTTTTAATAAAATATTTTTTTACTCATCGGGGTACTTACAACCTTAATGAAATAAACATTTTATTTTTAAGTATTTTGGTAATAAACGTAATATTGTTTTGAGTGCAGAGGCTGGGTTCGCAACTGTTCCTTTGTAGAAACTAAACAATAATAGGTACACCTATCAGAAAATCCGTAAATGTTATAGGAGGAACTTGTTTTTAGCATTAAGCCTGAAACTTAAAAAAAGCAACCGTAAAAAGTGAACAGAACGTTTTTATTTTTTCATTTTTATTTGTCCTGTTTGTGTACCTACTATCTAAACATTATCTAAAACGTTTCCAGCTGAACAAACGTTGCACATAACTCCTCTTCGATGTTATTCATGTCACTGTTGAAAAATGCATGCTGTGATGCCGGTGCATGCAAATGAAACGAGCCAGGAAAGATTGACGGAATAAAACGGACTGTTTTCGAGGATCTCGGCATATTCAAGTCTCGGAAAGCTTTGCAGGAATCTCACTTACCTTAAAAAAAACCATTTGTTAAATCATGTGAGGGTTTATTTTTTACCCGACTACGGCGAAGAAAAAAGGAGGGTTATGATTTTGACCGGTATGTATGTATGTATGTATGTATGTAAGTATGTATGTATGTATGTATGTATGTATGTTCATCTGTTCCCTCCTATCTTCCAAACCACTTATCACAATTTTCAAATGAGGTATCGTTAGAAGCGTCGTGATTGTCCGCTGGTTATAGGCTATGTGAAGTCACATTAAATTAAAAATGGCGCCCTCTAGAGGACATAAAGTGAGGAACTTAAAAAAAAAATCGTTTAATCGTACCCTGTTGGGTATCAAATGAAAGGGCTTAATGAGCACATTTCAAAAATATATATATTATAACCCCAAAAGAATTTAAAAAAAAATCAAGTAATAAAAACTAAAACCCAACTACGACTTAAAAGGTATAAACAAGACACCACAGACAGACAAATTAAAAATCCGGAGTCACACGTGTTAGTGCATAAATCGAACAGATTACGTGTGACTCCGGATTTTTAATTTGTCTGTCTGTGGTGTCTTGTTTATACCTTTTAAGTCGTAGTTGGGTTTTAGTTTTTATTACTTGATTTTTTTTTGTATCAAGTAATATAATGTTCGAAGTAATCTCAGCTGTCTTTCGCCGAAGATCTAAAAGTGGATCACTTGTTTACCAATTTTTATATGGATCTATCAACCTTTTCGTAATGCCTTTATAGTTACTCCCCTTGTGAAGGTTTTGGAGAAAATGTTGACCTCGAAAAGACTTACCTACGGCATTTGTAGACCTACCTATTTGGCGAAGGTACAGAATATTACCAAACCTGATATAAAATGTAATGCTGTCTTTTCACTATGAGATTATACATATATTATAGTAAATTCCGAGATAGCAAGAACATTTATAGTTTTCAGTGTAAAAGGTTCCATTTAAAAGTATGGTGAGCGATTTCATTTGTGTCTCGAGGTATATATATCTCATAGTGAAAAGTCAGCTTTACCTATGTTTATTTTAACTAAACGCTTTTGTTATTCAACAAACTGATCGTAGTAGGTAAGTAATCAATTCTAGGTTTAACTCTTTGCTTACACAAACTTGGTGAACAATCCCCTTGTTGTTCCAATCGGAATTGAACTGGAGACAAATAGTTATGTCGTACCAGTACTTATTGTATAAACTTGTAAGTAGTTAAAGGGTAAGACTCGCACCCGAATTGCGTAACACTGCACTTTCAATCACAATCTGAATGATTTTGAAGGCCATTGCTTCATAATGTTCGAAAAATGTGTGTGCTCAATATTTTTTTTTTTTCCTCTTTCTTCTTCGTAGCAATCTGTCGTCAACAACAATTTTCAAGTCTTGTTTTGTTGCTAATGTATTGAGGTATCTTAAAGATAACTTTAAGTACCTTCGACTGAAACCTTTCCAATATCTCAATATTACTTTGGCTGGCCGACCCCAAAGCTGGATACCGTACGTCCAGAATGGTTTGAGAATTACTTTGTAGACTGTTAGCTTGCTTTGTATGCTCATTTGCGAGTGCTGACCTACTAACCAGTACGTTTCTTAGCGTTGTGTCCAGCTGCTTTCTCTTACTCCATATGTGTTTTCGCCATGTTAACCTTCTGTCTAGGTGCATCTCTTCTGAGCGTAAAGGTGACATGCGTGGACTTGCTTTGGTTTGTTCTGATTCTCCAAACTTTAAACCATTCCTCAAGTAGATATTCAGATGCAGTAGCTGGATTTGTGTGTGTTGTAAGTAGGGCTGTGTCATCTGCGTACATTGTAACTGTAGTTTTTCCCGTAGTAGGTAAGTCAGCAGTGAAAGTAATGTACAGTACTGGTCCTAGTATGCTACCTTGTGGTACACCTGATTTAATTTCATAAAAGTCCGAACGTAAATAACGCAATTAATGTTGTTGAACTGTGTATTACGCAATTACCCCGCAGATTGTTAAGTTTCTTATCTACGTTTCTACACCGTTATTAAAAACTGAAATCTTATCTCAAAAATTAATCCAAGAGCCTGACTTTGTTGATGGACAAAAGATAATTAGTATATCTACTTTATTTCTGTTTTTTAAACTTCTTACAAAGAGTTTTACATTTCAAACTTCTCGGGATTTTGAATCCAAACTTTACTTGTACCGTGAAAACTTGGGGAAAGATACCTTTGACAGTATTCGTTCCTGCAGCAACTTTTCGTTCATCGATTTGTACCAAAGTGTGTTTTGCGAACTCTATGCATAATACCAAACTTGAATAATAAAATAATAGATCTGATACCATTTCCGCAACTGAACGAAAACAAACTTGTACTATACAACTTTTTTGTGACCTCGTAAAACTTTAAAACTATTTTGAACGTTGCGGTTTACGATGTTGATTTCAAAACCAGTGGTTGATAAAATTATAACTTTTCCAATATTATTCATATCTTTCTCCACTTCATCTTTTATGGCTATTTAATAAAACTTATTATACAAAAGTGTAGTTCGTGTTCTAAAGCAAATAAATATCAGACTTTATTACTAGCTAATTGAATCTGTGATGCTGTAGTAGGTATATTTGAAAACGTTTGTTTACATTCTCTCGAGAACGTGCAACTATTTGCAGACATGTAATTTAATACACTGTTAAGGTTATCACCCACGCAGTGCACCCTTCACAAATATTCTATATCCTACGCGTTATTTACAGGAGAGTTTAGACCCGCTAGTCACATTGCACAGATAAGGTTAACTGTACAGTGACTGATCACGAAAAGAAACGGTAATGAGTAGCAAAACGATTTTATTTACAAACTTGGCAGTTTGGGATTCATTTAGGAATACACATAGGGAAAAAGTTTTTATTCTTTTCCAATAGGAATCTACGTTTTTTAAATGGAGCTTCACTGAAAGGATGGTCTACTACTGAACATTTAAAAAATACTTGTGAATGGTTTAATTGAGGAGCTCGTGGCTAAGTAATGACAGCCGCAAGGGTTGATCCGTGGATGAGTGACAAAGACCATCTTTACCGTTACTCCTCCGTGCTTCAGAAAGTACCTTAAGCCTTTGGTCCCGGCTGTCATTCGTGGATCTTTGAAAGTCATTACTGGTCTTCCGTCTGACAACCAGTCCTATCAAGAGGTATCGTAGTACCCAGTTACTGGGTTGTGGAGGTCAGATAGGCAGTCGCTCCATGTAAAATAATGGTATTCAGCTGTATCCCATTAGACTGGATGCTGACTCCAACATAGTTGGGAAAAGGCTAGGCCGATTGATTGAGTGTTGGTGTATCATTATTTGGTTTGTGACGAATAACTGTCGAACTGCGGTATGATCGTCCATTGAGTAAACTCTTTTAATTACTACGGTTTGCTTTTGAGTTTAACTACTTACATTTTACATTGTTCATTTTTGCACCAGACAGTTTTCTTTGGAATAACAAAGCATTTATAGTTCATCAGTCATGCCGCGATTCTGCCAGCGCTCAACCGTGGCGTGTTTCACCGTGAAGACGTGTGAGTGACGGCGATCCGACGTTTCACATCCCTGATGCCTCTACTTGATATTCTAAAGACGGGCCGTGAAATAGGAACTGTTAATTATTTTAGAAGTCTGAATAGCAAGGCTTGCGTGAAAGGCGCTTTTGATAATAATTATTTCATGCTCTACAGTGTAGAAGCTGGTTAAATCTTCGGGATCCTTTGTGTGTGACGCAACATAAGCTCAGGTATCTTACCTATACACCTACGTATAGTGCAAGTAGGTCGGTACATATCATTATTAATTTCCTTTAGTTCATTTTAATTAATAAAAAGTGTGGCCTTATCCGTATAAGTTCTTCAAGTTTTTCTTGACTCGTACAGACTCGTACAGTATTTTCATTTCTTACTTTCGAGAGCTACTCCAACAATTGTGATCATCGGGAAGCTGTGTACGTGTATGGTATCTCCTCTCATTAGATCAGCTTAATGTCAACGTAGGTATACAGTATGTTAACTAACAAAGGGCGTTCCCGTTAACCTGCAATAGTATAGCGTGTATACATGCTAAAAAAAATATAACAACTCAAAAAAAAAAAAAAAAAAATTGTGTCGTGAAATGTTCACAAAACTATTAAATTTAAACGTAAAAGAAACACGCTGTACACGCACACTTGTATTTCAACGTAGAAAAAAAAAGTGTGACAAGTGGGCGTGAACAGAGAGTTAATTTTCCGTAACAATTTAATATTTTTTGTGAATATTTTACTATACAAAAACAAAAAAAAAAATTTTTTTTAATGGTAATATTTTTTTTAGCATGTCTACACGCTATACTATTGCAGGTTAATGGGAACGCCCTTTTTTAGTTAACATACTGTATGACAACTATAATTATTATTTATTTATTAAAACTTTATGCACAAGTAAAAAAAAAATTCCGTACAAAGGCGGACTTAATGCCTGAGGCATTTTCTACCAGTCAACCTTACGTCTTATGATGAACACAGTTTTATGTAAGTTACAAAAGTACTTACATAATTAAACAGGTACAAGCGTATTGAATGGCTCTCTAAAACTCTGTTCAACTTTTAATAAATAAAGAAGTACTTCACTTTTTTTTTCATGTTGCAAGACTTTTAGACCCTCTTTGAAAAACTTGTGGTAGGACCCTAATCGATTCGTAAATAAAACTTTGAAGAGCCCTTATTTGTACAGAAACATCCAGGAAGGAAACTGCTTTGCTATATACATTTCAGCAATAAAGCATTGATTTCAAACCAATTACAGGCACTTTTGAATTGTCAAGGAGTCGGTCAGTAAGAAAGATGAAGCTAGTTGCACATTCCAAAGTATATGAGGTACCTACCTATGGACAAGAAGGGGCAAGAAACACCACCGACACTTTTGTAAATCAAAATGTTGTTAGAAAATATTGGTTACACGCGATGGTTACACGATTCAAGTTGAAATTATACATGTAGAAAGACGTGCAAGTTAACATAGTCCATGAAGTTATCATAAAAGAAATGCAGAGATTTTATTAATCAAGCTGTTTTAATTTAAACTGGACACTGCAACGTACAAGTATGTGACAGACAAGAGCATAGACAAGAATCAAATCTATTATAGACTTAGCGACAAAAACAGTATTGTCAACCTAAATAAATGTATGGACATTGTACATTATATTTAACACCCTCTCTCAATGTTATACATTTGAACAAAAAAAATATTCTAATACATAGAAAAAAAAATATCGACAACAATAGTAGCTTTAGTTTATCATTACATTACTTACACCACACTCTTTCAGAAACTTTACAATTAATTCTTTGCTAAGAGATTTCGTTAACATATCTGCTGGTTGTTTCGAAGTGCATATGTACTTAAGGCAAATTTTATTATTTTTAATTAAATCCTTGACAAAGTGATATCTGATATCTACATGTTTCAAACGTTTAACAGACTCTGTGCTAGCATTCAATATTGCTGACTGATTGTCACAAAACAAATTTACTGGACAAACATTTTTAAAATCAAAATCTTGTAACAAATTAACTATCCAGCATGCTTCACTAGCAGCCATACTCATTGAAACATACTCAGCCTCTGTTGAAGACAGACTTACAGATGATTGCTTCTTTGAACACCATACTATTAAGCAATTTGCAAAAGTAAACAAGTACCCTGAAGTAGACTTTCGGTCTCTTTGGTCACCTGCCCAATCAGCATCACAGAAACCTTGCAACACTGTATCATTACATTTGTATACTAAGTTATAATCAATAGTATGCTTTACATAACGCAATACTCTCTTAAGCGCACTCAATAATTCACTATTAGCCGAATTCTGGAATCTACTTAACATAGAAATGGCAAAACAAAGGTCAGGCCTTGTGCCTGAGACAGCATACATAAGGCAGCCAATTATTTCCCTACAAGTTTCTTCAAACCTTTTATCACATTTAACATCAGAATCAAGACTCTTACTATTAAAATTTTTATCCATAGGGGTCATCATCGGCTTACAATTTTCCATATTAAATCTTTTTAATACATTTTCCAGATAATTTCTCTGTGATAATACAGTTATACCATTTTGAAAATTTTGTTTAACATTTATTCCTAAGAAATCTGAAATGAACCCCAGATCCTTCATCTTAAATTCCTTATTTAATACAGTTTTTAATTTTATAATCTCCTGTTCACTTGTGCCAGAAATTAACACATCATCCACATAAATTAATACAAAGATTTTATCTGTACCATTATGCTTTGTATACAAACATGAGTCACACTTTGATCTCACAAAACCTTCTTTTGTTATTACTGTATTAAATTTTTGATTCCAACACTTAGGAGAACTTTTCAAACCATATAGGGATTTCTTTAATTTAACTGTATTATTATTTCCTGAATAGGCCCCTTTAGGTAAACTAACATACACTTCTTCTTTTATCTCCCCATATAAAAAGGCCCCCGTAACATCCATTTGATAAATAGGCACATTTAATTTTGTTGCTACTGCTACAAATAGTCTAAATGTGGACAACTTCGCAACTGGAGCATAAATATCACACAAATCAAATGACTCCTGTTGTTCAAACCCTCGGGCAACAAGCCTAGCTTTATACTGTAAAACATTATTTACATTTTTTATCTTAAAGACCCACTTACTGCTAACTGTTCTTCTATTTACTGGTACATCACAAAAATCCCAAGTATCATTGTCTTTAAGAGTCTGTAGTTCCCTGGCAATAGCTTCACACCACTTACTCGCATCACTTCTGTTCATAGCCTCGGTGTATGTAGCTGGTTCACACTCACTCTCATCCAACTGCACATTACTGCATTTATAGAAAGATGTTTGTTTTCTTAGCCGCTTGCTTCTTTCATCTATGGGTAAATCACTTTCATCTATGGGTAAATCACTTTCATCCAATAGATGTTCCTCATCACTGCATGGTAAGTACTCACTGTCACAGTCATGTTCTGATCCCTCCTCTCCAACACTACTTGTTTGAGTCACCTCCATTGTTTCATCTAAGTTTGTATTTAGCTCATTCACAGGGTTAGGTTCTGTCTCAAGGTTACTATCTACCACAGGTTCTTCCAGGTTTGTTGATGTTATAGATTTCTTTTCGCCTTCCTTCATTTGAAGTTTCTCCTCCTTACCATCTCGGTTTAGGAATACAACATCTCTCTTTGTCTCCACTGTGTTTGTTTTTGGAAAATAAATTCTATACCCCTTCACATTTTCTTCATAACCCACCATCAACCCTCTTTCACCTTTCCTGTCCCATTTCTTCCTTCGTTCCTTCGGAATGTGAGCATACACTTCCGTGCCGAAGACTTTCAACTGGTGAATGTCAAACTTTTTGTTTGTCCATACTTCAAATGGTGACCTTCCATTTTCATGACTTTTTCCAGTTCTATTCAACACAAATACTGCTGTATTAATTGCTTCCGCCCACAGTTTCTTTGGAAAGTTTTCTTCATGTATCATTGTCCGTGCTGCTTCCACCAATGTTCTATTCTCTCTCTCAGCCTTTCCGTTCTGTTCCGGCGTATAGGGTACCGTTGTTTGGTGTGTTATTCCCCGTTTTGAAAACAATTCTTTCACTTCTCTGTTTATAAATTCTAAACCATTGTCACTTCTAAACATTTTCACTCTGTTTCCCGTTATGTTTTCGGCCTTATTAATGAAGTTCTCAATGCAATATTTTATCTCATATTTTGTTTTAACAAAGTATACACTTCTGTAATTCGAATAGTCGTCCTTCAGTATGACAAAATATCTCGCGCCTCCAACAGATGTTTCTTCCATGGGGCCGCAAGTATCCGCATGGATCAACTCGCAAGTCCTTGTACTCACGTTCTCACTTTTTCTAAACGGTAATCGATGTATCTTCCCAGCTAAACAACTCTCACACTCAGGTTTAGTGGTTTGTTTAACATCAATATTATGTTTTTGCAGAATATCTTTTACGTAAGTAAAGTTTTGATGCGCGAGTTTTCTGTGCCACTCATTTAAGTCATTCTTCACCAGTGTTGCAGAGCTAGCAGTCTCGTTATTATACTTATACCGCAATTCCAAATAATAAGAATTGCCAATTCTTTCCGCCACCGCACCAACTTGGTTATCTTGGTAAAATTTGCATGACCTGTCATCTGTCATCATGGCGTAACCTTTATCTGTGGCGCGAATGACTGAAAACAGGTTGTTATTTAGTTCCGGAACATAAAGAACGTTGTTAATGACCGTATCAATCCATTCGGTCCCGTTCGATACTTGCACCGCCACCTGTCCGCAGCCGAGGACACTAATTATCGCGCCATTACCGACAACCACCGATTGTTCTGTGGTACCAGTGAATGATGTAAACAATGCGCGATTTCGACACATATGCTCACTAGCACCGGAGTCCACTAACCACTTTGATTTATGCAGTTCATGTGATGAACTAGACACTACAAACGCATTACTCTTCGTTTTGTTTTCAGTCTTACTAACTTTTTGTTTACGAAACCTACACTGCGCCTTGAAATGTCCGAACTTTCCACAGTAGAAACACTTTTTATTATTTACCGTTTCTTCACTGCCATTTTTATTTTGTCTGCAATCACTTTGAAAATGTCCAATTTTGCCACACTTAAAGCACTTTATTTGTCTTGCATCTTTCGCAACGAACGCAGAGGATGAAGATTGCTGGAACTCTTCAATTTTGCTTTTCACCCTCTCTTCTTCAATTAATAATCTCGCCACCAAGTTATCAATGGTTTGCTTATCGTCTGGTGCCGACTCCCATGCCGACACAAAATGCTTATATTCGTCAGGCAACGACATCAACACTTTTGTGATAACGAACTTATCAGAAATCTCCTCGCCCATCTGTTTTAACATGTTTCTCATCTCTTGGATTTTGGACAAGAAAACTGACATATCGGTGCCCTTTTCGTATTTGTACTGGAAAAAACGTTGTTGTATAATGTGTACACTAGTTTCAGTCTTCTGTTCATACACGCTTTGAAGTTTTCGCCACATTTCAGCAGAACTCGTGCATGTGATGATGTGTAACATTGCCTCTTCCGTCATCCTTGTGACCAACAACGTTTGCGCCTTGGCATCTTTAGCTTCCCATTTGGTTATTTCAGCAGGAATTTCGGGCTTAACACATTTTCCCTCCACAACGTCCAGCAAACCTTGGCCTCTAAACAGCACCGTAGTCTGAAATTTCCAGATATTCCAATTTCTGGAACCCTCCAGCTTGATCACGTTATTGTTACTCTCCATTTTCCGACCTTGTTCACAATCCAGAACAAGTTATCCTCGGTTGGGAATATACCGCGCCACACCGCGCGCCGCCGTGAGACTTAACCTCACTTTTTTTTTTCCGCCGATGAGTAACTGCTAACGCCGAACTTTTTTTTTTTGATTCTAACTAACTCACGATACAGGATTATGTGCCTGGGCCCATAACCTGAAGTTATCATAAATGAAATGCAGAGATTTTATTAATCAAGCTGTTTTAATTTAAACTGGACACTGCAACGTACAAGTATGTGACAGACAAGAGCATAGACAAGAATCAAATCTATTATAGACTTAGCGACAAAAACAGTATTGTCAACCTAAATAAATGTATGGACATTGTACATTATATTTAACAGTCCATACCAAAGTATACATTTTTTCGTTGTTAAAATATGCCATGGCAGCTAATAGTTGCCTAGTCACAACTGATGGTACCCGTTTCCAAACTTGACACTTTTCAGTAGGTAGGTATGTTAGTCTCTATCATATTAATATTTTATAGCAGCATATGTGCAATATAGAAAAAGAATCAGTATGAATGAAAACAATTCATCATCTGCCTAGCCTTTTCCCAACTATGTTGGGGTCGGCTTCCAGTGTAACCGGATGCAGCTGAATACCAGTATTTTACATGGAGCGACTGCCTATCTGACCTCCACAACCCAGTAACTGGGTAATACGATACCCCTTGGTTAGACTGGTTGTCAGACTTTCGTGCTTCTGACGACTCGTAACGACTGTCGAAGATCCATAAATGACAGCCGGGACCAACGGCTTAACGTGCTTTCCGAGGCACGGAGGAGTCTCGATATGTGAAAATGGTCACCCATCCAGGGACCAACCCCGGCAAGCGTAGCTTAACCTGATGGATCGACCCGAGCGGCTGTTATTACTTAGCCACGAGCTCCTCATGAATGAAAACAATTATAACTTTCAAATCCCTAAACTCTGACGTCAGAACCTTAGGCACAGGAAGGAGCTTTAAGGATTTCCTGTAATCAAAAGTAAAGAGGTTTTAAGCCATAATATAGACAAAAAGAAAGCATTACATAAATTGATGATTGACGACGATCGCTTTCAGCGATAAGACTGCCCATTGTGTCACTCTATGTAACATTTTTACATTTATGTTTAAAATTTATATATTATGGAGTACGTAATAAGGTGTATTTTATTCTATAGTTGTCGTTACGTAAAAATAACGGTGAGCGACAGAGAAGGGGATGTGTCTGCGCACGGGCACAGTTGCGTCCTGAAGTACTAGGCTATTGTTATATAATATAAGTGTAATTGTTTTATTGTAGAATCATAATCGGTCATTGCGCAGGTAAACGGTCAGCGTTCTTTTTACGTGACAGGTCCAGTATTACAATTTCCACAAAATAGTACGACCATAGATTGATAGCTTTTTTTCTTCCAGCATAGGTAGGTAAACAAAGCAAATCTGAACTGTAAATTGGAATTTGGTAGTCCTAGATTACGGCCCACTCCCCCACACATAGAGGAGGTCTATTTCCAAGCAGTGGTAACAGTATAGGGTGATTTTGTATGGTAATCCTATGTTTGTAAAGATACCTATAGTGTTCCTACGCACAATCTCTGTATTTTCTATATTTATTCGACTTCGACTTATATAGCCATTCAACCAGATTTCATAGAGCTATACGATGCGTTGCATGATTTTGATCCCACGCAGCTACACACTCTAACGAAAACAAATGAAATCGATAACCTGTTATTCTTCGAGAAAAATATATCAATCGTTTGAATTAATATGCATTGGGTGAGTAACTAGGTACTCGGAATAAGAAAACGAAAACGTTTTCATAAAATGCATTTACGAAGCCTATAATAATATACATTGTTCGAAAGTTAAATAAAAATTACGCACCATACAACGGAATGTGCGGTAAAATAGGTACTCTATTACAAACTCGTGATTATGGTAAACCCGAGACGAATAACCAACTTACCGCACTAGGATCCTTGATAACTGTGTCGATTTAGACATACAATTAGTAGGTATAGATAGTGTGTAAACAAAACTCAAAGCATTTATTTATATATACTTTATTGTACACCAGAAAATACATTGCGAAAATAAATAAATTTAACACTATAAAACATACAATGGGCGGCCTTATCGCTTTCATTTACTTACTTATTTCAATTAAACCAATCAATCTACCTAGCCTTTTCCCAACTATGTTGGGGTCGGCTTCCAGTCTAACCGGATGCAGCTGAATACCACTATCTTACATGGAGCGACCGCCTATCTGACCTCCACAACCCGGTAACTGGGTAATACGATACCTCTTGAGACTGGTTGTTAGACTTTCTGGTTTCTGACGGCTTAACGTGCTTTCTGAGGCACGGAGGAGTCTCGGTATGTAAAGATGGTCACCCATCCACGGACAACCCCGGCAAGCGTAGCTTAACCTGATGGATCGACCCTTGCGGCTGTAAAGAAGGTACTTCACTTTTTATTAATTAAAATGAACTAAAGGAAATAATAATATGTACCTACCTACTTGCATTATACGTAGGTGCATAGGTAAGGTACCTGAGCATTATGTTTCGTCACACACAAAGGATCCCGACGATTTAACCAGCTTTTACACTGTAGAGCATGAAATAATTATTATCAAAAGCGCCTTTCACGCAAGCCTTGCTATTCAGACTTCTAAAATAATTAACAGTTCCTATTTCACGGCCCGTCTTAAGAATATCAAGTAGAGGCATCAGGGATGTGAAACGCCGGATCGCCGTCACTCACACGTCTTCACGGTGAAACACGCCACGGTTGAGCGCTGGCAGAATTGCGGCATGACTGATGAACTATAAATGCTTTGTTATTCCAAAGAAAACTGTCTGGTGCAAAAATGAACAATGTAAAATGTAAGTAGTTAAACTCAAAAGCAAACCGTAGTAATTAAAAGAGTTTACTCAATGGACGATCATACCGCAGTTCGACAGTTATTCGTCACAAACCAAATAATGATACACCAACACTCAATCAATCTGCTTAGGCTTTTCCCAACTATGTTGGAGTCATCTTCCAGTCTAACGGGATACAGCTGAATACCATTATTTTACATGGAGCGACTGCCTATCTGACCTCCACAACCCAGTAACTGGGTACTACGATACCTCTTGATATGACTGGTTGTCAGACGGAAGACCAGGAATGACTTTCAAAGATCCACGAATGACAGCCGGGACCAAAGGCTTAAGGTACTTTCTGAAGCACGGAGGAGTAACGGTAAAAATGGTCTTTGTCACTCATCCACGGATCAACCCCGGCAAGCATAGCTTAACCTGATGGATTCGACCCGCATATGCGTGGCTCAGTAATTACAGCCGCCCTGATACACCGTTGTTTTTTTTTCTAATAATTTAAACATGTAAGTACAAAATTGATAACTTTCGATTTTGTTATTTCATTTTAACGTTTATTTCTGGTACTAAGTGTAATTTTAGATACCTACTTTATTGATATTTGTACGCCGTCAACGGCAAAACATAGTAGTATATTTAAACATATTTTTATTTACAAACACGTGTTTTTACCAATAAATAGTTTGACTTTGACTCGTCGTGTCTTCGTGCTCTGGCAAGACTTTGTTTTCCACGTTAAATTCACATAAATACTACATACTTATATACTACCTACGCAGTAAGCAAACTGTTAGCAGCATTTTTAGAATCCTGCGACTTTTCGAAAAATAAAAAAAAGGCATAAAACCATTGCTCTGTTCCTACTTACTATGTTCTGATGTTCCGGTGCCGGAAATGAAAGTGCTGCTAGTGCTATTTTTATCTCGTCTTTTATGATAAGTACTGGCGTAAATAGAACCAGGCGGAACACTTTCAGATATCGAGAAACACATTTGCGAAAACTATTGCTGACAAAGAGCTTGTCATACATGTGTGAGTGTGATACACATTATAAATTAAAGTCGCTTTTCGTGTCTGGCTGTGTGCTCGCATTGTTCATCTAAACTACGCAACGGATTTTGATACGGTTTTCACTATAATTTAGAGAATTTATTCCGGAAGGTTTATGTGTATATTGTAATACAATAACATGAAACTTAGATATAGCGCTGAAATCTCGATGTTTTGTCAAGTTGTACAAAACATGCAAAGCGGGAAGCTAGTACCGAACATAATTGAAACAGACGAGGATAACTTTATAAGTGAATAATTGAATTAATTCAGAAAAGTTAACCGAACCGTGCTTGCACCGAGAACGGTAATTTTATTGTAAATATAGAAAACACGCATAAATGTTATTGTGGAATGTAAATTATCTCCGGAAAGTTAGTCGAGACAGATAGAAAGTTGAAGTGACGCATTCCTAACAAACTGTGAAGATTAATAACGGTGAAGTTAATTACTTTTAGGCAATATAACACGGAGTTACGCAGAGCAGCCATTAATGGAATAAATTATAGAAACTGCTGCCCTTTCTATCATGCCGTTGCGCTCCAGTAGGTTCTAGAAAAAAATACGAAACGTACTTACTTACTTCGTTTAAGAAGGTTTATGTTTCAATGAACTAAATGAAAGGATGTGAATGAATATAGAGGTAAAGGAGTTTCCACTGGGCCATTTAGTAGCGCGTAGAAAGTGGCAAAGGGGTCTACGGCTACACTAGAATCGTAGCACGTAGCGATTCGCAGTACGGACGCCTGTGAATGAATATAATGTGCCACTTCATAGAAAACAATGTTTTACTAAACAAAGTGCATAAAAGAGTAACTGTGTAACACGTGTTAACAACACGCTTATCTGTTCCACACAGTGCCGTCGCCATTTTGTTAATTTAGCGTTATTTTACGGCCCATTAACATTTATTAGCTTGCAAGCAGCAAGCATGACTCGTATTTCCCTTTTAACCGCTAGCCTTATGTAGTACTAGTACCTAGGTACCTTTTATTTATACCAGGGGACGTTTCAATAACCCTTAACGGCAACACCCAACTCTTTATGTAAGTAATTGGAAAAAAGTGATGAATGGGTTTAATACCATTTCATTTGTAAAACGAGTAATTTATGAGATTATGAGGTGTTTCTTTTTTTTTTGTTTGCACGTAAATTGGTGTGTCATGGTTAAATAAATGTTTTGACAAATGTATTTGATTGGAAAATTTATCAAAACGTATGTATACACGTAGAAAAACGTTTAAAAATTGTAGGTTGTTGAAATATTTCTCCGTGCCCATGTATTTACACTATAGGTACATACTTTCCATAAAAGATTATGTTGTTTTTTTAATTGCTTTGTCACTGAGCGATGCAAAAAGAAACATAATTGTTGACCCTTATTTATAACTAACTTGTACAATTGTTTAGACTTAGTGGGCACTGGAAAAGCAAGGATGTATTACAAAAGCCAATCTTATAGGTGTAGCGTCGTACGAAAAAAAAAATTCTAGAACTTTCATTCCGGACACACTCCATCAGAATAAGAAAGATATTATATCATCGACTACTACCACAGTCATCACAATTTGGAGATAGGGCTTTCTTCAATAATTAATAAAACTTATTTGATGGAAAATGTCCGGAACGAAGTCTTAAGGCTATAGTAATTAGGTTTATATTCAGGTCACAATCAATCCACGGATCTCTACCTGGATAGTTCGATACCATATCCCTTTTTACAAGCTTTTTTTCTTTTGATCTTTCATCTCCTGTCAAAGATGTAAACAAATGATTTTTAACTGTCCAAAATAGTTCGAAAACATTGGAGTAATATTCATGGGAACTCCATCAACATTATCATTTTCATCTACCTGGCATCCACTGGAATCCTAACTGTTAATGTAGACACATGGCGGAAGAGAAGGTCCTTTAAATCCTAGCCGAATTGTTTCACTCGGAGTCCAGCCGTTACCATCAGGGTTCTCTGAGCACCGTGTAACCTCTTAATAGATGTGATGTTAAGTCTTGCAACTGGGTTATATTATGCGTATTAAGTAATCGTTCTTATAGAGGTGTGGCGGTATCTACATCGCCACATGCGAACTACGCATCGAAGACCTGACGTCACAAAAATCCTGCATCGCGCAATTAGAGTTTACCGTGCAGTGGACATATATACAAGAATCCAATATAAATCATTGGGCGGTTGCCCGCCAGACCCAACACCCGTCTGGTCGGAGGATCCTCCATTTTCTATGGAGGATGAGTGAACTTTACACCCTGTAAAGTTCACAGGGTGTCGTGTCTGGTGGGCAAATGCCCAGCGATTGATGTCGGGACGTTCTAGGTATATATACTCGTTGCGTGATAAACTCTGCTTGCGTGATGCAGGATTTTGCGTAACGTCAGTGTGATGTGTAGTTCGCATGTGGCGTTGTAAATGCTAAAGCGAACTGTTTCGGCAAAGGTTCTTTACAAGTCACGTATATCCTCTCTTCTTTTTCCCTCAAATTCAAATTCAAATTAATTTATTGGTGTGATTTTTGGTACATTTTACATGAGATCTTATTAATAAAAATTGGTTCCTCAAAAATCTACCTTAGAGGTGTACACTCTTTCACGTCATTGTCATCATCATCAATTAGTAACATTAAAACAATATTAAAACAATAATCAACATAATAAAATAAAATAATTACAACGAAACACATCATAACTTAAAACAGAGAAAACAAGCAAACATAAACAATTGATTATAAATAATGAATGGAAATAAATATAATTGTCAAAATTAAATAAATATCAATGTCAAATAACTTACTATTTGTCATTAAGGAATTCGTCAATAGAATAATAACATTTTTCCAATAATAAATGTCTTAATTTATTTTGAAATTGAATAATATTTAAGTCCTTAATTCCATTTGGCAATTTATTAAATATTTTTGGGGCCATGCAAAGTATGCTTTTGTCCATCAAGGCGGTCTTTGATGGCCGAACGCATAATTCATGTCTATATACTTGTCTAATGATTTTATAGCGATATTCTGATGCTTTTCTGAATAGATGCATGTTCTTTTTAACAAATAAAGCTGTCTCAAATATGTACAAGCAAGGTAAAGTCATTATTTTTAACGATACAAAATAAGGTTTGCAGCTATCAGTTACTTTTAAACCCGTAATAGCTCTAATGCATCTTTTTTGCGATTTGAACACCATGTCCTTATTGCAGGAGTTACCCCAAAATATGACTCCGTAGCGTAGTATAGAGTCGACATAACCATAGTATGCAGTGACTGCCGCTGCTTGATTGACTACTTTCTTTAGTTTATACAAAGCAAAAGCAAACTTACTAATTTTTTTAATTAATATTGTAGTCTGTTGTTTCCAATTAAGTTGATTGTCGATTGTTAAGCCTAAAAATTTTGTATTTGCAACTTCTTCAATTTCTTCATTATTAAAGCTTATATTTAGTTCCGAATTAGCTACTCGAATTACCTCTCAGCTTCTCTACGACATACCTGTTTCGTGTTCTATTAATTACGATCCATCCTTCTTCAGAAGTGTTTTCAGCCCTTGGCCTTTTCCCTCATAACGACTCAGTGTCAACCTTTTTTATTTTTACTTTGTGGTTACTTTCTTTTTTTTTGTTTTTTGCGTCATATTTACCGTATTTTCTTTCTTTCTTCTTTCTTTCTTTCTTCTTTCATCCTGTTGTGTATTCTCCTCCAATTTCATATTTGTACTGTGTAGCACTCGGCAGTGATTTGATGTTTACATTACTTGGATTCGATTCACACATGTTATATGAACTAAGAAACTGCAGTGACCGGGCCGCGTGCAAACAAGATAAAATATAAGCACTCAATATTAGCTGAGACAAAGATTAATAAACGTCCACTCACAAGGATAGCTCGCGTGGAAGTGAAACAATCATCCTAATAGGTACTTAACTTTTCTGTCTACATCGTTAGGTAAAAACCGAAATATTTATTGTTCTACAAAACTTTATGGTTATGTATAATAATTATGATCAATGGAGGACATTCAAGTGCTTTAAAAGCAATACTCAACATGTTCTTTTTAATATTGATAGCTTTTCGACTAAAATCTGTAACGAGCTTTTAAAATAATATTAGAGTAATACTTACCTGTCTACAGTGATCGATATTCGATTGAATTTGCATATTTCATTGAATGCGACAAGATGATTGATACAAAAAATATGTTTAAATTTATTCCAACCAGATTAAGAGTTTTTACACACCCGGACCCGTATTTACACACATTCTGAATCTTATACATTTTACCTTGATGTACCGTACCTACATATATGAAAGTCAGAGAGAACAAAATTCAATTAAACAACAACTGTTACTAAGTTTTTGTTACTTCTGTATCACAAAGAAATTGGCAATTTCCAAAAAAATCGGCAGACTGAAATATTTCTTCAGCTTTCCGATCTACTTATTTGAATTATTAAACTGGGATCGGCGAATTGGGGAAAGAATGGTGGGTCGCATTCTCGAACATAATTACTTTTTTAATCTTTTGAATTAAGTATGTCAATGTCAAAAGATATCGAGATATTTCAAGGATTTTTAGCTGAAGATTCTGGCGTATTTGCGTTAATAGAAAGATTATTTAGTCACTTTCGTACTAAAAATAGATTTCCGTTTTCAGAAGCATTATGGCTTCTTGGTATTGTATTCATGGAAAGCTTTGTTTATTTTGCTATTATATTACTTTTGTTTGTATTGCTAAAAGCTTTGGTAACTTAGAAAGATAGTATAGCTGTTTATCCATAAATGAATGACCGAGTGAATGAAATGATTGAGTAAGTGAGTTTTACTGTCACATAATGCTACAAATGGCAATTGAAATAAGTGTCTGGTTTGATTGATAACTCGGGCCTGTCAGGCATCCTGAAAATTCAGACTCAGGGAAACGTAGGTTCGAGAATGACAGCACCATTATCCGCTCTATCGGCAAAATTCCTTGTGTGAACATATCCGTAATATAGGGTCAAACAGTACACGAAGGTGTATAGATATTCCTGGCTTGTAATTAGATAATCATTCCTGCAACTACCTATTTATGGGATCATATAAACATGCGCCATTTTCTTATTTTTTACCGACTTCTAAACAAAGGAGAAGGTTATGGAATCGACGAGCATTTTTATATTTTTTCATCATTAGCTTCGTTCTGAAAGGCTGGTGATAGGATACTTCACCAGTCAATTTAGCTTGGGCAGGCGGATTTTTGTTCGGCTTTTTACTAAAAGAGACTGAAAATACACATTTGTTAATCCCCAATTAATATAAGACATGACATTTAATTATAACGTCTAGTTCACAGACGCCGCAACATTCTGTTTGTTTCTAATTACCTCTGAGACTTGACTTGACTAGGTATTATTAAGTCGTCATCAGTCTAGACTACCCTTTGTAGTTTGTAGTTTCATAAGCGGACCTACTTTTTGTTTTATGATTTCTGTGGGCTTAAAACGGTCACTCACACAATCATAATAGGAAAATATTAAGAATCATCGTAAAATGTCACACACTCACAATTTATAATACCTATAATCTGCGTGCAATTCGTATTAGGAAATAATTAATCTGTTTGACCGTTTTTTATGAAGATTCGTAAAATGGTTCACAAATTAAGAATTAGGTACTTTTGTGTCAAATTAGAGGAATTGCGAATGACAGCTGAGAATTCAGGAAATTAATTGCTTTTAGAAGAATTGCTAATGTGGCCGTTTTATGCCTTCTGATCTTAGGTATAGGTATAAGTAGGCAGGTATATAGGGGCTCGCGGCTAAATAATAACAGACGCACTGGCTTGCCGTGGTTGGTTCGTGGATCCATTACACATCGAGACCTCTGTGCCTCGGAAAGCACGTTAAGCCATTGGTACCGGCTTTCATTCGCAGATCTTTGACAGTTTGACAGTCATTACGGGCACAAAAGTCTGACGAGTCTTACTAAAGGGTACCGTGTTACCCAGTAAGTAGCTGTTGTGGAGGTCACATAGGCAGTCGGTCCATGTTAAATACTGGTATTCAGCAGACTAACAACAATATAGTTAGGAAAAACCTAGGCAGATTGATTGAGGTAGGAGGATAAGTAGGTACATGTTCGAAACATTTTCATAATCACAATCTTTAAGAAGTCATTTATTGTTCTCTAAAGCCATAACAATTTAAAAGTTGTCAAGCCAGTGTCAAATAATAAAGATATAGCGTTCTGGTCAACATTTTGTTAAGAAATTAAACGAAAAGTTACGAAATTGGTTTAACGTTAAGTTTGGTTTACGTGCCGTACCAATCATCAGAGTTTTTTAACAACAATAGGACTTTTAATACAATTTCTAAGTGCCTACTTAACTTTTACTATTTGATCGAGCAGTAGGAGGGTTATAAGTTAAAACTAAGATCATCCAATTTTTGTGCCAAAAGTTAAAGCAATTTGTTTTGTTTAAACAAATTGCTTTAACTTTTGGCACAAAATTATTCAGATTTTTATCTTAAAATCTCAAAAAACAACGTTTAGAGATAAGTTAAACATTGGATAAGATTTATGAATAGAGTTTTATTTCACAAAAAACAGACTAAAGCGATTTGAAATGTATTTCTCAACGCTTCCAGATGTCCCGGCTTAGATTTTGTTTGTGTTTTATAAAATATATCTCGAAAAGTTTCTCAATATTACAGTTTTAAATAAAATTCACTTCATTTTCAAGTCTGCTTGAAACGTAAAACAATATTATTTTTCCTGCAGTCAGTACCTACATATAATTTATTGGCTATCTGTACAACTGAACGTGCATCTATGTACACACGGCTACACATCAAGCTATACATTTTCAGTTTATGCTGATCTCGCATTGTATAAGATTTCCGTACAATGCGAGTTCGGCTTATGCTGGAAATGTATAGCTTGATGTGTAACCGTGTTTGCCTCTAAATTAAACCAATAATTTCTGGAAATATGTACCTTTACTTCCTCTGTGAAAAAAAGCATTGTTTTTTCGTAATCAATGTTTTGAGAAGCCTATTTGTTTCGTAAGTAACATTCCTATTTGGCTGTTAATTTGGTTTTGTTGGAAATTTCTGTATTTACATAATTAGGAAAGTACCCTTTATTTTCTTATCGTTTGTTGTTATTTCAGTGTATTCAATACCTAGACGTACTTTAAGCTTCAAACACGATTATGGCCTAGGTAAGTACCTAATAGTCTTTAAATTATGAATATCTAAACCTAACGCTAGCAATCATAAAGCTTTAGGCAAATGTCTATATGCAATATGAACCGTTGTCAGTTACATAGGTACGCATATATTCCGAGTATTATTATGATCGTATGTTATTCGCAGCAATAAACATTCGGCTATAATATAATAACATACTAATTGAGCTTTACCTTGATGAGTTCATAACGAAAAAGATAGTTTGATAGCCATAGTTCTATGTTTGTAGCTATTCCCATTATGAATTTATTGCTTATCAAATTTTAATTTTTTTGTTGCCAAACGGAACCCGTCCGTCTGTCCGTCTGTCTGTCAGCGGGCTGTATCTCATGAATCGTAATAGGTAGACACTTGAAATTTTCACAGATTGTGTATTTATATTGCCGCTATATCAAAAAAATTAAATAAAGTAATAATTAAAGGTTCCCCATACAAGAAACTGGGGTTTTTCGACGTTTTTTGCTAGTTATGGTACGGAACTCTTCGTATTCGTTGGCCGATTTTTTTATATTTTGCAAATATGATACTTGGTTGCCTCAATGACGTTAAAATCATAATCATATTTGGGAGTAAACAAAAAAGGGTTGCTACTCGTATCATTAGTATTCAGTACCAACATAACACAAACAGTAGGTAGCTATCAAATTCTCTGTTTTTGTTTCAATGTTTTCATGTTTTAGAATAAATAATCATCAAGGCGTGTAGCAAATATGATGTGTTTTTATCTCTAGCCACCGTATATCATTGCAAGCTTTGCAACTAACAAAAATTTGTGAATATATGACTGTTATGAGTTTTGTGAATTTTAAAATGGAAACACTCATATTTCAGTTTGTTTGTGACGCAGATATAATAAAACGGAGTTTATACCGCTGCGGTGGCTGTTGTTTTCATTCCAGTTATTCGACATTACACTAGGAGCACGCAGTAAAACTCTGATGTAACTCGTAATTATTAATTAAACTATCTCTATGCTTGTAACAGTAATCAAGTAATGTAGGTTAAGTGATTTAGAAGAAAAAAAAAGTACCGACAGTACTACTATTTTCTTAACGCTTGACTTGAAAGTCGATAGAAATCCGACGACTGACGAAATTTGCCGAGGGACATTCATCATCTGTCATACATCATCTGTCTCGCCTTACATCATCATCTGTCTCGCCTTTTCCCAACTACCTTGGGGTCGGCATACTCAGCAGCCTATAGTGATTAGTGTTCCCACTCCTGGGACACAGGCCTCCTCTATTCAAGAGGGAGTGGGCCGTAATCTACCACGCGGGCCGAGTGCGGGTTGGAAGATGTCACATGTCTTCGAATTTTTGGTTCTAAGACATGCCGGTTTCCTCACGATGTTTTCCTTCGCCGTTTTGAGAGCAGTGGTGATGAAATCATTTACAAAAAGTAAAGCGCCTGTCTGGGTTCGAACCCACGACCTACAACTCGTAAGTCGGGGCCGTTACCACTGGGCCACCACTGCTCTCAGGGTGGCCTTGGGGTCGGCTTGCAGTTTAATAATGCCGGCCATACACGCTACGGTCTACCGGACATCTACCGGAGATGTTACCTGTGCAGGTTTGCCACACGCGTGTGTGGGGACGTTCCGGTCTACCTGAGCGGTCTTCAGTTCTTTTTGGGATGGCATCGATTGAGGACGATGACGCGTTGGCATTGTTAGGATCCATTTCTCTCAATTTGTCTATGAGCAATTGATACGCAGCTTCTTTTTTGTCTCGATCATGGTACTCTTTGCTTTTGACTTGCCAAAGACATGGATGAGTTCTATATATTTTGATAAAATCTTCAAGTACTCTTTTAGTTGAGACTCGTGGCGCCATTTTCGCATGTTGAATTACGTGGCATTCGTGGAAATACGATGCGAGCGATGCGACGACCGTCCAGACAGGACAGATAATAGAAAACAAATAACGCGACCTGCGCAGGCGACCGGAGTACGCGCACACATACACACAGGTACACCGAACGGTGACATTAGAAATAATTGATATTCGATTTTGCGCCGGTCGAAAAACTGTACAGGTCTACTCCTATACACGCGAAGACCGTAGCGTGTATGGCCGGCATAACCGGATGCAGCTAAATACCAGTATTTTACATCAAGCGACTGTCTATCTGACCGCCGCCACCGAGTTACTGAGTAACACGATAGGTATCCCTTGGTTAGGCTAGTCGTCAGACTCCTTCATACACCACTATGTCCTATCAAAACTGTTTGAATTTGATTTATTTTCTATTACTACTATAGGTATAACTTTGTAGCATATCTCCACTGTCAACTTCCGTGGTCTGATGGATCTGCTCGGAAAAACCTATAAGAATACATCTCGCTTATATAGAGCATTATAGCTAAGAGGCGGTTCTATATCTTGCCATTCACAGGTAAATTCTAATCTCTAAAGTGAAACTGAAAATTTTCTTCTAGGAAATTCAAATTACGCTTGCTAGGAGGACCGATGCCTGCCAGGGTTGCGGTAAAGTCCGAAAGGGATACCGGGACCTTTGGCAACAGGCAACTGAAGGAACACAGACTTTTACTGACTAAAACACACCCGGGTTTTAGTCAGTAAAAGTCTGACACACCCGCTCCTTCGAGCGGGAGAAGTCATATTTACCACCGTCAAAAAAAAAACAAAGAAGTCACGCGGAGGGTACCAAAATAGACGTTGAAAAAAAATTTGGCGTTAAACAATGTAGGTATATTCTTTTTATTCATGAAAAATTTAGCCTTGTTCGTTAGGTTATATAGCACTAGAAACGGTAAAATATGTAGTTCAGTGATTATTGCATCCTTGCAAAGTATTAAATCGTCAACAAAAGTCGTTAAGACGTAATAACTAAGTGGTTAAGCGAAATACTTTAAAGCTCAGTTAAGCAGATTGAAAACTGTTGGTACTTTGAAATTCCAAAGGAAATAGCCGGAGCTGGGGCACTCGGGGTAAAACGACTTCGCCGGCGGATACGCCAGTATTTAAATGCCTTCACCGGAAACAAACGGTTCTTGTACATTGACGCAAACATTTTTGTTCTTGTTTACATAATTACACAGTTTTTGTCGGGTATTGTGTAAAGAGTTCACAGACGTTTACTTCAGCTTCTATTTTTAGGGCGATTAAACTGGACAGTTTAATTATGCTCTTTGATAGCTAGTAATCTTTGTCACATTTTTTTTAAATTCGTTTTGTCTAAATCTGCACCCTAATTGCGTAATGCACGATCGGTCAGAATTGGAGTTGGTTTGAAATAAATTTCTAATCCAGGGCTTCCCAAACTTATTTTAACTGAGAAGCCCTTGGGAAGTTGCCATATTTTTGCGACACCCTGGCCTTCTTGCCATACATATACCTACTAGTTTTAGTTCTAGCCTAATAACAATTTGTCAGAAAAACACCAACTAGCATCTAGATTAGACCTTAATCCATTGAATCATAAGTAAAAAAAAAAAACGATTCCAATTCTGATTGATCGTTTATTACGCAATTAGGGTGCAGCTAAGCCCTTGATGCGCTCTTTGGGGATGACATTAGCAAGATGGATTACAACAAAAAATCGAATCGTAGGTAGTATTTGTCCTTTGATCTTTATCTTGATTGACATTTCGTCGCCCGATGTTGGTTTCGTAATCGTTAATCACGTAGCAATTAACTGCCACTTTGGTAACCAGATCAGGAGCACGTGATCAGAAAGTTAGTGGCAGGCGTGATTGATCATTCGATTATTCGTCCATAATTTACATAAGCTAAGAAATCTTGAACGATAATTAAGTTTAATAACAGGCTTATTATTTCTATAACGGTAGGTCGGCTTTTGGTGGCAAGGGTTAATGGGTGCGTAAGTCTAAGAGGAGGGGGAGGAGTGGGAGTGGCCCAGTGGTAATGGCCCCAACTTACCAATTGTAGTTCGTGGGTTCGAACCCAGCCAGGCGCTTTGCTTTATGTATTTTATTTCATCACCACTGCTCTCAAAATGGTGAAGGAAAACATCGTGAGGAAACCGGCATCTCCTAGAATCAAAAATTAGAAGACATGTGGCATCTACCAATCCGCGTGGTAGATTGCCCCATACACGAAGAGAGGAGGCCTGTGTCCCAGCAGTGGGATCATTATAGGCTGATTAAGCTAAGCGTAAGAGAAACCTCAGAAGACGTCACATAGGCCTCGGTATGTAGGTTTATGTAATGCCTAAAAGGATATTCAACTTTCGGCGCTGACCCGATCGTTGAAATTCCAACAACGCGCTTTTATTATTAATTCATTCAGTTTTGGCCTAGTGTTACTGAAAACGGGCATATAAGTCTATTTGATACTACGTCAAAGTTTAGAGATGTATACAGGGTTATTGGTAAAACACCAACAACCTCTTAAGGAGTCATGGTACTCATAAAAAAAAACAGCTGTTCCGTACATTTATGTTAAACAGCTGTTTTTTTTCGCGATTTCATATTTGTTCCCATAGTAAAAGTTGTTCATAATGATGAGTACAATGACTCCTTAAGAGGTTGTCGGTGTTTTACCAATGACCCTGTATAACAGTTAATTAATACAAGAGTCTTAATTTAAACCAAAACAAGTCGACAAATTCGAGAATCATGTAGCTTTGTAACTGTTTTATTAGGTACATTTTCAAAGTGGTAATTTTATTAGGTAGGTAATTAGTTTAAAACTTCGTTGCTGTTGTCGTAGCAGGTAATACCTAACAAGTTGTTAATTACCAGACAATTAATTAACAATTAGTTAGGTATAGTAACTCGTTAACATACAATTTGGTGACGAATACAACTTGATGTTTTCTACACTAATATTATAAAGAGAAAAGATTTGTATTGAATAAACTGAAAAATTACCGGCCCAATTTTATAAATTCTTCCACCAGTAGAATGCTATATTATTACTGAGTAATCATCATCATCTGCCTAGCCTTTTCCCAACTTATTTATTACTGAGTAATATAGGCTATAATTAATAAAGACATCACGCGGGCAAAGCCACTGGTGGAAGCTAGTACACAATATTTAGGAAGTATATGGAAACTCGCTTTCGGCGCCATCCGACAACTTGTGGTTTTCAGTTGGGGCATGATTGATTGAATCCTCATAGAAGACGGCCCGGTTAAACGATCACTGGGATCAATTCGGCGAAAATGGGGTCGAACCATGACTAATAATAATTAATTCAGGTTGAGCGAGCTCAAAGGGCAGTCCTAAAAGTTATGCAGTTCAAACGCAGAGATTACCCAACTGCCCTGCTCTACTCCGAGTCAAAGGTCCTAACGGTGCGACAACTGTTCATTCTGCATGCTGTTCTACACCGTCATTCTTTGCTTCCTCTGGACAACAAAATTTTAGGGAAACGCAAAGGTCATCCAGTTTGTAAATCTACTCAATGTCGTACTTCATTCCGAGGCCGGCAGTTCGGTGTCCTCAGTGCTAGAATATATAATAAAATCCATTGTCTTCTCGATATATATCCTCTCACCAGAAGTAAATTGAAAACCAAACTTACCAATTGGCTGCAGGAGTTGTCTTACGATAGCACCGAACGTGTCCTTATAGTTAACTCGTAGTCCTTCAAGTCATTTATAGTATACCTTCTTTAATCTGTTCCCTATAAAATGCCATTTACGCGTGCACCTATTTTATACCACACACACACAAAGCATACATACACTATCACACACACACATACTGCACACACACCCCTCATTTTACTCACTTACCACAACACTGTACTTGCCACAACTAACTGTATATTGCTTTAGTACGTCCTGACATTGTTACTCGGGGTGGGGACCTGGTGTCCTATAACACAGGTTATTAGCCTAGCTTAGGCACCAGTCTCCCACAATATTTGTAGTATATTTTATTATAATTACTAAACAATATCTTCATGTTATCTCTAAATATTGTGGTGAGAAATAAATGATTTATTTATTAAAAAAAAAAAAAAAAAAAACACAATCTTGCTGTACATCGCACTCGTCTCCACAGAGTAGGCAACTCGTTCATGGATCAATGTATACCCTTTTATAACAAACTTCCCATTGACATTCGAAATTTAGCCATTAAACGATTTAAAAGCTGTATTAAAACCAAACTTTGTAAAAAAGGGTACTATAAAATCTCAGATTATTTAGAAGACAAAAATGCATGGGATTGAGCTGCTCGCTCTGCTAAGCATTGTGACATTTTGAATATTATGGAAAACCATAAAAATATACCTACCAGTTTTATATACAAATTGACATTATTGAATATTATATAAAAAATGACATGATGATTACTTGTAAAGTATTGTTTTATTGTGAATGTGAGGACTATGTGGATATTTATTTTTCGTTCTGTTAGTTTTAGCGAAGGTCTGGCAATTTGAGAACTTTATGCGACCTACCCAAATGTCCTTTCCTCAAAAGACCATTTCAGACTCTAATCTACATGGTCCTCATATGGCCTGACCAAGATTATGTCTGGACTTTAAAGGAGACGGTGACTTCTGAGTTTGTTTCGGCCTTTCTTCTCAGAGTAGTCAGATAGGAAACGCCGACCTCATCTAGCTTATTTTTACAACTTTTTAATATGACGTGTAAAAGTGATTCCAATATCCTATTTACAGAATAAACAATTTCATTTCATTTCACTGATTAATCTTTCAGGTCAGGTCTGGTCAGGCATTTTGTAGGAAATATTCTTTGAGAAGTTTCTGACATTTTCAACAAAGAAAAGTTTTGTCCAAAAATAAAGGTTCACTGCGTTCACTGCATTCGTCTCTTAACCATCAGGAATATCACTAAAAGGTACTTCATAGTAGATATCGCAATATTCCTGCTTTCTGTAAAAATATCGCCTTGAAAACTTGGGTGAAGTGAGTGTCAATCCCAAGTATCAAGTGGAATGACAGCTCACTTCACATAAGTTTTCATGGCGAAATTTTTACAGAATAGACCGTCTGAAGTTTAGTTAATTCGCAAGAGAATTCGACGCATGATGGAACATTTACATTAAGGGTAACACTTAAAATCGTTCAGAAGCGTCACCTACGTCAGCAGTTACCGACATGACGTGGGGTAGCCCAAAGGGGACAGGATCACTTCCCTACTTTACCGTTAGTTACTTACTAATAGATTTCGGCATCTGGTTGTGATAGGCCTCTCATTCATCATCCATTGATGTGGTTTAGGGAAATACGTAAGCCTTTGACAAGTAAATCATGGCCCCATTTATTTAAAAACGTTGCTTAAAGTTAAGAGACGTTTAAACGTCAAAAATTGATGGACATCATTACGTATCTTTAAGCAACGTATGTAAATAAACCCCAGAATTTATTTGTAGCTTTTCAGAGAAGCAAAAGAAATTAACTATTTCACTTTTACGTGTTTACTTTAAATTCTAGAGTAATAGATTGAATCAATTATTTACTGAAATAAGGACACACCACGCCTGAAAACACCGTGGCAAGCTTGGAGGCGGCATGTTTATAGTACAGTGGGACAAGCTATATGGTATACAGGCAGATAACTTGCATGTACTTTAAGCAATTTTATTAGTGTTTTCATTAGTCAACAATCATTTTACGTCGTAGCTATGGCTACTGACGTAAAATGATTGTTGACTGATTGTTAGCTCAAAAATTAAAATTACACACACAATCAAAACGAATTTTGGCAGTGTAGCGGAAAATTAATTATTTTGCCTGTATACCAATTAGCTTCTTCGACTGTATCTATTATTTAATTTATTAGTATTATTTAATCGTTTTTTTATAATTTCGTTTTCAAAGTATGACTTTAATTTATATTATAATATTTATAATACACAGGCAAAATTCAAAAGCTTTCATGCTCAAGAAAGGTAGTGGCTCTACTTAAATTTTTAACTTGAACAGTTTCATCAGATTTTATCTGGCGCTTTACAAGACAGCCACTTTTGTGCTGCGATAAAATAGATATTTATTTTAGAATATATTTTAAATAGATAGGTAAAACTTTTGAGGTAATAGTGAGATACCTACTGAAACTTTGTAAACGAAACTTTATTAAAATATTCTTAGACTAAACTAAGAAAACGAATCTAAATTAAGTTTTAAGGTTTTTCGTTATTTTTCAATTAGATATCGTTTAAAAAAGTTATCGCTCATCTTACTCTTTTTTCGTTAAGAGTTTTCAAGACTTATTCATACATTAAAAAAAAACTTACTGAGGTATTACGACACCTTTTAATTTCTTGATTTGGTTAATACAATTTTGATACATATTTATATAAAAATATACTATTTTACTGACTCACTCTGAAAATTATTCTCTATCTACTAATGAAACTATGTACATAAGGGGTTAAACACATTTCACGACTCAACTGTCTTGTCAACGTTGGTTTATGACAAGCCTTCAGTGAGCAAGAACTTCCTGATTAGGTGAATATAAACGTTATGTGGCAGAGTGGCGCGAACTAAATATATAACTAAACATATGTATGTGTGTAATCAGTCAGAGGGACTGTACCGAAATATTAATATCTACGTAGTGTCAAATAGGTACTAATTGTCAGTTAAATGAGTAATGATTCCATAGCCTGGGGTTAAATAACGTTACTACTTTGAATGTTCAGTATTTAGATCATTTAAATCTCTTCAGAATGGTAGAACCGAATGTCACTAATCCATGCGTCAGGTTCGTGAACGGGCACCGTCAGTAGGGACTGGTCATCTCTTAGCTGCCGCGGCTTACCTATTTTAATTTAATTTTTTAATCGTTTTTTTTTCTTTTATTACGGACGCTTTTAACGTTTGGCATCGTTCTCACATATTATAATTTCAACATGAATGATGTAACTTATTATTGTGTAAACTTAGTCTTATTTAAAAGAGTGTCCGTGGAGTTTCTTGCCCGTTTTTCTCCATAAGTACCTAGGTACTACACTTTAGAATGGGCAACTAGCTTCAACTTTCTGACAGGCCGACCCCTGTCCCCTTGACAATTCAAAAGTGACTCATTAACCTGTCAGTGACAGATTTATGATTATTTTGACTTCGACTGTGAAATAGTAGAATTATCTGCTCTGAATATATTAGTTGGAAAAAAAAAACGTAAAACTTACCAGAAAAGATCATTCGTAATCTGATACTCTCTTCAGAACAATGTCGTTGTCTGGAACACTTCCAGCCAGTTCCAGCTTATGGATTGACGATTTTATCGGTAACTTACAGTTGTGGAAACAAAAGAAATTGTTCGGCGAGAATTAATTCCTTACGAATGAGAAGTGACTTCGACAAATTGGAAATTTATGGTAGGTTATTGAAGAATCTTAAGCAGTAAAATATAATATGCATCTCGTAAATGTCCACGGTCATAAAATTAGTCTGAAGAAGACCGCTGCAATACAATGCTGTATATGTAGAGCAATCATTGACAGCCATGATGATAATCTATTGGCTATTCTGCGTTTCATCACGAGCCGAAAATAGGTTAGGACATGAGAATACTGCTGCTACTACTTCGGTACCTACTACTTATCACAACGCCTGTATTCGCTGAGGGGTTGGGCAGGGCAGAGGTACCTACATTTCACCAGTTATGTTTAAGCCACATGATATAGGGGGCAAACCGATTGCCATCAACCGGGCACAAATCCAAACTCCAGGCTGATACTGAGACATTCCAGATGAAACCCAATAACACTCACACCCTGGACCTCATGCTCAGCAGTAGCGCTTGCGAACACTTATAGAACAATGAGGCAGGCTATACTTATCCTCTAGGTAGAATCCCATAATCGCTATTCTCTCCCTGACCCATTCCACAAACATTGCTTCCTCCTGACGATTAATTAATTAGGCCCCTTAATTACTGAAAATCGGATGACCACAACAGCTGGCCAATAAAGCGTTAAAGCGTCGTTAGTACAAATAGTAGTTTGTGTCGGATTTAAAATTAATTGGTAGGTTTTCAATTTTAGATTAGTAGAAGATTAGTAAGTTATAGAGAACTAAAACATGAACTCCTATTCATATTAGGAAAATACAATGCATAAAAAACTGGCTCTATTTTATATTCCTAGCTAAGTATACATTTGAATTTTTATATGTATATACAGAGACTGAGAATTGCCGTCCATCGCGCTTTTAATAAAGCTTAATGTTCCGTCACTAGAGAATAAAAACATAAAAAAGCTTTTTAAAAGTTGAGTGTTTGGAACACCAGCAAAATATTTTAAATGCATGCTGTGTAGGCACCGCACGTCCATGGTTAGTCAGTTTGACTTTAATAGTGCCTTTATTTCGTAGCAGTAAGGGCCGTTTTCGTCGCTCAAGTTACTAGTGACGTGCGGTCGACCGTAGGTACCATCACCCTTAAAATATTTAATCGGTGTATTCGCTAGTATTTCTATTATGCAAGTAAGTAGCTGCTGGCACGCAAGCTTGCGGAATGGGAACAATATTTTACAGCAAGTTCCTGCTAAAACGTGACTTTGAATTGTGTTGTGTTGTGCAGGTGCGACGTTTTACCCGCGTGCAAACTACTTGCACCACGGAAATGCGGTGTTATTCTTTAGCAAATGAATAAAAGGCAGTTTTCTTTATATTGTAAATTATCGCATTTTGACTCGTGTGTGTTAAAAACCAATGTTGGTTATTTTGGGATCAATTTTCTCCCCATACCATTACGCAAATACCCTAACACTAACGTGATTTTCATGACGTCTGAAGCCGACTGTAAACTACGTAGGTACATTTGCCTGCCTAAGTATACATTTCCATTTAAATTCAAATGTAAATAGGACATTAATATCTTCATTGTTCTAACTTAATACGGCGTCTTTAATGTTTAACAAGTAGCGGTACCTAACTGGCTTTCAATGCCCTGGGACCATTAGTCTCTCTCTCTCTACCTATGTTGAACGAAAGGTTTTTCATGCTCTTAATTATGACCTATAAACAAGGCTAGCTTAAAGACTTGTATATTTAGGTTTAACTTTATTATGAAATCTGAGTAAGTACCCGTTTGTACAGAAATTAGACCTGCAAGAACTAAAAACATTATCCTTATTATAATATTATAAATTCGAAAGTAACTCTGTCTGTCTGTTACACGTCCGGTAGCACGTATAAATCAATCTGCAGCCTTTTCCCAATTATGTTGGGGTCGGCTTCCAGTCTAACCGGATGCAGCTGAATACCAGTCTTTTACATGAAGCGACTCCCTATCTGACCTCCACAACCCAGTAACTGGGTAATACGATACCTCTTGGTAAGACTGGTTGTCAGACTTTTGGGCTTCTGACGACCCGTCACGACTGTCAAAGATCCACAAATGACAGTCGGGACCAACGGCTTAACGTGCTTTCCGCGGCACGGCGGAATTAAAGTATGTAAAGATGGTCACCCGGCCACGAGCTAACAGTGACAAGCGTAGCTTAACCTGATGGATCGACCCGTGCGGCTGTTATTACTTAGCCACGAGCTCCTCCGGTAGCACGTATATGTATTGTATTTAGGGAAGTTAAGCACACGGTACACAACACTAAAGCTACATATAGCTTATACTGCCTCGTGTTAGAATGAAAAGGTGCTAGTGACCTCTCTGCAGTCTATACACCGCCTGTCACCATAAGCTCTAGCTAGAAAATTTTCTTATTTTTTGCCTTTAAAGCATATAATTAGTAGCATGTTATAATAAAGTGAGTTGCACACTTATAGCTTTAAAAAGAGTGTCACAGATACTGAGCCTATGTCTGTATGTAAAAAGTAGCCTATGTCCTTCCCCAGGATGTATGTGAAAAGTAGCCTATGTCCTACCTCCTTGCCTTGTCGAAATCCGTTCAGTGGTTTATGCGTGAAAAGGTAACATACAGACAGACAGACAGAGCTTCTTTCGAATTTATGATATTAATAACTTTTTATAAAACTCGATGCGTCATATTGCCGGCTATTGTGCCCAAGTTAAGGTCTCTAAGCCGACTTCGGCCGCAAAGCAGCTCTGCGTTTAACCCGTAAAGATTTCAATTTAGATTAAGAGGGCCTTTGTGACTAACGATAGGTGCTTGAGGACGTCAGGCGCAGTTCTAGCACTCAGCCTTATTACTAACTCTGCTGACTGGATATTTTCACCACAGAATAAAAAACTTGCAGGGACCCAATTTCGCAGAAGGAGGACAATAGGGTTTCGTGGTGCAACTTGGGAGCGTCCTATGTCCAGCGGTGGACTGCCACACGTTAAGTTGATTTTCATACTATACTCGGGACATTACAATTAGTCATATATAAATCATTTTTATCGGACCGCTCGCTCGCACTTATGACCCTTATGAAGCAGTGCTAGTGTTGTGCGTAACTGTGTTAATATTATTGTCATAATGATTTATGACTCGTAACTTTGCGTGTTTAATGGCCCTAGTATTATAAGAAGTGAAACTCTAACAGTAACTATAATCTTTGCAAAAATCTTTAGCTGCCTAATAACGGGTGTAAAAAGACATTTAACGAAGCCGAAAGCCACTTGTATTCCCGTCTTTGTGATATTTTTTTGTTCTGAACCATACCTGGGACCCTTTTGGTTACGGAAATGTTGAAGGTCAAAGCTCCAACTTTTTCAGACGTTTTTTAAAGAAAGCAAGTTTTAAATGTTACATAAAACTACCCCCACGAACCCGGAATTGTTGCATGCACCCCCATACACAATGTTTTGCGTGCATTACGTTGCGCACTACCGTAAACAGCGATTTTTCACAACAAAAATAAAAGTCGTTTTCCAGCAATTATTTTTATGCTATGTTACTTAATTTGATGTAAAGAATGCGTAGTTGACGGCTATGTGATGGGTCTTTTGACACCCTGTTTATTAGTTTTTTTTTAAATAATTTCAATACATGCACAACAGGTACACAGGTGATGTCTTCTCGGTTCAATTTTATTTTTTTATCTTCCTTTTACTAACCTAGCTTACCATCCAAGTACATGATTTGCGCCATAAAAATAAAACTTATTCACAAAAGCGATAGAGGTTTTGATTTCTGGCTAAATATTTATTTGATAGATACTATAGACCGGTAACATCGAGATTTCTTCACTTATGCCTTCTGAAATAAATTCTCTTCTCTTCTCTGAAATAAATTCTCTTCTCTTCTCTGAAATAAATTCTTCTTCTTCACTCTTCTTCTTCTTCTTCTCTTCTTCTTCTCTGAAATAAATTCTTCTTCTTCACTTATGCCTTCTGAAATAAATTCTCTAAATAATGGTAGAAAGCGCACCAAATTCTTTTACGTAGTTTAGAAAAACAACGCGCTCACACAGACATTTATATGAAAAGTGCCTTTAATTTTGTTTATTAGTCCAGTACTGGAACACAATAAAGGCTACATAAAATTTTAAAAAATGATACTTTATGATTTTATGTGAAAATTATATGTTTTTTTTTTAGAACTCTAGTCGAAAGATTTATAAATAGCTGGTATTTAATAGTCTACGTATCAGCTGTAACCGAGAAGGGCTTTCCAGTATAATATCCCTTAATTTTATTATTATCAGGAGCAGGCCTCTCACATGCCGGCGGCCATTGTATCTACTCTCATACATTTATCAAATAACGCCGTCCTTGAGTAATAACCATGTTATCTGAATTACACAATAGGAAAATTTATTATAATGTCCGATTTTTTTATACTTTTATGTGTGTTATCGCGTCTAAATATTATTTTAATATACTTAGATAAGACATATAAAAAATATTTGGTTTAATATTATTTTATATTTTTAGTCGTGTTTGAGTTTCACGTTGTTAAACGTAAAAGGTAGTTAGAAATACAGTGGTATAATAGCTACTTCGAGTTTGATATCTCGTCTTTCACACCTGGCGGGTAAACTCTGTGTCTAAATAAGAAGAACAAGCGCTACTGTTTTCACTTAAAAGGTAAGTTCCAAACAAAATACAAGATACAGAAGAACTTCATCTCACGTGTAGAAACTGTTACCTTTGATCTAGGTAGTTACAAGGAGCTAACAGTTTACGGTAAGCAAATATATTATTCTTGTAGGTAATGTTTACGTCTTGTATGATATACCAATCAGCCTATAATGCTACCATTGCTGGGACACAAGCCTCAGTGAGAGGGAGTGGTCCGTATTCCATCACGCGGGTCCAGTGAGTGTTCGTGGATACCGGTTTCTTCACGATGTTTTCCTTCACCGTTTTGAGAGCAGTGGGGATGAAATAATTTACACAAAGTATAATGTCGCGTCTGCCATGGGCCACCACTGCTCTTGAAATATTGTATAGGTACTTGTAGGTTACTTGTAGGTTGTATGTTTACATCTTGTACATACTGCGTATGTTCGTATGAATAAACATTATTAAAGCCTCGTTTTGTTTGCAAGATCGATTGACAGCGACGTCAACGGGTTAAGGGAGGAATTCAGCAAACGAGAGTCGTTTGAAAAAACAGTGAAGCGGAATCCGTGAGAACAACACCATATGTTTCAAATAATAAATTCATTCATAGGTTTCTAGAAATAATAGATTTGTTATTTGCATCATTGTGAGTGGGTTTAATCGTAAATAATTGATTTGAGGCTGTTGATAAATTGGGCTGAATTACAGTAACATTGTCTGTGCCTGAATTATACAGTGCTGTACCCAATTAAACATAAAGACTGAAACATAATTTTATTGTTGAAATGTGTATTTTAAAAGAGTACACCTCTGCTTAACCTTTCGGGGGTTACAGGCGGGATTTGTGTTTATGTTATTCAATGAAGAAAACCTGCTAAGATTACTCCATTTTCCCTCTGTTGAGTTTAAGTTTTTATTTTACAGTATCCGGATAGACAACTAAGTAGGTGTCTATTATAGGTAGGTACCTACTTTTTATGCCTATTTATATGATATTATCAGTCAGATAAACTTATCTGGCAGGTCATAGTTGTTAGGCAAAATCATACATAAGATTAGTTTAGATAATTATAACATTATGTTTGCAGCATGTTCCTAGTGTCTGCGGGTACACTCAACAGCACTCGATGGTCACAAGTTATCTCCAGCTCCGTGCAAATGACAGTTGAACCATTAGCATATCGTGCATATCGTAACAGTTTAATCGATAGTCTGAGTGGCTTCTCCTGTTTAGCAGTGCATGTTTACGCATTAGTCTGTCACTGGCACTGTTTGTTTACAAGGTTTATAATAGTACTCGTCTAATGCCTATGGTATATGGTGCTGTGGAAAAACTTCGACTGTGTAGAGCGTCGCGTTGTCTTTGTCACTCATAGACATGTGACAGTCTGTGTCAAAAACTCCATGTGCCTTATAAACAAGCGCGTAGGCAATGATTTACAGTCAGGGAAGTTAATTGTTAGGCTAATTTACACCTTCCGTCTTTCCCGTGTTACAGCAATTTCATACATCGGTCACAAATGGCAGTTGTGATTTGAATTTGCCGGCAATTTAAGTTGGTAATCAATTGCGTAACAATTAATTTCCCTAATTTTACTTACAGAGAAAAATATCATTTCGTCGCGCCGCTACGGATGTTCTCATTACCTAATTGTCTCTGAGTTGATAACAAAGAATTTGTTTACATTAACCAGTTTTTACCAGTAGGAACCATATTATTTAGTTTTGTTTTGATAAAAATCATACTTACCTAGGTATATGATTGGGTAAATTATGATGTTATGTAATTAACACCTTTCGGCTGTTATAGCCATCATAACAATAAAACTTTTATCATCATACCTACTGTTTTATGGTGGGTCCGGCACAGGGTTTAATTGATTTTTTTCTTTATCACATAGATAAATAAAAAAAACATCAAACAGGTTTATTGCGTTATATATAATTAGCTTTTAAAAGTCACTATCGCAAACTACGTGACAAAAATGAGTTAGAGCTTGAAATCACGCATGGTAAAACAGCCTTAATGAATAAAAGCACTTTCTGTATGGCCACAAAAATATTTAACAAGCTGCCTGAGACATTGAAATCGTTAAACCTGGACAAATTCAAAAGAGTGCTTATGAAAATATTAATTGATAAATGTTACTACTCGCTAAAGGAATATTTGCACGACAGGTCTATAATGCCTCCTATAGATAATAAGTGTTAGGTCATCTATTTTGACATTACTGTATTTATTTTAACTAATCTACATTGCAATCCATTGACATTATTCTAATACATTTTATTGACATTTAACATTTATGTGCTCCCTTAGATTTAATTGTTGACATTGAAGGAATAGCTTAATAATTGCTTTGACATTTCTGTATTAATTTAAAATTTTATGACTGACATTATTTTCTTTATTATTATTATTTTTTTTTTCCTTACATTTTTATTTTTATTACTCGTATTTCTTAAATTTTATTGTTGACAATTTGAAAATATTTATGCATCGCTTACACTTTAGCATTCTTGTTTTTTATAATTTAAATTGATAAAAGTATTTGTTGCACGTAGATAATTAATAATTAAATGTAAAATTGATCATCATATTTGTACGCCAAATGGCAAAACATAGAGCGCATATGAGAATGTAACACCTGTTTGTAACTACCTATGTTAACAAATAAAGAATCTGAATCTGAATCTGCGTGATCATTATAATCAGCTGTAGAAATAGAATGTATATTCGCTTAAAATAAACTCACCTAAGTATTATTCCTACATCTAAGTAACTTTGTTTTAGATGTTCATCGTACCTCTGCCTAACAATACCAACACACAATATCCAATAAGTATGGCTGACTGAAAACGTAAAATAGCCCACGAAAATATGCATAGAATTCATGTAATTTGACGGTCCGATTGAGCATAAATAAATCCTGAAATCTTTTGGATGATAAATGCAATTTGTGCCCCACTCATAATCTTTTTATGGGGTGTCTGCGATCCGTGTAATTAATCATCGGGAACCGTCATATCGACATTGAAATGAAGGTTATTGAAAATCCATGCGACCTGTTAAGAATCAATTTATTTCAATCAGAACGACATAAAGCCGATTACACTGATGATATACATAATAAAATTAATGAAACGTAACAAATCAAACTCAAGTTCAGATCAAAACATCTGTAAAAGATGCAGATTTCGAGAAGTAGTGCCCGAATGTTGTCTTATAATATCATCAGTAGGTACCGAGCTCTGCCCGAGTGGAAATAGAGAAAACGAATTTTCCCAGATATGAGACCTAGCTAGATCGATTTTTCGCCCCCGTATATCCAATGATTTCGTAAAGTCGAAATCATTGGAGCTGTTTTAAAGTACTTGATTACAGTGGTTTTACTCAATACTCAATACTTTATTGCATTCCACATGTAGGTATTCTTAGGTGGTAAACTTATAATTAGATCATATTATGGACCCTGTCGGGCACAGCAAAATAAGTGAGTTAGGAGAGAGGAAGCATTTTTTGTTAATTATATAACATTACTTATCAAATTAATTATAATAGAGATGTAGATATCTTTTGAGATAAGACTAATCGCTTTTTTACTTATACAAGCAAATATTGCTCATTTAATAGTTAGATTTAGGCTAACCCAACCTAACTATTAAATGAGCAATATTTCAATTTTTTTTACTCAATCTTCAAAATTCCTTTCTAATTCAAAATTACATTTATTATTATTATGTACATTCCTAATTAGGTCCCGACTATTGACAAAGTAAAATCTTGTTGTTAGTTATGTACTTATGTAGGTACCTATATAAATAATAATTACTATTAATAAATTGTCTCCAATCAGGTTCACCTTTGTTCTTATGTCAACGTTAATTATAGCTTCGACATTTAAGATGTAGGCTATCCATTAGCAAAACAAATATACTTTAGCTCTTCGTGAATCCTTAGTACAGGGCACTATTACCAATAAAGTCAAGTCCACCAAATGCTTTGATGGATAGATTATTATTTGAAGTCAAGGGTTTTATTATTATCAACTAGATGCTCTTTAATAGAGGGTTTACAAAACTCAAAGGTCAGGGTTTCTCTTCACCTGCCAGGGTTACGGAATGGTCCGAAAGGGATACTGGGACCCTGGCAACAGGCAACTGAAGGAACACGGGTGGGTTTTAGTCAGTAAGAGTCTGACACGCCCTTCCGCTTCGCCTAGAGCGGGAGAAGAAAAGAAAAAAAAAAAAGGGTTTCTCTTCAAAGAAAATAAATCACTATCGCATAATGAGTTTTTACGAATTAATTTGTCAAATCACCCAAAATATTTTTTTAGTAAAATTATCATCTTAAGTTTGCTTTTTCTGTGAGTACAGTTAATCTCAATCAATATACGTGTAATGATCCATCATTTCAATGATATTCACGATAACCACAGATTAATTACCAAGAAACAAAAGTAATTTGCTTTACGAAATACCTTCTTTTGCTGACTTCCTGGAAATAGCGATTCTTTTTTACTATAGTAAAAATGTACATAACACAGCTAACTATTTACATTAGGTATTAAATTAAATGACTGATTAAAACTAACTATATAAACAATTAGGTAAGTAACTAATATATGGCGTCGAAAAATTCCTCCGCATCGCTGTCGGCTGGTAATGTACCCAGGAGACTGGCGGCATTGCCAGTTTGTACGGCAATACTTAGCCTCTTAGTGCCGTTGTACGTTATGATCAAAGGAGAATGAAGAAAAACGTAGGTAACCTTTACTTTTTTCAGACGTAGTATAAAAAGCAATTTCAGTAGGCTTACCCACGACCTTTAGGAACTAATTTGCTTTGTTTGGTTTGTATGCTTATCACTAGAGATGCCGCGAATAGTTGTTATAGCGAATAGTCGAATACCGATTAATCGCCATTCCCTATGGCGAATAATCGAATACTCGCCATTATTACTCGACTTAAAAAAAGGAATAAAAAAAATTATCTGTCCCTTTTGGACTTTAAATATTTTTTTTTTTTTTAAAAAGCCTAACTAATTAACTTCCATGACAGATTTTTGTCTAAATAAAGACAATAATATGTACTAAGCGTGTTTTGTTTTTAAAGATTATTATAGGTTTAATTTTTTACAATGCATGTGCTCGAAAAGAGCGTTTTCAAAGCAGCCAAATTGTGCGGAAAGTGCCCGTTTTTCGCACTAGTGCTTTTTACTATTCAGTTTTTTTATATATTTTGAACTCAGTCGTCAGCCCGACTTTGTTTTTGTTTTAAATCATACGTGAAAAGGAACTTCGAGCCTGACCGCCACGTACGGTCGACCTCCGTCAGGAACAAGTTCCGTAACTAATACTCTAGATTGTGATTTTGATCAATATAATTATGATTTTTCAATATATTTTCTTTAATTTCCTCGCACAATGCATAGTCAAACGTTGTATGATACACGTGCATAAGATGATGTCTGACTCGTGTCGACTCTCGTCGGAAATCACCTACTTTCCGCACTTCATAAATAACTATTTAAGTCTATAGGTTTTCTGTTAATTAATCGTTTATTTTGATTTATATAACTACTCGTCGAATATCGAATAATAGACACTATTATTCGGTATGCGGCGAATAACAAAAAAAATTTCGAGCAATGCCGAATAGCGAGTATTCGCGGCATCTCTACTTATCACGATTTTTACGACTTGACAAAAAAACGATTTCTTTATTAATTAATTGTAAGTTTAATACAAATGTCAAGCAATCTGCCTAGCCTTTTCCCAACTATGTTGGGATTGGCTTTCAGTCTAACTGGATGCAGCCGCATACCAGTATTTTACATAGAGCGACTGCCTATCCGACCTCCACAACCCAGTAGCTGGGTAATACTTGTCAGACTTTCGGGCTTCAGACAAACCGTAACGACTGTCAAAGATCCACGAATGACAGCCGGGACCAACGGCTTAGCGTGCTTTCCGAGGCACGGACGAGTCTCGGTATTTAAAGATGGTCACCAATCCACCGTCCAACCCTGGCAAGCGTAGCGTAACCTGATGATAAACTCATAATAATAAATAATAATTTCCAATACGAAATAAATTCTGTAAGTGATGGTGAAAACCGCATCAAAATCCGATGCGTAGTTTAAAAGAACGACGGTCACATGAAACAGTTGAAAGTAGTGTAGTTTTCCTTTAATTAAAATCTTCACACTGAAAACTAAATCAAGATAAAAGAAAACTCAAGTAAGTGTTCATCAGTCCGTTTCACATAGTCATCGTTTCTTTGTTCATGGGCTTCGTTGAAGAAAGAGCTTTTAAAACCCCATTAAAATGGAAGGCTATTAACGAAGCAATCTATTTGGTATTTAGTCTGCATGGAACTTAGTTTCGGCCAGAGACGACTAAGCTAAACTTTAAATTAATTCTCTTTCTTCCCATGGACTATAAAGACGGCTTTGCGAAAATAGTACTTGAATAGCGTCGCTTTCATTTATTGAACTTGTTTTCACCCAATAACTGTCCCGTTTATTTAAATCGTCCATAGTGAAAATATTCGTCTGAAGGTCACTTCTTATTTAAATCGGTATCAAGGTGTTTGTGACGAAGCAGCTGGTACCGACGTACCAACGGTAACAAAAAAAAACCGACCAAGTGCCGCGAATCGGACTCACATTTGGCTCACACTCACATTATTTTGACTCATATTTTGCAAAATAAACACAAAAAAAACACGTTTTTTGTATGCATTTTTAACTTTATACTTGTTAAAGTACTACTTGTATTTTTATATTTGTTGTTATAGCGGCAATAGGATACACAATCTGTAAAAATTTCAACTATGTCCCTATTACGGTTCATAAGGTAGGTACAGCCCGCTGACAGACATGCTGGGGCTATTATCGCGAACTTTTCTTCGTGCGCTCTCTGTTGCTCAGCGAGACATCGAGGGGTGTGCGAGAGAGATCGCACAAAGAAAAGTTCGCGATAACGCGAAATGTAGCCCCAGCAAGTTACAGACGGACGGACAGCGGGGGATTAGTAATACGGTTCCGTTTGACACCCTTCGGGTACGGATCCGTAAAAAACACATGCTAATACTAAAAAAAAAATGTTAAGTTTTACACCCTCCATAAATTTGCCGTTTCATACAACACGTCAAAGAATAACATTTGAAACTTGACAGTCAATTTGGTAAACAACTAATTTGCCTGCCTTTACCTACAGATTCATGTGCATTATCATGATTAGATTTACGTTCAGTTTCATCTCGTAGCATTAGGTTAGTTATAATAAGTACTTGTAACTATTCAGTCAGACCAAACTGATGTAGCTTCACGTGTTCAGTTTGAGCTCTCCATGTACGGTAGATTTTATTGCTGTCTTTTTTCCATCAGGCTACAGAATTTTTTGACACCCAAATACCTATTCAACGTCAAATTATTTTTGTTTAGGTGTTACATTGAGCACAAAAAGCGGCATCGAGTAGGTAATTGATTGATGTAGTGAAAAACATTTTTTCACTACAATATTGACGTGAAAGGGCTGTGCGCCTGTACCTGTAGCAAAAAGTTGTTGACGTGTCGATGGATGTTTGTTGTACTGGGTCAAGACTGATCGGTGTCTATGTCGCAAGCAGATTGTATGATTCGTCATTTTTACAAACGGCTTCTTCTTCTATTCGTGTGGTTAGTCACTAACCTGGTGTCAGAATTTTAAAGCTGCCTAAGGGCGGGCAAAATATCTCTCGGGCATGCCGGTTTCCTCACGATGTTTTCCTTCACCGTTTTTAAAGCAAGTGATAATTATACAATACGCACATTAATCTAAAAAGTCAGAGGCCTTGGGTTCGAACTCGAGACCTATGACTTGGCAGTCCGACGGTCACACCATTAGGCTATCACTTTTACAAACGGCGGCTTCTATTTACAACCGCTCGCGGTTATGCAAAATGCCTAAGGCAAATTGGTGACTCTTTCAATTGTTATAATCTCGACATTGAGGGTGATCCATCGTATAACACAGGTTGGCAAATCAGAGTTTATTTCAGCAATCATGTGACAGCAGACTTAAAATAAGAGTAAATTATACGGGTACTATTACGAAAGCCCTTTGCACACGTAGAATTTACACTGTTTTATAATAAATATCTTTCTTGATCACAAAACCTCTACTCGACACCATTTTTATATGTTTTGATTAGCAGCGACGTGGGTGGTAAGAAATAGAACTAAATTCTTCAATTTGCCGCGGCTTTTTGTAAACGACGTTTGAATTGTCCATCATATGTTGCGGCATAATATAAATAGCGACTGCGTAATTTACATTTTGCCTTAGACATTTTGCATAACCGCGAGCGTTTGTAAATGGACGGCGCCGTTTATAAAATGACGAATCATACAATCTGCCTGCGACATGTTGATGTACACCACCCTTACACGCCCTTAGATATTATTGTGGTTTTAGGGATTTGAGTAAACTACTTGTTGAAGAGCCAAATATTAAATAAATAAATAAATAAAAAAAGGTCTGGGTTTTGTTGTGAATGGGTGACAGAGCGATCGATGGTAAGAATATTTCAAGTAAACCCATCTGTCACTATATGTTATATGCCATTACTAAATTAACGAGTACCCATACCTTATCGATCATTTTTAGGGTTCCGTAGTCAACAAGGAACCCTTATAGTTTCGCCATGTCCGTCTGTCTGTCCGTCTGTCTGTCTGTCTATCTGTCTGTCCGCGGCTTAGCTCAGAGACTCTAGTACTAGAAAGCTATAATTTGGCATGGGTATACATATTAATCACGCCGAGAAAGTGGTAAAATAAAATCATGAAAAATATTTTTTTGGGCTACCTTTCGCTACACGTAAATTGGGGATGATTTTTTCTCGTCTATCCCATGGTGTGGGGTTTCGTGAGAAAGCTCGTTCTAAAATATTAGTGTTCGACCATTTTAGGATTCAGGGATCCGTTCACGAAATATTAAGCTTTAAAGTGCTAATTCTTGTTATAGCCCCCCCCCCCCCTGCCAGCTAAATGGTTGGTTATGGATATGTGAAAAAATTAATGGCAGTAGTATATTGTCTATATTTCTTTCTCATTTCTCCTTTCGCAGGTCTGCTGGAAGAAATTTCTTAAGAAATAAGCAGTACCTTTGTACTCATATTTTAATTATGTCGTATCTTATATGTATTTTACTGTGTGTACATAAATAATCAAATAAATAAATATATATAGCGAAATTAAAAGGAAAACTATCACAGCTAAAGTAGGGTCTACGAGTTAACGAGTAATAATCGACCAACTTACATTTGCAGTTGCAAAAATACTTTCCCCCGTATGGGTGAACATGTTTTCCAACTACAATGTCAATTTTGTTCTTGGTATAAATTCACCCCAAGTACGGAACCTTTCATTGTGCGTGGTCCGACTTACTGCACTTGACCGGTTTTTTTTATTACTGAAAATACAACACCAGCCCTTATTTCTGATTTACAAATTTCATACGGATTTACAGCTCAAGTACCTCGTTCCAAAAAGTAATACGACCAAATATCGTCAACGGATGCCCTTAATAAAAATCAACTACACGAATAAAATTTCATGGCCTTTATCTGGTAAGCTTGAACGCGCACTTGACCAATATTTTATCGATCTATTTGTATGGATACGGGCGAGACAGGACAAGGTATCACAGAAATAGGACAGCAAATATAGGGGCCCCCGAACTGGGCCGCTATTAGACACCTCATAATTTCACTAACAACGCTACAGTTGGCATATTTGAATTAACAATGCGAATAGCTTGACTTTGTTTCGATAACTTGGCTGTTACGGAATTGTCTTTTTCGTAGGCTTTATAGTAATAATATGAAGACAAAAGTGTTGGTACTGGCATTATATGAGCTCTTTCAAAAGGATTTCCTAATGGGAAGTTACGAGTTATAATTCTTACCCTAAACAGCATTATTATGTTCTGTATGTAGGTCGTTGAAACGGAAACACATCGGCAAACCTCTTGGTACCGAAGTAGGTGTCAATATATTGTTTAAATCCTGGATAAAGGTCTAGGAAAATGGTACTTTTTGTTTGTGAATTGTTGATTTTATTCCATGAAAGGTCGGCAGTAAATGGGTTACGATATCAAAGTTGCTCGAATTGACTTTTGTTATGTCATAAAATAGTGAAACTGCAGTTGAGTTGGATATAAAGCAAGAGCAACAATAGTGTGGAAGTAGTAAACATTGTTTCATTGTGTTGTTGCCTGTCACTCGATAAAGGTGCGTTCTGACTATGCAGGTCGCTTTGACGAGGGTTTCACGTATCAACCTCATCTTGGGACTCAATTCAATCTCAATAATTTTGTACCTAATATCATGATGATCGATTAGAATGTTGCACAATGATTGTTGGTACAACAGCGAGAAAAATTTGAGAAAGCCGAGATAGATAAGGAAATCAAGTGGCTTAACTCATGAAGCGACATGTGAGATGTAGACTCAGCTTTCATTACGCCGACATGAGCCAATAACTTAATAGGCAAAAGCCTCGACCAATTTCCGAGGAGGCTCTCGTTAGGCAGTTGGATGCGGCTTGATTCAGGAAGTGGCACTTATTGACCTGGAAACGGCGTGTCTTGTTAAGATGGCCTTTCTCTGAAACCCTGACAGTGCAGCCTGGACCCTGGTCTCGATACCGGTATCATACTATTCATAAAAAATATTGAAAAAATAAAATTGGATAAGCTGAGTAACCGGATTATTTATTATGTGCCAAACATAGACTAGCAAGCTAGTGTTTCCAAAAAGCTAATTACGAAAAAAAAACCTGCTATTTAACTTTTTGCCAGCATGCATTTTTTTGCGTAGTCAGGTAATGGAAATGCGCTTTAAAAATGTAATTACTTTGCATAAGCCAAAAGAGCTTAATGTAAATCCTGTAACAAAGTTTAAAAATATTAAAAGCAATGATTTTAAACTCAATAAATCATGAGCACGAAATTGCTCACTTCCTAAAATGAAGCAACTTATTTCCAGGTCGGTGGCATACTTCCAAAAAACACCCGCATTTCACTGCACCCGTAACTATGCAAATTGTCTCCGATTTACAAGAATACGTGGAAGTGGGCATACTACTTTATTTCTACCTCATTTTGTTGTACAAAATAAGCAATGTTCTACTTTTGGCAACAGACTAAACTTCTAAAGTGGATTATTTACGTGACGTCGTGCTGTAGACTAAACTTAGTCTATCGAATAAAAGTGTTCAGGTTTAAATAAAACAAATTAATTAAAAAACAAAAAACCCGCCTGCAAAAACGCATAACTTAAAAGACCACCAGACACCATATTTCAGGTTATTGGTTTGTTCCCCGCCTGTAATACCAAAATTCTACACATTATAATGCTTGTTTTTCTCTTTTAAATTATGCGTTTTTGCAGGCAGGTTTTTTGTTTTTTAAATAATTTGTTTTATTTCAAGCTTTTTAGTTTTATTAATTTATATATTTGGAATTAACTCATTACTAGCTTTTATTTGATACCAATATTGTATTTTTTTTTTTTTTAACAAATAAGACGAACCTAACGACACCTCGTATGTTAAAATCCATCAAGCCGTTTAGGCTACAGAGCGTGCCAAAGAAATAGACATACATACATACAAACATACATACATACATACTCTCGAAAAACATTACTCTCCTTTTGGGACAGTCGGGTAAAAATGCAGTAGCTATTCGCGCTGCGAAAAATTTAAAAGAATTACGTACGACGCCGCGATGTGTTTCTTGATATTTTTAAATTATTTTAAAAAAGATTTTCAGAATTAACAATGATTGACGTGTAAACACAGACAGGCTGATAATAAAAATGTTACACAAGAAATTAATAATTTTCAAGATCCAGTTAATTGTGAGTGACGGCTAGAAAGCGTAATATTTTCTTTTTGAAGTAAATAATTCGTCAAAATAATAAAAATCGTCTACCTTATCTACGCCTGTCATAATTTACAACAAAAAGCAAAGGCATAATCTAAATCAAACCAAAATACGTAATACCTAATACCATTGTCAAACACGTGTTTACGTCGACGACTGCCTCTGTTAAGGGCGAGTTATTCAGGGCAATACTTTTAATGATCTCACACCTTTTGTTACCCGCGTGCGAAACTCGTGATTCCAAAGCTCACCCACGCGAATCCAATCACGACGCGTATGTACCTAAGTAGGAGGAGGAGGTTAAGTATAGTCTGGTAAATTGCGATACAACTAGATTAAAATATACCTACCTTTTTCTTTTAGGTATAGCAATCTTGTATCGAAATTGAACAATATCGCTGCTATTTATTTTAATATACGATTCAACGATTTATGGAAGCGATTTTCACTAGGTGAATAAAATTTCGGTCTGTCAGCGCTAAATGATTTATCGTTACATTTTCGGGTCTCATATTGTCAGTCTAAACTTTTGTTTATTACCAAATATTATGAAACCGCGTGATTTTTAGATATTTTTGTTATTTAGCCCTATATTTGCGATATTGTAGATTATGTTATTATTTGTTTACTCTGTTTAGTTCTTAACCAAACATAGTAAGGAAAAGCACACCTCTACGCAATAAAAGTATTGTGGCCAAGCCAAGATCCGGAGGCGCGGCGTCACACAATAAATAAAATACAATAAAATCGTGTCGTTTCCCACGCCCCAATATCTGCCAACTGAATGTTTCAGCGAATGAATGTTTTAGTCACTCTTTATATTCACACTAAAAGTATATTGAAATGGGGTTATTTTGCTGTCAGACATATCTCCAGACCTTGAGAATAATAAAAATGGTTTATTGGAATTGATTTCTGTTAACATTTCGGTAGTACAGAATTGCTGAGAATTTTATTCGGATTGTAGCAAAATAAAAAAACTTGTAGGTAAACTGTTTTTCGAACAAATTGTACTCTCGCGTCGAAATATTTACCGTTTACAGTGTTACGCCACCGTGGGGTGGCGTTCTGTATCTTCTGTCTACCCACTAGAAAACGGGCAATAATAATACAATCCCTGTATGCCACAAAGTGGTTGGCGCTATACGTATCTCATCATCGGTCCCCCGCAAACGTATATTGCCGACTTGTCCCGATGCATATCAACGTGAACTAATATCATTTCATAAACGATTACCCCGCCAATAGACCGTAGTTTCACGCTTGCGTTGTTTGTCATTGAATTAACAGTTACTACTGAATTAATTAACATTATGTGGGCCTATGGTTATCTGAGTGTCGTAATTTGTCTACCGACTCGTCTGATAGACATCAACGGCATGCTTGCATAAGCAGCAACCTGCGGTGTTGTGAAATTCAGTGTTATATTTTGTAAGGTGAGGTAAATTGTAATGTATTTGGTAAATGACAAATTCTAGGTACTACATTTTTATATGTTTTTATTTCGTCAAATGGCGTGAATTGTTTCAATCAATTACGTTCAACTGTTTCGAAAACAAATAAATAAAAGGTTTACGATACAGGAAATAAACGATCAAAAAGGGTAGGTAGTACCCGATACATACACAAAATCCAGCTCGCTTAATTCCAGTCGAAAACGTTGCGATTCGGCCTTTCAAGACTAATCCAATAGTTTTGGATTTTTCGTTTTATATACGACCTGAGACTGGGTCAGATTTAATTAAATGTGTTATCTATTTGTTCTATAACACTTTTCAACATTATTTATGGCTCAACTTTACTTTAAAAGCCGCGTGGGGCTTCAATTTTTTTCGTCACATAAGGTTATGCGCTATTTGTGGTTTTTGAAAAAAAACACTAAAAGGGTGTTTGATTTTGAAAGTTGATGGTTCGTTTTTTATTATATCGAACACGGTGTGCCTCTGTATCTGTACACAAAGTACTTCAAAGAATTGATCATTCGGAATTCTATTTTTATATTTATGCCTAGATTTTTTTGGTGGAGATCGCAGCTTTTGTCTTATCCCCAAGTCAGGCGAGTCCAGTATTCCGGAAAATTCTTAAGTCCCGCTTTTTTCATTGTTATTTTATACGTTGGGGAATCCCAACTTCTCATCTCTCCTCTACCTGTGAAAGATATGCCGAGCTGTCCTCCAGTGATCCGCCAACTTAGCATAGGCTTAAGATGATTAGCTCAGGATTTTGTTCACTCTCCATTTTATAGAAAAATCAAATGCCTAACAAAGAAAACGTCAATTTATTTTTAAACTGTCACTAATAATATCTATAATAATAATTATGTACTTTTGATTTAATGCCTAACATAGTAAACACGAAATATGTTCCCATATTATAGGAGCTATGGCATTTCTTTTATATTTTTCTAACTAAAATATGGTGATATGCGTAGATTTATTTGCGTAACATTTTTATTTTCCGCTTATTTTGTCGGAATAATCCTGTCAGGTGTTAGTTTCTCAGGCGGCGAGACCGACAGAGCTGATTGTGGAAGATATTAGGTCCGTTGTGACTTAGATATAATGTAATGGAAATGTTCCAAACATAGGAATATTCCATTTAACAACTACGATTTTCTAACAAGAAAGTCACGGAATTTGTGTAAATGTCAAATTCAAATCTTTATTGCATATCATTTGTTTTTCTCTATGTGTGTTTGTATGTGTTTGTCGTCGTGGAAAAGCATGTAAGGTTACTTTGAAGAGGCTTAAGTTTTTTCTGCGTTATTATAGAGGTGATGATTTATTTTTAGTTTCATAAAGCGTTAGGAAAAATTAAAGTCATACGGGACTTAAAAATAATATGTGCCGTCTTTATCAATCACTAACCATTTATAACGGGTCTGTTCAATATAAATATTGATCGAAATTATTGAGTGGTTCCCGAGGAATGAATGGCCTTTCTTGACATTAATGTCATAAGGTGAATAGCATGCATTAGAAGCTATTGGAAAGCAGCTGTTTGATACTAAACATTAGTGCCAATGCACTTTGCGCTCGGTTGTTTGTTACTTGTAACTCATACGACTTTCCTTTAAAGAAAACAAGTCATCACATCAACAATATTTGTTTTTGCTAACATAAAATGTTTACGTTTTAAATAATATTTTTTTCTTTGTTGGTTATTTTACATTACACTTGAGCTATAAAAATGTCATTTGAAACACGTCATGCATTAGATATAAACATTAATAAAATATAAAATCCACTTTGTGGTGATGGTTTCAGACGCAGAATATAAAGACTTATTCATTTAATCGTACTTAAAATCACTTAAATCAGCACTACAAGTTTGAAAAAGCTGGTTTTGTAAAAGAAGCGGTATTTCTGTCAGGCATAGATCGCCTGCAGTTTAAAAAAAAACATCTTCCAAAATATTATAGGTATCCAAAAGCCTCGGCCTAATAATGAGACACCGAGCGTACTCACAGTTGTGTTACTTATAACTTTGCTACATTACATATATCTTTGCTGGCACTTTCTATAGTGATTCAACCCACGTTCTTACGATAAAATGATATTTACTATCGGTCAAGCGGAGATCAATCTCTGTCATCGCTTACTCGGTCGGCGCTCCTTTTGTAGTGTTTACCTCAAAATACCTAGTTTTATTTTATCTGTGTCTGACATTTGGATGCTTTGTGTACCTAGGGTATTTGGGTATATTATTGTTGATATTAAGATGTGGACATTCACTGATAATTATTAAGAACTATCTTCCACCCGCGGCTTCGCCCGCGTGGTATGTCGATAAAAAGTAGCCTATGTCCTTTCTCAGGCTCTAGACTATATATCTGCCTATCCTAGCCTTTTCCCAACTATGTTGGGATCGGCTTCCAGTCTAACCGGATGCAGCAGAATACCAGTATCAGGCTCTAGACTGTGTACCAAATTTCATTAAAATCAGTTTAGTAGTTTTGGTGTGAAAGCGCGACGGACAGACAGACAGAATTTATAATATTAGTAAGGTTTAACAATTTACTAAAGTCACGCCTGGATTCCCCGAAGGGTTAGGCAGAGGTGTAGGTACCATAGTACATACACCCACATTTCGCCAGTTATGTTTAAGTCCAATGTAATAGGGGGCTAATCTAATCCCATCAACCGGGCACAAATCTAGACTCCGGGCTGCCAGTGAGATATTCCAGATGGAAAAAACACTTTTCCCGACCCGGAAATCGAACTCAGGACATCATGCTCAGCAGTAGCGCTTCCGACCACGAGACCAACGAGGCAAAACACATTGACACATTACAATTTCGTTCAAAATTAGTTGGAACTCTTATTTATGGTTTTTTAGCCGTAAATACATTGTACTTAAAAAGAAAAAGTTAGAAAAGCTCCCTTCGATAAATGACATGTAACGCAGCCTGCTTACTCTAAAGCCACTTCTACAATTGTGATTTACGTATGAACCTGACATAATGTAACCAGCCTAACATAAGAATCTAGTTATAAGAAAACCAACTGTACAATAAAGCACGGAATGCATTATGCCTGCGGCGCGGGAGTCTTCGTCGGAACGGAATGTTGCCATTTTAAATACCTATTATATTCATATAAACTTTTAGGAAGAAGTACCTATTTATTTTTTACTTTGTTATTGTTATCTCATTATAATATAATTATGCTGCACCGGTTGACGTCATCACGTCAACGCCGGTTGTTGCTGAAAACCAGCGATGGGGCTTTATCTCGCATAGCGTCGCAGCATTATGCTGAGCGATGGTTGTTTTGCGTGAATGTGACGCATTTTCCCCCAACTTGTTCTTTTGTGGATGTGTGTATTCTTTGTATCATGTTTACCGCAAATATACGTATTTTCTTTCTTAAAGACAATTTTGTATGACAAACAGCAGCCTATCTCCATGTCTCTACAGCTTTTATCTTCGCGATAAAACTTCCGTAATATTTTCAGCTACCATGGGGAGTTATTTATATGCTGCGATCTCCGTCAGTGTGAATGATTGTCCGGATTTTCTCGGAAGCAGTTGAGCCGATAGTTGATTGTCTTATAAATATCAAGGTTGGTATTTTATTACCATTCGGAATATTTATGAAAATATCACGTAACTATCCAATTTACGTCGTTAATGTGGATTAAATCACTGGGCATTGATAGTGCAATAGCGTGTTTGTTGATTTATTAACTACTAGCTTATGTACGCGGCTTCCCCCGCATGGGATTCGAAAATAATCCCACTGCGCACTGGGACGTACTACCCGGATAAAAAGTATCCTCTATGATGGTCTATCCATGTACCAAATCCGTTCAGGTTTCAAGATGTGAAAAGCTAACAGACAGACCGACATTTATATTTTTTATATTAACGGAGACTGTAAAACGTAAAACCTCTTTAATAACGTTTTACTATGACCGTTCAGATTTAGATAGCTATGCTATATGAGTTATAATATTTCGGTCGATTTATGAAACCATTATAAACTAACGTTAACAAAACCCAAGTTTTAATGCTAAGGTCATAAAGCTGTGTTACTGTTCAATGGACTTTTAAATCGCATTTTTATGCTTGAATCGCATGATCCCTGTGTTTTTGCCGAATATTTAAGTCTCGTATGTGGACGCAAAAAGTTATTAAGCCCAAGTTATATTTACAAAGTAAATGTTACTTGGCCTCTGATACCCATTTGTCACACCAACAAAACTTTTAATTAATTGTGATTTTTTTGAAAATCGGTACCTATTTTATTATATTGATGTTCTTACCAAAACAGATCAACTAAAGTCCACGTTCCACTTATCTCCAGATAGACAAGGCCACATGTTAAGAGGCACTCAAGACAAATGTACCTACTTAGTAAAGTTGTGACAGAATGGTATCCCAGAGATGGCAAAAGGGGAAAAATATATACAAAATATGGGAAGACGAATTAATTGTAAAGCTTCTACAGCGGGTCCAAATTGGACAAGAGTTGCGAGAGACAAGAATCAGTGGAAGTTGTTAAAGGTGGCCTTTGCCAAATTGCACAGTGATCTAAGAAACATTTAAGGCAATTAGGGTTGACAATAAGAATTTTAAGAATAGGATTTCCAGATTTAGCTTTTTTTCATTTATTAACTCACGCTATATTTAAGGCTTTATTGTTTATATTCTGTAAACACAACTGAAAATACAATAACGAAAACTGTTCAGAATTAGGGATTATTTATTATTATACTTAAATAGTTGTACAGACAGTTGGTAGCGGTACCCGAAAATAGGATAAAATGTTGACTGCCTCATTAGTCTAGTGGTCCCAAGCGCTACTGCTGAGCATGAGGTTCGATTCCCAGGTCGAGATAAGTGTTATTAGGGTTTTCTATCCGGATTTTTTCAGTAGCAGCCCGGAGTCTGGATTTGTGCCTGGTTGATGGTAATAGGCTCGCTCCCTGTAACACTAGCGAAATGTGTTTGTACTTTAGGCACACAATCATCTGCCCAACCCTTCGGGGAAACAAGGCGTGATGTTATATTATATATATAAATAGATATTTCAACAACTAACCAAATGAGCGAATAATTTGTGCAGGTAGGTACCTACTTAGTTGAAATAACGGGTGTAAAGAGACACTTAACGAAACCGAAAGTGACTTGTTATTCCCGTCATTGTGATCATTTTTTTGTTCTAGACCATGACTGGAAACCTTCTGGTTACGGGGATATTGAAGGTTCCAACGTTTTCAGACGTTTTTTAAAGAAAAAGAGTTTTAAATGTTATAACTTAATTTTAAATAACCTCACAAACCCTGAACCGTTGCATGCACCCATAAACACAATGTTTTGCGTGTGTTACGTTACGCATCGTAAACAGCGATTTTTTACTCCAAAAATAAAAGTCGTTTTCCAGCAATTATTTTTGTGCAATGTTACTTAATTTGATGTACAGAATGCGCAGTTGACGGCTATGTGATGGGTCGTTTTACACCCTATGTATTATTAACTTGGTGTTGGTACAGCTACCTTACAATAGGCGATAAACAGACAGATGAAGTAGGTATTTATTTTTTATAGAATTTCATTTTTCCTTTGAATTTCCTGGTTTCATATGAATTAGTTTAAAACCGCAAAATAAATAGGAATTTTCTTTCAGAAAGGCAAAATCCTAGAATGGAAAATTCTTGTTCTCGGCACGTTCCTGAAAGAGATTGTTGTACGACACGCTTTATTTATGTAACCATTTATATTTTCTTGAGTATAATATTTTTCAATCCGATATGAAATAAGTTATTTCATAACATAAAAAAATCTTAGATAATTCAAATACTTAACTAAGATTTTTTTTTTCTCAATCCATTGTCATTGTCTCTACGATACTTTTTTTAAATATTTTCTGGGCGTATTGCCAGAGTCTGTCATCTAGCATTTGTTACTGATAGGATGATGCGCTAATTAGCAAGCGTAGACGCAGAACCAGAATACAGATCTAAGAGTAAAGCCGCAACAATGGTCTTTAGTTGGGAATTAAAATATTAAAACTAGTTCAGAAAGAATACTTGGTGGTCTATCTGTGTTATTGTAAAAGAATAGAATCATGAAGACGAATCTATCTCGTATTATATATATTTTTTCATCTGTAACAAATCACAATTTGGCAGATTTAACTCGGTAATATATAACGTTTTGTGTGAAACAGCTTTCACAAGAAAAAAATAATAAGACAGTGTATCCAAATATTATTAATATGTATAGTGTCTTGGCACGAAATGAAAGACAGTTTCTTGAAATTATTTTTAGTAGATAATTACGATGTTTTGTCCCAGTCTGCGGTGTTGGGTGGGCTCATGTATACGTTGAGTTGGTGATGTAATGTAACAGACACTACCGTATTTCTGTGACGAGTGTAACTTGACACACGAAAAAAGAAGAAACTAACTTCTAAAGTACTAAATTATGCATCTTATTGACATTTTTCTTTGAAAATAGCACCGCCATAATGGGTCAAGATATATTGGACACTTTGAATTGAAAGTTTAGACTCCGTATAGTGCTGACCCTCTAGCCATAAATACAGCTGTGCCGTATATAAATTATCTACAAAAAAACTATTTTTGATTATGCTTCATCGGTGTTGCGATAGAAATGAGGCCATTAATTTGATTCCAAAATAGGGTAGAGTGGGTTTGTTTCATGGCGCTTTACTTGTAACAGCTGTTACTTTGGGCTGGAATTGTACCTTCTAATTGGGTCAACCTTATTACCGTAAGGCTAAATATCGTTAACGACAAGGTCATGCAACATTATGCCTATCTTATTGTTAATAATAGGCAATTATTAAGCTATTATTATTATCATCTATAAATCACTACATATTATAAAACAAAGTACTCCGCCGCACAGACACGAACAGACAGATAGACATCTGTCTGTTCGCGATAAACTCAAAAACGACTGAACCGATTTTCAGGCTTTTTTCACCAATGGATAGAGTGGTTTTCGAGGAAGGTTTCTGTACATAAAAACCGACATCCACCCTGGCGACGCCGCGGGCATCAGATAGTATATTATAAATTATAGTCGCTGTCCGTGTCCATGTGTGTGAACGCGTTGTTTTCCTAACTTTGCAAAGCATTTTGATGCGGTTTTCACCATCATTTAGAGAATTTATTCCGGAAAGTTTATGTGTATAATACTTGTAATCTCCATGTTTTGTCAAGCCGTAAAAACCGTGCGAAGCAGGGGCAGGTCACTAGTTTATTTACCTACCTCGGTACGTATAATTGAGCAAGCTGCAAGACCATAACCAAAGGTTGATTACTAGTTCTGTGGTTATTTATTGAACCTACCACTGGCACTGCGAATAGTTACCGATGCGGAGTTTCCTACCACAGAGTGGAGAGGCCTTATAGAAGCTTAGACATCCGATCTCAGCGACGAGGACCCTTTGATCCATCAGGCTTTGTTCAAACGCAACAACCAAACTTGCGTTGGGCATTGAATGGAACTCAAGATTCAAATAATGACAGTTGCTCAGTCAGTCACTTTGACACTTGTAGACTCTCGAGTCAAGATGCAATCTCATTTTGTTAAGCAAACCATCTGTGTATCTACCTCAGTATTTAATAAGTCGACAGATTTGCGATTTCGGATAAAAAAGTACTTGTAAGAGTTTTCGTTGCCAAAAATATAACAAGTAGATAAGTGAAATGAGGCGTTACTGGACAACGAAACCAGGCCAACTGCCATAAGTATAATGTAAAGTTAATTGAAGTAACTTTATGGTATTTATTGATACACTAGAGGCAATATTTGCATGGTCTAGTCCACTCTAGTATAATGTTTCTCCTGTTGGATCCGCGAAGGTATTTCTGCTAAACACACGCAGTTTATCTCTGTAGGTACATAGGCTTAATTAGGCACATATTTGTTTTTCTTCCAACGATAAAAAATCACTTCGTTTTTTTGTTGTTTGTGTTTATTTTTAATTTCACCTCACCACCTCACAAGCAGGTTTTGCTGTATAAAGAAAGTGAGCAAAATACGATTTTGTTGCGAGCGTGAGACAAAGTAACTTTTTTTTTCCGTCCTTGAACATGTCGTGGGTCTACTCACGAAATTCGAAAGATTTGAATTTCACTTTGTTCTGTCACTTTTACTTCGATACGAAAAAAGCGAGAGTTAGAAACAAGTCGATTCGAAGTTCGATTTTAAATTCCTTATCTAGTAGGCCCAAAAAAGAAGCAAACAATAAAACGTTCGGATACACATAAAACCGTAAAATTGCAAATCTGTTATGGTTCATCTGTTAAGGTTTTAAATGTAATGATTTAACTTATTTTTTTTTGATATTGTTTGTTTTACAAATAATATACATGGTTTAATGTTTACCATGTTGTATTTTTTACCTTTAGGTACCTAATAACAGGGGTTTAATTATGAAATTGCCGTTTTAAAGTACTAGCCACTTTGAATTGAAAAGATACATTGAAAATTATAAAGAGTAATTTTTGAACACGGGGTCCTACGTGGAACTAACGTAGTGGAAACACCCCGCAATATCAATGCTGTGTTTGGAGAGGATACGGCTAATGACCGCACCGTACGTTTTTGGTTTAATAGATTTCGTAGTGGAAACTTCGACTTGAAGAATTAACCGCGAGAAGGCCAGCCACTAAGGTAAATAATGGATGCGATGGTAGAAGCCGATCCGTATCAAACTACTAAGGAACTAGCGGCATGGTTTAATGTTAGCACACCCACCATATTGACCCATTTGCATCAAATTGGTGTGATAAAAAAGCTTGAAAAATAGGTGCCCCTTGATTTGACTGATCTGCAGAGAGAAGTGCGCGTTGAAGCTTGCCTTGCCTACCTTGTTGAACCTGTACAGAAATAAAGGGGTTTTGGGGCGAATTGTGACGTGTGATGAAAAGTGAAAAAATACCAAAGTTATTTGCATCTCGTGTCTTTGAATCCCTACCTCACTCGCTACGCTCATGATTCAATTATAGAATCCTTTGCTTACTCGGGATTCAAAATCAACACTCGCAGCAAAAAACAACTTTGCTCTCTTGTTGCACAAATAACTATTCTGCGTTTATTCAAATCGTTCGCGTGGAGGTCATGTTACGTGTGAATGTGAATTAAATTTTTATTATTGGAGTATTTCCCGCAGGTAATAAAACATCCACAATATGATTATGACTGAATGCAAAAGTTTGTTTAATTTACCTAGCGCTATTGATCAATGAGGTATTTAAAAGGTAGGTTAGACCTACTAGACATTTTGAACTAACAGTAAGACACAGATAGAGATAGACAAGATAATTGATGAAGATCCAGCTAGTTTATCTTAGATTAAGTACTAGTCTAGGTATTTTTGCTTACCTACTTATTGTTATTTTAATTATTGGCATTGGCTACATTCTCACGCATTTGATTATTACAGGCGTTCAATACAATTGTTTTGAATGGATATTATTCTAATTATTAGCTTTCACAAGGTCACTAATTACGTTCGTCATAGTAACTGGTTTTTTCTGGACACATGTCAATCTTACTGTTTACGATGAGTGCTTCTTATCGTACTAATCGTGAATATGTATACGTACATATCAATTTTGTGGTTTGAACTGCATCCTGATGTAATAAAAAAAGTGTTTATCAGCGGCGGTGACGGCGGCGGAGGTAAAGTTTGCTGTAGACAATAAGTTGCAGACACAATAGTTGTGTGATTGTGTTAATGTAATAGTGATGTGCGATAAAGGAGGTTGTTTACCTACTGGGATGATTTTCGCGGTTCCACGCGCGGCTGGTCGGGCAGTGGGCGCTCATCAGTGCGACTCTCGTGCCCGCAGCCGCCACACGCACCGCGCGGTCATATTTTCAGTGTTTCCATTTTCCGACGCGACGCGCTCGCTGACGCTCCTGTAACGCGCGCCTAATATTTGTGAATGAACCAACAACCATGAAATCGTGTATTATCGAGTACAACACTCGGTAAGTCGTTTTAGTAGTACTTTAACAGATTTATTATAAACAACTTGTTGAATACTAACGTGTAGTTTTGTTGTAATATATTATGTGGTTACGACTGTCTGTTTGAACTTTTTCGATGACTATTCTTGTAAGTAAATTTTAACTGATAATTGATATGTTAAACTTGAGAACGTGACCTGTTATTAGGAACACTAATTAAGTAATTAAGTAAGACATGTAATTATGTTTCTCGGAACTTGGTGATGAACCCATGCTATTATGGAGTGGGCACTCTACTTTATAGCCCTGTAATTACTAAGGTCGTTAATGGCTCATTATTATTTTCTCACAATTATGTATCCAACCCAATAATAGACACAACAGGTTAAGTGGTTCTCTACGTTTTGTTGAATACGTTTGTAAATGCGTGTCTAGAAACAATTACGATCATTGATAAAGCAACTTAAGTAATTGATCGTTTAGGGACTTAATAGAATTAGTTAGATAAACTAATTAATGAAGTAAAAAAAATATTGGTAGGTATTCGTTCAGAATTAAAGTTTAACATCAACATAATAATAACAACTAATTCGTACCTCTTTTCAACGAAACACGAGTCTACCTAGACGTGAAAAAGATCACGTAGATTTTCCCAATTTTTCCTCTTATTTGGTAAAAAAGGCGTCTTTTTTGCGACACAATATCTACTGATCCGATATTAGATTAGATTTGGTAAGGACTGTCAATGAAGACAGGCATCGTGAAATATATCCTTTAGGTACCACATTTATTTACACCTACAGTCTGACATGATCTGGTGTTTGTTATACTGACGTATCGTTACCTAATACTATTTAAATAGTAATTTAGTTTTATGCTTGTAGTTACAATAATTTATTACAAACATAAAACAATGTTTTACACGTATGCGCAAGAATAGACAATTCTCTTCTTCTTCTCTACAGGATGATTTATTTACACTGCTCTATAGGTACTGGGATTATTGGATTTTGATTTGGGAAAATATAAATAGTCATTGATTTGTTATGTACTTTTAACAGTAGATAAATATCCTCTACTTGCCATGATTCAGCGTAAATAGGTATATTTCGGTAATAATCCAAATGCTTTTTAATCAGGCAAAGTACTATTTAGAGCACAGCCTTAGTGTCATTCATGCACTTAGCGTTGATAGCATTAGGTGCTTGGCCCGTAAAAAGGTGCGATGGCAACTACCTTGGACTTCGGAAAGTTACCAATGATATGTTCCCAAAACACATTGGAAACCTTTGCCAGAAAACATATTTTGTTATGCCTGGTATATAATTATTTGATATCTTCATTGTCATTTGTTTTTCTCAAATGGCACATTTTATTACTTGACTATTAAGATATAGGTAAATACAGTAAGTACCTACTCTTTATTAAAAATAAATATCATCAGGCAAGTTTACAACACCGTTGGGAAATCTTATAACCCGTCGACTTCTGTCAATAGCTACATAATGGATAAAACGGTAAAGGGTTATCAATATCGACTTATTATATTATTATATTAGTTTCATATTCGTTGCTCTACTTAGTAATATTAAGTTTGAGGGTAGTAATGAAATGGCGGCCGAATATTCGCGAGGTCTGTCGAACTAATAAGTTAGATAATTGCCTATTTAATTGAGGTCTTGCGGTTGGGGTATAGCAATTTTAATTAGTGAGAGATGTCCTCAGGTGATAACTTTTAACTACGATCAGGCTCCTAGTTGCATTATTAATTTGAGCAGGTACCTACCTAATTGGTTTAGAACCAGGCAATTTACAAATCGCAATAACTGATGGTGAGGAAACCAGATAGTCTATTCTGTAAGCACCTCACCGTGAAAACTTGGGTGAAGTGAGCTGTCAACCCCTCGCGTCAGGTGGAGTGACAGTTCACTTTATGCTAACTTCACTTAAGTTTTCACGGTGAGATTTTAAATAAGACAAGTAAAGGGCTCCTAATGTTCTGAAATCCTCAATCAACACTGAACAACCGACAAAATAATGTTATAACTAATGAAAAGTGATGATTCGTGCTCGACTGCCTGTACTAGTTACTACTACAGCTCGCCTGTTATGATAAAGCATGTGAAGTGAGCTTGAAGGGCACAGCCATCATCTGTCATTCCACCTGATGCTAAGGATTGACACTATTGACAGCTCACTTCAAGCTCACTTCACCTATGTAAGTTTTCATGGTGAGATTTTTAGATATTAATAAAATAATAACTTATTAGTGTTTTATTTAAACTGGCGAGTGATTAGCTCGCACTCTGTATTTACGTGACGTATGGTGATATCCTATTCAATGTTCGTAGGTCACATACAAGGAGCATGTAAATACTTTGTTTTATAAAACTTGTTTAATATTTTTAATATTCAAAAAGAATTATTTATTAAAAAAATTAAATAATTAAAACTTGACACGGTATTAATTCGTCTAATCATTCTTCCGCATTTTTTCCGTAGCCATAGATGACAGCCACTTTGAGCCCACGACTAACCTTCGAATAATTAATTATTGGTTATTTTGTTCTAATGGGTTTAGTGGCCTTTTATTATTGGCTTTTAATAAACATAAACACAAAAATAAATCCATGTAAAATACTGGTATTCAGCTGCATCCGGTTAGACTGGAAGCCGACCCCAATATAGTTGGGAAAAGGCTAGGCAGATTGAAACACAATAATAAAAACATTATTCTCATTACTTTTCTTTTACTTCCTCATAGCTCAAAAATATTTGGAACTACCTATGTTTATAAACAAAAAATGCTTTATTACTTTCCTTGTTTAAATACTAGGTATCCAAATGTATATATCATGTTGTAAAAGTATCTCAGATGTTGGCTGCAGGCTCACGGTTTATAAACGAAAACGTAATGATTTATACATTCTGGCTTTTACATTAACGTTGTTAACAGACAGGGCTTCATTATAGCTGACTGAACATTAAAAATAAATTCTCAGTAATGGCTAAGAGTATAATCGCAATAATATACATTGCTGTATTTTTGCTGTTCTGATATTTAGGGAGAATTTTTAAGACGGGTCTGCAAGGCGAAAACAACAAGAGCTACAATGAAAGTTGTCAAAGTTCATGAACTCAATTGAGGAATCAATTTTTGTTATTCACGAAAGCACTTAGATTTGCCACAGCCAAAACCATCGGCTGTTGTTATCGAACAACCAGTACTTTTAAAAATATTGGCAACTAGTACTTGCCCGCGACTTCGTCTGCGATACAGGATGAAAAGTAGCCTATGTCCTTCTTTAGTTCAAGGATTATCCCTGTGCCAAATTTCATCCAAATCCGTTCAGCCGTTTTAGCGTGAAAGCGTAACAAACAAACTCACTTTCGAATGTATAATATTAGTTAGGATTTTGTCCTTGTATTCTCTGAAATGGATCGCATGCTTCCTTTGACTATACTTTTTTTATACCTTTAATTTTGGTTTTTACACAAATTCTCGACTAAATTCATCCGAAAAATTCAACCTGTATGTCCACAATATGAGTTTTGTTTTCGTTGCAAGCTATCGTGTTTTTCTATGAAACATTCTGTGTTACGCCCCGGGGGCCAAATTGCGTGCAGTATACATGTATTTTCTCTGTAGGTAGCGTGTAATATAAAACAGATGTGTTTGTTTTTGTCTACGAGAAAGGCCTCCAATTTTTACACTAATAACAAAAAGGTAACGTAGGAACGTGGTTATATATACCTAAATAACGTAAGTATACCTATAATATAATATAAATTATAATACTTTTTCTTATCTCGTTTCGGCTCGAACTATACCAAAAATAATTATGATGGCGGTTATTGGAATCACTGAAAAGGTCGGATACTAGAGTGACACTGGCTGGTGAGAGTCACTCTAATAGAGCGTCGCATGACATGAGCGTTGCGTGCAATGGCGGCCGACTTCTGATGACAAAAATGATGTCAGGAGAGCCGCGTCCACGATGAACTGCTTTATGACGGCACAACCTGATGATATTGAAGCTGCTGAACCGCTAATACGATGATCAATTCTTGTAAAGGCTATCCTGCGCCGTTAATTATGTAAATATTAGCGAGTCAGCAGGGTAGTAAGGGTTACCTATCCGGTTTGCGCCATTTAGGTATTCGCCACTAGTGGATGCTATTGTAGCCAAAGTAAGACAAAGTAAAGTAAAGTAGTAAGTAAGTAAAGTAAGTGTAGTAAAGTAAAACGATGCTTAACATAGCTTCCTGTAGCTTTTAAATTAGCATATAGGATACGGATGCACGTATGTAGGCCGATCGGTATTTTATATAAATTACAATAGCCTTCTTCGGGATGTCGTGTCGTACTATATTTATTACTTATGGCGTCTTTTTTTTTGTCTCGTTCATATTAAACCCTCTACAGTATTTCCGGGACCAAAGTTGGTTAAACTTTATATACCTACATACTCGTATATTATCGGTTGGCACTATTTCCTACCGTGTCACATCACTACCAACTGTATGTGGGTAATCGTTCGTTGAACCTGACTAATTGTACAAAGGGTCGCGACCCTAGTGATCAAATTAAAGTTGCCTACATCCGGAAGGTGTCGGTTTTCCAAATATTGTTAAGCATGGGGAAATCTCCTGTCCTATTTCTCTCCGTTCCATAATCTAATTATTACTCAAAGAATATAATTGTTTATTTAGTTACTTACCTCCTAAAGTAGCTAAAGCACTAGAGTAAATATTTTATTCTAAAATAATTATAAATAAAATTTTTAAACGTATTTTTATTTTATTTAAACTAGATGAAATCGGTGATAACGCTCACCACGTTACCTCTTTTCTCATTTTGCCTAGCGATAATAACATTCACTATTAATTTTTTCTACTGAAATATACGTACCGGCATCAAATAAATATTATTACCATCATCATTCACTTGCCCTTATTATAATTTATTTGGGGTGGGTGCAACATGTATTTTTCTTCCGTACTTCTCTATTAGTCGTCCTCTCGGTAGTCACCCCCTATCTAGCCATATCGTCTTTCGCACAGTCCATCCATCTTTTCTTTGGTCTTCCCATACTCTTATAACTATCCTAACTACATAATATTATAAATGCGAAAGTGAGTTTGTTTATTTGTTACGCCTTCACGCTAAGACGGCTGAACGGATTTTTTGGCAAATGGGTAGACATGACCCGGAAAGCAAATAGGCTACTTTTCATTCTGGATTGCAGACGAAATCGCGGGCAACAGCTAGTCTTTATATATTTCTACAAATATACGTTAATACAGATAATATTATTTATATAAAGAAATAGAAAGTAAGTAAGTTTCATAATCTATTACGTAAAAGTTACGGGCGACAAGAAAAGTTAACCCAGTAATGCCTATATAGTGTACTCAACGTCGCGAACATAGATTTTTACTATCCATTAACTTCTGACTTCTTTTCAGCGTGTTTTTACTAGAACAAATGACCACTTCTATAAAAAAAAACATTGTCAAAAAAATTAAAGCTCCTGTAGACAGGCCAATCGTGACTGTTACTTGTGCTACCTTAAACCAATGCCTGCCACTATTGTAGCAAGTGACTGCCACCGACTACATACATTATTGTGTGTGGCGAGCCTCTACAAAATTAAAGAAAATTGATAAAAAGTCAATTCCATTTAATTCAATTTTAAATTTACAAACAATTTACATTGTATTTTGAAATTGTACTTATGATAAAAAAAAACATTTAATAATACAAGTAATACATTTAAAAAATAACAACATAACTAACATCATCATCAAAATTAATATCAGGATGAAAAATAAAAATATTCGGTACATACAATATTTTTTTTCAACGTCAACTCTATGGCTGTAGAAGGCCATTAGTGTTCATGTGCGTGTGCAAAATTCAGAATTTTCCATCACACAAACTTTTAGTATCAGTTTAGGAACGGCCCACATTTGATTAAGTTTATACATAGCAAATGTCCTCAAAGTGTTGTGTCGGCATCATTAAGTGGGTAGTGGTACTTGTTTGGTTATAGGAGCAGAACAAAATAAATATTGTATTGCTTACACTTAAGAAAACTTAAGAGCCTTGAGGGCTTCGTAGTTTCCGCTTATTCAGCAATGTTGCCGTAATAATAGTTAAGCAAATGAATTTATTTAATGGCAACTTTAGGGACTTTAACAACACTTTATAATGGTGCTATAGAAGCTCACTTACGGTGAGCGGTACGAAAAAAGGCCGAATGAATATTACAATAAAAGGGTCGAGATAAGTCGGATTTCGACATCCGACCATCTTGGCCGTAGCTTTAACTTTGTGAGGAAGTCCTGCCAAACGAAGGGTACCAAGATAAAGTAAGTTACAAAGAAAACATACTTTAGCGATATTCTATTGAAGCCTTCGATAATGACTCAGATCTGTGACATTTTATCTTTTCGAAGCTCAGTTGACAGCAGCGATATCTTTTGTAATACTTGGAGTATTCTATTAAGTTTCAGAGCGACCCTTTAGCACCTTGCTGTGCTCTTCTGAAATATTAATTTAATTAAATTAGTCCATTACTGTAGATTGAATAAACAATTCAACTCTGAAGGTGTTTACCTATTTATTACATTTTCAGTTGAGTCACGCTCATGTTTAAAATTATTGTCTAATGTTTCAATTAAAGTTAATCTTTATTAAATATTTACTTTCAGAAACAATGAAAAAGATTAATGGTTCTCAACATTGTTGGTATTATTAAATAACGAATGTAGGTACGAGGGTTTTAAATAGTTAAACGGATTCTCAGTTTCCAAATTGTAATACCGCGATCATTATAAAGTGTTACCTACAGTTTATTAAAAATATTATATAATAGCTTCCGCGGCTTCGCCCGCACCAAATAAGTATGCAACCAAATAAGTATATCGGGATGCCATCTATCTCCTTGCCAAATTTTATCAAAATCCGTTCAGTGGTTTAGGCGTGAAAAGGTATATACAGAAAAAAGGTATATAGAAGAAAGGTATATATAGTAAGTATAGTATGGTTATAATATTTACTATAAATATTTCAGCAATAAAACAGCAATAGTATAAATGTATAAATTACCTCCTGTAGAACCAGCACTATGTATATGGCCGAGTCAAGAATAACCTAATCTTTCAGAAGTTGCATGCCAGAGCAAATATTGTTATGAAGAAAAACTGCAAAGGCTCAGTACATTCCATAACTCGTTGCTAACTATAACACAGTATTCAGATTTATGATGTGCGTTGGTGTCTACAAACAATTATTTTCATCTGCTTTTTATCCCCCAAGGCCGCTAGAAAACATTCAAGAGAATGTGTGCAGACCGAGGAGCATTAAACAAACATACATTATACTTAGATATTATACCTACTGACTTTCAAGCCACACAACAAACATTGGATTATAAATATTGATAACAAGTGACGCATGAAAATGCGAAACAGAATAAAACAACGGTTTGGAATACTGATTGAAATGCAAAAAAATACATGTAACATCATCAATGGATAAAACATTTTGTACCTTTGTCCTGTTGTTTGTGCCAAGAAAATGCATTTGGGCATAAACTTATTATTCTGGCTAAGTGTGCTTAGCCGGCAGATCGTGTATCTCGCGGCTCTCAAGGGGATTGTTCGGGCAAACAACAGTACCTTCTACGTCTCTGGTGCTTGTTATCCCGTCATACCTCGCTGTCTCCTATATTTCACAATAATTATGTGAAGCGAATTTTTACTTTAACAAAAGATTATGTACGTTTTGTCAAGCCATTATGAGTCAAAACTTTTGGAAAGAACGCTCATCAACTCGAGTTTCTTTCGTCGGTTGAGATATTTGGTTAAATAAAGCGACTATAACAATATATATAACCTGCCAACACATAATATTAGTACCGTATATTACCGTACATATTTTCATTATTTGACCACAATTAGCATCCGTCATTAGTGGTATCGGGCAGTGCTATTATTATTATGTGGATTATAGGTAGCTTATTAAAACTATACAAAAAATAAATTAAAATTTTAATTAAATAATAATCAACTGTATTTATTCCTAATGATGATACAGGGTGTTTGGCAGAACGTTGAACATACGAAAATGGTGGATAGGTCATCTGCTACTTACTTAGCCCTAATTTATTTGGCCCTGGCTCCCTGGATATGTTTAAAAACATTTTTTTTGCTTTCTTCTAGTTTCACCACTTTCTTAACTTTAAAGTGTAATTTTTATTAAAAATGGGTAAAAGAGGCAATATTTTTGTTTTCTTTTTTAATCTTTAATGTTGAAAGATTCTTCTAAGATTATTGCTTTATTCAAATGTTAGCTAGAAAAAAAGTTATGAGTCCTCAAACTTACAGAAAGATGTAAAAAATACTTAAATCTTAACTTCAACTTGCATTAAAAAAAAACAAAAAAGGATTGAGGAGTTCCAATTCTAGCAAAACATCCCTAGTGTGTGACCTTTCTTATGGTATTTAATTTGCTTTTACCTACCTTACTTTCACCTATCCACCATTTTCGTATGTTCAACGTTCTGCCAAACACCCTTTATATTATAGGATCAGAATATGCAGTACACAAGGCAAATACCTTTGTATATAATGTGCATTTACATTCATATATCATATTAGTTCCAGGAGATGCTCTTGTCTTATCTGAATTTCTCAATAAACAGCTTAATGTAATGAGAGGATCCTTATTGAGTTTGCGATTGAATATGTGGTAGCATTGCAATTTCTGTAGAATATATGAAGATGGATACGAGTTCTCTGTATATTAGCTTTATGCTTTATGGCTAAATACATTAGTTTGGTAGGTATTTATGGACACATTATTTGTCTGCTGAGATTTGCAAGTCTGGTAACTTAAATTGCCACTACGCCATTATTATGCATGACTTTATTTTAATCATTTAAAAACAAAAACCCAGAAAAATTATAAACCTCTTTTTCTTTTAATTAAGTAGGTACCCCAAATAATAAGTATATTCCTAATAAAAATACGTAGCTCTCCAAACTATATTGCAACCTTTTGTAACATCCTCTGAACCTGTGTTATGCACATAAATGATTTGATTTGATTTGCCAAAATCATGCTTGTAAAATAGATGGCCTGATCCCGCTGTTCCAGGGAGCAAAATAACTGTAATTTTGAGCCGAGGCCAAGGATTGGATGTTTATTGGGAATTCTTTGAATACTATCAGATTTTAATAAAACTTTTATCAAGCCCTCGTGTTGACGATAAAGTATTTAATAATTAATATCATACTGCGAATTTTATTAAAAAACCATGCGACCAATAACGAATGGATTACAAAGAAAAACTGATAATGGAATACCATTATTTTTTAATTATTATTTTATAATGAAAACTGAACTGGGATTGCGTTGTTCAATAACGGGTACTTGAAGTTATCTATTCTAATATAATCCACTTATCGGACTATCTGCCAAACGAGGCACCGCCCGTTCAATACTTAGGCTATGGCGTCGAATGTCACAAAATGTCAATAAATTAACAGCTATAACCGTCTATTTGTTCTGTAAGCGACACCTATTGAAGCTAATGGCTTGAATAACAAACAGAGCACGAGCTATGTTCAGCCATGGATGATTTATTGTTTAAACTATACGCTACTGCAAATTGTTCTGTGGTAACGACGCTTGTCATGGATGAAGCTAACCCTACAAATGCGGCTGCGGTGATGAAGTTCATTTGCAGTTTGTCCGTGGTTTTGGCAACTGCAGTCAAAATTCTGAGAGCAGTTGTAGCCAAAATTAGAGCGAGAATCTATGCGGGTTTTAAGTAAATTGCAGCACTCTCAATTACGTGCATTTCGAGGAGAGCAAAGTTTTTATTTGAGAAAAGGATTGTTAAAACTGAACCAAACTTTCCAGAAAAATACGAATCGTGGAACTGGAAACACTGCAAAAGACATTGTATTATGCAGTTATACGTTACGAAGGTGATTTCGCGTATAAAGACCGTCGGTCGAAAGTAGCCGGAGCCACATTAACATGGTTCTCTGCTGTAACATTCCGCAACTTGTGCTGACACGGCGGAGTTTCACCCAACTTTATAATGCGGCGCCACTTTTCAGCTTCCGACTATTCTAGAACAATTTTATGTGGAAAGTTCGACCGGTTTTAAATCGATACTGTTGATCAAAGTTAGTAGAGCATGCTACTTCTTGTTAGTCTTTAGTACCTATTGAACTGTCTGAGGGCCGACAATTTTCTTTTTCTCGAATGCTGTAGCTTGAAATCTAATTGTTACTTTCTGTTATAATATTTTCTTATACGTTCTATACATGTACGAGTATATATACATACCTACTCGCCCTATGTACCGCCAAACCCTATTTTTATGAGGAGACGTAATGAGAATAGGGAATATGCATGTATTTTTTTTATTTTTTTATTCGATAGTTTACATCGCCAAATATTAGTAAAAAATTCGACGTCAAAAAAGCAATTTAAAGTACTTAAAAAAAATGTTAAAAATATCCAACCGATCCGGGCTATTTAAACGCGCTCCATTTGGCGCGCTTGGTGTGGGACGTCACCTTTCATGAAAACAAACAAGCAAGTGTCAAGTCAACGTCAAACACTCCTTTTTGTAGGAGCGTTTGACATTGACTTGACACTTGTTGATTGACTTGACATTGACATTTTGATTGTTATCCTGGATTGTTACGTCACATCCGCTCTTAGCTGGGACTTTAAAATAATTAATTTCTCGCTCAAAAAGAAATTTTATTCAAAAATATTGATGGAGGCATAATTCTGAAGTAATATAGTTTATAAAAAAAATACTTGACCCATATTTGGATCAAATGCATATTCCCTATTAATCACCACCGCTTGCTAACTGTTTGTTGACGATTTTAAACCATTTATTAATGCAACACAACGTCACGCCTGTAATCCCCGTAGGCTAGGCAGAGGCGTACCTATAGTACCTACATTTTGCCACTTATGTTTAATCATTAAAGGGTGATTTGTGGTTGTGGTAACCGATGTGTTAAACCGTAATTTTATTAAAGTAGTGTAGGCATGTGCCTACCAATACCAATGGGTATTTGATTGTTTCGGATTATTTTATGAAATAATGGAACGAAGCTTGAACTTGACCGAAATCTTCACTCCAAAGATCGTAATAAGAAATGAGTAGGGTCGTCAGAAAAATTGGAGTGACATCAGACGCGTTAAAGAATGCCTGAATAGACTATTCATCCGGAGGATCTGTCAAACCAATCTATTTCAAAGAACATTTTGGCGCGAGATCGATTAACTTGATTTTCTCTTCCTTTGCATTTGGGCAAAATCTCACGGCGAAAGCGCGCAAAAAACTAAAAAAAATTCGCGGGCTGCCTTACCGTATCTCCCTTAACACGCTTCGTCACGTAAACGTAAGGAAATGATAAAATCATTTTCCATACATACGTACTTACATAAACTAACGCCTTCTTTCCTTGGGGGTAGGCAGAAACTTCAGAACGTCACTCCTTTTGCTTCGTTTACGTTCATACACTATGGTCTAGACGCACGCCGGTTGCGAGTCTTTCCATAATTCGAAAATAATTTGCGTTGTAGGCAAATACAGAAAAACTGAAACTTTCGGGTACTTAGTTATAAAATTATATTTTCGAAGTTTCTTTAACGAATTTTCGTCGCAATTGGATCGATACGTTAATTGTTATCAACGATCGTCATTCAGAATACTCTAGATATTATATCTTCGTTACATCATCGCAATAAGAAAACAAGACAATAGTTCTCGTAAATCAGATTGAAACAAAGGCAGCGAAGTATATAATCAACACACTAGACATTAATGCGTTCAACTTGAAGTTAAATCATTTAACGTAGGTAGTTAATTGTTTTGCATCAAGTATTTGCACGAGCTTGTGAGTAGGTTGGTAATTAATTGCGATATTATAATATTATTAAACAATCATTTTAAGAAATTGTTTCTTTATATCACACGTCAGAACGTGGTAGAGAAAAGCGTATGCCCTCAGTCGGAAAAATTGGTACAACGGCTTTATGTCTGTATCACCTTTCTTGAATGGCTTTTTATAAAATAACAGTAGTCTATAAAATGTTATAACACAAACAAACGAAAATATAAAACAATTCCATTTGCATACACCTATTTGTGTATGCAAATGGAATTGTTTTATATTTTCGTTTTAAGTATGATTCATTTTGAAACCAACCATTTGTAGTTTCGGCCGCTGAAAATTCGCAATTATACTGAAACTACATTATGTAGTGCTGAAAGTAGGTACAATAGTGTTTGTTTACTCGTTTCACACGCATTACTCATACCAGTAATCTGTTAACGGCTTGAAATAGTGAATAAAATAGTTTGTTTGAAAGTGTTTTGTGATTACTGATTGACAGATTCGTGCAAACAGTGTGATCTCAAAGACGTTTTACATTCGGTATGAAAAATTATATGCAAAGAAACATGCGAGTTGTTTTATTGCCTCTTGATGGAGTGGACTGTGTTGATTTATAGATTTTTAGATGGTCTAGCTATTACTAATATTAGATGTTTATATGATCCACATACCTACTTAATGGAAAGTACTATTTTCTTTATCGCTTTCAAAGTTGATTCAGAGTGAGTTCAATCATTCAAATCGTAGCGCGTAGCCAAAATTAATGTATGCTTCTCAAAAGCTTTTACAATACTTTTGTGACTAAGTGGAGTTTTTCACAGTTTCCGCAGTTGTTTTGCGTATTCTGCCCGCGGAAATATTTGGGCCGTTATACTAGAACGATACAGCTGGTCTATTCTGTAAAAATGTCACCGTGAAGTGAGCTTGAATTGAGCTGTCGTTCCACCTAATGCTAAAGAGGGATTGACAGCTCACTTCACATTGAGATATTTACAGAATAAATCGGTGTCAAGAAAGAATTTATTTTCTTCCTAGAGAATTCTAGTTAGAAACTAGAATTCTCTAGGAAGAAAATAAATTCTTCATCAAAATACATGCTTGAGCAATAAAGAATATAGGCCTTAAATTAAATCTGTTTAGTTTTTTATTTTTTTATTAAATTATTTATTATTTCTTCATTTGTACATCGCCCGGGTCGATAGGCAAAAGTTGAAATACCTTTTTTAAGTTCATAAAGAACTGCTGAGCATGAGGTCCTGGGTTTAATTCCTGGGTCGAGCAAAATGTAGAATTTCTTTGTAGCCGCCGGAGTCTGGATTAGTGCCCGATTGATCGCATTGGGCTCGCTTACATGGGACTCAACTTAACTGGCGAAATATTTTGTACTGTATAGGTACACCTCTGCCTAACCCTTCGGGGAATACAGGCGTGGTGTTATGATGTACAGACGCCAGCAGGTCAAGCTACCCGAAACTGTCAGATTTTCCCAATCAACCTTGAACCTTAATACTTTAGCGATAAAGTTGAAAATCTATTAAAGAAATTTGACAGATTGTAGTAGCTTGATGTGCTGGCGTCTGTACTTACAAATTCCATTAATGAGCTGTGAAGTTTATTATCTCAGAAAATATTAATGATTTTCTGTTTCGTCTTGGTTTCTAAGACAAGTTCCATAGCATTTCTTTCCATTGAGAGCTACCATTGTCCAATCTTCCAGACAGTTTTTTACATCGAAGAGACTTTGTTAATATTGGAGGCTTAGTTGCTTATTAAATATTCCTTTCAAAAAATGTTGTTAATTAAAAGTGCTTTGTTTGTTCTAAAGGACAGTCGACACTTTACCGATAATAATCTCTTATCCGTTTTTTGTGTTGTGAAAATATTTGCAAGTTTGCAAGGTTCCTGGGGTATAAAATATCGTCTACTCTTAAGGGCCTCTTTTAAAATCCTTTTAATTAAGTGGAAGATTATACGTTCCTACCTTTATCCCTTATGGCTGATATTTACATACTTGACGGCGTAGCAAGTGGCGCCGTCTAGTTTTCAAGAAGTTACTGGAATCACCGAAAAGATCGAATAAGAGTGACACTGGCTGGTGACAGTCACTCTAGTAGAGCGCCGCCTCTAGTTGCATCGAGGGTTGGCGGCTGTCCTCTGATGACAGAGATCCATTTGTGGCATCCAGTTGTGTGCGTTTCATCAAATAGTTCCGTAGACGTAATGTTGGCGCCACTATTAAATTTAAAAAATGGACCTGGTGGGTAGCGCCTTGGCGGCGCCGGCGTAGCGTATTCGTATTGGTCCTACAACAGTGGAGCCAACATTACGGCATAGGAACTATTTGATCTCTAGTGTAATATCTATGTCAGAGGAGCCACCGTACTACATTCACGACGAACTGCTATGTTCCGGCACAATCCTGATGATAGAAGCTACTGAACCACTAATACGATGACCACTTTTGGTAAAGGCTATCCTGCGCCGTTATATTTTACAGACAACTTATAATATATTTGATAGCTGTGATTTACATCTCTGGCTATGATAGGTAATCTGGCCGCCTGGCACTACGAGTGCCATATTCATACCGTAATAAATACGTTTTATTAGCTTTTCGCAGTTAGAACATCAACCTCATTTCCCGATGCCGCAGTTTATTGGTTGATTCACAATATTGCGAAGTGGCATTGTCGTGTTTTTTCACTGAAAGCAGATACGTGATTAGGGTTATAAGTCTTTTTGTCGAGCATTATAAGACTGAATGAAGCAAGAAGATTAGTAATAGAATTTTATACTCTTTCAAGATAAATGTAGTACTTCTTTATTAATAGTATTAATTTTATTGACAATTTATTACTGAAGTTGCTACTCTCCTCTTTTAAAAATAGTAATATTTCAATTTTATTGTTTCAAAAGGCATTAAAAGGTTGCTTCAGGTGTATAAGCGTGCTTATTATCAGAATTTTGAAAGTAAAACAAGAACTTTTAACGGCCAAGTTTCTGAACCCCCACTTTTAAAAGTTTTGATATGTACGCCTTATAATACGTATTGAACCGTTACAAAAACTTTCCATATAAAACACTGGTACGAATTGATTTTTTTGACGTTATTAATCGCGCAACACGTTTTTACACTTTGTCTTCTGTCATTACCTATATATTTAGTACCCACTCGTCCTTTTATTTGACGCCACCATTCGAACTGAGTTATTGACTACTATCGAATTGTTTTATAACAAAAAAACCGTGCGAAATGCGGTTTTTCACAAAACATCGAGATTTCTCTAGTCCTAACTAATATTATAAATGCGAAAGTGAGTTTGTCACGCTAAAACGGCTGAACGCATTTGTATGAAATTTGGCACATGGATAGACCATGGAATAGGACATTGAATACTTTCTATCCCAATATTCCCACGGGATCGAGACTTAGGTACGCGGTTGAAACCGTGGGGCGCAGCTAGTTAACAATAAGCCAGAAAATCAAGATCCTGAGAATTGCTCCAAGATTTTATTTCTTAATAAGTTAATTTACAACACACAAGAATTTTATAGTCCCTACTTCCATTTTAAAAGCTCCTATTAGCTATCAGGAAAAAAATGTGAGGTACTTAATGTACGTAACATCATTCCTGAAACAAATCCTTTTCAGTGGTATATCAAGGAACACCTACACGAAAATTATGTACCTGCTTATGTAGATAAGTACCCTCCTCACATGAAAATGACGTACATCGCGTATGTGTAGAATGACGTTGCTTGTACTCAACCCGTTTAGTAAAAGTAAAGCTATCTCTAATATGTCACCCGGGGCTTCATGTCACTTTGTGAGACTTTACTGTTTTCTTGCAGCAGCGAGCATTTCTTGTTGCATAATGTGACTTTATAGGTATTCTTAAAGGATTTTATGCGCGCTGGAGGTTCCCACATAAATTTTACTCTCGATCGCTGACTGCCACCTACTTTTAGAGTGCATTTTAGTGGCATGACTGAGATTGTATGCGTCGTTTTGCATATATATAGAATGCTGGAGAGTAAAAAGACTATAATATTCTATAAAATTTATTTTCTTAAAGAAAAAAAAATAAACACGAATGCGATGAATTCTCTCCTCCTCGCTCGGAAGTCTGTTAAAAAGTTTCTCGATTTTTACCGTACTTTGTCCCAACTATTCGGTACAATAAAAATATTGGTATTAGTATTTTGCTTCCCACAATAATACTGTAGTCACATATACAAACAGTTGCACGAATTTTGATCAAGACCATAGCAAATAAAATTTAGAAAGAAAGAAAGAAGAAGAAATAAAAATAGGTTTAATTGTCACAGAAACAAGTACGTGTATAGGTAAAAATCTTTTTAAAAACTACTTTTAATTAACTAAAAAGTATAATATAATATTTTATCAAAAATGAGGCTGTAATTTGACGGTCATGCCTCAAGCTTTTATGAAAATATTAAAGTTTCATGTTTACGTAAGTTTTATTTAGATTGCTTTTCATCTTAGAGTTCCTTTGCCGTAATATTGGCTCTACTGTTAAATAAAAAAACGGACCTATTAGGTATTGCCGTAGCGGCGTAGCGTATTCGTATTTGTCCTACAACCGTGGAGCCAACATTACGGCATAGGAACTATTTCTGAAACGCTCTATATAGGTCTTAGTATTTTGACAGCTTGTTTTCAAAAAGATTTTACTTACGTGTATTTTTTACAAGCTTTATATTAGCTTGTTCTGTTCGTATGTCTTTCCGGTTACTCCTTTTTTATTTTGTAGTTTTTAGTATTAGAATTCGTTTAAATATCTGTTCAATCACCTTACATTTTTAAGATAAATACAAATAGCAGAAACACAAGGGCTATCTTGTTTAGTTGAGGAGTACCCGTGACCACCTTCAGTGTCCATCATCAGACCCTGTATGGACACCACCCAACAAACATTTTTGTCATATAATCAAACTTTTATATGACCTTAAGTCTTTTTAAAGTTATTTTATGGTCATTATTTTAACTCTTCTTCATGTACTGGTGTATTATTATGTCCGCATAGTCATAAACATTTTTTGTCGTATAATAATGTCATATAGACGTTATTTCGACATTTATAAAACTTACCTATACAACTTTCCGTCCTGTAAACGTTTTCGTAGTATAAACGTCATAAAACTGTAAATTTTGTCATATAATTACCTTTTAAACATCTGCTAAACCGATAATATTTTTTTACACGTAGTATTTGTAACCATTATATATAAGTCGAATAAGTATTACGAGTGCGACCTGTATACATCCTAAAGTATCACAAACATGATAATACAGCATATTAAAAGTTTATAATAACCTTGTATACAATTTTCGCGTACTTTAATACAAAGTAATAGAGCTCAAGCTGAGAGTGAGGAAAATAAAAAATGCAAATTTAACTAATCAATTTAACCAAAATACTACAAGTGTGCCCCGCAGTTCATTTTCCAAAGTTCAGGACTCTTGTTCATTTTTCGAAGTTGAAGTCAGTTATTCATCATTCGAAAATGAAGATAATGTTGATAAAGAAGACACTTCAACCAACAATGATGACTTCAGAGACCATTATAAAAGTGGGCTATTGATTTTAATATTCTACAAGTTGCATTAAAGCAAAATAAATCTATATAAAGGAGGTAATAAAAAAAACAGTAAAAATTGTTTCATTTTTTTAATTATACCAGGAACGTAATTAACATTTCAAGTTTTCCATTTCAAATGTGCGCGTATCATTTCAATGAGGTCCATCTTTGATAAAAACTTATCAACATCCGTATAATTATAGATCATTGTGGGGTTTACCTAAAACAAAAGTATTATTTAGACTTAACTAAGTTATAAGCCATGCAAACAAATATTATATTTTTTAAATATTAATTCTTTGAACTAAGTTAGCTAAGCGTTTGTAATTTTATTACTGATCCCTAAATCACCTGTAATGGCATAAACATTTACAATGAACACGCAGTTTATAGGTTGGGAAGTTATGTAGTTGTCATATAACGTAGTCACTTAATAAAATATGTGAAAACATTAAAATTTTAAAAGTGCATAAAAAATTTGTCCCAATCTTACCTCACATTAATCAGTAAACTTGATTGCACAATGGTTTACAACTGATGAAATGGTTTTATCACCTCAAATAACAAAGAAAAAATGCAATATTAACTCAGCTGTCAAAAACAGTGCCATATTAAATTAACGTGATATAATCTGTTACAATATAATTTCTTTCAATATGAGCATCATCTTTAAATGACAATAACGCAACGATTACATTATATAAAAGTAATATTGTGTGCCATAACTCGACCCGAAGTCAAATACACGCCGCGACAGCTATCATTACATGATATTTAATCAAATCGCCGACGTGTATATGACTACTATGCGACTAAGTAGGTATTTATATGAAACTCTTAGCAACTTAAGTTGAATAAAATGGGCCCTAATGCCGTCGAGTAAACGTCCTTATGACATGTATACGATTATACTAAATAACATTAAGTTGCCACCAAAACGTCTACTCAACGTCGTAAATGTTTGTTGAGCACCTAATGTAATTAGCACTTGTCCCTGTTAGACCTTGGGCTATACTATTTGGCAAAACAAAGCCAACAAGTCCAAACACAAGGTGCTATTATCTTGTTTGGTTGAGGAGTACCTAGTGTAAAGCACTTTTCGAGACAAATCGAATGATACACACACGACGGGCTCTTTGGTTTACTTTTAAAGAGCGTCCGTGACTATCTTCATTCGGCATCATCAGAGCCACTACCAACGAAGCAAGCTAATATAAAGCTTGTGAAGACATTATTAGGCGTATATTGTTCAATAATGCATTAGGGGTTCATCGCTAGATTGATATGATCGAGTTTCTACAGTCCCGGACCGAAAATTATGTAAATCACATTCAAATGTATTACGATACCTCTCGGGACCTCTTATGTGTGGGATAACTTGGGAGGTAAGCCATTAACCAACTAAGGTAAAGGGATTGGCGGTAACAACACTTTCTGTGTAATATTGTGGGCCTATCTGATCCACCATAATGGGTAAATCGATTTGGTCAAATGAAATGTCCAATGGATTTCACTAACAAGGTCTACGCAAAATTCTTAATTGGTAGGTGCTTTTGTTGAATTATGTTGGCTGGTTAACATTTAACAATAAAAATAAATTAACTGCATTGTTTCGCTGTTTCCTGTATAAATAAATTTTCAATTGGCTCCAACATCAGGCACGTAGGTATTGTGAATTGTGCGCGAATAAACGGTGAGTAGGTACCGATCCGCAATAAAAGACACCGACAATTTGTTAAATTGTTTTTCACAGTACCTATGTTACGCTAGTTATTCGGGATCATAAAACTTTTAGAAGTATTTGCGAATAGTAGCAGTACATTTAAAATAATGTCTGATGAGCGGTTTTAGGTTCATAGTGTTGACGCCGTGATTTACAGCGGTCCCATAAACATTTTTATTATATAAATGGCGTTAGAATACACACGTGTGAAGCACATGATAGGTGATGGACCACCAACATTATACACATGAATAATATTCGGTCTCCGAACATCGAGCACGGCCATGACCTTCACGCTATTGTACACTATTTACCAACTGTACGAAAATTGTTTTGTAACACAACGGCTTCTCATATACGTGGAATACATGTGACGACTCCTACTCTTGTTGACCTTAGTAATACAACAAACGTCCAATTCAATATTTCGTAAATTGAGAATTATGTCGGCTTTGTTAAACTTGAACGTCATTTGTTCCAGGTTATGACGACGAAGTACGTAACGAGGTAGTTGGTGTTGTTTGCGGCGAGGCTTCAGCCTGCAGTGCCGATGACCAGCCGGTGCGGGCCGCGAGCGCACCGCGAGCATGTCGAACGCGACCGATGCATACTGCGTGCCTGGAGCCACCAACTTCAACAAGGCGTACAGCCGCCTGCACGGCTACATCGCGCTGGTGATATGCATCGTCGGGTCGGCCACCAACTCCATCAACATCGCGGTGCTGAGCCGCCGCGAGATGACCAGTTCCACCAATTCCATCCTTACCGGCCTCGCCGTCGCAGACCTGCTCGTCATGCTGGAATACATCCCCTATGCGCTGCACATGAACATCAAAATAGGACCTCAAGTTAACAAGAATACTTACGCTTGGGCGGTTTTTGTTTACTTCCATTCAATATTCAGTCAAACGTTCCACACCATCTCTATTTGGTTGGCCGTGACTCTCGCTGTGTGGAGATACGTCGCGATCGCGTTTCCCCAGCGGAATAGCACCTGGTGTAATAAGAAAAATACAACTCTCGCTATCGTAAGCGCTTATGTGATATGCCCTTTTTTGTGTCTTCCGATTTATTTCGCGATGAATATAGTGCCCAGTGAAGTGACAGCTCAAAACAATTCACAATTCGCAGAGGATCTCTCCCTGCCGGACAATCGGACCGTTTATGTTTTAGAAATGTCAAGAAACGTACAATTAGTTACAGCAATAATGTGGATTTATAGTGTGATATTAAAACTCGTGCCGAGCATAGCGCTGTCGATATTAAGCACTTGTTTAATATCAAAGTTAACAACGACGGAGCGAAAGAGGCAGAAACTTCTAAAGCGTTCAACAATCGGCCCAAATGAGGTAAGTTGGAATGAGAATATATTGGAAATGTACGGCTTCTGTAGGTACTATTCACTAGGTACTTTCATTACGTCGTAACAAAACAATGTTTTCAAAACAAACAAGCTTAGCTATGCTACATACGAAAGTGAACTGGTAATAAGTACTATTGTATCAACTGCTATAGCTACACGAATTGTTATTATTGCATAATGTGTGTATTTATAAACAATCTGCAATAACATTTAACGTTCTGAAATTGTAATTAAGAAGTGGGAACGTGTCGGTTTAAAATTAATCTAAATATTGACTGTACAAAATCACACTCTTTGATTAAAATGATCACAAATTGAGTGTACAATCTTTTAAAGTAGGTCATAATGTGGTTTTCAAATACACTAGATGTTTCTAGATAATTAGTAATTCGAGTAAGAAAAAAAACTCTTCAGAAGTACTCCACAATAATTAGCGGCGACACTTGATACCGCTGCTTTACTTTTATTCTCGCTCGGAGACTCGTTTTGGCGACACGAAGTGTTATTCGGTCGCAGGCTCTTGGGGGTACTTCAGAAGTTATCATCCGAAGAGTAAATAAGTCGTTATTTTATATAGAAAACAACAACCGAACGTATATAGAGGCAGAATTAAAGGTCAATTTTCGGGAATATTTTGTTTTTTTAATATAATGGGACACTGGAGTAATAAGTATCTTATATAACTTCATTATTCTTCTTTCATAAATCTAAGTAATTAGATTTTCTTGAACAAGAGCTTTTAAACGAAAGACATGACGCCATAAATGAATCATTGTTAACTTGAGACGAATCCAATCGACACACAAGAGTGGTGTGAACAGTATCATTAATCACATGTTATTGCAATATTCATTTGTGCTCCTTTTAATAATACGTTTCGGCGAAATAATATCTGAAATTCGCAGTCATCAGCTGCCTACTAATTATCCAATTCTCAAAATAAATCAACCTATTAATAAAGGAACAAATGGATCCCTTCTCTCCGCAATGTCAATATAAAATGACATAAAATCAAATTGATTGTAATTTAACATAATATCCCTTTGTCCACCGAACCTAACTGTTGATCGGCAAAAGGGTCCTAAACGTGAACCTTAAAATGTAAATGCTATTTAATAGCGTAAATATGTGCTATTATTGAAACGTGCAATAGAAATAAGTAGCGAAAAGGGTTAAAATTGTTATTAGGGGTCCCTATAAGCTTTAGCTAAGAGTGGTTAATTAGAAGATAAAGATTATCTTTAAAATGGGATGGGAACTTATTTTTTCCGGGTCTTTAATTGTTTTGCGACGGTTACGCACAATAAAGGGTTCCGTAATTTATCCCAAGAACAAACTTAATTTCGTAGTTGAAAAAATGTTGTCACGGTAAATTCTCCAACTGCAAAAATGCAAACGCAATTTTTTTTTCATGTGGTTCAGCTACAAATGCACGATTTTCGGTTTTTTTACTTTACTATTGCTGTGAGACCTTGTTTCTTGCCTTTCACGAGTCTAGATCAATGGGAAGTACCCTATAGGTTTAGATTTATAAGCGAATATAAAAATATATCCCATAAATGGCTGTCTTGTTTTATTGCGTTGACTTCGATGCTTAATATTCTTAGGGCTCCTAGGGACCGTAGACCTATCTATTTGATACTAATTTCAACTTGATGCATCCACGCGTTTCTGAAAAAACAAATTGTGACGGACAGATGGACGGACGGACGGACAATGGGTTGACCCTGTAGGGGGTCCGCTTTTTCCTTTTGTGGTACGGAACCCTAAGAAGCATTAAATCGAGCTTGCCAGTATTCTGTTAAACTTCTCTTATACCAAGTTAGTAGTCTAGTTTTATAAAACTTAGTTATCTCATAATCCCAAGACAATCTGCGGGCTTACAGTAAATCCGGCGAATTTTAGAAAGGAGAAACATTAAGGATTTTTTTTTTCGTTAAAAAAGGAAGTTACAATTACCTATAATTTATTTCTCATATTCTTTGATATCTGTAACAAAAAGGGAAGTGTTATCGTTACAAGAGATTCTGAGGTACCTACGGCTTAAGGTAAGTAAACCATAAGGGATGAAAGTTAGTAAATCGCTTACCAGTTAATATGAGTGAGCCTTAACTTTGAATTGGGTATCCCTAAACGGTGTTAGACCTGTAAACTTCTAAAGTCCATTTAAGGTTTATGTAAATATTGAACATGTTTGTTGTTCCGAAAACTAGAATGTATTGATAAATAGTTCTTCTGTAGTTTATTACAGTTTCGTCACAGAATATTACAGAAGGCGCACTCCGCATTTTAGGTATGAAGCTACAAGTACGCGGCGGGCTCGTCTTGTCTGGCCAATTCAATAAGCGTAACGTAGAAGATAAAAGATTCTATCGAGAGAGAAGGCAACTTCTAGGTGACAAGTGTCGCTTTTTGTTTCGGTTTCGTTTGATGCTCTTCAAAATAGAATCTGCATACCCACAGCAACACTTTAGTTTAAAATTACAATGAATGGCAGGTCAACGTACAGATGTCAGATTTTTTAATAGACGGAATCAATTTATTTCACTTGGAATATAAAAGGAGTTCATTGACGCTTCAATGAGAAAGATCTACGAGTGAATGAATAAATTACTTTCTACGAATAGGTACCTACTATTTTTAACTTTATATAATTATGTTTTATTATGCATAGTGTTCGGTAGAGCAAGTTTTTTTTTGTGATTCAGAGGTCTCTAGACTAATTATGGATTCCTTCAATAATCTTATTCCAGGCCAGGCAATATTCCAAGCTTTTCAAAATTTTTCTAAAAATTTTCTATGTACTTTTACATTTAAATAACTTTTATGACCCCTTGCTTCTAATAATTATAAATTCATCAGCTTCCTTATTCTATTAGGCAAGTTCTTTTATTTTTGGGTGCCGATTTATTAAAGTGGTCGTCAGATAAGTAATAGGCATTTTCTTTTTGGTCTGATAACCTTTTAGTACCTATCCATTTAATACAATAATCCTCTGTCACTTCTACCCTCGCTATCGTTTTGATTCGGTTTTGGGAAATATAAAATCAATTCTATTTTCTTGTAAATTTTGTTATTTAAAAGTCCCTTTTAATGCCTAATTGAAATAAATGATTTGACTTTGAATTTGTTTTAGAGCCGTCTGAAATTATGGACCTTTTGAAAACTTCAAGTTACAGGCTCGGTTTGTATGAGTCAAAGGACTCGTCTCAAGTGTGTACCTACCAGTAAATTATTACCTACTTGACAGTTAATACAGTTCTGGCGTAGGTATAATTTTCGTGTGCTCAGGCGACGCATATCACACTAACACTAATTAGTTCTTGGCATGACGTGATGTAATTAACGTAATAACGTAAGTGTTTCAAAGGAATCAGGTCCGCGGACACGTCGTCTAACGTAATCAGCGACGCCTATAGGGCACAAAAGTGGCATATTGTATTTTTTAAAGCGGTGTTAACGAGGCTAGCTGCGCTACATAACTTTGTAGCGTAGGTTGACAACCGTTTGAATACAAAAACTTTTCGAAACTACCTCCTTGGTGGTGCAACTCGGCAAGCAGGTTGTTTGTCGAGTTGCGCAAGAAGCCTGGCAAACGCTATACACGCCAATCCCTAGCAACCTTTTACTAATACACAAGAGTTCACGCTCAGCCTACGCCTCCGCTACGCGCCGTAGCAAAGCGCTACGCGTCTACGAAAAATCTGCATTAGAATGAAATAAAGAGAATTTTGGCCTGAAATTCTGCAGCTTGTTTTATCTTCTGTTATACATGAGTTTAATTTATTTATTTATTTATTATGTTAACACGGTTTTAGACCACTTACATTAACATAGACATAGGTAATATACATATAACACAAATATACAAATACGAACAAAACAGATACGATATAGATAACAAAACAAAAGGAAACAAACTATAAATTTTCACAAAAACTTAAACATACACATTTAACAGTACGAAACTCGCCCGCAAAGATATCACAGTCAGGGAAGGCATCCACGACGGCATTGATGGCAGACAGGACGCGAGGGATAGGGGATGATGCGCGAGCCACAGTGCGGCACACGGGCACGGCTAGTAGACGATGACTACGACCGCTGAGGTAGTTACTGGGAACGAATAATCGAACCAGCTCATTGTGGAGATCAGGGGCAACTATTAATCCTCTACCTATTTTAAGCGCGATGCTCAGCTGATTGAATGCTTAATGATCGTACTAAGCTTATGACGAGAGATTAGCTAATAATTAGCAATGTTGCAAAGCTGAATAACAACAATATGTCGGACGTAATAATTATGTGCAGGCTCTTGGGCACCTATTGTTACTTGAGTCTTTTTCAATCATGACATTTTCGCCCATATAATACTTTTTTTGTATAAATTAGAATCCTGCATTATTGTAATGTGAAACTAAATGAAATACCGGTATTCAAGATAAGGTCTATTCAGATGACCATGAACATTAAGCATAGTGGCGCTTCTTACATTAGTTATACGGAACATAAGTTCGTGGCACGGCGCACGGTTGGAATAACGACTGCTTTGCTGATTATTGCTACCTGTAGTCCCTATAAGAATCTTTTCAAATCCTTCTTACAGGGTAAAATTTCATTAGGGCATAAATATACGACATTATGTTTTGCTAATGACGCAGGCTATAGTGTGAAGTACCTAATTTAGCAGAAATTATACGCATTTCAACTAATCAATCAATATCGTCTGCCGCTATCTGAACGTAGGTATACACACTGCACGATTAAACGGAACATTACCCAGAAAATGTCCATTCTAACTCAACGGTTTCCGTGCCGGTGGTCGGCCGGAATAGCCTTTAATCCCACTAACTTTCCGGCCTAATGCCGTCGCATATTTCCGGATGAATCTACCCGAATCTCATTAGTGGTATCGCCGCATGTTTCTAATCATCCTGGAGCCGATCATTTGAGACTCTCTCAAGGGACATAAACTAAATATAACTTACTTACGTTGGTACTAACTAAATATTGATATGTGAAGCTGAAAAATAATTATTTCCGGAGTTCCATTGGTGACCTTTCCATCAAAGCTATTTTAATTTTCATCAGTACATCTGGATTTATCGAAATAACTATACTATCAAAACAAAAACAAAAAAATACTTACAAACGAACATAGAACCTCAATCTTTTTGAAGAAGTCGGTTAAAAAAATAGAAATGCTATAATATTAACAACATTAACCGGTTCTAAGTACTTAGGTACAACATAGGTTTAAACAAGTACGTTAATTAATTTGTGCATTTTTTTCCGGATAGTGTTTATTCTCTCTAGACCGCATGCCGCATGCGGTGGCAACAAATGATTTCTACCTACTGATTTAACATCCTTCTATAGCTGCGGGAAAACGTATACGGGTACGGCAGATTTCCGCGCTTTAATGAGTGTGATTCCTTACTGTTCCTGACTACAATGGCCTGGCCATTATCGGTGGCTATCACTTCAGAATATTGCTTGCTGAACAATAGCGATCGACACAATCCACCATTGATTATGATGCAAAGAGGTCGAGAACGTCTAATTTTCATCTTCGCTGAGGCGATCTTTACTAAACTTTCCTTCGCTTAAGTTTCTGTTTAGCTTCTGAATCTCAGACAAACAATTGCTTTTTACTTGATTGTTATAGTTAGAAAAGATCAAAGTGTTCTTTGAGTTTATCCACGTTTTCATATTAAATGGTAGAAATCGTTTTAGGCTACGTAATTATGAAAAGCGTAGATAGAACAAAAAGTTCTTCTAATTAAATAATAAGAGGCAACGGCTGTTCTGTCTGTGTCGTTATAACTTTTGCTACTGGTCCAAAAATTATTGCTTTTTGCAATCTCTATAATAACCTTTATTGTTCTAACAAATAATTTAGCTTTATATTTTTCAATGCGTTTTTTATCAATTTAAGAGACATACAACGTTTGCAACTTATTAGTACTTATTAGGATTTTTTTACCAATTTGTCATCTATAGATTGTTTGACATATATTTCCTCATATCTCCAACCCATGACAATTATATTCAGTCATTATGGGATTTAATATTCAGAACAGGATCATAAAGTAGGATAGTACTATAGTAGACAATAGTTAAAAAAATATTCACGTTAGTACGTTTTTCCAGCCAGAAAAGCAGTGCCTAGCAACGGAAGAAGCGTGCGCTCGGCGGTCCAGTCGCACGGACCGCACGACGCGCATGCTACTGGCCGTGCTCGGCCTGTTCCTGTCCACGGAAGTACCACAGGGGCTGCTGGGGCTAGCCAGCGCGCTGGCGCCAGACTTCTTCAAGAGCTGTTACAGCATGTTCGGTAAGTTCATACACGCAACACTAGCGCGGATGCTGCGGGCCGTGTCCAGCCTATTCCTGTATCCGCGTACCTTAAACCAATTCGGGCAATGTCGAAATGTCAATGAGAACGAATAGGGCTTGGACATGGCTGCCATCTTCAATCCTAGCCGATGAGAGGCCCGCGCCTATTATTGTAGCCAGGCGACCGCGAATAAAATGTTCACACTATTCCAAATGCTTATGTTTATATTGTATTTTTTTGGCTAAAAATGGGTTTAAATGAATAAAACAAAATTTAATTAATAAGAAAATAAGAGTTTTAAATACAAATAAGAAACATAAATATTAATTCTAACACAAATAACAAATCAACTAATTTTATTTCTAAATTATTTTCAGTCTTCAAAAAAATCACCATAACTAAAAAATAAAAAGAAAGAACGACGACGACGTGTAGAATGATGTCTGAAATAAAAATCAAACGTAAAAAAAGCTTACAAACACTCTTCCATGAATTCACGACGAGTGTACCTCTCGATACACCTTGAACACATTTATACGGTGTAGAATAATTGCTTGCACTAAGTGCACGCTTTTTTTTACCGTCTTCTCTTACGTCTAGGACATACCTACCTATTGCACAGAATCAGCTTGGCCTAAAACCAAAAAAAATATTATAAAAAAAATGTTTACGTAGTTAATAACCAATATAATTATACAAATTAAAAAAAAATACGCAAGAAAAACACAAAAAAAAATTTGGATACCAAAGAAGTACGCAGATGGGGGCGTGATGAGCAAGTTGCCGCGCGATGCTTCACAGCTTTCTGAAGCGCTTCCTTGTGTGGACGCAGCTGTCCTGAGCTGCGCGTGAATTGCGTCAGGGGAAAGGGCTGAATAGTTAGGAAGGTATCAGGGCGTTTGAGACGCTACGAAGCCGGAGGTTAGTTTCATAGAAAATAATGCAATCAATTTTTGCGTAAGCGAATTGCTCATAGCGCGGCTTCTCACGAGTTAAATCTGTGACCCGCCTTCCCAAAGATTAAAAAGATTGGAAACTCAATTCAAGAATTGGTTACTGGCACGCTTCACCTAGAAATTGACCCTTTTTTTTTGAGGGTTTGAAATCATCCAATGACTTCTCCCGCTCTGGGCGGAGCGGAAGGGCGTGTCAGACTTTTACTGACTAAAACCCACCCGTGTTCCTTCAGTTGCCTGTTGCCAAGGTCCCGGTATCCCTTTCGGACTTTCCCCCAAACCCCGGCAGACCTAGAAATTGCCCTAACAATAATGTAACATGCATGCCATAAAAATTGATTAATAATTTCGGACACCTATTTTAGTAGACCGGTACCATAAATAGAATCTACCTACATAAGGTACAGGTAGGTAAGTTTTGTATTTTTGAGGCGAGCTTGATTCGATCGGATATGTTTTCGTAACATGATATTGTTTAAAACAACGCTAGGCAACAAAAACGTATTGGTTTTTTATTATCATAAAAATCTACAGACAGCAGTATAATATGTGATAGTTAAATATAAATAAAATACTATTATCATATTTATGTCTGGTAGGTCTTTTTTGTCATAGGAGATATTTTAAATGTTTTTAGGTTAAAGTCAAAGTCAAACAATTTATTTCAAATAAGCACATAAAAGGTACTTTTGAACGTCATTTACAAAGAAATAGAATTGAGTCTAGTCGCCCCTTCCAAAAGGTAGTTTTCATAGGGAGAAGAATGAGCAAAAAGCTCTTTTAAAATGCTTTCCTTTTTTTTTTAAGTTATTTGTGAAACCATAAAGGACTTGTGAAGATTTGTAGGATACAAAAAGAGCTCAACATAGTTTTATCGTTTGAACACAACTCGCTAGACATTATGACTGGCTGGCTTCGATATTTTTTTCTGCATTCTAAACAGGAACAAATGTTCTAGCCTTGTTCTACCAAAATTCTTGATCATGTTCTAAATGTGTACACGCAACTTCTATAATGTATCTACAATCCTAATGTAATGTATATACATAAGTATTATAAATTAACGTCGCCTTTCATGTCTGTCTGTGTGACCGCGTTGTTTTTCTAAAGTACACAACGGGTTTTGATGCGGTTTTCACCATCCTTTATAGAATTTATTCCGAAAGACACATAACATTAACATACAACATTAATACACATAACACACATTATAACACATACATATAACATTAATATAAAATTACATAGCATATAGAAATCTTGATGTTCTGTTAAGTCGTTAAAACCGTGCGTAGGGGGAGCAGGTCGCTATTTATACATTAAATCTTTGTTGTCTAGGTACGCGTTTGTTCATAGTTTGGTTAGAACAGTTACGACTGTTCATAAATTCCTATGCTTGTTTATGTTTCCAACCCCAAATAAAAAGTATATAGGCTATAAATTGTATGTTTTATCGAGTCCTAATATTTCTTTCTTGTCTTTTGTTGTACTGTTTGTAATAAAATATAATTTTAGCCATTTATGTAAATACTTTACTTCCTAATTTGACTATTTAGTTTAGTTGGCAGGAAACAGCCGTCTCCGCTCGTTTAATATTTGATTTAAAAATAAGCCAGCTATTAGTAGCTTATTTCCCGAGAGATTTAAAAGTGTTATTTATCCTCCTCTCGATTCTGTTGCAAATATTTATACTTTTATGTAAATCCGTACATACGAGTACAGTAAATCCGTACTTTTCCATACAAGACGTTCCTACTACAGTAATAATGCTTACCTATACATTTATCAGAATAAACACGTCCCTTTTGAAATAAAAAAGTGTAGGAAACGAAAGAAAAGGAATTACTTATGAATTCGAGTTGCAGTAAAGGAAAACTTAAGAAAACTTGTCTGTAATCGCCATTCACGAAATCAGAAAGAGCAAAGGTGGTGACATAATAATGACCATTTCTCGTTTCTTTAAGAACCTTTCCTTGCAATTGGGACACGAACAGACTGATGCTTCTTAATTAAGTTTGCAATAAATATAATATGTCGGTACGTATATTACTGTCGCTTTAGCAGAGCATCGTCGCATCGAGGGTTGCGTGGCGGCTGTCTTCTGATGACAGAGATGATGTCAGGGGACGTGGTACGTCAGCGGCTCCCCTGACATCAGTCAGGAGAGCCGCTGTCGTACCACGTCTACGACGAACTGCTATATTCCGGCACAAACCTGAAGATTTAAACTGCTGAACCACTAATACTTCGGCCACTGATGGTAAAAGCTATCCTGTGCCGGTATTTAAATTCAACATGCAACTACAGCTGTCTAAATGAAATTCCCTGTAGTCTTGAATGTAACCAAACGTAAACAATAGGTATGAGTTAAGTGTTTCCTAGATAATTATGCAAAGGGCTTGCGAATATTATATTAATTTATGCAATAATTTAAGCGACCGGGTGTTCTGGCGTCTGTCCAGCTTTGTCATAATTATGTACAACAGATTGAGCTGATTGAATAATGAGACATCAATAAACTTTTCGTTTTGGAATGTTAGTTTCAGTTTCAAAAAAGTTTTAAATAAAAAAATATCAAAAACCCACCTCGGGTAGTATCTATTTATTCTATTACTGTGGGAAAGTTATTCCATTTATCGTGCACATCTTTAAACCTAAGCCGCTGTCGAGAAGTTTTAGCAGAAAAACCAATTACAGACTTTACCAGATCTTGAAATCTAGACGATCGGAAGGCGCTTCAAACTTTACAGATGAAACAATTTATAACTTAACCCCTTATTCCGAAACGTGGTTTGGATAACTAGAGATAGAGTAGATACCTAGGAACTGTAAAATCACGCTTTGTAATCAGATGCAATAAATCAAAATAAATATGGTTTTATGGTTTTAATTTGGTTTTACGTATGGTAAAGTAATTCATTGAGTGACGCGGTTCACAGATATCTTACCTTCTTCAACTTCCGTAATTATAATTTGTCATGACGAAGTTTTGGAAAGACCTTAATATTTTATCCTTTTACTAGCGACCCACCCTTGCTTCGCACGGTTTTTACGACTTGACAAAACATGGAGATTTATTCATTACTTAAACAATTTTAATAATTATTTTTATACACATAAACCTTCCGGAATAGATTCTGTAATTGTTGGTGAAAACCGCGTCAAAATTCGTTGTGTACTTTAGAAACGGTCGGCGCACAGAAAGCTACTTCAATTTATATTATGTAGGTACCTATTGATGATATGCTTATAACCATAATCAGCCTACAACGTTTTCACTGCAGGGACACAGGCCTCCTATCTGGGCGAGAAAGGATAAATATGTAGGTAAAAATTTATACAAACATGGACTTTTCTGTTGCAGTGATTTAAAGTTAATTTAAAATTCTTCGGGACAGTACCCTCGTATTTATTGAAGAAAAGAGAACATAAATTATTAATGCGAATTAATTTCCATTATCACTGCGTTATTTTTCGCATAAACCGTCTTGTTTTCCAAATAAGAGATCTAGCAGAGCAGATCAAAAGACCTCTTTGCATTAATACTATCTTTTTATGTTTTTGTATAGGTATAAATGGCTTTTGGCACGTGACCAATTCGGAACTAAAGCCGCCATCTTGTTATTTCATTATATTTCCTGTTTCCATTTCACAAAACAATTGCACAAATGTTTACCAACAGCCAACGCGCCAACAGATCCTTGCAGCAGTTTATGTAGGTATTTTTTTAAAGAAAGAAAGAAAGTATCAACCTATCTAAGTTTGTATAGGTCGCTGCAGGGTGCTTTACGTGCTCTTTTAGTCCTGAAAGGGATCGTGTCATAAGTCGGCCCCTCTCGGGTTCAGATCAACTCAGCTTAACCATGCTATTTTAACGATGCAATTACCTTCAGTAACAGACCGGACATTTATGACTGAATAATGTGCTTTCGGATCAACGGCTCTGCATCGCATTATTGTGCAGTCAGGGACATTAATTGTTAAACAAATCGACCCTCTACGCCAATTAACTGTTTCAGACTACTGTCAAAGAATGGCAGTAAATATTGATTTTAATATTCGTACTATTTAAGTTGGTGGTCAATTTGCTTAGCAATTTATTTCCCTGATTTTACTTGAAATTCGGATCTATGCTCTTTAGGAGTCAAAATTAAATAACCTGCACCTTCATTAGTGCACATAATTAATGAGGGCTCAATAATGAAGATCATATTTACCTTTGTTTGAACCGGTTTTCAAAGAGTTTGAAATAATATATTATGGGATAGATTAAGGTTAACATGAAAATACACAGAGTTAAAACATCGAAATAAGAAATAGATTCTGCCAGCAGCTCTATATACTGTATTTAATCTTTTCACGACGAGAAAATCGTTGTAAGTATACTCGATAAATAAGCGGATTAAGAGGTACCTAAATATCCGTTTTAGAGACACTCTTTTAATTCAAACTTTATGAGAATTTATGCAGATGGTAAAAACGAAAAAGTAGACAAAATGTTGGAGGATTTTCATATTTTCGTACGTGTAGAAAAATGTTGAGGGAAAATATCGAAGAAGAGTTGTTACTTGATCATTTCCTGTATATTCGAAATTTTTATTATTGAATAGATATACGCAAATATCTTTTTCGGTATCGGATCGTCGGGATCAGAAGGTATTACATAATCGTGAATATACAAAACGTTGTATCGTAGAGTCGAGTGTTTGCCACCCTTGAAACATAACTTTTAGACATGTAGGTAGGTATGTACTAGGCAAATAGATCGAGTTTTGTTTATGCTATTCAAGACACGTTCTCCTCTTCGAAATTGTATCTTTCAATGTTATCTTGTATCTACTCCCGTAAAGTTATTTGTCCCATGCTAGTACTTATAGAATATTTTATTAATTAATACCGTATTATATCTTTCTATCCTATCTTGTATCCACTCCCCGTTAAGTTATTTGTCCCATGCTAGTACTTACAGAATATTTTATTGATTAATACCGTGGTGACACAGCATAAGAAAATACCAACCAACCAATTATTTACGTGCTACGCCTTTAAATGGGATTTTGGTATCAGAAAAATAGCGGTTATAAACTATCAGTCTGAAACTAGACCCGAAAAAAGTTCGTGAAAATAATGTCTGGGTAAAATATCTTACAAAATATGAGCCTGTTTTTAGACTAATGTAGAAAAATTAATAATACCCCGAGAAGTTGATACCAATAAAGTTGGTTTGACACCACTAACACGTATTTTTGTATTCATAATGTAGTTATTGACATTTTCTTCGAAACGAAATGTCTGGAATCTGGGTCAATTAGGAGTTTTCCAACTTAATTACGACAACATAAGACTTCAGGAGGCTTTTGTGTGATTGCGAAGGAAATAAAGTCTGCGTTAGTTTCTTGGTAACTCGTAGATCGTAAAACAAAACAATGATTGGAAGCGTATATAGGGCCTTAATCTAAACATACATGATCCCATCCAGTAGCTCCATGTCACGGCATCCACTGACAATAATCTACGTGACCCAAATCGGTAACTGCCCGTCGGGGAAATTCTTTTTAATTTTCATTTTCGTGAAGCGAAACGTCAGTTGTTATTATTTATAGGTTAATAAAGTAAAAAACTACGATATTTTCCGAAGCTTTTTCAATAATACCTACCTACCGTTTTTTTGCGCCTTTGGGACGTAGGTACTACCTACTTATATTGTTTTTCACATTTTGGCGATGACGTGTTCGGCTCCCTATCTATTGTCACTTGACCTGAATATAACCGCGGACCTTGGCTTGCTCTGCCGCTGCATTTTTTAATAAAAATCGAACCCCGTGTTCCGTCCTAGAAATCGAGCCCAGTGAGCCAAACTATCCAATCAACCGAACAAATAAGTTTATTTTCCAAGGCACACATAAGATGCGTTGTCACGACCTATCGCCACCCGTGTTATCATAATTCGAAGGTGTTGCCAACCTAAACACACCTGCTACCTACTTGATTGTGAAACGTATCTGTAAACCTTGAGTGTCTCAGTCTGCTGGGAATGTAAATAAAGTTCAAAAAATAAATGTACATCTGGAAAACAGCTGAAAACCCTTTTAATCGTAAACACGGTATTCCAATTTAACATAACTGAGATTCAAGTTAGTTTTCAAGACCTCAAGAATTTTCAGTATTCTTTTTTAAATGGAAAATTAAGGGGTGTTAAATCGGAGTCCTCGCGCTCTTATTACTTTTTATAAATTGGTTCGCTTTTTATTTAGCGGGAAAGGATCATGCTTCTTTGTATATTTATATTTTACTGCAAAATATTTTAAGTCACGCAAATCAATTGAAATAATAATAGTTTATACGAATTTTGCAAATAAACATAGTGTTTTGTATTACATTTGGATCAGAAAAAAAAAACTCAATGGTAGTGTGTTTTCTGATCGGACCCAGGCTAATCTAAGCCCAGTTATAATTAAAATCTTTAATCTTTTGGTAGTCTTCCCAGCGCCTGTGTTTACGGAATATAATCCATATTATCTTGTTATTCTTGTTACCTTACCTTACCTATCCACTGAAAGTGAGCTCAGAGGGTTCTTTTTATAGGTTAACGTGGATGCACAACGTATTTTATCGGCGATATTGACACTTTTACACTGATACTGAAAAGTTACCGAGAAAAAGTATTGAATATTGCAAAATGCTTTCACCAGATTTTATAGAAATTTTCTTACCTGAAAGAATCTATCATCAAATCAAATCGGGCCTGTTTTAAAGATTTGTATCACTTACCAAACTAATTTTAACCTACTTTCATGTTGCCACAATATGACAGATATACTAAAAGTAAAAAATACGCCACAATCGTTGCGTTCTTACCGCTTTTATAACGACTGAAAGCCCGTCCATTCTCCATACAGATGACACCATAAACTTAATTTTATTCATCATCATCATTATCATTGGCAGCCTTGTTCCACCCACCGCTGAGTATCGGCCTCCACCCTTTGTGCCGTACTCCACTAGTCTGTGGTTGAGAGTCTTACCAGCGATCTTCTGAGTTATATCCACCCATACCTATGGCTGTTGGTCTGCCAAAACTTCTTCAATCGTCTTTCGGAAATTTATTAACTGTCATATTATATTTCTTCCTCAGGTGACCTAATGGACGTACTGGCACTGTTCACGTCATCGGTGAACTTCGTGCTGTACTGCAGCATGAGCCGTCAGTTTCGCTGCACGTTCGCCCGCCTCGCGCGCCGCATGCTGTCCGCGGCCGAGGAGCCCGCCAAACTAGCCAATAAGTTAGAACCGACCACGCAGGTATCACAATGTTAGGACACCTAGTTTGTTATCAGTGTTTGATGTTTGTGAGTTACACATCCGGCTTAGCTTAGCCCGCTTTCCGAAATATTAAGTTGAGAATCAAACTTTGCAAAGAACGTAAGAAATTTTGAATTACATTGAAGAAATCACCTTAAGTAATGCCAAAGCGGTATGCCCACTGGCCTCAAAGATGGTGAGGATCTTGACAGGGAGCGGAGGGCGCTGTGTGTGAGAGCTAACATGATTGCCCGCAGATTCAGGCGTGCCTCTAACGAGGTCAGGCGTCTTTTTACTCTTGCAGTCTGTGAGCTAATTATACTCAGAAATCATAAGGCGCCCTTCGCGTTCAATACAATAACGCATTCAGGGTGCTGATGGAGTTGCCTCGATACTGCAATGCATCAGGGATGTTTGCTAAAGCTCGCGTTGACTGCTTCTACACTGTGATACGAAAGCGGTGCGCAATTGCGCATTCCTGGTTAGTAGGGTGCGGAGCAGCACCAACAGCATCATGTTTATAGTAGCAAGCAGGCTAGATTGTGCGTTTGTGAGCCACTGCTGCAAGGTATCGGCTGGGCCTGTCGCCCTGCAGCAGTGATGTCCCAAATTGTTTCTGTGTTATTGTTTTACTAACATATTTTACTAACTCTATGAGCCTTATTGCTTGAATAAATAGAGTACCTATACTTTGAGAAGTTCTCAATTTCAAATTCTCAATTCAGAAACTAGGTATATGTCACGTAATTTGTCGTTTTATACGTGACAATATTCGTGACAATTGTCACCGGATGCTTGCTATATTGACTTTTTTATAATATGGCGTGTTGGTTCGTTAGTAAGTACATAATTTACTTTTAGTCGATGCAAACTTGAATCCGGTTACTGGAATCACGTCCTACATAGTTGTGAAATGTTTATCTTCCCAACTTAAGCGGCTCCAATTGGAAAACAATCGATCATTAAGTAATCTTGGGTCCAGTTTCAGATGTAGTTACACTAATTTTGCTTCATTTAGGCAATCGCTTTCGTCTCGTAACGTTTAAATTGCGTTTTAAGTGCGAAGAAGATATGTATAAATTGCAGCCATCTGGTTAAATTTGCCAGCTAATTGGACGTACAGCCTCCTTAAAATTTAATAATGTCTTATTATAATTTAACATTATATTTTCTACACAAAGATATAATAGTTATAATAATTATGATACTTAGTTATAATTATGTTGGGTCACTCGACATACCACGCTATTTTCTTTGAAACTTAATATAATGTCTGAAATCTTGAACTTTTAATCATAGTTGTCTAAAGTTCTTCATATCAAAAGTGCAATCTAGATAGCAGAATTAATGTTCTCTTGAAAGGCCAGATCTACAAAATGAGCATCATAATTTATCCTAACTTTTGTCCGAATAAACGACCAGTCTTTAGTTTGTTGTATTGTAGCAGACCGAAAACAAAAATACTGAAATAAATACTATTTTCATTGAACGAAATGAGTCCTTATTAATTTTGTTGTGTTCTCTACAAATATTTTTACCTACATTAGGTACTTCTGAAAATCGTCTCAATCCTGAAAAAAATCGTGCAAATATGTAATAAAATATATTTGTTACAATCATAAACAGTAAAAAGAAAAATAAAATCTTTTGGGAATACCAAAGCTTTTATGAGGGAACAAAATAAATCTTCCACCTGTTACTGTCGTAAATACACTAAGGTAAAAATACCTATATTTCGGAGTATGATTCCTCGAAATAAACAACACAAAAAAAATAATATCAAGGATGAACTGGCTGCTAATACATTGAGTAAAACTAAAAAAAACAAGTAATAAAAACTAAAACCCAACTACGACTTAAAAGGTATAAACAAGACACCACAGACAGACAAATTAAAAATCCGGAGTCACACGTGTTAGGGCATAAATCGAACAGATTACGTGTGACTCCGGATTTTTAATTTGTCTGTCTGTGGTGTCTTGTTTATACCTTTTAAGTCGTAGTTGGGTTTTAGTTTTTATTACTTGTTTTTTTTTTAAATTCTTTTGGGGTTGTAATATATATATTTTTGAAATGTGCTCATTAAGCCTGCCTTAATGTGACTTCACATAGCCTATAACCAGCGGACAATCACGACGCTTCTAACGATACCTCATTTGTCAAATTGTGATAAGTGGTTTGGAAGATAGGAGGGAACAGATGAACATACATACATACATACATACATACATACATACATACATACATACATACATACATACATACATACATACAAACATACCGGTCAAAATCATAACCCTCCTTTTTCTTCGCCGTAGTCGGGTAAAAATTGCGTCGTAACCTTCGGTCCTGTTGCAGATAACGATACTTTTATAAAACGACGATAATCCTTTAATCTCTTCATTTGTTTTAAGCTGAGCATGTTTTCATAGCTCATATGTGCCGCTACGCTTTAGCAAATAAGTGATTTAGAACGGATTTGATAAATTTTCCATATTCTGTTTTAATACAATTTTCAGACTTGCTTTTTGATGTGTAACATCTTTCCTCTCGCTTTCCTGCAATCTGTGGGAGTGATTTCGTAACAAGGGACGGAAATGGGTAACAAGAAGCCGGGGAAGCGCGCGCTATTTTGTTTGACCAATGAGCGCGTACGGTATTAGAGTTGGCCGTCAGGTGAGATGTCAGATGTTACACATGATAGGCGACTGTAAGCGTCGCTCGTTTTTTTTAAATATCTTTTATGATGTTAGAAGCATCTTCTATTAATCGTGCCGTTACTTTACGTTATTTGTTGGCGGTGGAATAATAGCATTTCACATAGAGCGACTGATCTGAAGCTCTGCAAAGAAGATTTATGTTTTGGCCTTTTGTAAAACCATACTTTATAAGAAAATCCATCCACGCAAATTAATTGAGCTGATTAATGCTTAAATCTTCCAAATCCCTTTCGATTCACAGTTTGTAGAACAATCTCACTATAGACATGTTCGAGTATCCATATTGTTGGCAGGATAATGGTATTATAATTAGTTGTAACATCCATCTCCGGATTAGGTGGTGGTGTCACAATGGCCATTAATAGACGTGTCTGTTAATTGAATGATTGTTTGTTCACAGGTCACCGGGCCACTATAGCGCCAAATTCCCGCCCTCTTCAGGGTGGTCGAAGAGAGTATTATATAAATAACGATACAGGTAAGAAACAAAAATGTATTTCAATATTTTTGCAACCCCTAGTAGTAAAAACTTTTTGTGTAGTACGTTCAATTCTGAGTACGTCATGAATATCCTTTTAAATTAGTGTTTGTAGATTTTTTATGTTCAGTATAAGATAGACGTACGATTCAAGGCATAGCCCGAGTTCAATCGTACGTCTGTCTAAAAAATTACAAACCTATTGGATTGCCGACGAATTTACTGAGTGGTTTTAAAGTACGCGTAAACATGACACACGGGGAGAAAGGTCGTCGAGCCATAAGTACGCGTTCTTCGTATCGTACACGTTCGCGTTTCTCGTGCGTGTATCACCCCTTTTAGTGAAACTTAGTTTATATGCTTCTACTGTATCTGCATTTTAAGGACACTGAAAGTGAACGCTACGCAAAGTAGAAAAAAAACGGTATGGTATTTTATCGTGCACAAATATCAGGATTAAAATAAAACTATATCTACAATTTTTTATAGATTTAAATCACTTTTCGTGTCTGTCTGTGTAACCAAGTTGTTCTTCTAAACTACTCAACGGATTCTGATGCAGTTTTCACCATCATTTAGAGAATTTATTCCGGAAAAATTTTGTGTGTAATAATTAAACTTACATAAAATAAAGAAATCTGGATATTTTGTCAGGTCGGTCGTGTAAACCGTGCGAAGTTGGGGCGGGCCGCTAGTAGGTACCTATATAAATTAAAGTTGCATTTCCTGTCTGTCTGAATGACCGCATTGTTCTTCTCAACTACACAATTAATATTGAAACGGTTTTCACCATCATTTAGAATGTTTTGCTGGAATGTTTATGTTTATGTATATTACAATATTCAAAGAGAATTAAGAGGCTATATAGTCATTGACAATATAAAACTTACATAATATTATTATACTACAGAGATTTCGATGGTTTGTCACGTCGAAACACCGTGCAAAGCAGGGTTAGAAATATTATAAAAGATAGATAAAGATAGATAGATAGATAAAAAGTTTAAAAGAGTTTGATAGCACCACATATTATCATGTAATAAAGTATTGGAGCTTAGAGCCACAAAGTTGCAAACTTCAAGTGCCAACATGCTTATTTGCTTAATAGATGGGTAGCAACGTACAGGTTAAAAGTCCTTTAGGTATCAACTAATTCTTTACATTATGGAAAATTTTGTTTACAAAGTAAACATAGTAGGTAAAAATATGATTGTTTGTAGAATAAGTACCCACTATTTACAAAGAAATGATAACATAGCCGTTACTTTGTTTCTAGTAGCAATACTTTACTAAGTGGTTCTAAGAAATGAAAGTATTCATTAGAAAACATTGTTTTTCGTTGAGAGTGAATAGTATTTTGCCTTCTCTCTTCTTGAAAAGCATATTTATCTAACACTGTTAACACATTCAAGGACACTGGACGAGACACAATAATAGTTTTATTGTAATAAAACCTAAGGGCGTTGAGTGTCCCTCAAAGTGTTAAACTATTCGAATTTATATGATAGGTATTCTTATATTACTCATAAGCTATAAATAAGCTGAATTGATTAATAGTTAATCCAACATATCTATACATATTATAAATTAAAGTCGCTTTTCGTGTTTGTCTGTATGTCCGCGTTGTTCTTATAAAGCACGCAACAGATTATGATGAGGTTTTCACCATCGATTAGAGCATTTATTCCGGAAGGTTTATATGCCTAAAACGTTAATAATAAAGTTACATAGGTAACTAAGAAATCTCGATGTTTTGTCAAGTCTTAAAAACCTGTCGAACCAGGAGCGGGTCGCTATAATATTATATAATAAGGATAACAAAACATTAGCGTAATTGATGTTTATACGTTAATATGGACCGATGCCGATGGGATTAACGTCAGTTCTCACGTGTGTGTGTTTGCAAAAACGTTGCCAACGAGTTACAAGATAGCAACGAGCCAAAGATTCGCTTATACAGCGTGATTGAGTGACGTAGTTACACCTAAGGTCCTGTATCAATCACCATCTGTTCTTGAGTGGCGGCTCCATTACTGAATTGTTATGAAGTGTTAATCAAACGAGTATTTCAGTGGGTTTTGATTACGGTTATGCCTTATTTAGCTGCGGTCTGCTTGATGATCAATCGGTTCTGACTGATTCTCCCCTTTATTTGGTATTTGGTCTGATGAAAAATAAAATATGATAATGATAATTATTTTATTTCCATACAAACACTTTTACACAGCAATCATATTTTAAAAACTACATGAGGTAGGCTTTTCCTATACATAATCTTGGTCAGATCATGACTGTGAAGACTTAGTGGAACTGTCCAGTCAGTGCACGCATTTTTCAGCAATCTAGATGAGATTCTAGACTAGAGAGTAAAACAGAATATGCCAGTCAGCTAGACTTTTATCATTTGGCATAATTTATTAGTTAGTCTTCGTTCTAAGGATGTCAAGCAAAACTTCGAATAGAGGTGGGCGATTCTTTCTTCACATCAAAGTTTTCTTTCTATTCGACTAGGTACGAAGTTAAAAATGCATGAAACGAAGACGTGCAGATGATAAATTCCTTTATTTCGCTTCGCAAAGTCACTCAAACAGCAGCTGTTGTCAAAAACCTCTTTGGCTCAAAGATATATTTGAGTGGCGTTGAGATTATTCGAGGAGTTGGTATTTCGAGAAAACGGTATGATATTAAAGTAATTCTATGATCTCCTTCACTTAGTATTTAGTAAGTACCTACGTAATATTTACTGTTTCTCGATGTCTAACAAACGTGACACTAGGGACTAGTGTCACGTTGGTATTATTACCAAGATACGTGATCGACGCACTAGGTCTGGTGCCTACGCCCGCCGTATCCATCTAATACCTACGCCTCCGAGTAAAAGCGAGTTATTTATTGGGCTACCCATCAACATGAGAGACCAATCCTGTTCAAAGCAATATATTTCAATGAAACCTGGTCCAGCATGGAAGACTTATTAGCTTGGGCAAACATAAATAGGTCAAGGGCTCTAAGCCTATTAAATGTTTGTGAATTTAGGAGACATTGTTAAATCAATTATGTTCATAATTTGTGGCAATGAAGAATTTTCTTTTTCAATAATTGAGCATTTTATATAGGATCTTTGGTATTCAAATCTGTACCATATAATTTACTAACTAGCTTTCCGCCGAACAAAATTTATCAATACGTGGTCGCGTCAACAGAGGGCGCTTTCCGGTTTTACGAACAAAAAGTGCCATTCGCGTATTCGCACGACGACTGCTTGTAAATAGGAAGCGGCCGTAACACCAATTTTTTGTCATGGTTTAAAAATGTAAGTAATAAAATTCGGCCAACATTTTATTACTTTTTCTTATTATAAAGGTTTGACGTGGTTTGTACTCGCGAATATAACATAGGTGCACCAAACTTGTCTCACAAAGCATTTTAAAATTGAAATGGTATTCAGCCAACTTTGCTGTGTGAAATCAGATGTCATTTGCATGAATTTTAAGCTTGCTAGCCACGGCAGGCATTGAAAACGTCACTATAGTAAGTGGGATTAAAACGAGCACATCGAGTTATAGAAAGACTTTGACTTTGTAGAGCATCAACTCTGTCAGTTATCTACCCTTGTGGCAGGTCTTTTCTGATGGTCTCTATGTCAACCAACCTTTATTCTGTAGAAATGTCACCGTGGAAACGTAGGTGACGTGAGCTGTCCATAGTGTCAATTCCTAGCATCATTTGGAATGGTAAATCGGCGGTACTGTGTTATACAATACCCTAGAAACAAATAAGTTTGAGGTTCCCTGGTCTATTTTGCCAGTTCGAAGAAGAGCAATTTGCCTCAAATATTATCGACTCATTTGACCGTTCTGATGAAAAGTTTAATAGTTTTGAACTTTACTCTATCGGCAGTCGATTATATCCATTAAATGAGTTGCGAAACTTTTAGCTACTTTCTCTGTTGAGAGCAGTTGTGAGCAATTGGATAATTACTTACTGATTTATGATCGTGATAATGTTTGTAACAAGTTAACATGATATAAATATTATTTATTTCTTTTCTAGCAAAATATAACTCAAACTCCGTAATTGAGGTTGTAAAGAAATGTAAAAAAACTTATTTGGTAAATTAAATAATGATTATCATTAATAAAAGTAGTCATAGAACTATAATAAGACAGCTTTACAGTAGGTATTATAACAAGGAATGAAAGTATATAAGCATGAAGTAATACATTTCCGCTACCATTGTTTCATATATAGGTAGGTAGGCTTTAGTGATGATTCCAATAAATTGGTTACTTACTAGGAATATTCCGTGAAATATTTTGCAGCCATTGCGGATTATTCGGCTTGCTGAAGTCCCGGAATCTTATTTAGTGTTTGGATGTTATCCCTTCGCCCACTATCACGATCGTCATTTATTTACCACCCGCCCCCGCACCAACTTGCAAAGATAAAGACTTAATTTAATAACTAAATAAGTGTTCATTTTTCGACTTTGTTTATCGAAGGTCATGTTGAATTAACTTTATTGTTATACGCATAATTAGCATATTAAGTTACCTAGAACTAGCATCCTAAATTCCTAACGTACCTATATTATAAATGCGAAAGTGAGTTTTTTTGTTTGTTACACTTTCACGCTGTATGGTTTTAGCTGTTTTAGCGTGAAAGCGTAACAAACAAACTCGCTTTCGCATTTATAATTTTAGTTAGGATGAAGTGCCTGCCCCATTTATGTACTTAGGTTCCTTAGCTAACATTATCTACGAAGCCTCAGTAAGTAGTACAATATCAAATCCTGAATACAGTGTGTCTATTTGAAACTACCTCCAACTATTATTTGAAACTAGAGCATAATTTCAAATGACTTTGTCTATTTTACAAATACTTATCTACAATCGGATACTGGCTATTACTGGCTGTTTTCGAGTATTCATTCACAATCAGCTAATTTTGGATGGATCGAAATAGTTTTGGTTTTATTAAAGCCTAAAGTTAGTTGGTTATCTAGTCAAATTGTTATATCTCGTTCATTTTGACATTGAAATGAAATGGAGCTTTCGAAAAGTGAAACTTACTGGTGCGGAAGTATTTTGATCTATTGTTATTATTATTTATTTCTGTGGCAGTAGAATGAAAGGGTAGGTAGTAGGTATCTAAATAAATAAATATTTTACATACTACGCGAGTTTCTTGACTAGAATAACTATAAGAATGTCTAAAGTAATCTTACGGGTCGCCAGAGCCAGGTTAATAACTTGCAAATCGCATTCCTGCCATTTTCTGTTACCAACCTTCTCGGAATGACTATTTATATTACCACATAGGTAGGTAGTTCAAAAATATAAAATGAAAAATACGATCTCACCGTTTATGATTGCATCGTGAAATCGTGATAGCTTCGTCTACTATCGCTGCCATGATATCTACTTACATTAGATATCCAACGTGATTCCGTAAGTATTACGTGGCATGCGGGACGGGAGCTTCCGAGCTTCTTAATATATAGGGCGGCTGGAAAGATGAGATGCAAAAAAAAAATTTTGGTCCCTCTTGTCGTGGGGTATCCGAATCACCCCCATGTATGTTCCGCGATTTTTCTTAGTTTTCGAACATAAATTGATAGATTTATGTTCGGTGAATTATGACTTAAATTTTCAACTTCTAATCAAAAATCTAAACAGGTGACTTCATGGTTCCTAAGAAGGCTTCAAGAATGCACCAGGCTCTCAGTTTTCATAATCAAATAAAAAGTAGTACTTAATGTGGCTACGTTGGCTAAAATTGGCCTTCAAAGACAGCGAGGTAGAAAATTCTCTAAAGTATAGAAAAAAAATAATTGACCATTTTCTAGTTCTTAAGTAAAAAATTCCAAAAAAATCATAACTCGAAAACTATGAAAAATCGCGGAACCGCGGGACCGATTTTTTTTTTTGGACTTCAATGTTCCGGCCTCCCTGTATAAGGTGTATCTTTTCATACACGAAATCTCTTAAACGGTTATTGTAATCATCATTATGAACAACTTTCACTTAGGGACCAACCTAGAAAATCAGCTGTTTCCTATATTTATGTTCGTATAGCTCGTCAAAATGCATAAAACTGATTTTTCTGGTAGGCAGAAAATATAGAACGCCACCTGCTACGCTCCTTACATATTCCATTTGCTTCGTTTAAGTTCATACATCCTGGTTATACAGCTTCTTAAGGTTGATGCGCTAGGGAGGCCCGCGAAATTCAAATTTTCTTAAGTTTTTTGCAATTTGCAGGTCAGTATCAGGTTGTATGTTGATCTAAATATTATTAGCGCTCGTAACAAATATGGATTTACAGAATTATAAACATTTAAATCAGCAATACAACTCTCTAAGCTCATGAAAGTGTATTGAATGACTATTTCATGAAATCTTGACATTTGGCACTTTCATGAACTTAGAGAGTTGTATTGCTGATTCTAATGTTTATAATTCTATAAATTCATATTTGTTACGAGCTGACCTGCAAATTGCAAAAAACGTAAGAAAATTTGAATTTCGCGGGCCACCCTAGCGCATCCCCCTTAATCATTCTAATAATAGCCGTGAGGACCAAAATATGGGCGAAAATAAAAATGTTTTACGGTTTTGGGCCTAAGTGCTCAGTGACAATTTATGCGACGAACCCAACCGTATAAGGCGCCTAATAAAATAAGGACTAATCTAATGTGCTACCTACTCCATGGACTTTTTCCATGGAGTCTGTTCGTGAAACCTGGAATGTTCTTGGGCTTGCCCAGATTATTTTAGTTTGCATAGATGCGTATGATTACCTAATGTTTCCATACATTATACTAAATGACGTTAAAATCCATACGGTATACCTACTTACGTATTGTTTGTATTTATTCCTTATGATTGTGCCTATGAGAGAGTTTCAAAGAGCTTTTTTAGGATATCAATGTACGAAGTGATGTGACTCAAATTCTAGATAAAATATGTTTTCAAAATGGTTTCAAAGACGTACCTACATTACTAGAAGATCATTACTTGAAGGTACACAGGGGATACCCTTTGTACCTTCAAGAACTACGAGGTAGATTCCTCTTTGATTGTATTATATGTCCTAGGGAACGGGGTAGGCCTAACGCAATTCAATCAAGAACGATCTGGAGCCTTGGGGGTGCAGCTGAGACACACTAGGTACACAGTTACACACGGCTACATATCAATATACGGCTATACATTTCCAGTATAAGCTGACTTGTCATTGTACGGAAATCCTATACAATGCGAGATCAGCTTGTACTGGAAATGTATAACTTGATATGTAGCCATGTGTACTTACCTACAGTCGTAGACAGACGATGTGAAAGCGTTATAAAAAATATCGATCTAATATTAAACAAAAAAATACGACACAAAATATTTTTTGCCACTGTTTTAATAAAAGCAAAATTCTTAAACCAATAATGGCACAACAAAAAAAGGTTTTATGTGAAAATGTAAAAAAAACCAACGTTCATGGTTATGGTTACCTTATTCGAAAGCTCTATAACGGGATGTTTTCGAAATAGAATGTTATCCATTTTGTTAGGCATCCTAAAATACTCTTAAACTTAAACAATTTCTGTTTTGATGTTAAAGTAGTATTGTGGATAATTCGACCTCGACAATTGATCATTATTTTATATTATTCTTGCCTGAGTAACCGGCAGACAGTTCTCTCATAATCCCTTAGATGTCACTGCTTTTGGTAGCGTCTTAGGTTGGGTTGCCTCCTTCCCTCAAATATGGCGAGGGGAGTAATGGTTGAACCTTGCGTTATGCTCGTGAACGGGTGCTGCTTGTGGTAACTGGCGTCTTGCCGATTATGGTCTTGTTATTAACTGTTTATTTATTTTACTTTGAGATATATCTTTGTGAACAATATAGTCAATCCAGCATTACATATAATGTAAGCGGGCACGCCCTTTATGACTGGAGGCTTGGCTTTTATTTAGGCCATAAGTTCTGTTTACATTTTTATTTTAGTTTGAGTGTAGTTTATAATGTTTTTGTTGGTATTTGGCGTGTGCTAGCTGCATGACATACGTATGACAAATAATTTAATGTTTCGTGACGTTAATTACTTACTATTGTATAGAATAAAGTTCTTCTAACTGAACAGACAGCTGTGCTGCTGGGGAGTTTGTTGCGCCACTTCTTCTTGCCAGCTAAAGCACTTGGAAGTGGTGATGGGCGGGCGTTTTAAGGGTCTGCCTCATGTAATTTTAACGTTCAAAAAGTGTAGATTTTCAGTTTATGAATAAATTACATATTTTTTTTTAAGTTGTTTCCTTCTTATAAATATTTTTTTTTTTGAAGAAAAATATAAGTGATGTATAATTAAGTAAATGCTTGTGCTTTGTACCTTTAAATGCTGCATTATGGCGTATATTTAACCCTGCAACTCGTAATGTTTCTAATAATTATATGATATGATATTTACAGACTCCTAGGACTCACCAGAATTAATAGCCTTGCTACGAATACTCACTCGCCCGAAGAACTATAATACCATGGTATACCATAATAAGATTTTTTTTCAGTATCTTATTTTAGTCCATATTAAATGTCTATACAAAAATAATGATCAAATACAACTGAGTGAGTTCTTAAGAAAGAATAACAAGATAAAAGAGTTTTGTTAATAGAGTTTACCGTCGCCCGGTACCTTAGCGACGTCTCTTTACTTAACTAATAAATTGCGAAAATGTCTAGTAACTGGCACCAGAGGGAGTAATTTCATTACAATTAGCGAATACGAATATATATAAATATAGCAAGTATGTGCGTTTATTAGTCACCAAGGACGCGAACTTACTATATTAGTTGTGTTACCCTGACATACGTACGTAGATACATTAGTTTACATGGTACTAAGGCTATTAAACTGAGTTTAAAGCCATTCATTTTAGAACGTAAAAGCGAGGATGAATATCAAAAGTTGTTATTTAGACGAACGTACGCTTAGCCGGCCTGGGCAGCAATAAGCCATTTCAAAAGGGCTTCAGAAGAAAGTTTTATTCTTTTGAAAAGCAAATTACTGTTTTAGGATCATTTATAGTTACGTGTAGTACAAGTTCTCTTTAAAATTAGCTGTTTGTGTACACTATAATACCACGTGACTTTATTTATATTTTAAGCTGTTTAATTAAAATCGATATAAATACAAAGCATTAATTAATTATGTTGCAAAAGCATTTAACACTCTCTTAATGGTTCTTAGATGCTGAGAGACAAATTAGTCTGGTCCTAGTTAGTCAGCTATTTAAATACGACCCTCGTTTACAAAGAACAGACATTTATTAAATGTATCAGTAGCCACCGAAGCCACTCGATCAACGGAGTGTTAAGATGAAAAATTCGATCTATTTATAACTTTACGTAAAATATATTTTGGTGACAAAGACGGATGGTGTTTTTAGTACTAAGAAGTTACTGATTCTCTAAGGAGATTAAAAATTATCTGTGATAGTACGTAAAATACCTTAGATAATTATATTAGAAACGAGTGTTGCCTGAATGATAATTATTTTTTCTCTGTATGTTTATACCTACTACATAGGTTCCTACTACGAACTATATAGACACAAAACTACAATTACTAACTATTTCTAACTTACCTTTCGGATTGAAAGTAATAAACTTTCTCTCATGTGGTTGATATACAAAATGCCAAATATGTTTTAAAAGACATGTGTCTGAAGGTAGACTCTTGACGACATAAGCCTTCGCATCCCTAGTTTCGAAGCTAGGAAACTAATATAATATTGTAACTTTTTTGTGTGGTGTAAGACAGTGTAACTTGCGCCTTAATGAGTTATAAGCCTGAATACCAAATGCTTGTAACTTCATCGTCTTCGCTAAGGAGATATATTTGTTGACAATATATTGTAGTGTAAGTAGGACGGCTTTAGGCTAGTTGGAGTGACGATAACCACAACATAGCTACAAATGGATGTTAGAGAAAGTGGCCGAGGAGAAGTACCTATTATGTCCAATTGAAGAAGCCTAACATAGACTCTGATCATAGAAATATAGTACCAAAAAATAGTTTTTCGTGTGTGTATAACCGCTTAGTTCATCTAAACTTCACAATGGCTTCCGATTTTGTGTTCACCATCATTTAGAGAACTTAGTCCGGAAGGTTTATTTATAGAAGGCATTTTATATTTAACTTAGATATAACACAGAAATCTCGTTAAGTTACATTGTACATAGGTGTGCGAAGCAGGGGCAGTTTGCTTGTGTTATATAAAAGTGGATTCTCGTAGTAAAAATATAAATAACACGCGTAAAATTATAAACAAATATTAAAATAAATAATTTTCTGTTTCACAAGTGTCAACATGCATTTTCAATGGAATCCAGATTTAAATTCGCAGGTGACTAAAAGGAACGAAACCGGTTTTATAATGGTCGATTTAGTACAGTTTCGAATCTGCCCGTATCTCGGGTTAAAAACGTATATTTTTTCAAATGTTTTTTTTTTTTTTATCTTAGCGGAGAGGGAAAATTTCTACGTATATCTACGTTAATTTGAATGAGGAATTTCAAAGAAATACGGCTTTTGTACCATCGTGATACGACTAAAAAAAACCGGTTGGTTTTAATTAAACCACAAAAATATGTTCATGATGTACTCGGAGATACAGAACATTGCATAATATTTTATCCGGTTTTTGTTCTTATAAAACCACCTTTTTCATCTAGTAGGATATGTATTTTTTTTTACTGTATATACGTAACATGTACACTTTTTGTTGCAGGTACCATCGCTCTCTATAATTTCGACAGCTTAGTTCATAAACATAAGTAGCAATTAGTGTATTGTACTTATTACAATCTTAATCTGTAGTCACACGTTAATAGATATGTAAATATTCTAAGCCAAAGCTAGTACATAAGGTCATAATGTAACTTTGTATTATAATTAATGGATTTGTATTGTAGTTTTTGCGTCTAATGAGCCGTGACGCAAAAACTAGCTACTTCAAATATACTAAACTGTAAATATTTTTACAAAACCTATTTTTAATTATTACAATCTTAGAATGGATTAATGTAGTTTTACTTAGGGTCCAATGATATGCATAATTTTTAATAATAAATGTAAATAATAAATTACTTTTGCATTTATATCGAGTTTCTCTGAAGGACGATTACCTATGTTGTTTATTGAATATTGTAACGAATTTATATATAATTGTCAAATTGCATTTTTATAACTAATGTTATGATCTAAGATATTCTTTTTGATGTAAGTATGCTGATCTGCTCTTATTGAACATGTTAGTCTAACGTACCTAACAGCTTAGTCACCAAAGCATGTACCAAAGTTATATATTAGGTATAGGTAATACCTACGTGTTCATTGTTCGCACCATTATTGTCATAATATTAAACTGATTAATATCTATTAATTTCGAACTGGTTGTTTTATTAACCCAAACTAATCAAGTTTCGAAGAAAAAAAAGGTGCAATGATCGAGCAAAATATTCGAAGAGCTGCAAAATATCGGGTTATTTCGTTAACACTAAAAGTGGTAAAGTGTGTCGACTCGTCGATCAATCACTGACAATATCTCCATTACCACACGTGCACAATCCGTGTTACAAACATATCTACAAGCTACAATCAATCTACCAATCACGACGCAAAAATCGGCTTTAAAAATAAACATTGACCATTCTCACAGTATCATGGATTTCAGCTGAAATACGAATTAGGTACAGTTAGTTTCAACATTGGAACAAAATCAACATAGTAGGTAGCAAGGTAGTTAAAGCTAAAGTAAACGTCGCTCACGTGTGAAATCACAAGTTAATCACAGTTTAAAAGTAATGTAATACCGATATCATAATAATTACCGATATCAAAATACTTAAACGCATAAGTTTCATAATTAAACCATTACTGTACTACATAAGCTAATGGAAAGTTCGCGTGAGAAGTTAATAACTGTATATCGTAATTGCTTTGGATGTTTAGTTAAATGTAAAATATTTGATTAACACACATTTTACCTACAGTTAAATCACTTTTCCAATAGGCACTGATTGTCTTCTACTAACAGAATGTAGGAAGTGTGTGTAAGGAAAACTAATCCATTAGTGGGTATGTACACTTACTTACGAGATACTTTAGTTCAAGACAAAGCATCAACAGGAGCGTGCCCGCTGTACTGTTGTGTGCCGTTCACCAATGGAATGCTTGAGAGCGATCGAGTGATTCAACTCATTCACTCATTCAGTTTGATTAGTTTCCGTTTACCGTTCAAGATAATTGTTCTGTCAATCCAAACACTCCAAATTCACTGTGATGGTTAAGTTTTTCTATAGGGAATTGGTTCAGTTACTCCGGGGTCAATGACCCATTTACTAAGAACAGATTAAACCTGACCAAGGTGTAGTATAGGCGAGCGATAAATTAATGATAATCCTAAACATCCTAACTAATATTATAAATGCGAAAGTGAGTTTGTTTGTTTATTTCACCCTAAAACGGCTGAACGGATTTAGATGAACGCAATTTTCTTTAAGCAATTTTCTTAAAGAAATTAAATTCCCAGAATGAGTTTAGGTACAACCGTTTTGTACCTTTGTAAGTAGCTTCACGTGTGTGGGCTACACGAATTACCCAGTTCTTAGAAGAATACCTACACTGATTGCTGAGATGTACGAAGTTATTATACATTATTACAGAGGGCAGCACTTAGGCAGTAGGTAGGCACCTAAATCTACTAATTTGGTCGATATTTCGTTTTTATCAGAAAAACACCGAATCTACGCACTACTTAGTATTTAATGGTACTTAGCGTTGCTAAGAAATTGCGGATTTCTGCGGAAGGACTCGGCGCAGTGCTACAGGAATTGTTTTACCCCTGAAACATATAGCTTTTCATAGTGAAATTATCAATCATGAAAATGTTCTAACTTTGAACAAAACTGAGAGCTTACAACTTCATTAAATAGAGTGGCGATGTTAACATGTTTTATACAAACTTTGCAACTTGTTGTTCATGTAGGACTATAGTGATTAGGTTTCATGCGAAAATATGTAACAAATAATATCTCTTGGAACCATATTAATGAAGGTGTATGTATCATTTTATGAATGAAATTACGTATCTCTTTATGCAAATATAGCACGCCTGCTATAAATAGAACGCTAATCATTATTTTCCATAATACCCGTTATTGGAAGATATTTAATGCAAACAGAATATTAATACACGCCTACATGTACATGCGGTTTCAAGAGTACATACCTACATGCGACAAAAAAAATAAAAGCCTGATAAAAGTTCAATATCACACACCCCTTACAAATTGTCTAGGTTCAAATGCTTTTACATGTGTAAATAAATGAGTTATTGGTCTTGTTACACAAAGGGTTGTAATTACCTAATGTAGCCAGTTGCCGCACCTTCACATATTCTATCGTTAATTAAATTCGCTGAGCGCGCAAATTAGTTTAAATTGTCAGCGAATAAATATTAAGAATGGAGTTTTTAATTGTGTTGGCAGTAAATTTAACTTCAACCAGAGAACTTGCTTTTGGTTTAAAAAAACTATTAATAAAAAACTGGTTTGGTTTTTAAAACATTTTTGTTTTCTCTTCCACCTGACCGCATTACATATGTCATGTTTGATAAACCTTGGGGGTAGTCTCAACCAGACAATAGTGTATCTACAACAGAGAACCATGCAAGCTTTACAAAATTAGGGCAGGTACGGGATATATGACAAGACTATTAGTTTGTGGCGCTGACGAGACCACTTCCACTCCCTGATTTCGCCACTTACTCCGCGGCCGTGCACACATAGCACGCCCACATATCTATGTGTGCACCATTTGGAAATTCAAACTCAAACATAATCTCAGAGTAATAATACGAAGTTTTGTCTCTATTTAGAAGTCTATCTACTCATCATCTGCCTAACCTTTTCCCAACTATGTTGGGGTCGGCTTCCAGTCTAACTGGATGCAGCTGAATACCAGTATTTTACAGCATGGAGCGACTGCCTATTTGACCCAGTTACTGGGTAATACCCCATGGGCGTAGCCATGGTAAGACTGGTTGTCAGAGTTTTGGTTTTCTGGCGACCCGCTACGATTGTCAAACATCCGATAATGGCACCAACGGCTTAACGTGCTTTCCGAGGGTTCTCGGTACGTGAAGATTATTACCCATCCACGGAACGACAGCGGCAAGCGTAGCTGTCAACCCGTGCGGGTTTTATTACTTAGCCACGGGCATCTACCTACTACTTGACATCAAGTTCATTGATAATACATGCGCACATCTTTTTTACAAATCCTTGAAAACACGTAGGAAAACTATCAACATGCAAAGTACGGAAGTTAATATGTAAATATTTTTCAACATGTGACAACTGCTGTCGACTGCGGTCGCCAGAAGAACCGCAAGACTCGACAATTTAAAGGGGCCTAGTAAGTTACTGTTTCGCTTTACATTATGTAGAAGATTTACTACCAAGTTAGACTTAACTTTTTTCACAGAATTCATAGGTTTATACAGGGTGTGAGTGGGAGCGAGACTGAGCGGCGGGGAGATGGCTCCATTAAAGCGCCAATAGTTTAGGTAATTTCTTTTTACGGCAAAAATAATTGTAATGTAAAAAAACACAGTATCTGCCTTATAGTTAGTTCAGTTATTATGCAAAGTTTCATGATCTTTGAAGTATTTTTTTAATACCAGCGGTTTATTGTTCGGTTTCTGAGGATATTATACACGTTCAAGTCATTGTTGTGAAGATTCTAATTTTAAGAATAGTAAGTACATAATTTCTAGAAGCAGTTGTTAACATGTAAAACTGAGTGTCGAATATGCACACCCGTATTTGTGATAACGTCATAACATTATTACGGTGTTTACCACGTGATCGTGTTTAATAATCGTGAAAAAAGAAAACGTAACAATTATTGCCAATTATATTACTCGTCTGATGAAATAACAACAAACCGTACTGAAGCTGAAAACAGACGGGAAATTCTTTTGATTTTCAAGGTATTTTCCTAATAAGTGTAGGTACCAATTAGTTTTGTTTGTACAGTAGATGTCCTTGGCAGAATAACGATATTAAATAGTAATAAAACTACAACTGTCATTAACGAGACACAATAGAATTTTAATTGTTATCGGCCATTAGAAAGCCAATCGACAGTTGAGCGGACGAATTAGTAAGGACAAATCAGTAGAGATTATTTGTTGATTTTTTAACGAAAACGTTTAATTTATTTAAATACAAATCTAAATTGAAATCTCGTTTTATGCAGAAACATTTTCATATTAATATGTATAATAATTTAACTGCAATACTGTGGCAAAATCAATACTCCTGATAAATACATTTAGATCAGCTAAAGTATTCACACATTTTTTAAACAATTAAATCAGTTTCAGACTAATGACAGGTGGTGTTCAAATCAATAACGTAGCGGCGTAGCACGTCGTAGACACTCGTAGCACCTACCACCTACGAAAGTGCTACGAAAGGTTAGGCTTTCGGGTAGTGCAAAGATTTTTCATATACAAGTTAGGGTATTTTAGTTTATAAAGTTGAACAATTTTTATCAGTCGTGTGTTGTTGCGTGCGTTGTTGCGAATGTGTTATTATCAAAGCAATTTTTAGGGGAAGGTAACACTCGACTAAATATTGTGAACTGCAATTGCAACTATGCAAAAAGTCTGGTCGGCATCATAATTAGGCGTTCATAATAACACGTTTTGTATTTAATTGGCAGTCTTCCTGGTGGTTAATGGTCACCGCCCTCCATAATTATACGATTTGCAAACTCAGAAGCATCGTTGACGTTCCGTTGGAGCATCGCAGACGCATCCCAGTGACAAAGCTAAGCCAAACAGAACGCTGCGTGTACCACGATATAATATATTTTAATAGGTATGTGTATTTTAATTTTAAATCAAAATTAAATACCTATCCATTTTACATATTGCTTTAGTAACAGAAGGGGCAAAGGAAGTCTTGTTTTTTTAAAGAGCAGTTATTAAATCGACGTACATTTACCTTAGCAGAGAAAGTACCTAATAAATGTGAGAATATGCTGAGAGCGTCTCGCAAATTAGTGCAATTAACCATTCATGTTGTTCAAGCGTTGCAGCTAAGTTGCTTAGTGCTTCGGAATGATGGATTAAGATGTTCTTATACGCCGATAAATATAAACTTTAACGTGAATAATGAAGAAAGACTGGATAGTAAACATTTTGAGACGTTTTAAGAATGTTTATATATAAAACTAAGTTTTGTCCGTGGGTTCGCTCGCGTGATGGTCGGTAGTTTTCAAACGAGAATCTACTACCGGGATAAAAAGTATATTATGTCCTAACCCAAATCATCCTACCAAACATCCAAAATCCATTTAGTCATGAAAAGGCAACGGACAGACAGACCACCAGAATTACTTTCACAGTTATGAATATTAGTATGGATTGAGCAGATTTGATTTATTCCCATGCGATCAGAATATCATCTATTTTATAATGAGTTAAAATCTGACGTCACATGGAAACCATACATCAAGATTTTTGAAATATCAACTGACAAAATGAATGCGTCTGCTGTATCCAAGTAGTTACATAATGTATATTGCTTGAATTTTGCACTTAATCTTCACGTCACTGTGTGAAGCGACCAAACTTCAGCATTACACTCGAATAAATAACGATTTATTCGAGTGTAATGCTGAAGTTAACATCTTCCGTACGAAGCTCTGATGGAACGCCCTCAGAGCATTGTACGGAAGAATTTAACTTGAGACTCTGAACATTTTCATCTCAATTCGAGTTTAGCTCAATTTCAGTAGTAGAGCTCTTTGTGAAGGGGCTACTCCACGCTAGTGACTGTTCCTATCACCAAGCAGCGTTCCGGTTTGAAGGGACCGTCAACTGGTGTACAACACTTGCGCATTAACATGGGACCTGACTCAATGACGTTTGTACCTCCCCTCGCTCACGGCGACGGCGGGGTGCTGCGCGGGTAGCGAGGGGAGTATCGAGTTCCGAGTCAGGTGCCATGTTAATGCGCACGGGTTGTAATTTTAGTTTGGTCTCTGAGATAGATAGATAGATAGATAAAACGTTTATTTCTATCTATCTATCTATCTCTGGGATGGTGACCACTAACCACGAGGAAGACTGCCAATTTATTCGCCAAAAACAAAAAACCAAAAATAAACATGATTTTATTCTGGTAACTGGCAGGAAAGACAGCACTGACAACGCTAGCGCCACTTCCCTTTCGCTAAAGTTAAGCACTCCTTGGCGAGCCATATAGGATTCTCTCATAAAAGCATCAAAAGTTTTATGTCGTCCAGATCCCACGCGCATCTTCACTGCGCTATCAACTTTTTGCCGAGTTGGAATGAGTTCCCGAGAATAGTCTGTTCCTCTCATTATAAAAAGATTAGACAGTCGGCCAAGTTAGTAGGAGGGCTGACTGCCTCTACGACGCTTGGTTTCCTTACAATGTTTCCCCCAGTGTAAGACAGAGGTGTCCAAGATTTAAAAAAACATCACAAAATATGTAAGTATAATTGAACGCGGAAAATATTTACTGACTAAACTGAAAGTCAGGTTTGCCAAGTAACACATACATTTTGAACTACTAACTGTTATCGTGGGTAAGTTTCAAGCTACAATTAGCTAGTGGTAGTCACCGTATTTGGTTGGAGAGTGATATTCAACTCAATTTACTTCCATTTCAAAGCTAGTGCACACTGGTTTGCAATATCATTTCGGATTTCCCAGCGATATTCCCTTATCAGTAAATTACAAAAACTAATCTGGATACGCTGCTTTTACGCGACATTTCCCATGTGTCGTTCTGACTTTTATCAACGCATATTACGTCCCCTTAATTCGTTGGTTTATCTACTTTTTAGCTTTAATTTCCAGCCAAACGCTTCGATAAATCTGATTAAATTAATTCAGGATGTGGGCAACAAATGTGATTAGCATTTAAAGGACGTTTATCAATACTAAGTACCTACTGTAATGTGCTTCTAAACAAACTATTTGCATTTATAACTAACTAGCAGCGCCCCGCGGTTTCACCAGCGTAAGTCTCGATCCCGTGGGAATATCGGGATAAAAAGTATCCTGTGTTAATCCAGGTTATAAACTATCTGTTTGCCAAATTTCATCCAAATCCATTCAGCCATTTTATCGTGATTGAGTAACAAACATCCAAACACACAACAAACACACAAACTTTCACATTTATAATAATAGTAGGACTAGCTGCGCTCCGCGGTTTCACCCGCGTAAATCTCGATCCCGTGGGAATATCGGGATAAAAATTATCCTATATCCTATTCCAGGTCTAGGTCTACCCCTGTGCCGAATTTCATCCAAACCCGTTCAGCCGTTTTAGCGTGAAAACGTAACAAACAAACTCACTTTCGCATTTATAATATCACTAGCTTCCGCCCGCGGCTTCGCCCGCGTGGTATGTCGATAAAAAGCCTAGCCTATGTCCTTCCCGGGATGCCATCTATCTCCCTACCAAATTTTATCGAAATCCGTTCAGTGGTTTAGGCGTGAAAAGGTAACATACAGACAGACAGATAGATAGACAGAGTTACTTTCGAATTTATAATATTAGCATGGATATAGTTAGAATTAGGATTAATTTAATGTTGTAATGTGCTTATCTCAAATACAACAGCAGCACTCATCATTAGTACTGATTAAAAAAAAACATGTATTCATAAATTCGCAGACGGGCCGCGCGCGTGCCAAAACTTACCTGAACTAATTAGCAAGTGCTTGACGAATTAAACGCTAATATTATTAGCGATTACCAATTGTTCGGACGATGGAATGTAACTGCACTGCGTGAAGTTGGCAACACTGCAAATACCAATCCGTTTGCCAAGCGAGAGGATTTTGGCAATGTTTACTCTCGTACCCGTTCGGAAAATTGAAGTACATATTTAGCAGTTGACATAATTTTACCGACTAATTACCAGAGAGAAGCCCTGAGTCCCAGTAGTGAGGAAGTTATACAGGATGATTAGTGCAGGAAAAGGCAATCAATCTGCCTAGCCTTTTCCCGACTATGTTAAGGTCGGCTTCCAGTCTAACCGGATGCAACTGAATACCAGTATTTTACATGGAGCGACTCAGACTTTCGGGATTCTAACGACCCGTAACGACTGTCAAAGATCCTCGAATGACAGCCGGGACTTTCCGAGGCACGGAGGAGTCTCGATATGTAAAGATAGTCAGCCATCTACGGACCAACCCCGGCAAGCGTAGCTTAACCTGATGGATCGACTCGCGTGGCTGTCATTACTTAGCCACGAGCCAGTTGGCATAATTTTACCGGCTAATTCCTGCACTAATTACCAGAGTGGAGCACTTTTTTTTTGAGGGTGGGAAATAGCGGAAGGGCCTGAGTCCCAATAGTGAGGAAGTTGTACAGGATGCTTAGTGCAGGAAAAAGCAAACTACCTAATTACATCTTTACTTAGGATCTGTACGGTTGTAAAGAATTCCTCGGAATTCTATTTTTGACATGCAGGCCTGGGTTTTCTATTATAGTCACCTTTATTAAATGATATTTATATGTTTGCACGTGCACATGATATTATTGTCTAGTAATAAGTAATATTGGAAGAGTTCGAAAACTATTATAAGCAACGATTTCCTGAGAGAGTTACACGAAGTGTAAAATGTCAATATATCTTTGCTTCTAGTATCATGCTACGTATAAAAATACAATGTTAACGAAATGCAAACGCTTCTCGTAAATTGACATTCTTACAGCATCCTGTGGATTGTTCTACCACAACCCAATTACGTTCTCATGAATAAATAAAATGTTATGTACATAATAAGGATGTGGTTTAGACAGTATTTATGTACAAATCTGGATCACGTATTTACATATTATTTTTATGAGTATTTCACGTTAATAAACTCCTGTTATACATATTTTTCTTGTTCGATAAGGTCGATTTCAGCAAGCTTTAATGTCTTCGTGACTTAAATAAATAATATTTCAGTTATGCATGGACCATCAATAATAAATAATAACGTCGACTTTTCGTGTTTATGTTTCTGTTCGACTACATAAATAATATCTACAGATGCTTTCAGCTGAATAAGCTTATAGCTTATATTTTAAATTTTAAACAGAATGCCAAATATTATTTTGTTCAATATTTTGAATAATACCTACTATGACATGGATTTATAAATAAATCCTCTGCAAGGGATTAAAAAGGATTTTTGGAAATATTGAAGGTAGGAATTCACTAGACTCGCGACAATATAAGAAGTCCGTTTTGACAGCTATAAAAAGCTTTGTGTAGAGATGAAAAAAAAAATGGTTTCTTATAAACTGATTCTTGGGACATATCGATTGAATATACTTAGGGAATTTGATTTCGAAGACATATCTACATTGCTTAAAACTGATTCTCAAGGCTGTATGTTGCTGTTTTATTACATGTACGAGAACGGAACGTCAAAACGGACTTCTTAAACTGTCGAGAGTCTAGTGATTTTTTGTAAAACCTTCAACTTAGTTGATTGATTAAATTAAAACCTTGTACACTGCTCTTTGCCATCAGTTTAGATTTTACTTTTAGTCTTTTACATCTCTTTATGGCATGGAGTTTCCTATCTGCCATTGCAAACAGAAACTCTAGCTCTCCAGCAACTCTAGCTTAAGTTGTAATCTGTGTTAAAGTTGGTTGATAAAGCCGGTGACAAACTGTGCTTGGTACCATTTTATAGCTTAGTGTCGGTCAAAGTTCAAAAATGGCTCTGAGTTTTGGCTGATTAATAGCTAGCATAACCATTCAATTCACATTCGTTTTCCTAACTACCTGCCATTAAACATCGTGGTCGTTTAACTGCGACGTGACACGACATGAATTTCACGTTGTGGGTGAATTTGGAAATTTGGTCCAGATTTTGGCCATTTTCAATTTGGAGAGAACAAGGGTCGGGATAAATTTTCGTTTCTTATCTGCAGAGAGGTTCTTCAGTTGGGACAAATTCAGGTGTAACTTTAACTATAAAATGGCTGACTTGGTTGTTTACTTGGTTTATTTGTGTATTTTTATATAGTAATTTATGATAAATAGTAAAAATGTAATATACAATTATTCCACTTTGCCCCACCAAGCCGTCCCGCTGATGGGGCAAAGTGGAATGCCTAAAATTGTGCAGTGGAATCTGCCCCACTATTTCGATTTGGTGGGCAGATTCTAGTTGTCTAAATTCTTGCTGGATTCTGCCCCACTTGGGTTTTCAGTCTGTGTAGGTATTTGTGATTCTCGTATTTTATACTTTTTTGGAAAAGAAAGATATAAATCTAAGTAAAATGTAACTAGGGCTGGTAAAGTTGGTACAAATGGTTGGTTTTTCGTACAAAGGTAAGTATTAAAAAAAAAAGTACAAAAATAATTGTTTGGAATTTTTTATTTACTATTTGTTTGTGGAAGGAATCGGATTTGTATGAATCACAGATTAATTACATCAATAAAATAAAATTTTAGTAAATACATATAGCTAGAGTAAACCTTTAAAATCACAGATAAACAATGATTTGTTCTTATTGGTTCATTAATCCTTTTCATACTAAGTTCAAAAACACAAAATGAGCATGATTTGTCCCCGTAAATAGAAAACGAACGAACGAACGAGAATTAGTATTTTTACTACTACTAAAATCACAGATATTCATGGCTTCACTTGTTTGTTCCATGCGCTCCGTCTATATTTCCCATGCCAAATGATGATTAATCTGTGATGTAGTAGGATGCCTAAATGTTTTATGCTGAAGTAATAAAGGTCATTCCATCGTCTGCATAAATTATTTGCATTGCAGCCGTAAAGGAAAAAGCAATACTTAAAAAACAAATCCTTCCTTTAGTTCAAAATGTTGATAAGGACGATAAAATTAGTAGTTGTTGTCTTAATATACTACAACTACTAATTTTATCACCCATATCAACATATCCATGCTCTGCTGATTCCCATAACTCGTCATTATCGTTCCCAAACGCAATTATCTTAATAATAAACCAATTTCACCTATTTCTATGTAATATGGGCGAGAAATTACTCTAATGGTTAATGACTTCAAACGGTTTAGATGTGCCCTTAATTAATTTAACCAAATTACCGTAGTACCTCGGTATCCAGGCATCATACGAAGCGAGAGTTTAGTCAATCACGTTGCCAACATTTATCAGATACGGCGCGTAAACCTATTATTATCACGTGTCAGTACCGCTCCAAATTGCTGTATGTTCGATATTCCAACAGTTACAATTATTATAGTAATAACATAACATTTTACGAGAGGTTTAGAGTGAAATCCGGGGGTTATTTTATGTACCATGTACCAGTAAGATCAATATGTTACGTGAGTAAAGGATAGATATTGTCTACCCTTAGCTGAAATCTTCCTAGCGTGTCGATGACAATCTATCATCATCAAAGTTCCTGTTGTGGCGGCATCTACAGCGCCACATGAGAACTACGCATCAAAGACCTGACGTCACACAATAATTCTGACGTCACATAAATCCTGCATCACGCAATTAGAGTTGACCGCGAGATGGACATCAATCGTTGGGCAGCTGCCCGCCAGACACAACACCCGTCTGGTCGGAGGATCCTCCCTTTTCTATAGAGGATGAGTGAACTTTACCAATGTTCCTCATACCCCTTAACTGTAATATAGGTTATGAAGTGTCCAATTGTTTATGGAACACCACTACATTTACACCCAGTATGATCTGTGAATCTCCACCCGAGCATGTTTTCCTTGCTTCGGTCTTCTGGAGTCTGTTTAAAGACTTCCAGGTAAGCCATGGCAACTCATGTCCAGGTGGGAGATTTTCAGCAGATGGAACGAATGGGTTGGATATAGGAAAGCGCAGTGAGTGGATGAACAAACTTTAAAAAGTTGTTGCAACTGGTCAGCCTTTGTGATACGTAGATAGCTAAAATTTTCTTCGCTTACTTGAAAGCATAACTCTACAAAAGGAGTACCCAGGCATGTTGTAAAACTTAAGTAATACTTCCCAAAATCATGCTGTTACGTGCTAAACACGCTATTTATATTGCGAGCTCCTATAATAATGCTTTGCCCACCAACTAGGTCATGTAAGGATTTGTGTGAGTCAAGTTTACAAACTGCCATGCTAAAGTTTCCCGAAACTCGTTTCGTAATGTAAACTTCACACGAAAATGCAATGTATTGCTACGTATTAACAAGCAAGAATGATCGAAGCGCGACGGACTATACCACGAGCTATGGCCCCGGCGTAGCACATAATGCGTTCAGTGTCGTACGTATTTGCTCATGTGTACAAAGCGAAGTTTAGAACAGCCACAAAACTTGCAGAAGTTGATTTCTGGAAGCAACTCTAACTTAGAAAACTTGTACAAGTGATGAGCTTGCTGTGATTGTTTACACAAGAATTGCTGGCGCAAAACAACTTTGACAAGTTTTTTTCAATTGGGGTTAAACCGAATCCCATTGATTAATCGTTTGCCGTAATGCATTCTTATGATAGGTACAGCTTCTAAAGCGCAGGCCACACTTGGAACGAAGCTAAGTTCGTTTAATTTCGCTCATGAGCTACCGCGTCTTTTATACCTACTTCAGTTCATAATTCGCGGTGTGAGTCAATGTATGCAAACACGCGTTAGCTACATGAATAAAGCTAAACGAACTTAGCTTCGTTCCCAGTGTGGCCTGCGCTTTAAGCCCTTTTATTATTGTTTATTTGAAGGATGTTAAAAAAGCACTTTTGGCAGTATCGCACGCCTGGTTGGAGGATCCTTCCTTCTAGTTGGACGAACATCACATCTCATTTCTCCTCATGTTTTTGTTGTTTTTGTTGTATTAGGTATATTTATATAAATTATTTATAATATTTATTTTATAAGAACGTTTGTTTAAGTATCTGAAGCCATTTTTGTTATTCGTTTTCTTAATTATTTTATCGATTTATGCCAAATGGCACATAGTTATAACCAACTTATAGAAATCTAACGTTACCTACAAATATCTTAGTAGGTACCTTTGTATAATTAGTAACTTTGTACCTTTAAATAGAAGAGTAAATGGTAGAGCAATATGTGTGCTTATTAATCGTGTTAATATTCGTAAGTTTAATCCTGTAGTATTAACGGATTATAGTGTCGAATATAACCGATTTATACGCCATCGACTGGCAACATGAATCGAGTGAAGCTCTCACATGAAGTAGTAGGTATCAATATCGTGCATTATTGGTGTTCCTCAAATTGGTAATTAAGCTTACTGGAGATATATTTCGATTATCACGTTGAGATCAACTTACTTTTGATATTCAAGTAATGTTTAGTAGAACGATAATCAGGTTTAGGGGTTTCATGACTAATCCCTTAAGTCTAGTTCTCTTCTCGAGCCTTTTTTTTCATGATTTTCAATGATAAAGATTTTTTTTTAAACATCTATCCACTGAATATTATTTTTGACCTCCTGAATCTTTCATATAAAAATAAGAATGCTTTACCTCCTAAACAACCTATTTAAACATCTACTAAGAATAAGTCACGTCTCTAAGTTACAAAAAAAACACATATTTCCTTTTAACATCTTATAGGTAGCGATCATTACTCCGTTCGTCGAGAACGCCGTATTAAAATGGAAAGATAAAACAAACAATATACTATAATTAGCTACATCCCATTAGCTGTCTACTGTCTTAAAAGGGCAGCTTTAAGTGGTCCATATCCATTATCATGCAACGACAATTTCCGTACCGTTCCGGCCCGTACTTAGTTCGGTCCGGTGCCCAGTGTCGCAGAGAGGCCGGAAACCCACCGGATTGGGATTCGACAAACATGAAACTTCGGGAAGTGAAACAGTTATTAGTAAATGAAAGATGGACTGATAAGCAGGGTTATTTTTAATTGACTAGCTAATCTACGCAGTCGCTATGGGCATCGATATTGAAACAAGTTTTTTTATTTTTTTGTGTCGTCGACCGCCATTATTGTAGTCACTTGAAATATCAGTTTAGAAAATTTGTTTTTTTTGTGTAAACTTCACAGACGTATATTATCGAAGTCTAAACACGATAAAACATATGTAAATCTTCCATCAAATCTTTTTATTTTATTGTGTTTAGATATCGATACCCGTAGCGTCTGCGGAGTTTTTTTTTTAAATTGTAAAATGTTTGGAACTTGGGCTTGGTCTAATTTTTACCCGACTGCCCCAGAAGGAGGGTAATATTTTTCGAGAGTATGTATGTGTATCTATTTCTTTGGCATGCTCTGTAGCGTAAACGGCTTGATGGATTTTAGCATACGAGGTGTCGTTAGATTCGTCTTAATTGTGGGAGTGACATGCATAGGCTATATCATAATTATATATTGCATCTACAAATATAAAAACAGCGCGTTTTTGCAGAGGGGTTTTTTTTTAATAATTTTTTAAATTGTTTTTGTAAGTAAACCGAGCATTCACGAAGTTTATTTAAATAAAATTGAGATTGAATTTCTTGAAACTTTATTAATTATGTTCACTGAGATTAGTTTTCAACTCAAACGTTAGGCAGTTCAGTAGGTACCTTTTTATGAAACGTATCTACATCTTCTATTTCGCTTTTTTGCGTCATATTTTACTATTTTTTCTATGATACTTTAGTATTTAAAAAAATAACAGAAACAGCAAAAAAAAGTTTTTAAACAAATCCAAAGACATTTGTACCATGTTCTTTTTTAAATTTAGCCATATTTTTTATGTTAATCCCTTACAGCCTCACCGTAAGTGCCGTAAGTGCTGGACGAGTGCCGGAGAAATGATTCGACTCTTTTGGAACCCCCTACAAAATCAATCAAATCTTCCTCATCGTGTCGAATTAGATAATGTTGGCCCACTTCCACGTCATCGTCGGTGGCAGCGCAGAGGCCACTATGGCTGCATTTTTGGAGCACTGAGGACAGGACAAGAGGAGGGACATAGTTTGCGCCACAGCTCCTCATCTACACCCTGCTACCGTACCGTCGATGTAGCCCTTTACGAGGTTGTAGTTACATCTTCCCACTTGGGTTACAAATAAATCACATAAGAAAAGAAAATGCAACCAATGGATTGCTTACTCCTTGTAAGCAATTCTTTGATCGCATTTAACAACACGCACCGTTGCCCGTTGCCCCGTTGGTCTCGTGGTCGCAAGCGCGACTGCTGAGCGTGGGGTCCTGGGTTCGATTCCCGGTCAGGCAAAGTATTATTGGGTTTTTGCATTAGGAATTTCTTAGTTACAGCTCGGAGTTTGGAAGTGGGCGGTGTGATACCCCCGCGTCTCGGAAAACACGTTAAGCCGTTGGTCCTGCGCCTGATCTCCGGTCCCATCGGACTAGGAGAGGGAGGAGAGAGAAACTGCGCCTGTATATGCACACACACCTGTGCACTATAATATCTCACGCGCCGAAGCCTAGTCTCCGCTGAGATTGGCCGCCGTGACCGAAACACGGTCTGGAGGACTATACAACACGCACTGGTATGTAGGCTATTTAAAACTATTCTCTCGAATAGTAAATCCAGACTAGTTCACTGACGTCCAAAATACATTATATTATAACTCGTTTCTTGAACCCCCAAGCCTTCATTAGTGTTTTACTTCTACTTCATTAGGTTTTTTGCGATCCTGCGGGAATTCCTAGAAAAGAAATATTTTCTTCGTATTTTCTTGTTTAAGTAGGGCCCACTTCTGGGTACTCGAGCGAGAGACTGATATTGACAATAGAGGGATGAACGATACGACTGGGTTCCTATTGCAATTTAATATACTTCCGAACTCACATTTACTTCATCTAATATTTAGCCTTATTCATTTTCGGCGGCTTTTATGAAAGAGTTTCATTTCGTTAAAGTTTCCTGGTTCAGTCTCGGTCAAACAAAGATTGCGCACCAAAACACGGAATTAATAATTCATCAATATTCTAAACTAATTTTCTCTCATTTGCGCGTAACCAATGAAAGTTACTTATCGGCTCAGTCACGCACTAACTGTAACCAAATTCAGTCGTGTTCAACTTTTTTGTCATTTAAATATTAATTTCTATCGTTTTCTGAAAAAACTTAATCTTCCGATGGCGATTTTGTTACAACCTTTTATATGTAGTGTCCGTATCAGCATGAAGGGTTAAATAAATGATTTAGTGTTCAAGTACACCAGAAGTACCTCCCCTCATCGTTTGTAATCAGCACGTGATGGCATTGATATGCATGTGGAACAAAATCTTTACGAAATTAAATACCTACGTCCCTTTTTAACCCAACCCTAGTTGATATTCATCGTCTAGGTAAAATTTCGCGCCGCTAATGCATTTTAGTCTCATGGCCGGTAAATGCCCCGCACGACGTTATTGAATTTAAAAATCCATATTTTTACATCCGCTGCTATTATGTTCAAGTTACAGCTACAAAATAGCACTTTTAAACATAATAATATGTCAGGCTTTTAGGGCTTAATGTGACGTACTTACGGGGCTATTTCTGTAATAATAGGTAAGTTCTAGTTGAGAGCATGTTATAAGTATCTGTCAGCTTATGCCCGAGCGGATTAAGCACTTCGCTCTTAGTAAAAGCTTTTTAACTGGAATCAGGACTTTTAACTTGAACTTAGCTGTAGTTCATCTGAATTAATTTTATTAAGAGTTTAAGACATTTTCAAGTATATAATTGTATTCGTCGAGCAGAAAATAAGGTGAAAAATAGAATGGAGAAAAAGTCATACAATCTGCCTAGCATTTTCCCAACTATGTTGGGGTCGGCTTCCAGTCTAACCGGATGCAGCTGAATACCAGTATTTTACATGGAGCGACTGCCTATCTGACCTCCACAACCGAGTAACTGGGTAATACGATACCCCTTGATGAGACCGGATTGTCAGACTTTCGAGCTTCTCTCTTTCAGCCGGGAACAACGGCTTAACGTGCTTTCCGAGGCACGGAGGAGTCTCGATATGTAAAGATGATCACCCATCTATGGACCTACCTCGGCAGGCGTAGTTTATCCTGATGGATCGACCCGTGAGGCTGTTATTAGGTACTTAGCCACGAGCTCCTCCGGGGAAAAATAAAGTACCTACTTAGTCAAATTGATTTTGTTTTACTACATAATTATCAAACTTGGATTTTTGACTTGAAACACCCTGTAAAATAACACCATACCATAACTCACAATAACATGGACCTACTCAAATCATAGACTTGCTGCCATAGCCAACGGCTGTGTACCACGACCGATTGTTCAGTATCGTGAATGTAAATACTCAGACTCGGTGCAAATATTCTGTATGCCATGTTAATATTTGCTTCTTGCTATAATTAAGCCTGCATCTCGTAGCGCTGAAGTTGAGCCGTCTTACATAAATTTAGATTAATTTTAAACCAAATTAAGGGGAAATTTCACCGATGAAACCAAACGCGATCGGTACATCTAAACCGCGTTGAAGACCTGACAGTGTTCTAATCTTATGGAATATTGACACTGATACCTCTTGAACGCGGTTTAGACGTGCTGATCAAGTTCAGTTTCGTTGTTTGAATTGGCCCTAAGACGAAACCGAAATCGGAATAATAGTGGTAGCAAGAAAAGAACGCTTTCATTAAAAAAAATACGATTTTCGGGTTTTTTATTTTGTCCTGTGAGACCTAGCTTCTTGCCAAATTTCATGATTCTATGATTTCATGAATCGAAAGAATAGAGTTTATATTAGTACATAAACCCATAAGGGTTTCAATTTATTTGCTAGTGTCAAAATATGCGACATGAATGGCAATTTATACCGCATATTTAAATCAAGCTTCTAACCAGAAACCAGGGGTTTTAACAGCCTATTCAATTGAATCTGGGATTCAATAAATTCTCAATTGATTTCATTGGCCTTTGTTAATTCGGACAACCAATCACAACGGCTTATATGAGATTTGACAGATTTACTGATCAGAGATTTGGCTTTTGTAAACTAGGGATTATTTACCTACCTTATGTACGAATAAAAAAGGTAGAAAATAAACCTTTTATAAATACTACCTGTCCCAGTCATTCACTTCTTAATAAAGTGAAGGGAAAAGCTTTATAACACCATTTAGTTACAGATTTGTGTAAATCCAATCTCTTTTGAGATACTAAGTAAATAAGTACTTCTTCTTGAATTCTTTTTTTTCGTGTTGAATACTGGTTTCAGAGTTTTTATGCCGCCCATGGGCCTCTGACTTGGCTTCACATGCCATCGAGAAATATCTCTCAGGCATGGCGGCTACCTCTGTCGTGTGGTCGAGGCCTATTTGACGGACAGAGCCGTCATCTACCCCGGTCACCAGGGAGTGTGGAACCGGCGAGAGATGTCGTGCGGTGTACCGCAAGGATCGGTCCTAGGGCCGCATCTGTGGGACATCGGATACGACTGGGTGCTGCGCGCCGACCTCCCTAGCGGCGTCAGCGCAGTTTGCTACGCTGACGATACGCTGGTCCTGGCGCAAGGGAGGTCGCACCAGGCGGCGGCCGAACTCGCGACACGCGGGGTTGCGACAATCGTCGAGAGAATCCGGCAATTGGGACTCGAGGTGGCCTTGCACAAGTCCGAGGCCATGTGTTTTCATGGCCCTCGGAACGCGCCACTGTCGGGTTCCCAAATCACGGTAGGAGGGGTTCACATCGGCGTCGAGTCGACGATGAAGTATCTAGGACTCGTCCTCGACAGCCGGTGGAACTTCGTGGAGCACTTCCGTCGTTTGGCTCCCAGGCTGGACCGGGCCGGGGCCGCCTTGGGGCGGCTCCTGCCCAATCTTGGGGGGCCAAACGCCTCCTTCTGGAGGCTCTACGCGGGGGTCGTGCGGTCCATGGCCCTTTACGGGGCACCGGTGTGGGCGCGTTCCATTAGGCTGCGGCCAGCCCGCCGGTTGAACACGTCCCAAAGGGTCATGGCCATTCGGCTGGCCTGGGGATACCGCACGGTCTCTCGTGAGGCGGCGAGCCTCCTTGCCGGATTACCGCCATGGGATCTGGAGGCGAAGGTCCTCGCGCACATATGGGAGTGGCGCGAGGAGATGAAGCGCCGGGGCGTAACTCCGCTGCCGCGAGAAATCGTGGCACAGCGGACAGAGCTTCGGCAGGATCTCATGGTGGCATGGAGAGTGCGATTGTCGCAACCCAGTGCTGGGCACGCCACAATTGCGGCGATAAGTCCCCTCTTTGAGGAGTGGCTAGAGAGGCGCCACGGCGTCCTCACCTTCCGCCTGATGCAGGTACTCACCGGACACGGTTGCTTCGGGAGGTTCCTGTTTCGGATAAGGCGGGAGGAAACGCCCGGGTGTCACCAGTGTGTGGATCACCCGGAGGACACGGTGGAGCATACGGTGGAGGTCTGCCCTGCTTGGGCGGAGCCCCGCCGTGTCCTCTTGGAGGCGATTGGCGGCGGTGACCTCTCGCGTCCGGCTCTGGTCCAGGTCATGGTACGGAGCGAGAGGGCATGGGAAGCAGTCACCTCCTTCTGCGAAGCAGTAATGCTCGCGAAGGAGGAGGCGGAACGCGTGAGGGAGAGGCAAAGTTTGGGCCCTCACGCCCCTAACCGCCGCCGTTGGAGACGCCCTGGGCGTCGGGAATCCCAGGCGGATTCCCGGCCACCATAGGCGTGGGCTTGCGGACGGTGAGCAATGGGTAGCTCGCCGTCCGATTAGGACCAGGCCCGGGTCGATGGCGCGTCGTGTTCCACGCGCGCCTCGAAGAGATGTCAGTATAATTGGCGGGGTCCGCTAGGACCGATGCCTACCAGTGTTGCGGGTTAGTCCGAAAGGGATACCGGGACCTTGGCAACAGGCAACTGAAGGAACACGGTTGGGTTTTAGTCAGTAAAAGTCTGATACGCCCTTCCGCTCCGCCCAGAGCGGGAGAAGCCATTGGATGACTACCCACCCACAAAAAAAAAAAAAAGGCTTGGCGGTTTCCTCAAAATATTTTCCTTGACCGTTTTAGAAGCAAGTGATAATTAAATAATACCCACATGATTCCGAAAAGACGCAGGTCTTACTCTCGTATAAACAAGAATTTTTCTAATGTAGACCTACCTACTTACTTACTTTTACAAACGCTGTTCTGGGGGCCTACTACCACTGCTTACAGCAGTACTTCGTGGAAGAAAGAGATGGAGCTATACGTCCTGTAGTTCTGCATCTCTTCCCTACCCTGAAATAATTTTAAAATAATACTGCTGTAAGCGGTGGTGGTAGGCCCCCAGAACTTATGTAAGGAGGTGTGGTCTATTTTTAAAGACTTAAAGTGAACACACTTCAGAACTCATAAGCTAAGGCTATGTCTGTACATAAGCTGAGAGTGAAAGTGTTAGCCTTAAGATATTCTTTTCATCACATCGTATTAAATCGAAAATATAGATGTTAAAGAATACTTAAACACTCCACCTGCTCCCAGATAACGTGCTTACAAAATATGCTCAAATGAAAACATTTTATGTATAACCACAAATCATTCTTCAACGCTACAATAACTTGTGTTTACACACAGTTAATTTCAATGGTTGTTCATTGTGAGTACCTACCCACATAAACTGAAATGTACGCTGTGATTTAAGTTGAAATTATACAATAAGTTAAATTGTTTTGTATTACAATATCAATTTTAATGTTTGAAATATTCTGAAGCCGACCAGATTATAAATCAGAATTGTTTCAGAAGCCTTTCAAAATACATGATTTAGGCATTTCGTTTGGAGCCACTCGATTGAAAAGGTCGTCTTCACTCGCACGCACATGTTATGCTTCTGAGCAGAATAATTTACATTCAGTAAAAATTAATCTGCCTAGCCTTTCCCAACATAGTTGGGGTTCCCAACTATGTTGAGGTCGGCTTCCAGTCTAATCGGATGCAGCTAAAGTCCAGTATTTTACATGGAGCGACTGCCTATCTGACCTCCACAACCCAGTAACTGGGTAATACGAAACCCCTTGGTTGTCAGACTTTCGGGCTTCTGACGACCCGTAACGACTATCAAAGATCCTCGCATGACAGCAGGAACCAACGGCTTAACGTGCTTTCCGAGGCACGGAGGAGTCTCGATATGTAAAGATGGTCACCAATCCACGGACCAACTCCGGAAAGCGTAGCTTAACCTGATGGATCGACCCCTGCGGCTGTATTACTTAGCCACGAGCTCCTCCATTTACATTCAGCAATATGTCTTAAACTATAAACATTTGTCAAAATGATCTTGAATTTTTACCAAAGTACTACTTTTAACAGTTTTTTTTTTTAATACTGTTAGGTATCCAACGGTACTTTCAAAGTACCCTTGCGTACCTTATCGTATTTAAGTAGTTATGTTATTATACTTTTTGTTTTGACTTGAAAATCGTCCAGCACAAGATTTGGTTTAAAAGTAGTCAAGTCAGTATCACTGGAAAAATTAAAACAACAATTTCTTTATAATTATGTAAACGAGACATTTAAATATAAAAAAGTACAGGAAATGAGACCATTACATGTTAAAGGAAGACGTGCCTTACATAAAGGAACCTCAATAATAATGTAAAAACACCCTTATGCTCATCAAAATACAGGCGCAATCGAATAAGTATAAATATATTATTGACACAATTATCGTTCTCGACGTGTTTCAAAGGAAAGACAAACAATATTGTACATGTACAGGCATCGACAAAAATCTTATTATTTATACAATAAAATATGTCTCAGTCGTCTTTTGAAATTATTCAATATTTTCCTGAGTATACATCTCTAGAAACCAACAAAATGTTAGTATGATTCGCATGGCACCTGTACAAGTTGTAATTGAAACAACTGAAAGAGGGTACGTAACATAACATGATCATAAATGATGGGTATGTTTAAGTCCCATGTAATAGGGGGCGAGTGTAGTGCCATCAATCGGGCACAAATCCAGACTCCAGGCTGCATGATTCGCGTTAAATTGTGTAATGTAATAACAGTCGCACGGGTCGATCCATTAGATCAAACTACGCTTGCCGGGGGTGGTCAATGACTATTTTTACATACCGAGACTCCTCCGTGACTCGGAAAGCACGTTAAGCCGTTGATCCCGGCTGTCATTCGTGGATCTTTGACAGTCTTTACGGGTCGTCAGAATCCCGAAAGCCTGAAAACCAGTCTTACCAAGGGGTATTAAAGTTACTAGGTTTTGGCAGTCACTCCATGTAAAATACTGGTATTCAGCTGCATCCTGTTAGACTGGAAGCCGACCCCAACATATTTGGAAACGGCTAGGCAGACTGAATCGTGTTAAATTGTATAAATTAAAAGACTTTTCTTTCTAGCCGTACCTACAGTTACTAAAAATAAACCCGACGAGTCGTGACGTATGTTCTTGTACTAGAGGTCAACGTGTTGCAGTAAAAATACCAAATCTAATCCTTGGTCAACAAAAATACAAAATCTGTTGAATCTTCTAGTAAAGTGTTGATTAATTTTCCACTTCGGTTTTAACAAGAAACCTTTCGGAAGAAATCGAATTAAATCCGCTGTAATTGGAACTTGTCTGTGATCAAAATGTAATCAAAGCAATATTGTGGCGAAATGCAATCATGAGAATCAGCTTATACTTATTAATTTATTTAATGGGATATCCGATATTAGAGTTCGGAGTCATTCATAGAGTCTTCTGAGCGTGTTCGTGGGCCGCTGGGACTCGCCGATATAGCGGCACTGGATGCGACTACACACTGTGGGTGGACGCGTCCAGGGCTTGGCATAAACTGGCACTCCTGTGTGGTGCCACTCTGTGATTTTTATCTCTTCCTGGTGTACATACTAACAATAGTTTTATAAGGTATTTGTGTTACTAACAGTATATGGACTACGTCTGAAATAAATGTCTTAAATAAATAGAAATTACAAAAAAAACAACGGACGGTCTTTGGTTTTGTATATTCGTTTTTTGGCACCGACTTCCGAAATTAAAGTAATTTTTCCCTTTTTAGCTGTGGGAGCCTGTCTCACACAAATTAGAATACCACTACCTGCTATGTAAATAACAGTGACGGGAACTTAAAACACCACAGAGTAAGTGGGAAAAGAACGTACCATTGAAGCTAACTCAAAAAAAAAATGTGACGACCTCTGAAGCATGACCTGCATGACCTACCAAATAAAAAATGAATCATCAAAATCAATTTATCTATCAATTATATTAATCAACAGGTTTCTTTACAGTAGGTATGGCGCGCTAGCCGCAACGCAGAATAATCGTGTGAGCTTGTATATGACAGCAAACCACCCGGTTGTATGATATACGGTTACGGCGCAGTGCCGTAGTATCACCGTGTCTGTCTTCATAGCCAAACTTCCATAGTGATCCATACAACACAGAACCGTGCCTACACACGGCGAATCAACCGTAGTTTTCCTCGGCAAAAAAACGTGTGTGTAAAGTAGGTACAAGGATTTGCAGGTCTAAATGTAGATGACTAAAAGTAGAATATTAGAGGCCGTCCATGATAGCGTCACACGTTAGGTATGGGGGAGGGAAGCGGTTAACAAAATGTAACATCGTGTGACGAGGGGTCTGGGACGGGTCATAAGCATCGTGACGTCATATGCAATAGAGTTAAATCTATTAAAACTCTAACGAAAAGCTTTATAAAATTACCGACTCCAGCAACATTATCACCAAGTTTAATTTAAAATTGTACAATATGAAACCTCACAGCAGGGATAGGGACAGAAAATATATGACCACCTGTGACGCGGACGAGAGGGGGCTCCAAAAATCCTGAAATTTGTGTGACGTAATTTATGGATGGCCTCTTAGGATTGGTATCAGTTTTACGTTATGCGAAATTTGAATATTTGAATTATCCTATCAGTGTGTTCCAGATCACTAAGAAGTTCAAACTCTGCTTTTGTGACTGAAAAAATGCCTACTTCGATTCTATTGTCTCGAAAACAATGCGTTTGAGAATAAATATAAATAACAATACTAGAGCAAACAATGCGAGTACACAGCCGATAGCTTTTCTTTTATATTCAAAGAAACCCTAAGAGATGAAAGAAAGTATTCCAGTTGGTTGGATTTAACTGTTCCTAAAATATTAGATATCTTTCTGGTGTTTGGTACGTGGCGTACCTGCTCAAAAGATTTCCTCCTCATTTTCAATATAATTTTTATGGTATTCTGTGAAAATAAAATAATTATTAAAGGCACCACCTCAAATAATTCCCATAAAATGAATGCCTCTCTTTTTTTTAAACATCTAGTCATTCCTTTTTTGCGTTTCTAAATATACTTCATAGTCTAACCTAGTCTTACCCGTTTGCTTGGGATATCCTAGCTTAATTACTTGACCAACCGTGAGAAAACACCAGAAATTTAAAAAGGGGCTCATTTATTTGGTAATAGTGTGCGACATTACAAGCACAAAATTTTTTTAGAGGTTCATTAATTTAAAAAGTATACATCAATAGAAGGTCAATAAGCTTTTAGAGGATCGGTTAAAAATATTTCCCATTATTACATAAACCCAAAATCAGGCTGTTTTTTCTTATGTGTGGATACGAAAAGGCTCTTTTTATAAAATAACTAGCTGTGCCCCGCGGTTTCACCCGCGTAGGTCTCGATCCCGTGGGAATATAGGGATAAAACGTATCCTATGTCCTATTCCAGTTCATGGTCTACCCGTGTGCCCATCCTCTCCTCGCGAACATAGGGAACGTCGCGCCGGCGTCAAACGGTTCGCGTATAGCATTTTTATATTCATGATTACTTCGAAATTAAAGGTCCGATTGGAATGAATTAAAAAGTATTTTTTTGCTACATAAATACATATGCTACATAACCCTTGATGTTAAAACTAATTATTTGAATAAAAATTAATATTATGTTGATAAAACTCCTTCGCAAATAATGCATTAGTTACGAACAAAGTTTACCATAAAAAATGCTTATAGTTAGTCAATCTTAAAAGATAGACATATGCTGTCGCGGACTTTTTTTTAGAACTTTTAAAGAGGAACAATTCCACCATACATGATATGTGCGTAACTTAAACTGATTACGCAGCGCACGCAACAGAAGCTCTCAAAAAGGAATAATTTTTCCCGATTTTGCAACATTTTTCATTTCTGCTCCGCTCCTATTGGTTGTAGCGTGATGTTATATAGCCTACTTATAGCCTTCCTCGATAAATGGACTATCCAACACAAAAAGATTTTTTTTAATTCCAACCAGTAGTTCCTGAGATTAGCGCGTTCAAACAAACAAACAAACAAACTCTTCAGCTTTATAATATTAGTATAAATTGAAATAAAACACATTTTCTGTTCTAGAATAAATGCACAAAGTGTGTATTGTTTTTCTGCTTCAGAAAAGATTTTCAATTATTCTGTGTACACACACGGCTACATATCAAGCTATACATTTCCAGTATAAACAGACCTCTCTTTGTACGTAAATCCTATACAATGTGAGATCAGCTTATACTGGCAATTAAGTATATGTAGCCGTGTGTACAAAGGAACAGGTATAGTACGTATGATACTCGAGTACATACTTATTTATTTTATTTTATTTTATTTTATTGTAACAGGAAAACAAACAGTATTAACAACTAACAAAAACGTACTACGTACTATACTAGTCTGTATCGTTCACAACATCACAAACTTATGTTAGGTACTTAACTTAGCTCACGAGATGTTCGCGCATGTAAAGTAGTAGAGTGCACAACTTTTTAATAAGACAACTTAAGCTTTTGTCTTTTTCCTCTTTGTAAAAACTTTCCTGTACTCAGTGCTGTACTGTATAATACACTTCTCATCAGAAAAATCGAAACACCTTGCAAGTTTATGTTTTGTAAGGATTATCAGAAAAATGTGTATATTTAGGAATATATGTCAAATGTCGTTTAATAGTGAATAATATGAGGTTTTCAAATCCTAATGTTAATGTTCTAAATTCAAATTAAATTTTCATAGGTTTCGTTTTTTTATAACAAGTTATTTTTACCCTGTATGGAGTATGAAGGAAATTGATAAAACAATACAAGTAAATGAAAAAAAAAGCTAAGAAACGTTTATTTAATAACTTGTATTCCCTCCCCGAGCTCTTATTACTGCTTCCATACGGTTCTTCATCGATCGGATGAGAGTCACGATCAAATGTTGTGTCATTCCATTCCATTCCTCTTGGATTGCATTTTACAGCTGGCTAAGAGTTTCTGGGGCAGGATCTCTTGCACGAATTCGTCTCTTTAATTCATCCCATAGATGTTCAATCGGATTCATGTCCGGGCTTCTTGCTGGCCATTACATAATGGAGATACTGACTTCGGTAACATAATCTCGTACGACCCTCGCGGTGTGAGCCCTAGCATTGTCGTGCATGAATATGAAACCGTTGCCAATAAAATGTGCATAGGGCATCACGTGAGGCTCAATTTAAGACACTGTTCGATGTACCGATGACTGTTTAGTGCAGGCAGACGTGGCCCAGACACAAAGACAAGCTCTGTCTTACCGTCGCCGCTGATTCCTCCCCAAACCGTCCACGAACCGCCACCATAGCTGACCCTTTCTTCAATGCAGCATTGTGCGAAGCGTTCTCCATCTCTTCTGTAAACCTTGTTCCTTCCGTCGTTGCCATACAGCATAATTTTACACTCATCAGAAAAGAGGACTTTGTTACACTGGAGGTATGACCAATTTAGGTGCTCACGTGCAAAGTTAAGCCGCGCTCTTCGATGGTCTGCAGTTAATTTCGGCCCATTTGCTGGCTTGTGCGGTACCAGTCCACGTTCCTTTAACCTTCTTCTAATTGTAGAGTCACTTACAGCCAACCTACGTACAACATGAAATTGCTGCTGCAGTTGAAAAGCATTAAGGCGTCGATTTCGTAAAGAAGTTGTTGCAATAAATCGATCATCTCGATCAGAAGTGACCCGATTCCTCCCAGATCCTGAACGGCGCGTAAACAAACCAGTCTCCCGATAGCGTTTGTAGACCCTATGAACAGACGACAGTCTTAGATGCAATCTTTCAGCCACAACACGCTGACTAAGTCCAGAATCCAGCAATGCCACCACTTGGGCGGCTTCTGCGGGCGAAGTATCCATATGTTTTAGAAAAAAACTTTTTCAGACGTCCCACAGTCACAGTACAAACACAGTATACAGAACACAGAACAAAAAGTTTTAAGATAAGCGCTAATTTTTAGTTTTCAAAGGTGAAATGTACTCCAACTCTAAACACAGATTTGTCTCAAAACAGTGAATCATTTCATTTATAGGATAAACAAATGAAATTCTAATTTTGAATTTAGAATTTTCGCTTATCACTGTAATGGCCAAACTGCCAGCTATACAATCATGTGATTTTTCTCATGGAATGGAAACTTTTTTGTGTTAAATTAGGACAGAAACCATAAAAACGGAAGTGTTTCGATTTTTCTAATGAGAAGTGTAACTTTTCTTTGTCTGTCCGAGAGATATGTCAACAAAAATATTTTCATAAAATTCTATTATTAATATGCGTTGACATGCATTAGTCGGTATATTACAATTTCCTTTTGTTGTCAGAAGTCGCTGTCGTTCATAATAACTCACAAGAGAAACACAATTTTGGCAAATTATTGTTTCTTTTACATAGATACCTATATTTAAAAAAACATACAGTACCTCCGCTGACGTTTGGCACGTCGCGTTTAAGAAAACGTTGAGCACCAAGCAGCGTTGGTCGAAATACAGTTTCAATCACATTCCGAAGGATTTTTAATTAGGAAATAGCTAATCCATTGCTTTATATGTTTCAAAAATGCTCGACAAAGTTAATAAAATAAAAAAAATAAAAAATATTTTCAGGTAGTTAAATAACACCCATTGCCAGACATAAAATAATAGAAATCTCAATACAATAAAAACAAATAAAATCAAACATCGAATTAAATTAAATCAAATTAAACAAAATCAATCCAATAAAATCACATTAAATACATAATCAAAATAATTCAATAAAATAAATACACAATCAAAAAAAAATTAGTGCCTTCTATCTCATTGAAGCAATGAATGTTTTTGAATTGTCAAAATGAAAGGCATTGCCAATGTCAGTGTGTTACGCCATTACCTACGGACTTGTGGAGCGTCGTTTCTGTCACTCATTCACTATGTGACAGTCTCTCTTTCTACAACTAGATGTAGGTACAGTCAACAGCACAACAGTTGCAACAATTTGACATTGATATTGCCTTTATGTCGTAGCACATTTTCGTGTTGCAAAGGTTGCAAGTAATGTGCGGTTGACTGTACACACGCCTACATATACATAGCATAGCCGTGTGTACCATATTAATGCCCAAACAGGTAGCTACTGCATTTTAAATACGAATTGAAACATTTTCTAATGAGGTAGGCACTAAATTAGACGCACTAATTGGACAAACTATTAGAAGTGACGCTTCAATTTAATTTCGTATTTCATAATAACTGATTAATAATAATTGGGTCAAGCGATCGACCAATTAGTATTTATAAATATCGAGGACGTCAAATGACGCCAGTATCGAGTGATTGATTTCAGCGATGGAATCAATTACGGTATCAGAATCGAGTGTAAATAAATCGATTTGGAGATATCCGATCGGAAAATGGTAGGGTAAAGTGATTCGAAAAATATCATACTCCTATCCCGGCTGCCGCTGTCGGGTCATAAAACGTGGCGGTGATCTACGAAACACGAAACGTATCCAATGTTTTCACAGCGGATACTTTATTTTTATTATAGAAGTTTTGAAATTCATTCTTTTGAAAATGAACCGTACCTAATGGAAAATATATACTTTTGTCTGTGTTTGAAATGTAATTTTCCTTTTCAGAGAATTCACTTCCGTGTTTTGCGGATGTTTTTTGTGATAATAAAGAACAAACTCGGACAAAAAAAGTTAAGACATGGAAATGGTAAACGCATTGTGGTGAATAAGAAGCAGAGTAAGGGCTGATTTCACCAATGAAACTGAACGGAAATTTTTTGTTGTAGATATATATAGTAACCGTTACTCGGTGTGGTGTGGTGGAACATCGCCATTACTGGGTGAGGCCATGCGTGTAATCCAGTCTGACAGCTAAGTAATGAAAACTGGCCCGTCGAACTCGACGAAATACTAATTGGTTGATTTTGTTTATTATTTTTATGCCCACAGTTTTTTTCTGACATTGTATATTTCAGTTCTCGCTGTTGGCTATAGTTATAGGTCAACCATAACCTTTAGCAGACGTAGGTTTATTTATGTAATAACAAAAAGGCAACTAAACTAGGCGTACTGTCTACTTTATCGAAATTAATGAGAAAATAAATTACCTACTCAGAAATGTAGGACGTTTTGGATCCCAACGTTAAGCCAGGCTTTACTTCTAATTAATTAAGTTAAACCGTAGAACCTACAGGACGTACCTATCAAGTACCTGAATAAAATACTAAATAAAGTCGGAACAAAACTGCTCATGCTGCAACATTGTTTGAAACCCTAACGGCCCATGAACGGTGTGAACGAAAGGTAAAAAATAAAATGTCACGTTTCTATTCACTCGTAGGATTTGGGTGTTCATTATTTTAATTTTATTTGCACAAAAGAATTTTGTGCGTTGGCATTTGACCTTTTCAAATACGAATAGATTTTATTGTAAAGTTCACATAATTTGAAAACAATTATTATCCAGAAATATTATTAGGTAGGTTCACTACTTTTGGGAGGATTTAAATCATGTCACGTATAAAAGTCAAAATTATTTAGTTTTTACAGAAATATCTATGAGCTTGAAACTGCCAGAACACAAAAGACTTCTCCATCCCCGTATTATATTGTTCAAACCTCGCGAATATTTTATACTAGTTTCCGCCCGCGGCTTCGCCCGCGTGTTATGTCGATAAACAGTAGCCTATGTCCTTCCCCGGAATGCCATCAATCTCCATGCCAAATTTTATCGAAATCCGTTCAGTGGCTTAGGCGTGAAAAGGTAACATACAGACAGACAGACAGATAGACAGACAGAGTTACTTTCGAATTTATAATATTAGTGTGGATACAAACAATAAGCTCCAACACGACTTACGTTCTTTTAATTCAATCAATGTAGCTACAGTACTGAGTGAAACGAAGCGTAGAGTCTGTAATTTGTTGTAAGCTTATCTTCACACGCAATTTCATCTACTATCGTGATTTACGACTGAAACTTTTACTTACACTTATTAAACAAAGAGTAGGTAACTGCGCTACTTCTTGATGAAGCACAATGAAGGGTTCCGTAGTTAAGATGAGTTTATCCTAAGAAAAACCTTAACTTTATAGCTGGAAAATGTTCTCCCATATTTCCATATCCCATAGATTTGCATCACGATCAATTCTCCAACTGCAAATGTAAGTTTGTAATAATCGCAACAAAATATTTTTTTTATGTAATAAAACTAAAAATTACCGATTTTCGGACCTTTTCCTTTACTTGTGCTGTGAGACCTTGCTTTTTGCCAAATCTCATGATTCTAGGTCAACGGGGTTTTTGATTTATTTGCAAATATCAAAATATGTCGCATAAATGGGCGCATTTTTTTATTGCGCGTTCCTAAGAGAAAGGTTCTTGACTGATAAACAGATGGACGGACACCGAAGTGATTTTATAAAGGTTATTTTTTTTCCTTTTGAGGTACAGAACAGTTATAATTACTAAAATTATAGCCAAAACCAAGAAAAAACTTACAATATGGATAAAAATATCAAATAATGTTGGTCTTTTTACTAGTAACATAACAAATTGGTAGATTAAATAAAAGAGCTTGCAAGTTATGCAGTTGAGTAATGTTGCAGGAAATACCTACTAGTTTATAATGTAAATATTAAAAAGTCTGGAAAAACTAAGGCAGCAATTTGAATCCATCATCCTAAAGTAAACAAGATTTTGCAACGAGCGTGCAAAAGTAACAAGGCGGCACGGGCGCGACTGCGGCGGCGTTCGGCAAACAAAACGGAACCCAGTTCGTTTAAAGTTTTTAACTAGAAAGTGATTTAGTTATCATGACATCTCAAAAAAATTGTCCAGAAATCAAGGCAACACAACCCACATGCATAATATTACCATTATGAAAAAGCATTGAAACGGGAGAAGGTTTTCCATAGACAAATCAATTAGTAGTTTGTTAGCAACTCGGCTCATAAATAAACGTTTTTGCCACAAAATTTGTGGTGTATCCGATAACACGACTTTCCCAATGACAAGAAGAAGCATAAGCAAAATAAAGCAAAAACGGTCGTTCATTCAGACAAGGTGCCACTCAGCGCGTCACCTCACCTCACACATATTTTCGTAGTCGGCCTTAAGTTAGGGTTTCACGTGAACTACCTATTATTCATTTTCAAAGTTTATACCTAGATTAGATTTAGTGCTTTAAATCACGCAACTGTATTACCAACACAATGCTTGTTTGTACTTTACTAAACTGTTACAAGTTATAGCCGGCGTGCAATTAATTCATAATTATAATTTGATTTATCCACATGCAGTAAATTTTGAAAATATATTGTAAGAAGAAATACCTGTGATTTAAGGTTGCCCTAGGTGCCTAGTCGAAGGTTCGAACTCGTTAGTGGACGTGACTAATATTCATGCTATTTAGTTTTTTATTTGCGTATTTATTTAGTGAAAGACGATAATTTATAACGAAAACGAGCATGTAAAACGTGAACAGACTTTTGGGCGTATCTATAGATATTTTGAAACAACTACTGGATACTGGATGTATTTCTACACTAATATTATAAAGAGGAAAACTTTGTTTGTTTGGTTGTAATGAATAGGCTCAAAAACTACTGGACCGATTTTAAAAATTCTTTCACCATTCGAAAGCTACATTATCCACGAGTAACATAGGCTATATTTTATTTTGGAAAAAATAGGGTTCCGTAAGATATTTGGGATTTTCGGACACAAGGTGTAAAAAATCAACCAGAAAAGTTACTTATTTTGCGTACGCTGCCTAAACTATAAAAGACAGAACCATAAAATGTTCTAATTAATTGCAGATCTTATAAATATCTACAAAAAAGTCCGCGACACACTATACCTATCTATGTCGAGTGAGGCACAACAACCGTTTTTTTATTCAAAAATCTTGAATTTGTTTTGGACTACATTTAAACGCGTTTATTTTACTCATGCTATTAATCCTTATCAAAATAAATTATTTCATCACTAAGTACAGTTTATGTAAATAATATTTGGTCTTTGAATGATTAAAATTGGACGTTTGGTTTTGAAGTTATGGCGAAATTAAAATTTTACGATTTCTGCTGAACGGCCCGTTGCGAAGTGGGCGTCACCAAGGCGGGGGTGCGCGTGCGGGAGGGAGTTTAGATCTATGAGTAAGGTACCCGCGCGGCTCCCTACGCAGCGGTCGTGCGCGAAGTCTAATAATTTTCGTGCGATTTTTTTTAGATTTCGTTGTTAAAACTACACCTACGCAAAAGTTCTTCTCAGAGCTAAACAACAGTTCTTTTCAGGGCTAACCAACAGTTCTTTTCAGGGCTAACCAACAGTTCTTTTCAGGGCTAAACAACAGTTCTTTTCAGAGCTAGAATATTACACGCTATTAACATTTTCTTAAACATTTGAAAATGCCTAAGAGAGTCAGGTCTCAACTTTCTAAACATAGTTCTCAAGCACGGGCAGCAAGAATACGTCGTATGGGAGAATCTTCACCTGAACGTTCGCAACGCCTTGCACAACAAAATCTGAGAACCTCTGAGTTACGTGCACGAGAGTCGAGGCTGGAGCGTTCCCAACGTCTTCATGAACAAAATGTAAGGACCTCTCAGTTGCGCGAAAGAGAGTCGAGTGTCGAGCGTTTGCAGCGACTTAGAGCTCAGGCAGAGACACAGCAGTTGTCCACAAATAGAGTTCGCAATCGAATTTTAGCTAACAGCAACAGACTGGCTTTCAGATATGATCCGCAGGTTGATTATGCACAACAAGCGTCCGTCCATATCCACGCGGGCGGAGCCGCGGGCGACCGCTAGTATTCAATAAAGTGAATAAATGATCTATCACTATCACAGTTTTGCCATTTCTATACTCCAGGAGTTATTTGTTTACCCACAAAGATGCGTTATATGTTGAAATATGGAAGCTTCCACGCTCCTAACTTTCAAACCATTTTTCATTTTTTTATTCTGTTTCCGTGCATGGCTATATAATGACGAAACAAGTCGATATAATTTTTAATGTAAACTGTCAACCAGTGGACTCCATACGACGTTAGTATTGAAGAATGACTGACTAGGGTAACCTTATTACTATCATCATCATCTACCTATTATTTTCCCAACTATGTCAGGGTCGGCTTCCAGTCTAACCAAATGCAGCTGAATACCAGTATTTTACATGTTGCATCTGCCTATCTGTCCTCCGCAATCCAGTTACTGGGTAATAAGATACCCATTGGTAAGACTGGTTGTCAGACTTTCGGGCTTCTGACTACCCGTAACGACTGTCAAAGATCTACAAATGCCAGTCGGGAGTCGGGACGTGCTTTTCGAGGCACGGAGGGGACTCGATGTGATAGGCCGTCACCCATTTACAAACCGTCCTCGCCAAGTGTGGCGTATACCTTCGATCAATCCGTGCGGCTGCTAATATTTAGCACTATCATCTCGAAAATTCATTAGGATAAATAACTTAGTTAACGCGGACATGGTTATCATTTGCAAAAACTCTTTGTGTCAAAGTCGTAATTATAACGATACGTGTTTGTACCACGATATAACTAACACCTTTATGAAATACACACAAACGAAATAAAATAGTCGTGCACGTGTCCAATATAAATCAGTGGCGCGTCCATACGTTCACGTCTGCTTATATATTTTGCTTTCACAAAATCTGAAAGAAAATTCATCAAATATATTGCACTCCTTAATCATACTTCCCCCTCCACTCACTTTTTTTATCATTTCTCATTCCAAATTACATTTAAACATATAATTTGTATATATTTTTGTTAATGTACAACTTTGCATCTATCAAAACTTGCTTCTCAGTAGCAGCACTGAGCCGAGGTTTGTGCCTGCTTACAAAAACAAGCTCATTTCATTCATACTAATAATAATTATTATTATCTTAAATATACTAATCCATACTATCGGATCCCTATATATAAATGGGAAAGTTACTCTGTCTCTATGTATGCCTGTCTGTTACCTTTTCACGCCTAAGCCACTGAACCTAACGTTTTGAAATTTGACAGATGTGTAGCGTAAGACCTGGAGGATGACAAAGGCTACTCGTTTAATTTTCATCCTACCAGCCATCATCATCTAACCAGGGGGCCAAGTCTACTAATTTACAAACGTGTCAATGGGCTCACAATGATCCGTTTTTGACAGATTTTGTATGGCATATCTGTCAAAAACTCATCATTGTGAGACCACTGACACGTTTGTAAATTAGTAACACTTGGCCCCCAGGCTGAAAATTAAATTATTATGTAAATGTGAAAGAAACTCAGTGCTAAATAAGACTTACGTAAATATAGAACTATAATATTTTCTTAAAAGCTTGAGGCTTTGTCTGTCTGTTACCTCGGGTTCCGTTTTTTCCTTTTGAGGTCGTACCTCGTAACCCTAAAAAAGAATCTAATTTCTTGAAATCTACTTAGTTCTTTTTCTAGAAGTAATTTCAAGAAATATCCGCTAAAGAAATCAGTACCAAGCTATTATAATTTAATGTCCGTGGGTTTATGATGCACTGGAAGCTTTTAGTATCCTCTTAGGATTGCTAGTTAGAGTGAGATAATAAAATAATATTACGATACTACTTTACCTAACTGAATGTTATTATTTAGACAAAGAAGTGGTAACAGACAGAAGGACTTGTAAGGAGGATAAAAATAAAAATAGGATAAATATCATCAACGTGCTAGCTACAGTGTTTTTATTATTTTACTAGTTGTTGCCCGCGACTTCATCTGCGACCCAGGATGAATCGTAGCCAAACGTAGTCCTTCTCCAGGTCATGGTCTGCCCCTGTGCGATATTTCATCCAAATCCGTTCAGCCGCTTTAGAGTGCAAGCGTAAAAAACAAACAAATTCACTTTCGCATTTATAATATTACTAGCTGATGCCCGCGGCTTTGCCCGCGTGGATGTCGGTTATTATATACTAAAACCTTCCTCGAGAACCACTCTATCCATTGGTGAAAATAGCATGAAAATCGGTGTAGTATTTTTTGAGTTTATCGCGAACAGGACGACAGACAGACGCGGCGGAGGACTTTGTTTTATAATATGTAAGGATTATACCTCTTGGATAAGGATTAGTATCTAGCAGTCCGCCCCTGCCTCGCACGGATGCAATGGCAACATGTCAGAATATATTAACGTATTATACACATAAACCTTCCGGAATAGATTCTTTAAATAAATGATGGTGAAAACCGCATAGATACCATTGTGCACATATGCAATGTTGTCACCGAAACGGTCGTTACCAAACGTTTTTTATATAGGTACATACTTTATTCTGGCTCAACAATAAAAAACACGGTGAATTTAAATAGTAAATTAAGTGTGTTCACTGACATCTTTCCTAACAAGAACATTTCTTTGAGTTTGTGAAAATCAGGATCTCAACGTCTGATGAATTCACTTTTTGCTGTTTGCAAAGCAAATGTTTTCCTGTGAATGGTTTTATACCATAATGTTCAAAGAAAGTATTCAATATGAGGAAAACATCGTGAAGAAACCTGGACTTAGGTATATTATCTGCCTAGCTTTTTCCCAACTATGTTGGGGTCGGCTTCCAGTCTAACCGGATGCAGCTGAATACCAGTATTTTACATGGAGCGACTGCCCATCTGACCTCCACAACCCAGTAACTGGGTAATACGATACCCCTTGGTTAGACTGGTTGTCAGACTTTCATGCTTCTGACGACTCGTAACGACTGTCAAAGATCCACAAATGACAGCCGGGACCAACGGCTTAATGTGCTTTCCGAGGCACGGAGGAGTCTCGATACCTATGTGAAAATGGTAACCTGATGGATCGACCCGAGCGGCTGTTATTACTTAGCCACGAGCTCCTCCTGAAACCTCAAGAAACCTGGACTTAGGTATCTACGCTAATTTTATTTTAAAAAAGATTTGTGTTTTCGGTTTGGACACAACCGAAAACACAAATCTATAACACACATCACAAAAAAACCGAAAGTCGCGCGAGTACGCTACTGACGCGACCGTTTGTATGAATTTTGTTTTTTTTTTATTATTTATTAATTAAATACTTTAAGCACACAAATGTACAGAGGCGGACTTAATGCTATAGGCATTCAAACACGACATTGATCGCACGTGTAGGTACATCATATTCAGGATCAGTTTCGGTTAGAACGCGGCCTTAGAATTTTGTTCTTCTAAGTTGCTATCTCTATTTTTTTGAAAGAAAGAAAGAAAGAAAAATGCGTTTATTGGCATTGTCACACAAAAATACACCTTAAAACTAAAAAAACAGAAAACAGTCATTACAATGCCAAAAGGGCCTCAGCTCAGCATATTGTCAGATGGCAACACACAGTGTACCACCTGACGCTGATTTTCAGCTGCAACCCACTTATTATGATTAGCCTATTTTGTTTCCCACTGCTGAGCAAAGGCCTCTCTTTTTTCCCTCCATAACTCTCTATTGTGTGCGATATTTGACCATGTTGGCCCCGCAAACATGATTAGATCGTCACACCACCTTCACCGCGGTCTACCTCGCGGGCGACATCCTCCCTCAGGCCTCGATCTCTATTAAAATATATATTTTCAGGTAATTTGCATCCATAGCCAAACATGACATAGCATTTAATCACCGAAATTAAATTTAAAAAATTGGCAGTCATAGTATATGTCATGGTATATGATATAAACAATATTCATCACAAAAAGAAACAATACTACGAGTATTAAAAAACTTAAAACTGGTATAAGCGCCGCCGTCTATATTCTATAGCCCAGTACTTCGCGAATCCATAAGTTTATCTCTGCCAAAAATCATCTCAACGCGCTTAAAGATGTTTTCATTTCAATAAATAAATAAAATTTAATAAAATATCAATCAAAAAAGCGGCTTAGCGGTTTAGCCAAGTAAATGTGAGTAAAAAAAAATTTTCACGTTTATCACGAAAAATATAATTCGTAACATAATTATTATGTGCTGGTAAACTCATCGTTTGCTGATCTCAACATTTCTCGGAAATCATTAAATATTTATTTTACTGATGTGTATTTTAATAAAATACCAAGATGGAATTGAACTGTAATTGTATTTCGGGTTAAAAAGAAAGCTATAACTGGTTTTTCGCTGCTTGAGCAGATTTACTGAGATCATGTGAACATGCTTTTATAACTACATTTTTTTTAAATGAAGATTGCACCGTGTTTGTTTACAGGGTATGCAGAGTTAATTATGAGAGTGCTTTTCATGTCTCTTGATTTTACAATAACAATGCATTGACCAGGATGCTGACTGGGTTATTGGTCAAAGTTATGGACAAAAAGGTAGAATAGTCTGTTTCAAAAGTATAAACGAAAATGTAAACGAATGGACCAGAATTTGTAGTGCAACTTACAAGTTTAGTGCTGTGATTGTATTATTTGAATACGGCCAATATTCCGTATTTATAGGACTTTCCTCAAGTCCAGTAAAAAATTAGGCGTGTTAAACCCAAAGTTCTAATTAAATCACCTTAAATATGTTCTTCATTTGACGTTAATTTTATAAACTCGGTCGGTCGTTTCGTCGTTGGTTTTTCAATTACTCTTTACTAATGTTCTTCAAACAATAATTTTTGGATGAAGTAGTGTGATAGGTAATTATAAACTTGAAACCTTCTAACTAGGGATGAATGTGTTAGGTACTAATTCCCTTTAGTGAGTGATTGCGTAAGAATTTAACCGGAAAAGGATTTGTTTATACTTGTGTCAGATACTTTTGAAACGGACCATAGATACAGTTTCCCTTACCGGGACCCTGGCAACAGGCAACTGAAGGAACACGGGTGGGTTTTAGTCAGTAAGAGTCTGACACGCCCTTCCGCTCCGCCCAGAGCAGTCAATTGATGATTTCCCACCCAAAAAAAAAAAAGATACTGTTTCCCTGTGTAAGCGTCTCTGCGTGTTTCATGAATCAGTTTACAACAAAGTGGGACGGCGACAGACATTTTCAAAGAGACTGGGTCTCTGTAGTTATTTGGTATTTGATAGTTTTCATAAAACTAACGTAAACATAGAACTATTATATTTTCTTAAAAGCTTGAGGCTTTCCGGCTCCATCATCAGACCTTGAACACCACCCAGTGTCAAACGTAATAAACTACTTTGTATTCAGCGCAGGGACCACATACTCGTAAATATACCACGTATGGACATAAATATATAACCTACAGTTGCATTCGTTCTAACCTACATTTTTAAATTAAATCAACTGCATCCTTTTAGAATAAGTAAAACAACTCGACGCATGCAATAAACATTACCGTGCGCCAACATTAGGCTTTTTTTTTTTAACTAAGCGTTGCTTCCACTTTTTTTTCATTTATTTTCGTTAGTGACGAAGTCTCCAAAGCACAAAGCGTGGTGTTCGAACCCGGAAGAGGAACAGAATAAGCTATCTAACAAAAGAAAACTTACATGGGAAAAGTATTTTGTTCTTTCTCTGATGTACATAGTACCTTTCTGTGTAAGAATAGCTCTAGTTAATCGCTAAGCACATTAAAATAAGTCGGCCGTGTTAAAAGCCTTCCTGACTACGCTAAAATGAGCCGCAAGATAAAACGAATTACAAAGGGTATCAAACTGAACTTGGGACACGTCTTTAATATTCTGAAAGTCATCGCTTGCCTGAGCGGTCGTAGGCTCCACAAGAGGTTTTTGTGTCACAGTTTTATTCAGTGAGGCAAGCCACTAATTTGTCTAAGAAAAATACTAGCAACATTTTTCTCATGAAATTATTTTTAACTCCCCTCTTGCAAAATGACGTCCTCACTATTCTATTAAATGGTTTTAGGTTTACAAGTTAAATTAAATTTAAAATTTAAAACCCCCCGAAAAAAACAAAGCACCTAATACGATTTTTTTAATTTTTTATATCTAAAAACACTCTCGATCAAATCACCTTTCAAACAAAACCAAAATCGGTTCAGCCGTTTGGCAGCTACGATGGCGCAGACAGACACACGTTAAACTTATAACACCCCTCTTTTTCCGTCGGGGGTTAAAAATAACTGTTCTAAATTGAAACTGTTCTTGATGATTAAGAAGTTTGAAAGATTTTCATCTTACTGACTAGATTTTAATGAAAAGTTGTAAAACTGTCGAATTCAATTCGACAGTTTGACACCTTTTCTTTTGAGCTGTTGAACTTTTGAGGAAACGAATTAGAATACGGATTTATTTGCAGGTATCACTTTGATTTATAGAAGAGTCTCTCGACATTTTAATCTAACTCACAAATTACTTGTCGCTCTGATTGATTTTCACCCCAAAGTAACTTTCGATGTTAGGGAAATTCGAAATGGGAAATGGATGGTGATCTAATATCTAACTATCTACGTAACGAAGTTTTATATAAGACCTATTTCATACCTTCCCTGAATTCAATCTGCCTAGCCTTTTCCCAACAATGTTGGGGTCGGTTACCAATCTAACTGGATGCAGCTGAATACCAGTATTTTACATGGTGCAATTGCCTATCTGACCTCCACAACCCTGTAACTGGTAATACGATACCTCTTGGTAAGACTGGTTGTCAGACTTTCTGACGACCCATAATGACTGTCAAAGTCCACGAGTGACAGCCGGGATCAACGGCTTAACGTACTTTCCGAGGCACGGAGGAGTCTCGATATGTAAAGACCATTCACGGACCAACCCCGGCAAGCGTAACTCAACCTGATGGATCGACCCGTGCCTGTTATTATTTAGCCTCGACTCTTTTACACATTAATTAATTAAAGGCCTAATCAAATGCAAGGTCGCTAGTTGGCTGATATCTGTTTGCCGACCAATACAACAATTTATTTTACACCGAAACACAGTAAGTGCGCAGGCAATCATTTCTAGCCGTCATTTCTGCCGTCGAATACCTGCTAACACCAAAGGATTAAAACATTTTGGCCGTTGATTTGGGCAGATTTACGTAACATATGTGAGCAAGGTACACGCCGCGCCATCTGCAGGCCTTTTTATATAAATCCCTTAAACATATTGCTACCATTTCAGGCAGGCGTGACAATGTGTAATCGGTTTACGAGAATTACAGGAAGCATGAATTATAACACAGTATTCTGAAAGAATACTAAATGTTATCACAATTATCGCTTATTTAGCGTACCTACTTATTTTATGATCTTAACACTAGGCTTTTTGTAGTTTCTGCCTATCCTCTAAAAACAGTGGGAAACTTTAAGTAATTACTATTCATGTTAATGTCAGTTTATTAAGCCTTAGTTGTATTTTACATACCTACTTTAACATTATGAATTGGGTATCATGCAAGTAAATAATTGTAGGTACATTAAGTACTCTACATAACTCGACCCGTCTTCCACTGTTCTTCTTTGTAATAGGTAATGTAGTCAGGTAATGCAGAGAAATCGTACTAATATTGAGGCTTTTTGAAGTCAATTGTATTAAGGCACACACAGTGCCGGTGGCACTAACCGCTTTTGCCGAGCGGCACAAGCCGGGCGCACCGCAGCTTGCGGGCACTGTGTGTAGGACCCCTTAAAGTGGGGAAGGTACATACCCAAACGAAAATTGCGTACAAAAGCCAATCACCGAGACAATGACGATGACGGCCGCTCTGGGAATATAAAACGGTAGGCGGATATGTCATTGTGTTTAATAACAACAAAAATTTGTAAAGCAAACTAATTTTAAAACCGATTTTATTGTTTTTCGAAGTTCCACTAATTTAAAAACCTTTCTAGTGGAAAGTATTTTTTATTTGAAATTTCCTTCAATTCAATTAGAGATGAATTTCTGAAATGAAACTAACAACTTCACTTTAGTTTGAAACTACTTTATTGGAAAGTACCTAGTAGCAGCTCCGTTTTGTAGAAAATAGAAACTTTTGCATGAACCGTCCAACTCGGGACCAGGTACTTTACTTAATCAGTAAGAAACAAAATGGATCCAATAAAATCAATAAAATTTCCCGATTTCAATCTAAGTTTGCTAGTACCTAATAGAATCAGGTCTGTCCACACTAGTCCACGCCTAACAACATCTATAGTTCGACTCTCAACGCAAGATTCGCTCGCTCCAGACAAAACAAAAGAAATAATAAATAAATTCGCTTTTCAGACCTCTATTTCAATTCAAACATATATATATCTAGTATATAAATAATAAGATAAAATGTATATCTAGTAAATAGTTATTTTTGGTCAAATTATGATAATATAGATGTAGGTACAATATCGAAGCATCGCCTACGCATATTCGCCGGAATGTGTTGTTTTAAAACTGGAACAATTCATAAAAAGCTTTAGCAAAGTTTGTTCAAAAGGTTTCCCTAAAAACCGTCAGATCAAATTAAACTTTGCTGTAATAATGGAACGTGTGCCGAGTAATATCAAACATTTTAATATTTTCACGCTTATTTTTATTCAGCCTAACTTCGTTTCTTGAAATGTATAAATAATACCACAGTAAAACCTTAGTAGACAGAGTTAGTTTTAGCCTCACCGCTCAACTGTCGGTTGCTTTTAGAAGTCGATAACAATACGAATTCTATTGTGTCTCGTTAGTGACAGTTACACTCTGAAACAATCTTCTGTCTATTCCATTATGTTCAAAGAGGTGATTGATGACCCAATATGACTTGGAGAGCCTGGCTGCGTTTCGGTGACCTCTTTGGGGAAACCGAAGGTTTTGTTTGTGCAATTATGGATGAAGTTATCATGACGAACAATTACCGGAGATTTATTGTGAAGGACGGCACGATTGACATCTGTCGGGCATGCCACCGACCGGGAGAATCAATCCGACACATTATCTCCGGGTGCTCTCATCTAGCTAACGGAGAGTATTTGCATAGACCCAACCTCGTAGCCAGGATTATCCATCAGCAACTTGCTCTGAAATACAGCCTTGTGGAATCGGAAGTGTCGTACTACAGGTATGTGCCCGACCCAGTTCTCGAAAATGGAAATATCACACTGTACTGGGATCGATCCATCATCACTGACAGGACTATTGTTGCCAATAAGCCTGATATAGTGGTGGTAGATCGAACAGAGCGGCGCGCAATGTTCATTGACATAACGGTCCCGCATGACGGGAACCTCGTGAAGGTCGAGAAAGATAAACAAATCAAGTATCTTGACTTGGCTCACGAGGTTGTCGACATGTGGGATGTGGACTCTGCGATCATTGTGCCGATAGTCGTATCAGCCAATGGCTTAATTGCCAAGAGCCTCGACCAACACCTATGGAGGCTCTCGTTAGGCAGCTGGATTAAGGGCTTGATTAAGAAAGCGGTACTCCTGGACACGGCTCGCATTGTTAGGAGGTTCCTCTCTCTGGAGCCCTAACCGCCGGTAGCTTGGACCCTGTTCCCGATACCGGTGGGCTACTATTTTTTATATTTTAAATGTTTTTATATATTGCTTTATTCTAATATTTAAAAATATAATTTATATGTACTCAAATTGAAATAAAGAAAATAATGGTTCCTACAATAATATTAATAACATTACTTTTATGTTATAATTACTAATACAAGTTTTTTTTTTTTGCGTTCGCAGACGGTACACAATCGGTCGCCGTTTTACCTAAATTAAACAGTAAAGATCAAATGTATCAACGCACACGCACTACAAAATGTTAGGACATACAAAAAAAATCGATTGTAGTACCTACTTACAAAAAGTATGCCGTGTGCGAGCGCGCTTAATCATTCTGGAAACTCCAGAAACTCGCTCAAAACAACCACTTGTTTACCAGGAAATCATAAACGAATCAGATCATTTTGAACATGTGGGTCCCACATACTTGGGCGTATCGTATTACGTAAACACTTCCTCCTGAATTCTTAAAATCACATAAAAACGTGTTTATTGTTTTATGTGGAGTGGGAAGTCGTTAAAGGTTTATGTCAGGTTACACATGGTTTATGTCAGACGCGTAAAGTTAGTCGTCTGGTCTACTTATGCCTTTTATGGCAGATTTTCCACATCGTTTAGTGTCTGATGGCAAAATGCAGTTATTATTTAAAATGGCGAATAAAAACGTTAAATCAAAATGAATTATGGATAACCAGAAATAACCTAAAATTATATTCCTGTGGGCCACTCCTTAAAAAGCATGAAGCTCGTCTATGGTGAAAAGTTCTAATAAAATCACTTTAAAGTGACAAAAGTGAACAACATGGTTGTTTAATTTAGTAACGAAATAATAGTTTCGTTCAAAAAGGGGAACTTGATATTCAGAAAGTTGAACAAAACACATAGTTTTGAAAGCTTATAAAGTTCTTAATGAGGAACAGGGTGAAAATTCTCTTTTTTTATTATTTTTGTTAAGTTATTTTTTTAAATACCTAATATTAATTTTCATTTCCAACTTCTCGCAAAACTAACATTGACCATAGTAGCGAATCAATCTCGTGCCAAAAAAAATCGAGATTTTTCTTCTAAAAAACTCATGAAACTTTAGTTAAAGTCATCCGTTTAAGCTCACGCAAGATTTTCTTGTAATATGTATTATGTACACATACGATTTATATAGGTAAACAGGTTTAGTCTACCTACATACCTACATCGTAATATTATTTTATGCGGGTGGCCCGTCGATCCTTTAACTAAAAGGAATTTAATTTACGGAAAACTATCGTAAGGGGCTTAAATATTTTAAGTAGATGGATTAATTAAGCATACTACAGCTACTCGCGCTTGCGCGTAAACAAATGTAGGGTTAATAATAAAGTTTGCCGTAGGTACTTAAGTAAGTAGTATACCTACGCTTGAAAGGTCCAATCTCTTCTATTTAAGATTATTGATATAACACAATATGGTAAGCAAATGCTTATTTAATGACATGTAACCTTTACCAGAAGTAAATAGAAAGCTCGATTTTCGATATTTCGATTAATATAAAAATATTTTATTATGCCCTAATAATTTTTTATCGATGTACATTTTCCTCAGATTAGTTATGTCAAGGTTTAAACTTTGGCGTCCCATAAAACTTATCATCGTAGTATGTATGCAGGGTGTAAAAACGTAGGGTGTAGTAACGTAATAGGTATACAGGGTGTATCAAGACCCTTCATGAAGTCGTCGTCGTCTACGTGTTCTGTACATCAAATTATGTAACTTTGTACAAAAATAATTGCTGGGAAACATCTTTTATTTTTGGTGTGAAAATTCGCTGTTTTCGGTAGTGCGCCACGTAACGCATGCACGCAAAATATTCTGCTAATGGGTGCATGCAACGGTTCAGGGATCCTCAGAGTATTTAAAGTTATTCAGTTATAATTTATAACATTAAAATATGGTTTTCGTAAAAAAAACATTGAGAAAAGTTGGAATTTTAACCTTCAATATCGTCTTGACCAGAAGGTTCCCAGGTATGGTTCAGTACAAAAAATAATCCAAATAACGGGAAGAACAAGTGACTCTCGGCTTTGTTACTGGTATTTTTATACCCGTTAGATATTTGTCCAGATTTTAAGAAAGGAGAAGAGTATTCTATTCTATTCTACACAGGCGTACTGCATATCATTTCATACAGTCCATTCATTTAGTAAATAGGTTTTTTAAGTATACAAGGTGGAGACGACAATACAACAAAAAATGAAACTCCGTATATCTAATGACGTTCTCGGTCTACATACAAAAAATTAATCAAATATATCCAATAGTTTAGTTACGATAGCTAGTCAAAGATCGGCAAACCCCATAGTCCAACCATCACTACTATTTAGTTTGTTTGAAAAAATGACTTTTTTAATTTCGATGTTAGGATTTATTTGATAGTTCCAGAATACTCTTATGCATTAGTATTGTCAGTGTTTTCATTTATTGTTGTTTTGTCGTCTCCACATTGTATAGTTTTAACACATGTCATGTACTCTGACAGCTATCGTTGGATTGATCTCTACAAATTAAATATTCTTCGAGTAAAGACGTGAAACGTTATTTTATTCACCAAACATAGTTAAACAAAGGACCACTCAACTTCTAATAAACGTCTTCCGCAAAAAGGTACCTACCATTTCCCTTTTTGTTTAACTTTTGTTCTGTTATTGGGATCAAACTAGAAGCGAAAGCACAAACAGTTCAAAGACAGTAAAGCCTTTACTTACACTCGTAGACTATTTTGCATATCCTAAAGTTACGACGTTTTTACACGATTTTATTTTTCTAAATTAAGAGTAAAATTTCTAATATAGTTCTACTTAAGTTTCGAACTTGCTATTTGTGTAGTATGAAAAAACTATACCTACTAAAGAAAAAAAATATTTTGTAATCGTTGTTCGCAAAACATTGTTAATTATTTACCAATGTTTTAAAAAGGTATACTAAATCTAGATTTTGCTCTAATGACCGTTAGAATTAATTCAATTAAATTCACTTATGTGTTTTTCATTTGTACCTATTTTGTATGTTTTTAAACATATAACTATAATAAATCTCCGCAGTGCAATGTCATAAAATTCACACTATCTGCTACAGTGACAATGTAAAACGTAAATTTTACGATTCATCCTATTAGTCGGGTTTATTATGGACATGCTGTTAAAATGTAACATTATCTCGTCTATATTAAATGCCACGTCGAAGACGTCGCCGTCGTCTCGACGACGCGACGTGTAGGGATATGTGACACATTGACGTTTGTGTGGATAAAAGAGATCGGGCGGGAAACATAGTAACAACATTCTTCCAATTTCCCCGTTTAATACCTGCATATCTATCCGCAACCATATATGTTTATTGTTTTATGTTTTTTAAAAAAAAAACGACATGACAGGCTGAATGGGGATGGATGTATATGACAGGCTTCCGACTTGAAAATTACACATAGGTACCTGATTTGCTTAGATTTGATTTCCTCGACCACCAATACTTAGCCGTCGATAGAATAGTTGTCGTCTATTTGGTTTAAACCAGAGGAGAGAGAGAATTTCTGAGAATGTTTGGGTGAACTTAGAGCTTACTTGAGTTTATAAGAATTCTCGCTAGCCAATCTCTATGAACCCGCTTTGACGGACTGCATTTTCATTTATTGTTCTATCGGAAACAACGTAGCCCGAGGATGAAATATAAGATATAGCCGTCTCCTAGAATTTCTACTGATCCTCCATTCTGTGCGAGTAATATCCGATTTGTTCGGGAAGTTTTCGAGGTTAGCCAGCGATAACTTTCTTCTGTAATTATTGGAAGAAATTACTGGTACGCATGAGTAGGGCATTAGTGAATTTAGAAATGTATTATGCCAATTATGAAGTTATGTACGTGACGGGACCTTTCAAAAGTTCTAAGTTTTCATTCATTCGCTTGCTTGGAAATTCGAGCATTATTTTGACAACCTTTTTCGAGATAGATAGAAATTGCTGTAAAAAAAAAAGTGTCTTTTTTTACCATGACTATGAAATACCATATCTATCGTGTTTAGCGGCCAAATAAATAGTAACTTTTCAAAGATTTTATTTAAATTTCGATTTAGCTTGCAAATAGAGCTGTTTGAAGTAAAGAAGAAACAAATGAACACAATGGCGCGTGAAAAATTATCGTTGTTCGTCATTGATTCTGTAATTTATAATTAATTTACTCAGTTAGAACATTTGCAGGCCGCGACAGTAATGTACTATAGAATAGAATAGAACATTTATTCAGTATTAAAATTGGTAAAATAATAACATAAAATCATGGAAATAATTTACAAAGGTAAGTATTATAATGTTAGATGCCTGTACTAGGATAAACCTGTATCACAGGCGGCATGAGCTCACACTTTATGGTAATTGTAGGACAATAAAAATTCTTAATTCTATAGCTTTCTAGTTCTGGTTTACTTTTGCCTCTACATTTATAAAAACATATAATAGAAGAATTACTCATTTGTTTAGGTATTACCAAGGTATTGCTAATTTTGTTGACAAATGTGACCACACGGTCACGTTTGGCATGCTCGTATGTCTTGTGATCCATCCTCTGAAATATATATTAGTGTAGGTACTACTTATTCAAAGGAACAAGGGTCACGAAATCAATATTCGACGGTCTGTGCGAGGCTTAAAGCTCTCCATACTAAAAAGGAGACCGGGAAACTTGAGGAAAAGCTTAGCCGACGGTCTGCAAAATTTTCGCGAAAATATCCTTTGTTTTTTGGTTTCAGAAAATTTCTGAACAAGGAAATTCAGTTTACTTTATACAAAGAAGTGAAAGTTAACGTTTATTCAATGAAAAGTTTTGTGTCGATTATTTATTATGTACATACCTAAATAATCTCACGCCTCTTTCCCATGGGGGTAGGCAGAAACTACAGAACACCTGTTACGATCCTTACATAATTATTATGTAAACTGTGTAACTTTTATTCATAAATAAGTAGGTAGAGACTTAGTAGCTCATATACGTGGCTGAAATATAAGATAACTTGAAGATATTCTAGAATAATCTTGCTAGTCTATTCTTGGATAATCCGATATTTCCCCGAAACCTTTCTGATCATAAAATTTCGTTAGTAGATAACCAATAAAATTACTACCCACTCCACATTCTAATATTCTTAACAAGCTCTATCCTTGGTCAAACAGAGACGAAGACCCGAATCGGTTTCTTTGAATAGTTTCCTCATTTCATATAACGTTATGGAACGCGTTATGCACACGTTTGTTTGTTTACGTACCTGTGCTCTAGCTAGGAAATAGTACGTTATTAAAAAAACCTAAAGTGCATGAGCTTGGCGCCGTCTTCGTCCGCATAGATTTCGAATTGTTCCACACAAACTTCAACACCCCAATTTATGTAATAAATGATTGTTTTGTATTTTATTTTTTTCCGATCTCAGGATTCATATTATCTTTTCACTAAAATGCAAAATAGGAGATTACAGATCCTTGTGACTTGGGAGGAGCTCGTGGCTAAGTAATAACAGCCGCACGGGTCGATCCATCAGGTTAAGCTACGCTTGCCTGGGTTGGTCCGTGGATGGGTGACCATCTTTACATACCGAGACTCCTCCATGCCTCGGAAAGCACGTTAAGCCGTTGGTCCCGGCTGTCATTTGTGGATCTTTGAGTCGTTACGGGTCGTTAGAAGCTCGAAAAGTCTGACAACCAGTCTTACCAAGGGGTATCGTATTACCCAGTTACTGGGTTGTGGAGGTCAGATAGGCAGTCGCTCCATGTAAAATACTGGTATTCAGCTGCATCCGGTTAGACTGGAAGCCAACCCCAACATAGTTGGGAAAAGGCTAGGCAGATGATGAAAGATCCTTCTGACACACAGTGTGAATGCAGTGCTCCCGAACAGACCATGGCCCACTTGTGTCAATTGTTTCTGCACCTCCACTTTAGAGGACACAAAAAACCCCACCGATACCGCGATTAACATGGTCGCCTACTGGACCCAAGTAATCTGACAAGACGTACCTATCATCGATACGAAACAAGAAGAAAAGGCCGTAATAGTAAGTACCTATTACCATTTCTAAAAGACTCTTTCTCATTTGAAATATTAGTAGGTACCTAGATCACTAGTATCGAGTAACAGTAATTAGCACTTTACTCACCAAGCTGCAAAACTGACGCATTAATTAACAGAGCTCAAGTACGCACTTAATCAATAAGTAGGGTAGGTAGTTGTCGATCGCAAGATAATTATGAAACATTTATCAAAACTGAGGGCCTAGCTAAGTGACAATCGCTTCAAAAGCGTTCCGTATTTCTACAACGACTTTGACATACTTAAGCTTTTCGATAGCTTATGTCAGTCCTATACATTTTTGCATTTTCCATCATCGTTATCGCTGATAGAATGTCACTTTGTCTAGGGCCCTTGATCTCCTCCTCCCATTCTTTAAGCCAAAGTCACTCAGATTTTTGATCAGAAACGTAATAATAAACTTGAGCGGAATAATAATTAGGTACCTATTCTATCGAAATTTTGTCGAATTTTTTTGCTTGCCGGCTTCAGCATTGCCGAAACGCTTTTCAAATAAACTTAAAATATCTTGAAGATGGTATTTTAATTTAACAGTGGCAGTGAATAATGATTTGGTAGGTAATTAGTATATTTTATCTACTCGTTTTTCATCAACGTTACGACATCAATGTTCCAGGAACTTAGACTTGAAATTGAAAACAGTCTGAAGAATATTAAAAACGATAACTTAATTAAAATTCTACTTATATATTCCTTTCTTGGGAAATAAATACTAAGCATCCTTTCAAATTATAAAAATAATCCGTTCAAATTTAACCCAAGGAACTAATAGTGTTGGGACAGCAACGGCCGCGCCAGCCGGTCTCGGTAGACGCGGTCTCTATCACGCAAACGAGGTTAGGTTAAGGAAGATTTCCTTCGAGACCGCAGCTAGAACATAAAACACATTTAAATATTACTTTGCTTTTACATATCTCCAGTAATTTGTACCGAAGCCACAAACTTAAAGAATATCGCCAGCGGTGAAAGAAGCCAAGTACATCTTTTACTTTTACTGTTTGAGACAGTGAAATCTAACTTTTTTATGGAGTCACGTAGTCTCGAAATGAAAATATAGTATTGTGCAGCTGCTGCTCCAGGCACTAACCGTAAAATATAAGAAATATGAGCCTGTACGAACGAAAAACCTATCGTATAACATTTATATGAGCTAGAAAAGTAGTTTTTGGTGCTTAATAGTTTATTTAGTTGTGAAAATATATACTTATTGAATAAGTTTCGTCAGTGATCAATAGTTGATATAGTTGTGTGTGCATAGGATTCTACATGCCATTAATTAATTTGGAGCCATTGGTCAGTACCGATACCAACCGAGGCGCACCGCATGCAAGTGAGGTTTACGTAAGTATGAGAAAACGATATGCACATAAATGTACGCCTTGCACATCAAATTGACAGTTAAGTACACAAATACCTAGAATCTGCACTACATTGTGTGTCTCACGCGAAAAATATTAAAGTTTTAGTTTCTATACTTTCATAAAAAATTACGTTACTACTTCATAACTTTTACCTTTACGAGATGAAATGTGAGATTGAAAATACGCGGCACCTATGAAAAACGTTGTATAAGTACTAAATGGCAGCCTTCACGAATAAATGATTTCACATTTGGGCATAAACCATTTTACTTAACATGGTATCATATTTTTTATCAAGCTACATTAGAGCCAAAATGAAAGGCGTATGTTTTACTACATAATACATGGAGAAAAAAAATGGAAGTATGAGTAACACTTACGAATTGTTGCCTCAAGTGCTATTACGTATCTCTTTCGACTACTCCAGACTCGGAGGGATCATAAAATATTCACAAGTATAATATACCTACTGTATCCACGTGTTCAAATAGAAAGCTCATATCGCCCGAACACGCGATCGTGCTATCATGTCTATTGTCACTAATAACTTAATTGTTTGAAAAAACGGAAGGCAATCTCCGATAGCCGAACAACGCGTTCAAGTTCGCCGAGCAAAATGAACGCGACGATCGCGTATAGATACGCCTGACGATTGCTTATACTACGGCCACGGGCAATAGGTACTACATATAACTCAAACTCAAACTCAAACTCAAAGCATTTATTTCAATTAAACCATTTACAGGCACTTTTGAATTGTCAAAGAATCGGTCAGTTAGTCAAAAAGTTGAAGCTAGTTGCCCATTCCTATATAACACACACGGACACACACATAACAACTCATAACACACACACAGTTACACATTTTAAATCATTTGCTTCAATACATTGAAACGTAAATTAATAGCCAATTACCCCGCACAAATTCGAATACCACTACCTGCCTATGTAAATAACAGTGAAGGAGAAAATGAAGATATCGTCTAGATAAACTAAGTGGCAAAAATACATAATATTGAAGCTAACTCAAAAACTACGCAAGCAAGATTAATAAATGGGACCACCTCGGAAGCATGACCTACCAAACAAAAAAAGAATCATCAAAATCGATTCATAATTGGCGGAGTAATCGCGTAACAAATATCAACAAAAAAAAAAGACACAGTTGAATTGAGAACCTTTTTGAAGAAGTCGGTTAAAAACTAACAATATTTTTACACCAAAAGGAAAATCTAACGGTATCAAAACTAACAGTCGATCAAAACAACATCACTAATTTAAATTTTCTTTTAAAAATGGAACGATATTTTTCGTATTATTTGGTTTTCTGTTCGAGATGAAAAGGTATTTTTTTTCTTTATGACGTGCAGTGGTTTCATAAGTCTACATTTTTAAAAACCTCAGTTTGTTGTCAAAAGTTCAACTAACATAGAATTTAAATTAAGTAACCAAAATGCAATATAAGTTTGGACCATTCTTTGTTTTTATTCATACAATCTGCACGTAGCATTCGTATGTATTAAATGTATTTCATGTCGAATTCCATTTATTTCATATTATTTTTAGATATTTAGTTTGGTTAAAAATACATTTACGAAGTAAAATGTCTAAAATCCTATACCTACTTTTTATATCTATTAAGGTATTCCTGAATATTTTAATAAATAAGCTGTAATCCAAGAAAACACTAATATCTAATAACATCCAGTCCAAACTTCCACTTCCTAGGATCAACAGTTTGGCCTTGCCTCAATTAATTATTCAATCAATCACTTTATCTTGGTTTATTTAGGACATATTAGTTTGTTATCTATCGTTACGTCTCAGCACCGTTCCCTGTCGTTTGCAGGTACTTTAGTTAATTAAAATAATATTATTATGGTATACCGAAATCGGTAAGGAAAATACTGTCGCATCTCATCATTCTATTATAAGCAGGATTTAAATATTTCGTTTAGGAAAATTGTAGTCTGCTGTAAATATTTTTGATATCTTTAGCTACTTATTTCTCCGTCGTAGTCTTAATTTATAACTATGAATAAATATGAAATTTTTCCATCCATTCCATCGGTCTTAAGACTATGATGGAAAAATTAAATATAAATATGAAGTTTTGGTCCAACAAAAACATCCAAATTCCAATATTTTTTTAGGAACGTGAACCGTTTGGTCTTACAGTGGGCCGCATATCGGTGGTAATACATGGAGTTGGCCTGGTGTAGTACGGAGTTCCAATAAAATTCGAGGCCAGCTTATACGGGCTGACTATGAAGTATTAATGCCATCATTATTCCACTGCGAAAAAAGGATGGTGCTAGCGGCCTGGTATAGCTCCGTCTCTCACTAACACTGGAAAAATGGTGGCATTAATACGTCGTAGTATAGGTGCTGGATAGTATTACAAACGACCCGTACAGTTGCCATTCAAGTGAATTGTTAGTTGGGTGGTATATAGCACAGAATTTCATTCACCATCTGAAACGGGTGATATCATGAAAGGTTAACACTTGATCATGCACATAGGTACAGCTTGGCAAAAAAGAGTGTGATGCGGTGACAGATGAAACTAAATATTTTACTCAGGTAATGCAGACCTATGATGTTCGCACTACTTTGCTGACAAGTGCTAGTAGGTTTTTAAGTCGGTACAAGCAGCGTTTATAACTATTTGTTTGAATTCTTTTACTCATTTCCCATTTGAAGTGACCTATATGCGGTAGTGGCGCCCTCATTTTTTCCAAAATCTTTTTTGCACAGTCGAAATTATATATGGCACCAAGATTTCGATTTTGTGAAAATATGGCACCAAAAAAAAAATCGGGTGATGTTGTGGGACACCCGGTTGGAACGAAGTTCCACACACATAACATCCACCCCTATAATCCTCTTAGGGACCTGGTACATCCACATTTCGCCAGTTATGTTTAGGTCCAATGAGAGGACGAGCCTGTTGCCATCAACCAGGTACAAATCCAGGCGAAGTTCCTTTCGCTGTATATTATGTACAGAAAAGTTCTTGTTTTGTTTTTGTAAAAACAATAAAACTACCGCAAGCCGCTTTTAAAGAACTTCGTTCCTAAGACATGACCTTACCTTTACACACAAAGAGCTAGCTTTTTGTTGAGGATATTCTTAAGATACGGCGAGTAAAAAAAATATCTCATCAATTTCAAATAAATGTTTTCAGTTATTTAAGAATATTATTTCACATCTCATTAAATTCTTCTTTATACAATGAAGCTTATAAACCCACTTAACCGAAATATCATAAATATAATTACCAACGGTATTATTATTATTATTTATTTTATTTTATTACTTTTAAGAAGGCTTACAGACTAATTACAAATAATAGGTACCTAACAACAAAACATTATCAAGTTGCTAATAACAAGCCTCCACAGATAAATAACATATTGATTATTTAAAGCAGAACAATCAGCAATTTCATAAGTATTGCCAGAAAAGAAAATACATCTCTTTACTCGAATTGCGAAAAATAAATTATGATAAAATAATTGCAAACAGCCCCTTGGGAGGCTTTAAATGTACGGATGAAGGATTAAAATACAAACAAGGATTAAAATTAAAATAAAATACAAACTACCTACAATGGAATGGTTTAAACTTTAGGTAAGTTTAAACCATTCCATTGTAGGTAGTTAATTAATTAAATAGTAGTTAATTAAACCTTCTAAAACATAATATGTTTTAGAAGGTTTAATATATTGCATTATTTTAATGTTATTTAATTAGGCACTGCTATAGATAGGTACAGTCACGGACTTTAATTGATGAGCCACCTTCAAACTTTTCAATTTTGCAATTTCATACATTCACGAGATTACACGATTAAACACGAACTCAAATCGCACGCTCGTAAACAAGATGCCAAATAAATTACTTTTAATCATAAATATTCTTATCCATAGAGGTTGACTAATAAGTTCTCAATGATAAAAAATTAAAAATAAACACAATGTTGCATTAAGATTGTCAAATCTATTTGATACCGACCTCCTTTGAATCATAGCTCATTAACTCGTTATTTCTGAAAACTTAACTGAAGACAGTGACAGTTGAAATATCAATGTCAGAGACGTTACTTTCGAACTTGTCGAAATGACTATTATTATTTCTCCGTACGCTAACTCCGTACGTTACTATCGCAACAGTAACCTAGCAACGATTCTTTATCGTTGCTAGGTTACTGTTGCTAGACCTGCAATTGGTTGACTTTGGGCAGTCACTCTGCTGTCAAGTTTGTAGTTCTGGCTCTCAGGTTAGCCAACCGGTAAAGATATGAAATATAATTTTCTTCTTCTAATACGAAGACATATGACTTTGCGTGTCGGGAACCGAATACACCCGATTTGCATTACACGGCTAAAATACGTACAGTGCCAGGTGGCTCATCAATTAAAGTTCGTGACTGTACATAAACATAGGAGTTTGTTATAAAATCACCACAAAAAATTGTTATAGGCCTAATTAATATTAAAGAGACTAAAGATCTAATTTCTTAAAATTAATTAAAATTGTAAACCTTTATTATTAACTGAGCAATATTGGTATATATATTTATAATCACGTTCTTGAAAACGGCTCGTAACGATTTCGATAAAAGTTGCATTATAGTTTGACGTTCGAAAACTGCTGATCCTCAGCCTAGTTTCAATAAATGATTTTTTATTTTGATTGATAGGATTTACGGGGGCGAAAAATTGATCTAGCTAGGTGTCATTTCTGGGAAAATTCGTTTTCTCTATTTTCCACCGAGCTGAGCGCTGTCGACCAGAGGCCCTAGACAAAGTGACATTCTATCAGCGATAACGATGATAGAAAAGGCAAATGTATAGAAATACAAAACGCTTTCGAAGCGATTGTCACTTCTCTAGGCCCTCAGGTAGGCACACCTCCAACTGTCACTAACGAGATACAACAGAATTTTAATTGTTATCCGCCTTCTAAAGGCCAATCGACAGTTGAGCGGTCTAAAAATATTTTTAATTTTCGTCCTTCAATCTAGGTGAATATTAAACCATTTCTCATAAAGCGTTTTACTTCACAAGAACATTTTTTTTTCTCTTCTCATGAAATTGTAAGACGGAATGAAAGAGGGTTGATGACAATACAACGATGAGTTACATTTGAAAGGTTTCAGAGGAGCTTCGAGTTTTGTTTCATCTCATCGGTGATTCTACAGGACATTATAAAAGACGTCGCTTCGTTAGAAACTCAAATATTTAGTACGAGACAATATTGAAGTTAGGGAGTTTTCAGAACAAACCATTTGTGAACGAGCGAGTACTGATCTCTGTTAGACGAAGTTTTGTTGTATTATCCTCGCTTTAACCGTTCTTAAGAGTGGTACAAATGGGTCATGTTTCTTGGTGTTGCTGTTTTACTTTGTGAACTTGCTGACTGGTTGTTGAGAAGTTCCAAATTATATACCTAAGTGCTTAGGTACCTACTATCAAGGAAATTAATTGTTTATTGTAAATTGACACACTGCGACAATTTGATGTCTCAACTGTCAATTTTCAAAGCACGACATTGATATTTGTTGTTAATAAGTATACAATTAATTTTCCTGACTTTACATATAGGTACCTACACTATCATGTAGTTCTTAACTTATTTCCATTGTTTTGAAATCTTTAATAGTACATGAATAAAATGAAGTCTTCAACTCAATTTTTCGGTCGTATGTATAGAATACTATATATACTTGGGTCGTATGTCAACAGGCATGGAAATGCTCATATCCGTACACACCGTATAACCGCAATATTTGGCTAAAATACCTACACATCCACCCATAATCCGCAATATCAACCGATTTTCTCTGAGTCGTCATCACACGAAGTTAGTCGCCGTTTTTATTATATTCATGTTAGTCATAAAGTCCCCGACCACTAGCCGAAAAGGTTTGTCCCGATAAACGAGAGCCAGGAGACGGGTTCACGAGCCGTGTACCGGAACATCAAAGTTTGCACTCCTTTCAAAGCTAGCAGGGTGGAACACTATTAGTACGGTACCATTCTAAAGCGGTGTGGGTGTTGTAAATAAATAAGTTGTAAATGTATATTCTTCCATTGAATAGCTGTACTGTATTGCGTAATACATTATATCTTTCACTAGTGTTTTGTGAATTACCGCATGCAGATTCTCTTTGGTTAGTTACCCCATTGAATACGATAAAATTCAGTTAGGCCCAATTCCCAATTTATTGTTCCCGTACCTACTGTGTTTGCTAATATTATTTTTTTAAAGAATCGAGTAGGAATTCTTGGATAAGTGGCTCAAGAATGCCATGTTATGAAGCAAAAATTCTAAGCTTGCTGAAGATCAAATTAATAAACTGGGGAATAGAAGCCGGGAAATAGACCCTTCCAAGAAATCCGGATTACGTGAGGAAAACATGAAAGCCCAGTTATAAACGCGGATTAATAAATAGGTTGAATTTGATTATGAATACAAATCAATTCAAAAATTTTCTTAAACCGGAGTCATCATAAAAAAACCATTCACATCACATCTGCCTAGCCTTTTCCCAACTATGTTGGGGTCGGTTTCCAGTCTAACCGGATGCAGCTGAATACCAGTATTTTACATGGAGCGACTGCCTATCTGACTTCCACAACCCAGTGACTGGGTAATACCCCTTGGCAAGCCCGAAAGTCTGACAACCCAGTCTTGCCAAGGGGTATTACCCAGTCACTGGGTTGTGGAAGTCAGATAGGCAGTCGCTCCATGTAAAATACTGGTATTCAGCTGCATCCGGTTAGACTGGAAACCGACCCCAACATAGTTGGGAAAAGGCTAGGCAGATGTGATGTGAATGGTTTTTTTATGATGACTCCGGTTTAAGAAAATTTTTGAATTGATTTGTATTCATAATCAAATTCAACCTATTTATTAATCCGCGTTTATAACTGGGCTTTCATGTTTTCCTCACGTAATCCGGATTTCTTGGAAGGGTCTATTTCCCGGCTTCTATTCCCCAGTTTATTAATTTGATCTTCAGCAAGCTTAGAATTTTTGCTTCATAACATGGCATTCTTGAGCCACTTATCCAAAAATTCCTACTCGATTCTTTAAAAAAATAATATTAGCAAACACAGTAGGTACGGGAACAATAAATTGGGAATTGGGCCTAACTGAATTTTATCGTATTCAATGGGGTAACTAACCAAAGAGAATCTGCATGCGGTAATTCACAAAACACTAGTGAAAGATATAATGTATTACGCAATACAGTACAGCTATTCAATGGAAGAATATACATTTACAACTTATTTATTTACAACACCCACACCGCTTTAGAATGGTACCGTACTAATAGTGTTCCACCCTGCTAGCTTTGAAAGGAGTGCAAACTTTGATGTTCCGGTACACGGCTCGTGAACCCGTCTCCTGGCTCTCGTTTATCGGGACAAACCTTTTCGGCTAGTGGTCGGGGACTTTATGACTAACATGAATATAATAAAAACGGCGACTAACTTCGTGTGATGACGACTCAGAGAAAATCGGTTGATATTGCGGATTATGGGTGGATGTGTAGGTATTTTAGCCAAATATTGCGGTTATACGGTGTGTACGGATATGAGCATTTCCATGCCTGTTGACATACGACCCAAGTATATATAGTATTCTATACATACGACCGAAAAATTGAGTTGAAGACTTCATTTTATTCATGTACTATTAAAGATTTCAAAACAATGGAAATAAGTTAAGAACTACATGATAGTGTAGGTACCTATATGTAAAGTCAGGAAAATTAATTGTATACTTATTAACAACAAATATCAATGTCGTGCTTTGAAAATTGACAGTTGAGACATCAAATTGTCGCAGTGTGTCAATTTACAATAAACAATTAATTTCCTTGATAGTAGGTACCTAAGCACTTAGGTATATAATTTGGAACTTCTCAACAACCAGTCAGCAAGTTCACAAAGTAAAACAGCAACACCAAGAAACATGACCCATTTGTACCACTCTTAAGAACGGTTAAAGCGAGGATAATACAACAAAACTTCGTCTAACAGAGATCAGTACTCGCTCGTTCACAAATGGTTTGTTCTGAAAACTCCCTAACTTCAATATTGTCTCGTACTAAATATTTGAGTTTCTAACGAAGCGACGTCTTTTATAATGTCCTGTAGAATCACCGATGAGATGAAACAAAACTCGAAGCTCCTCTGAAACCTTTCAAATGTAACTCATCGTTGTATTGTCATCAACCCTCTTTCATTCCGTCTTACAATTTCATGAGAAGAGAAAAAAAAATGTTCTTGTGAAGTAAAACGCTTTATGAGAAATGGTTTAATATTCACCTAGATTGAAGGACGAAAATTAAAAATATTTTTAGACCGCTCAACTGTCGATTGGCCTTTAGAAGGCGGATAACAATTAAAATTCTGTTGTATCTCGTTAGTGACAGTTGGAGGTGTGCCTACCTGAGGGCCTAGAGAAGTGACAATCGCTTCGAAAGCGTTTTGTATTTCTATACATTTGCCTTTTCTATCATCGTTATCGCTGATAGAATGTCACTTTGTCTAGGGCCTCTGGTCGACAGCGCTCAGCTCGGTGGAAAATAGAGAAAACGAATTTTCCCAGAAATGACACCTAGCTAGATCAATTTTTCGCCCCCGTAAATCCTATCAATCAAAATAAAAAATCATTTATTGAAACTAGGCTGAGGATCAGCAGTTTTCGAACGTCAAACTATAATGCAACTTTTATCGAAATCGTTACGAGCCGTTTTCAAGAACGTGATTATAAATATATATACCAATATTGCTCAGTTAATAATAAAGGTTTACAATTTTAATTAATTTTAAGAAATTAGATCTTTAGTCTCTTTAATATTAATTAGGCCTATAACAATTTTTTGTGGTGATTTTATAACAAACTCCTATGTTTATGTACAGTCACGAACTTTAATTGATGAGCCACCTGGCACTGTTCGTATTTTAGCCGTGTAATGCAAATCGGGTGTATTCGGTTCCCGACACGCAAAGTCATATGTCTTCGTATTAGAAGAAGAAAATTATATTTCATATCTTTACCGGTTGGCTAACCTGAGAGCCAGAACTACAAACTTGACAGCAGAGTGACTGCCCAAAGTCAACCAATTGCAGGTCTAGCAACAGTAACCTAGCAACGATAAAGAATCGTTGCTAGATTACTGTTGCGATAGTAACGTACGGAGTTAGCGTACGGAGAAATAATAATAGTCATTTCGACAAGTTCGAAAGTAACGTCTCTGACATTGATATTTCAACTGTCACTGTCTTCAGTTAAGTTTTCAGAAATAACGAGTTAATGAGCTATGATTCAAAGGAGGTCGGTATCAAATAGATTTGACAATCTTAATGCAACATTGTGTTTATTTTTAATTTTTTATCATTGAGAACTTATTAGTCAACCTCTATGGATAAGAATATTTATGATTAAAAGTAATTTATTTGGCATCTTGTTTACGAGCGTGCGATTTGAGTTCGTGTTTAATCGTGTAATCTCGTGAATGTATGAAATTGCAAAATTGAAAAGTTTGAAGGTGGCTCATCAATTAAAGTCCGTGACTGTACCTATCTATAGCAGTGCCTAATTAAATAACATTAAAATAATGCAATATATTAAACCTTCTAAAACATATTATGTTTTAGAAGGTTTAATTAACTACTATTTAATTAATTAACTACCTACAATGGAATGGTTTAAACTTACCTAAAGTTTAAACCATTCCATTGTAGGTAGTTTGTATTTTATTTTAATTTTAATCCTTGTTTGTATTTTAATCCTTCATCCGTACATTTAAAGCCTCCCAAGGGGCTGTTTGCAATTATTTTATCATAATTTATTTTTCGCAATTCGAGTAAAGAGATGTATTTTCTTTTCTGGCAATACTTATGAAATTGCTGATTGTTCTGCTTTAAATAATCAATATGTTATTTATCTGTGGAGGCTTGTTATTAGCAACTTGATAATGTTTTGTTGTTAGGTACCTATTATTTGTAATTAGTCTGTAAGCCTTCTTAAAAGTAATAAAATAAAATAAATAATAATAATAATACCGTTGGTAATTATATTTATGATATTTCGGTTAAGTGGGTTTATAAGCTTCATTGTATAAAGAAGAATTTAATGAGATGTGAAATAATATTCTTAAATAACTGAAAACATTTATTTGAAATTGATGAGATATTTTTTTTACTCGCCGTATCTTAAGAATATCCTCAACAAAAAGCTAGCTCTTTGTGTGTAAAGGTAAGGTCATGTCTTAGGAACGAAGTTCTTTAAAAGCGGCTTGCGGTAGTTTTATTGTTTTTACAAAAACAAAACAAGAACTTTACCATTGAATACGATAAAATTCAGTTAGGCCCAATTCCCAATTTATTGTTCCCGTACCTACTGTGTTTGCTAATATTATTTTTTTAAAGAATCGAGTAGGAATTCTTGGATAAGTGGCTCAAGAATGCCATGTTATGAAGCAAAAATTCTAAGCTTGCTGAAGATCAAATTAATAAACTGGGGAATAGAAGCCGGGAAATAGACCCTTCCAAGAAATCCGGATTACGTGAGGAAAACATGAAAGCCCAGTTATAAACGCGGATTAATAAATAGGTTGAATTTGATTATGAATACAAATCAATTCAAAAATTTTCTTAAACCGGAGTCATCATAAAAAACCATTCACATCACATCTGCCTAGCCTTTTCCCAACTATGTTGGGGTCGGTTTCCAGTCTAACCGGATGCAGCTGAATACCAGTATTTTACATGGAGCGACTGCCTATCTGACTTCCACAACCCAGTGACTGGGTAATACCCCTTGGCAAGACTGGGCTGTCAGACTTTCGGGCTTCTGACAACCCGTAACGACGGCTTAACGTGCTTTCCGAGACACGGAGTTTCGATATGTAAAGATGGTCACCCATCCACGTACCAGCCCCGGCAAGCGTAGCTTAACATGATGGATCGACCCGTGCGGCTGTTATTACTTAGCCACGAGCTCCTACTCCTACTCCATAAAAAACCATTGAGAAAACAGATATTCATTGAGATCTAGCATAGATTCTCAGTTTGATTAGAAATCGAGCGCCCTACGGCTATACCGTGCCTTAGTTATCTACCCATGTATTGAAGGAATATTATCGAGTACGTATTCAGTAACACTTGAAGGGACACGTTTCCTCCCACGCCACACTAATCCTTTCACGAGAATCCATACGATCTTTTGACTTGAACTCTACACATGAATATGAAACAGTTTCGTAACTTGTACAGTCAGCAAAACAGATAGGTATGCAGACCATTACACCTTTTTTTGAACCGGAGTGGTAGATGTGACGAGTGGTCAATATTTTCATTCTAGTATCGTGTACAGACGCAAATGAATATTGCCTGAGTTGGAAACATATTTACTTATATTATATCCTCCACCTATATAAATAAGTTTAGACACGCAAATTAGTCCGGCGCAAACCTGGGCAGTTAGCCTTTATACCTGCTGCCTAACTGCCGACGTCGGAGATGACTGATGCATATTTTACAACGAGTGTCATTTTCTCATACAGTTCTTAGGAGAGGAGATGTTCAAACATGTTTATTTCTAACCTGCATACCAAACTCTGTTGTCTACTGTACCCATTCTTGAACACCTAATACCACAGTGGTTTGTGTGATGGGACTGCGAATAGTAATTGTTCGTCGCCGCGTCGGTAGAAGCAATCAAGTTTGAATGCAAGTTGGGTTGAAGCCCGTAGCGCGATAGTGTTCGCACGTAACAATGAAATACGGTTCCGCATTAAGGTCATAGCACACATATCAACTCCGAAACGGATCGTAATCGTTTCAACTCGAGCTGTTTAGTATTCTTTGTATGAACCCTACTGAAAAGCACACTAATCGGAATCGTAACGTGAACGATTCGCCTCGGTACAAGCTCATGAACCGCGGTGTGGCGCGTGGTCAACCAGCGGTCCCCGCGTTTAGGGCTCGTCGTCCCCGCCATTACGCCTCTCCGTCGCCGCGCTAGCGTCTCTTCGTCCACCCTTGCCCCCTCACACCTCCGTCCATGTGGACGGGATGAAAACAATTCATATGTATATTTGAAATTACACTTTTACACAAAGCGGCTTAATTAAATGCTTAAAGATTACGTCCTTGCGAAGACTTGCACACAGATCGACCGCTATTAAGGTTTTCAAACTAAATATGGATATACCTACTACATGGAACGATACAACCTTAGTAAACAACAATATTCCGAGATAACACTAAGTAGCTGGCAGACTTTCAGCTTTGTATACATTTCGAAGAATAGAATTTAATTCATTTAATTCTGAGTTTATGTTATAGGTACTACTTAGAAGGTCCTTTTAAAGCCGTTAGCACGGGTTGCGTTGAGATGCGAAAACATTGCGATAACAGAAAATAATGTATGAAAAAGTATCGCGTTTTTCAGCGGAGTACAGTGGACCTCGCTAAACCGCACAACTTTTAGTTTCACATAGTTACGACTGCATCCAACCAATACGAACATTTATTTGGTTAGGCAAAAAACTACCAACTAAAATATTGAAGTTTAATTTAAATACTCCCGAAATTAAACCGAATCGGTGATGAAGACTATATTTCCGATCTTAATTATTATTATTATTATATTATATACTTTTATTTCGGACCAAAGAATCCATATAGTGTTAGTAACATACAAAAGCTTACTATCTAGTGTTAGTACCTATCACCCTCCCCACAAACTGCTTCATTATCTGAGAGCTGAAGCTCTCTCCTACAGTCCTCAGGATGCTGTTGTGCCTTAATGCCTTGAATATAATTTATAACATACTACCAGCCAGCTAGACTGCACTACTTCGGCGTCGACCACGAGAACCAATTTATCTTTATTAGCTGTACCACTTCGAGGTTTCAGGGCAGTGTTCCTACTTTATTGTCTTCGTTTATTGCGAAAGGTTAATCCGAAAGTCCTTGTTTACTGGTTACAGGAATAAATCGTGAGCCGGGACTAGTTTGAACTTACATTGCGAGTTTACTATAAGTATTTTATGACTGGAAGTCTAAGTAATATCGGCCAAGAACATTCTCACTTATATTATAAATGCGAAAGTGAGTTTGTTTCTTTACTTGTTTGTTACGCTTTCACGCTAAAAGGGCTGAATTGATTTGGATGAAATTTGGCACATGGGTAGATCATGACCTGGAATAGGACATAGGATACTTATTATCCCGATATTCTCACGGGATCCAAACTTACGAGGTTGAAACAGCTGGTTTCCTATAAAAATTTTGATCTTAGGGTGAAGACCACTCTGCCAGGGTTGCGGGAAAGTCCGAAAGGGATAAAAAAAAAGGGGTGAATTCCTCTTTTTTGCATGAATGTAGGAACTTGCACTTCTATCATCTAAGTGACATATCAATATTTAGATCAAGATCAATTTACTTAAACAAGTCATAACTAACCATTCCTAAAACCCAATAGTAGAACCTGTCGTCCTACGCAACGCGGTCATTAAAATGCAATCTGTAAACTCTTTTTGATCATAACTGTTCTACGAAAATATTCTCTTTGTAAATTAAAAGCGAATTGCAATTAGCCAATCGCAGAATTAATTTTAACGGCACAGTTTTAAAAGTTCGTTTGAACCGTTATTAATATAACTAATGGACTTCAAATAATTGAAGCTTCAAAAACAATTAATTTATTGTCATGTCAATGAATCTAACTGCACTATTATTTTAAAAATACCATCACTTTCTAGCAAATTCCAATTTGATTCGAATACCAATAATTGTTATATGTCACTTGTCTTCGTTATAAAAATGAAATACATATTTCATTTGAAAACTGCTTCATCAGATTTATGCCAACTACAAAAACTAATACAATAAATACTAAAAGGAACTTACAAAAAAACTCATTTTATTAGTTGCTGGGTTTTGGTCGACATTTATTTAGATATGTGGAATCATCGATACGATGAAAACAATAATTAACACAAGCCCAGACGACAAACACAATAATTAACTACAGAGTCAAGACAAGATTGCAAACACAATAATTAACTACAAAGACATGACAAGATTGCAAACATAATAATTAACTACAAAGACAAGACAAGATTGCAAACACAATAATTAACTACAGAGTCAAGACAATATTGCAAACACAATAATTAACTACAAAGACAAGACAAGATTGCAAACACAATAATTAACTACAGAGTCAAGAAAAGATTGCAAACACAATAATTAACTACAAAGACAAGACAAGATTGCAAACACAATAATTAACTACATAGTCAAGACAAGATTGAAAACACAATAATTAACTACAAAGACAAGACAAGATTGCAAACACAATAATTAACTACAGGGTCAAGACAAGATTGCAATCACAATAATTAACTACAGAGTCAAGACAAGATTGCAAACACAATAATTAACTACAGAGTCAAGACAAGATTGCAAACACAATAATTTACTACAAAGACAAGACAAGATTGCAAACACAATAATTAACTACAGGGTCAAGACAAGATTGCAAACACAATAATTAACTACAGAGTCAAGACAAGATTGCAAACACAATAATTAACTACAGAGTCAAGACAAGATTGCAAACACAATAATTAACTACAGAGTCAAGACAAGATTGCAAACACAATAATTAACTACAGAGTCAAGACAAGATTGCAAACACAATAATTAACTACAGAGTCAAGACAAGATTGCAAACACAATAATTAACTACAGAGTCAAGACAAGATTGCAAACACAATAATTAACTACAAAGACAAGACAAGATTGCAAACATAATAATTAACTACAAAGACAAGACAAGATTGCAAACACAATAATTAACTACAAAGACAAGACAAGATTGCAAACACAATAATTAACTACAGGGTCAAGACAAGATTGCAAACACCATAATTAACTACAGAGTCAAGACAAGATTGCAAACACAATAATTAACTACAGAGTCAAGACAAGATTTCAAACACAATAATTAACTACAGAGTCAAGACAAGATTGCAAACACAATAATTAACTACAGAGTCAAGACAAGATTGCAAACACAATAATTAACTACAGAGTCAAGACAAGATTGCAAACACAATAATTAACTACAGAGTCAAGACAAGATTGCAAACACAATAATTAACTACAGAGGCAAGACAAGATTGCAAACACAATAATTAACTACAGAGTCAAGACAAGATTGCAAACACAATAATTAACTACAGAGTCAAGACAAGATTGCAAACACAATAATTAACTACAGAGTCAAGACAAGATTGCAAACACAATAATTAACTACAAAGACAAGACAAGATTGCAAACATAATAATTAACTACAAAGACAAGACAAGATTGCAAACACAATAATTAACTACAGGGTCAAGACAAGATTGCAAACACAATAATTAACTACAGAGTCAAGACAAGATTGCAAACACAATAATTAACTACAGAGTCAAGACAAGATTGCAAACACAATAATTAACGACAGAGTCAAGACAAGATCGCAAATACAATAATTAACGACAGAGTCAAGACAAGATCGCAAATACAATAATTAACTACAGAGTCAAGACAAGATTGCAAACACAATAATTAACTACAGAGTCAAGACAAGATTGCAAACACAATAATTAACTACAGAGTCAAGACAAGATTGCAAACACAATAATTAACTACAGAGTCAAGACAAGATTGCAAACACAATAATTAACTACAGAGTCAAGACAAGATCGCAAATACAATAATTAACTACAGAGTCAAGACAAGATTGCAAACACAATAATTAACTACAGAGTCAAGACAAGATTGCAAACACAATAATTAACTACAGAGTCAAGACAAGATTGCAAACACAATAATTAACTACAAAGACAAGACAAGATTGCAAACACAATAATTAACTACAGGGTCAAGACAAGATTGCAAACACAATAATTAACTACAGAGTCAAGACAAGATTGCAAACACAATAATTAACTACAGAGTCAAGACAAGATTGCAAACACAATAATTAACTACATAGTCAAGACAAGATTGCAAACACAATAATTAACTACAGAGTCAAGACAAGATTGCAAACACAATAATTAACGACAGAGTCAAGACAAGATCGCAAATACAATAATTAACGACAGAGTCAGGACAAGATCGCAAATACAATAATTAACTACAGAGTCAAGACAAGATTGCAAACACAATAATTAACTACAGAGTCAAGACAAGATTGCAAACACAATAATTAACTACAGAGTCAAGACAAGATTGCAAACACAATAATTAACTACAGAGTCAAGACAAGATCGCAAATACAATAATTAACTACAGAGTCAAGACAAGATTGCAAACACACTAATTAACTACAGAGTCAAGACAAGATTGCAAACACAATAATTAACTACAAAGACAAGACAAGATTGCAAACACAATAATAACTACAGAGTCAAGACAAGATTGCAAACACAATAATTAACTACAGAGTCTAGACAAGATTGCAAACACAATAATTAACTACAAAGACAAGACAAGATTGCAAACACAATAATTAACTACAGAGTCAAGACAATATTGAAAACACAATAATTAACTACAAAGACAAGACAAGATTGCAAACTCAATAATTAACTACAGGGTCAAGACAAGATTGCAAACACAATAATTAACTACAAAGACAAGACAAGATTGCAAACACAATAATTAACTACAAAGACAATATAAGATTGCAAACACAATAATTAACTACAGAGTCAAGACAAGATTGCAAACACAATAATTAACTACAGAGTAAAGACAAGATTGCAAACACAATAACTAACTACAAAGACAAGACAAGATTGCAAACACAATAATTAACTACAGAGTCAAGACAAGACTGCAAACACAATAATTAACTCCAAAGACAAGACAAGATCGCAAATACAATAATTAACTATATTTTCCCATATTGTTAATGGCGAACTATCAAACTACGAAATCTTTTTGATACCTACAGTCTTAAAAACATTAAACAATGAAATTAAAACTAATTAATAGACTTCTTTGTTTTAAGATTAATCATTTTGACGAGCCTCAAAAGAATTAGCCGACCCTCCTGTAAGGCTTTGTTTCACTGATTATAAGCGGCACACTGCAAAACTTTCTTGCCATCTTAAATTTTGAAGCGCTTTTTACCACCTTTTATCTTCCTAAAACTTAAAAGAACGTCAAGGTTAACCTAAACAACTCTTGCTACGACGAATATGAAATAAAAAGGTTTAAAAGGTTCATCGTCAGTTGAAAGTAAACGAATTTTGGTTTAAATGAAGTAAAACATAAAACAGGATAAGTAGGCACTTAAAGGGCATAAAATCTCATGAATATTTTATCTTGGTTCATTTTATTGAATTTATGTAGGAACTTTAAGATAATTTAACCTTTCAAAAGTGTTGTTTAAGTTTATCTTGTTTATAGTCAGAGTTATTAGACAATTATAAGTTTGATACCGCTTTGTCTTTATTTAAGAGAGCAGGCATATTTTCCGCTTGTCAATTTCATTCAAGAGCGCACATAGTACGACACGTACTGACCCAATTCCTGAAGAAATATTGCCGCAATGATCCGGTGTACGTGTTCGTGTTATTGTATAAATATACCTACATAGGTCTCGTTTTTTTTTACTCGGTTGATTCTCAGTTTCTAACAAAAATAAAAGAGGTTTTGCAATTTTGGAAAAAAATCGTAATCCGAGATTTATAATACATTTTACAAGGAGTAACAAAAATGGTGTTGGATCTGAAAAGGGGCCGTTGTACTCATTATTACGATTACTGAAATCGCGAAAACAATTTATTTTTTTCAGGTCCATCACCATTTTAATAAAATTCCTTGCAATTCCTTAAAACATAAAGCCAACAACACATTTAGAAATATGTAGATACATATTTCTAAATGTGAGTTCGTGTTGAAGACATCCTTTATCTACCTTGTTTACTATTTATTATATTCATTCGTTCAACTTTCAGTCGTAAACATATTCACCGCAGGATTGAGGCAAAAGTTGGTACTTTAGCAACATTGTAAAATAAAACAACGATGTCATGTAAGGTCGGGTATTACATATCTTTTAACAGCTTTAACAAAGTGTGATACGCCATTGTAGGTTCTTAACTGTTTGTTAAGTAGATTATGAGAAAGTTAACTTTCTAAAGTAGAAACATATTGTTAACAGTCAGAACTTTCTGTAAATAATAAGTTTAGCGCAAAAGTTGGGGTTCTCACGCCAATTTGTAAATGAAGGTGGAAATTCGTCGCGTGCTTTTTCATTTTCACTATTGTGTTTATTAAAACCCTACTTTTGCTGTTACAGAATCAAAGTAAGTTTTTAATACTATGCAGAAACGGCTTAATTGACCCGTCACATCGTAGAGATGTTACCGACAGCCAATCAAACTGAAAGCAGAGGAGCAGAATGAGTAACAAAAGTACATTTTTCAGTCAATAGCTCAAAAATGTCATCCCTTTTACGTTTAAAACGCAAGTCTTGCAATTTTTTGTTAACCTGCAGCACTTTTGAATTGGTACCTCTGTTGTGCAGTAACTAAGGTTGCCATAAAAAAAGAGGAAACGGAATTGACACCACACAGCTCACGGAGGTTTTCGACTTTAATGAAGACCTCTAACTAGAACGGTTCAAAGCACGTAAAAGCGCATGAAATTCGTCACAAGCCTTTTGTAGGTCATCACCGCGAAACTGACTTTTTGAAACCACTGAAAATGTTACTTTATTTTCATCTCCCATTGCGCCATCTACAACCCGATTCAAACTTAATGTCGGCTCGGAATATAAGGCGAGTCATTGCGCAGTAATGAATTCATGTGTCAGCGGGGGTGAAGGGTGGGTCACTGCGCTGCGAGTAGCTTACTTCCGAGCCGCCATTAAATTTGAATCGAACTGTCCCAGTTAAAATGAATGGGGTTCCATGTCTTTTCGCAGCCATTTTTTTTAGCGAAAATATATGGTAGCAAAAAAAGTGCCTACAGCATTTCTTGGTTGTTTTTGAGTCAGAAAATATGCCATTATCACAAATTTCTAATTTCTCAGTTCCCGACCGTTTTTGCAGCAGTGGTGGCCCAGTGGTAACGGCCGCGACTTATGAGTTGTAGGTCGTAGGTTCGAACCCCGACAGGCGCTTTACTTTGTGTAAATAATTTCATCACCACTGCTCTCAAAACGGTGAAGGAAAACATCGTGAGGAAACCGGCATGTCTTAGAACCAAAAATTCGAAGACATGTGACATCTACCAACCCGCACTGGGCCCGCGTGGTGGATTACGGCCCACTCCCTCTCATAGAGAGGAGGCCTGTGTCCCAGCAGTGGGAACATTATAGGCTGATTATGTGTGATGTGACCGTTTTTACACCCTTGGCTTTGAAATACAGTAGGTACATGACACTTTTCAGGGCGGATACGAGGAGACGGTGGATACGTCTTAAGTGGACATGTGGTACCATAAGATGTTATGGGACACCATAATAATGATTATACCAACCACTAGCTACCTAAAACAATTCCCAACATGAATTGAATCCCACGTATTAGTTATTTTGGATATTGGTATAGGCGCTTCATCTGAGCTTCGGTGGGGCTCAATCAATTCATTTCGCAGTTCGGCTGATTGCTAAACCAAAAGTGTATGTATAGTTCGTTAGTGTTGTGCTCCCCAAGTCTCTGCATTAATTTTGTGTTGTTTGCGCGGTTATTCTGCCAATTTGATGCCGCATCCGGCGCTAATCTATTGGCACTCTGAATTTCCATACGGAAAATACACTTAAAATAACGCCTATACAGGAGTGATTTACTCCTAGTGCACCCTTATTTCGCCAGTATTGTATAAGTTCTATGCAATAGGCGTCGAGCATATTGCCATCAACCGGGCACAAATCCAGATTCCGGCCTGTTACTGAGAAATTCCGGAAATACCCAATAACACTTCGCCCGAGCCGGGAATCGATCCCGAATGCTCCGCAGTAGAACTCGCGACCACTAGACAAACGAGGCAGTCATACAAAACAATTATCTTATTTTTTTTTTTTTTAATATATGCAGAACAACATAATTTGCTATGTATTCATTAATCGCAAACATTTCTATTCATGGAACTCATTAGTTTAGTTCCAATGTTATAATTTCAAAATTCGTTATGCCTACGCGGTTCCGTGTTACATGATGTTAACAAATGGCTGACAGCAATCCACATTTACACACAAAGTACCACAGAGATAGACTACGGAGGCAGAAGCGTGTATAAACATTTATTCTGAAACAAATTTTATGTTTCACCCAAAAATAATGTATGCACGAGATAAATTCTGTATTATTTACGACTTCATTAGGCTGTAATAGTAAAAATAACAATTCAAAATGTAGTAAAGCATTTAATTCAGCTTATATTTTAGCTAAGCAAACCTAAGCTACAAGTAGAACCAGTCAAATTAGGTTAATTGTGCGAGTTTTAAAATAATTACGTGTTGGTAATTAATTTTGTTAGTCCTTTTTCTTAGTTCGTTCGAAATGAGCACGTATTTGTAGATCGTGTTGGTGTTGCCAGGTGAGTGAACCTGTAATGTAAAAGTTGTTCTTCAGCGGAGACACGGACAGTGCGGCCATTACTCCTACGACCCGCAGGCTCCACTTTATTAAACGGCACTTACTCAACCGACGACGGCGCTGTCCACCTCAAGACCTCACGATCAATTCTTGTCTTAGCTTTTGTAAAGTCTATTTTTATCAATTAACCTCTTTCAGGTAACGTATGGCCCTGCACCCTAATCGCGTCATACACGATCAAACCATTTTGAAAGAAATGGCGCATCCAGTTCTTCATAAGTTCGAAAAAAAATCTGCTCTGCAACTTGACGTAATGAATGTTGTTGAACTGTCAAATGAAACGAATTAATCTTAACCATTTACCGAAAATGTATTACGCAATTTAATAATTGGTCGTTTAATTTGGTTACGATCAATAGCATAGTTAACCCCTCAGCAGTACGAATGTTGTCGTTACATTAAATTTTATATAATTCCGATAGAGCCTAAATTACTGTTAGGCTGTATCGGAATTATATAAAATTTAATTCAAAATTGGTACTTAAAATAATCATAATTTTCATTTGTATGTATTTTAATTACATATTTCAATACATTTTATACAGTATCAAAGGAATATATCGGATTCAACTCAGTTTCATTGACCATAGAATACCTAACGTGAAGCCTCACAACTACATTCAGCTTTAATCGTACTGGACTAGGCTACCCGAATAATTGATCTTAATCGAATGGTCCTTCGCAGAACGGAAAACAATGAGTTCTGAGTCTTAGGCGTAAATTAAATTTTACGTACCTACCTAACGTTGAATAATCAATGTTTAGGGGCTAATATTTAAAGAACAAGTAAAAACTACAAATCGGGAAATAATGGTGGCTCAGTAGAGGAAAGCAGTGGTGGCCCTCTAGCCCCGACTTATGTGTTGGTCGGGAGTTCGGATCCAAGTAAACATTTTACTGTGTGTTATTTATTTCATAACCACTGCTCTCAAAACGATGAAGGAAAATATCTAGAGAAACCGGCAAGTTTTAGAACCAAAAATTCGACAAAGTTATTATATATAATATAAATTCGAGTCGAAAAGACTTGTGTGATGTGGCATCCACCAAACCGCTACGGGCCCGCGTGGATGCCCCACAGAGAGGAGGCCTGTGTCACAGCAGTTGGAAAGTTAAAAACCAATCATTTTATGTATTAAGTCCAAGAAGATTAGGCACATAAAACTAGGTTCCCCGGTCGCGAAGCTGGCAGCAAGTGAGGTTAATATCTTGTTTTAAATTCTTCTCTTTTCTTGTCTAGGTAGATTCCGATATGATTTATGCTACACAATAATGCTGTTAGTAACAAAAAGATGAAAACAGAACTTATCAGCTCTGCTATCAACCTATTGGTTAATCTTTTTGACTATCGTTCACGGTGCGGCAGACAAATGAAGGAAGAGGAGGGTCCTTATATGAATACCTACACCAAACACACACAGAACACACACACACACAGTGAATCATGACAAAGAGCCACAGAAGCGAGTCAGACAAGACATGAGAAAAAGCCCAAATAAAAAAAACAAAAGACTGTGACTCCCCGCGGGTATATTTACGAAAATATATAAAAAAATCACAAATCTAGGTCTAGCATTATTAGTTTTACATTCGTAAGGAAACCGATATGATACCTGAGACATATTTCTCGAAGGGAGCAGCCAGGTTTATGAGCGGCTTTAAAACTCTGACACCAGGATCACTAACCACACGATAAGAAGAGATTAGTTTTAAAGTGGACCTCATTTTCTCAGTCGACTGAATACTGCGCTGATTGAGGGCTGAAAATACGATGTAATTCGATTCTTTCACCCCAAGTGAACGCGTAAGCCGGCGGTGTGACCTAATTAGAAACACATCTTCCGGGAACTGATACAACCTCAAGGATTAACGTACAAGACTATTTATACTAAGCCCTAGTAACATTGCCCACGTAGTTAGACAAGAATACGCACAGAATTGCATCTTCTGTAGGATGATAGGATTCGCAGAAAAATGGACTCATGTTCATAAATCGCAAAAAACGTAAGAAAATTATTTGAATTTCCGGGCAAGCTTAGCGCATCCCCCACATGGCTTATACTTTATTATCTATTCGAAAACGGCTGCACCGATTTGGATAATTCGTAATTTTTTTGTTTTGTTCGTTATTCTCAGGTTTGTACGTAAGGTAGGTAGGGTAGGTAGGTAGGTAGGTAGGTAGGTAGGTAGGTAGGTAGGTAGGTAGGTAGGTAGGTAGGCAGGTAGGTAGGGCAGGTAGGGTAGGTAGGGTAGGTAGGTAAGGTAGGTAGGAAGGTAGGTAGGGTAGGCAGGTAGGTAGGTAGGGTAGGTAGGTAAGGTAGGTAGGAAGGTAGATAGGGTAGGCAGGTAGGTAGGTAGGTAGAGTAGGTAGGTAGGTAGGTAGGGCAGGTAGGGTAGGGCTTTGCACTATACGTTAATACTCATACGCACTTGCCATAGCTTATGCAAACTACTCTGATCCGTGCTTTATGATACATAAAAAAGCTTATTCTTTCCTCGGAACCACACGGACGATATTAATTCCGTGTGCAAAATTTAAATCGACACGCTTCGACAATAAAACGAAATTATAAAATAGGTCAAATGAAATTGCTAGAGTGGTTCATTTTTTTCCATTTTGGTTAACCAACCTTAACGGAAAAAGAAACCTATTCATAGGTAACTGAAGTATAATTAATTAGTATTCAATAGGTAGGTACTTCGAAATGGGGACGCAATTTTTTCACTACCTCTGTTAGAAGGGTCTCAAATATATTAAATTTCAGAAATGGGTAAGCAATGTACCGTAAATATTAAGTGAAAATAACGGTTGTTTAGGCGTGTGGTTTTTATGCGTATATTTTTTTTTTCTGTGTAGACTTTCTGTGTAGCCCTGGCCCTGGCTTGTACTAGGAGTTCCTGTTAAATAAAAGCATGACTATAAAAATGGGAACAGATTGTTTCATAAATAATGCATACTGACAACACCATTGTCCCGATATCTAGATTGCAATTTTATCAATAACACAGTTTAACTGCATATTTCTAACTTTTTCTGTTAGATATTAAGACTATTCAATGTACGACAAAGTCCTCCAAATTCTAGAAGTTAATTGTTAAACCAGTGTACCGAGTATAAACCTCCAACTGTCATTAACGAGACACAATAGAATTTTAATTATTATCGGCCATTAGAAGGCCAATCGACAGTTGAGCGGTACTAGAATGTTTTAAACGTTACTTTATTTGCAACCTTGCCTTCATTTGGCAGGATTTGTATTTTTTGGAATAATTTACTTAAATTATTTACAAAATATTTTTTTCTCTACAAGTATATAAATCTGTGCTATCTTTTAAGGCTGGCGAAATATCAGTCTGGTAAGGGCACTCAATGTGAAAGTCTAGAGCCAACACTTCGCAATGGAAGAAAATAAATGGTCATTGCCTGGCTCTACGAGACCGCTACGAAACTGCTACGCCAAGCTTGCGTAGCAGCGTAGCCCATTTATTTGCGGCGAAACTTTTGCAATGTTTACGCAATGTTTTTTTATATCTTGATTAAGTATGTGGTAGATTTAATAAATATTCAATCACGTTTTCGCTTACCAAAAAATGTTTTACTGAATTCCATGAAATTCAAAATATGGTAAAGAATAAAATATAAGCAAAAGGATTTTATTGCGCAAATACTCGTAAATTATTCATTTAATTTTACATGCGACTTATTCGCTTGCATAACGTTGTGGTCAGTCACCGTGGTTCGTTTCTCTTTAATTAAATAATTTATTTGTATCCTACGTTACTGTACGAATTTCCTGCGAAGCGAATTTCACGGATGATAATTTATAGTGTACTGGTATTTAGCTTCATATCACTTGTGGTGTTTCGTGTTACGTCTAACTTCGATTTGGTTGATTAGGAATATCAAATATCTTTCCTAATTCGATACATCGCTGTTACATAATAATTATCATCTATATCACACATACATAAGTACACATATAGATATTATAAGTTGTAGTCGTTTTTAATGTCTGTCTGTGTGATCGCTTATTTCTTCTAAACTACAAAATGGATTTAGAGGGGGTTATTACTATCTTTTAGAGAATTTATTTCGGGAGGTTTTTGTGTATGACACATTAGCTTAGATATAGCACGGAAATCTCGATGCCTTGACATGGTACCACATCAGTAGATTGCACGCGTGCGAAACATGGGTGGGTTTCAAAATATAAAGCCAAGTATGTAGTACATAGATGTAGAACAATTTTCTGTCTATGTTAGGGTTTATCTCGGATGAAGCAACCGTCTGTGTTTTAGTAGGGTTAGGTCTGTAATCCGTGGCGGTTTATTAAAAGAAAAAGAATGGAAATCTTTGTAACAGGATCACTTTTAAAGTCAGGGTTCCTTACCAATACAAATTTCGTCCTTCAAATTCGTATTACGTTATATTATGACCATTAATATTTATAAGTGAATCAAACCTAGCTTATTTGCAAAAATATTTGTTTCGTTTTAAATTACCTACATTTGCTTCTTTAACGTTCCTTCTGTGATAATGTTCCGCTCTTACAAGAAAATAGCAAAAAGATCTAAACAAATGCCGCTCGCCCTTGCCTAGCCTACGGCTGACGCGAAGATTAGACAATCGTATCTTCATTTGTACTTAGAACAAAAGAAAGAAACAAAATAAAACATAACCTAACCATGACAAAATTCGGCTATGTTCCACGAACGTCTTGAGTTTTCCTAGAATTAAGGAAACAATGCGGGGTAATTGCGTAACACACTTAAATAGCAATAACTTTCATTTTGACAGTTAATTACGTAGCGCTTCGATAGGAAGATCACCGTTGCAGTTGCAGTTACACCAATAGATAGGGCAATAGCGCATTTGCGGCCAGGTCACAGTGGCTAGCGAGATAATGGAGCGCGCGCACCTAGCCGCATGCGACCAGCGGCCACACCGAGTCATGGCGGCCTTCAAGATCGAAGCGACGCATCTGCGGCCCGTGGTCGGTCGCTGTGAGCGGCGACCTATGAGATCAAATTGAATTGTGGATAAACGTGCAGTGTGCGCGCCGCCGGACGTGTTGTGTACGCTGTATTTGCAAATGACGATTGTAGCAGCGGTTTTGGTCGCATGCTTGGTCGCGTCCCTTGCGGCCGGGTTGCGCGTCATGGCCACGCGTCATGACAATATCAAATCGCCGATGCAGCAGTGACGTCAATCGATGGTGCAATCTAATTTGAATCATTATTTTTCTAAGAATAATAATATTCCATATTTTAACTTCGACTATATTTTTAAGAATAGGCATTCCATATTTCTATTTCGCGTGGAATGAATATTCGTAGGATTGTAATTAATTTTATTCATGAAGAGTTATAAAAATCATGACGGTATTTTTTCGATCCTCCGGCTGTTGTACACGAAATTAGTTCAACAACTTTCGTGTGTAATTTACGTTGTCGAGCAGACGAATTTCAAACCTATAAAGCAATGGATTAGAAATTTCATTCAAAATCCGAATGTGATTGAAATTGGAAAACAGTGCGACCGACCTGTGCAGTTCAGGAGGAAACGATTTTTACAGACTCGACTTATCTTCGATATTTTGAGATTATTTGAGATGTCACAATTCGTTGAACACCAACTGGAACATTGTGGAATTATTTACATATTGTCGAATAATAGTAGCTGATAGTGCTGGCACTTCCTTATCCCTTATCTCAAACGGCACCTTTAAGACTGTCTCTACAATACGACTTTTTTTAAGAGAAGTCTTATAGCTGCTTTTATGAGTGACTAAATTGAGTAGCGCTGGATTAGTCTGCCGTGAGCGTTGAAAAACATAAAATCATAGAATTATGATCTTATCAAATGAAAATTAATCGACACTTCCCATCATTACGAGAGCCAAGTAGCTACATATAACTATTGTGTAACCATATACATAACTAATATGTTTACACAATAGTTACAAAATACGTCTTATGTTATTATATAACTTAACTAAGTAAAGCTTGGAAGTTATCCTTGTTTATATTTAGCCTCAGGTCGGGTTTGCTGACATCGGCTTATAAACCAAGTATTTCTTCCTTTGTAAAATAATTTGTTAAAACTGGTTTCACATAATTGTGTAGGTAACTTATTATCTGGCCTTAATTAGAGACTGACCTTTAAATAATATACAATAATTAAGAACTAAATAATTCGTACTTGCCAGTGGCGAAAGATTTTCATGGAAACTGCTTAAAATTCATTTTACGCTTAATTAACCTCTTTAGAAAAGGGTGCTGAAAGAAATCCCTTTTACAAAATCTATGCCACCAAACAAAAATTCATATTTTAATTTCATTTTACGATCGATCATTCTAAAATTTACAATTGTTATGTTCACAGGATAGAGGGATTACAAACAACTGCCCCCTGAGCTGTCAACTATATAATACATCATAGCGGTATCTGCCCCTGCACAGGAAACCTTTTTGATTTAAGGTTACGACTATAAATACTATCAGAAGGAAATTCTCTTTATGTTTTCTCCATTCCCAGGTCACGAATAAAATGAAACGCGCCACGAGTGGCCAACAAATTCCACTGTAACGTGAGCTTACAATAGAAGTCATAAACTTTGTATTAAGGAAATGTAAGATATAAATCAATTCGTCTAGCCTTTTCCCAACTATGTTGGGGTTGGCTTCCAGTCTAGCCGGATGCAGCTGAATATCAGTATTTTACATGGAGCGACTGCCTATCTGACCTACACAACCCTTTAACAGGGGTAATACGATACCCCTTGGTAAGACTGGTTGTCAGACTTTCGGGCTTCTGACGACCCGTAACGGCTGTCAAAGATCCACGAATGACAGCCGGGACCAGCGGCTTAACGAGCTTTCCGAGGCACGGAGGAGTCTCGGTATCTAAGGACCAACCCCGGCAAGCGTAGCTTAACCTGATGGATCAACCCGCGCGGCTGTTATTACTTAGCCACGAGCTCCTCTGTGAAATGTAAGATCTAAATATAAGACAGACAAGAACTACCGATTAAATATATAACCTTTTTAAATGGGGATGAGATTCAAAGGTCAGCATTTTTAATCAAATTAATTGTAACTTAACCAAATAGGTTTTAGGATCCCGTTATAAAAAAACACTGTACACTAATCAGGTGCATACTATTCCGCGTGTAAGCGCAACACTTCACGTAGAACGATACAAAAGAAGACATTAAAAAAGCGAGCACTTAAAAGGCACTTATAAAAGGTCTAAAGCGTCGACGTGGCTTTCGTACAAGCTGTGAACGCAGTTTCATTGAGCCGTTCGCAGTTCGAGTGCCATTTACGACCTACCTTTCGACTTAACAATTTTTCACAATCTGTTGACAGAAACCTCGAGAGCCTCTGAGGAGTTATGAAAAAGTAATAAATAACGAAATACGAATGCAAGAAAGAATCTTGTTCGGAGCTTCTAGAGGTGGAAGTTGAAATTCGGAAGTGGAATCTTAAGTCAAAAGCCCTCGTTCTCAACTTTTTATTGACGTAACACTCCACCACGTGAGTCATGGATCGCGTACTCAAATATACATGCTCTTTCAGTGGTTCAAGTACGTTTCTCAACTTAATTAAGTTTTTCTACTAATCCTAAACGAGAAAGGAGAGCTTCTGTAGATCTATACAATATGGCACACTCTGAAAAGAGCCTTTGTTTATTTCAGTTAATCCTTTTAACGTTGTCACTTATTACGTTGCCTCACCTACCTACTAAGTATTTATTAAGGTATTCAAAAAGTAATCATTTTGAATGAAAGGAGATTGGGTCTTAAACATAAGCTTTAATTAAAAAAACGTGAAACCAAAAACATTAAAGTTTTCTTTAACAATACTATGTTTATACTGCGACATTCAGTTTTTACCAATGGTGAAATATTTGTCTGTTTATTTATATTTTATTTTTTTACAGACTACCTTGACATAATCTTTTCATTATTTGATCTTATATACCTTTAATTCTAATTTCAACTATTTATTAGTGGCTATTGTAGACAGGATATTGATTCAGATTTATTACAGTTGTAATGGCAATCATGTCTTTTTTGTTTTTATTATTTTATTTATAGTTTATATTCAGATTATTTTATATTTTGTGAATGTGAGAACGTTGAAGGATTAAACGACTAGATTTGTAGACCATTCTCTATTTTGTTCAGGTACTTGTTGACAGGCCTAAACTGTCCTCCCATACCTATTAACAATGTTTGAAAACATTGTAAAAGACATTTATTTTTAAAAGAGGTGGAAGTTCTTGCTGACTTTTCTCCATAGGAAACGACCCATTGGAACCGTACACCTAGCTTCTGACGTTTCGTAAGTGCCCATTTAGGTTTAAGTGAAATAAAATATTTTGATAAAAAAATAAAATAAGAAAATAATATATACTTAAAGAAAATAAGTTATAATATAGTAAGAGATTATTCGGATATTGTAACACAGTCATATAATTGATAATAATTACTGGATTTTCCAACTGCTACACCATTATGTCTATAAAACTTTATGTCAGTATATTTTAAAGACAACTGCCATCTTATTTTTGTATACGATTCTTATTAAAAATTCTTTGCGTAACATTACACCACCATCTAAATATCTCATTATCCCCATTAAACAAACTTGAAGCAAATATATTGCTTGAAAATCTCATCTAATTGAATTCTTTTGGAACACCAAGATGTTCGCGTTGGTGTAACCTTCACGGAACCTTTATTGCCTGAGATTGGGGTCGCATTTATTTCTGACTCAGTACAGTTATAGCTCCGGATCTCCTTCTAGGGGTTTAAAACTTACGAGATACAGGTGTGAAACCGTTGAACTGAACCATTTAACTTACTTGGTTAACTGCCAACGGTTTGGAGTTTATTTACTGATTCGGGTGACTTAAAGCGATGTTCAATTGCTTCTCAATCCAATCGCTCTGTGCTCAGAGAAACTAGTCAAGCAAATGTGGAAATGTCGGAACACGAATTAGATCGCTTATTGTGGCTAGTTATGTAATGGGGAATCCGACGATAGGCCATATTGCAGACGGACACGCGCGGCAGACGACCACAGACCGCCACGGACCGCGCACCGAGCCACTTCTGATGTCTGCGATACCACGTACACCTTCCCACGATCCGTCGTCCGGGCTCGTCGGTGTCCGTCCGCAAAATCGCGGATCGTTGTGGGATTTCGGTATTACAGGCCTAAGCGTGATTCATTTCCCTTAACAAAATATTTTCTAACCTAGTACAAGACCTAGTTATAAAGGTTGGTGCCTATTATCGTTACTATCCGTCGCCATAATATATGCAAAATAAAGATATTGTATTCTACTCAAAATTCTGTGTAAATGACGCCGCTCAAAGTGAGTCGCAAAAAATATGTTGCGATTCGCGCTACATTCGCGCCCGTAAAAGTCAACTCAAATTAAAGAGGTACTTACCTATGTTGGTTTACGCTCTTCCAAACCCGATTAGGTGTCCATTAGAAAACATAAGTGTCTGATTGAACCTCAAATTGCGGTTGGGTAAAAAGGTTAATACTCGATTAAGGACTTTTCTGAAGGTCCTGTGAAGTTACTCAACTTGTTTACGTATAATTATATCCGTGAAGCATTCCTAACATTGGACCCCTTCAATACCACACGGAACAGTTTTAAAAAGTAGTCCCCCTAATAAATAAATTATCCAAATCCTCCATCAAACGCCGGATACTCAGCTAGCTCAGTAGTGCCAGTTTAGTCATACGTACATAAATATACAGACATCACACACATTTACAGCACCAACACCGCACAGATACACACACGCACACACTCTCTGTATTTTCTATTTTTCTGTGTACTTCGTAATTCGTTTTGATTAATAATAATGTTGTACTCACTGTCAGCTGTGAAGCTACCTTATATTAAATAAATAAATACTTGAATAATCCGTTAACTAGGAAACATATCAACACGCCTGTTTTCCCCGACGGGTTAGGCAGAGGTGTATACCGTTGTAGATACACCCGTTTTCGCCAGTTGAGTCCCATTTTTCAGTGGACGAGCCTATTTCCATCAACCGGTCACAAATCCCGACTCCGGGTTGCAACTGAGAAATGACTGATGGAAAAACCAATAATGCTTTGCCCGACCTGGGATTCGGACCCAGGACCGATGTCGATGTCTAGGAGAATGTAAAATTATAAATATTGAAAAGAAAATTACTCAACGTTACTTTACATACATGAATAAACTTACGCCTTCTTCCCCATAGGGGTAGGCAGGGCAGGCAACACAATACGCCACCTGTTACGATAGCTTACATTACTGCAATCCGTGAATAAATATCGCAATATAGCTCCGCAATAGGTACTTACGTCCCTAGTCCGTTTCCGTTTGGCTAACTAACTTAATGTTTGTGAAACTATACTAAGCTTTCAAGAGACATAAACCGAGAACTTTCAGATTCACTGCACTAATATTTACCCACGGATACGAATTGATACCGGTTGCATTTACTTTGCAGTAGTTCTACAACTAATCCTAAGTACCTAAATTATGTATGGAATTCGTAAGTAAAATATGAGAGTAGACCAGCTAGATTTAATTGCGGAATAACACAGGGATCAATTTTAGGGCCTCTGCTGTTCCTTGTGTATGTAAATACTATTATTATATTATTTACATACACAAGGAAAAGCGTAAACGTTACTGGCGACACCATTCTGTATGCTGACGAGACCTGTCTCTTTTATTTTGGAAGTGATGTTCAGAGAAGCGCAAAATGAACTATCATCACTGAATGGTTCAAGTACAACCTGCTAACCATTAATCTGGAAAAAATGTCGTAAATGATCTTTGCAGCTAAAAATTAAAAAATACCGAGTGACATTAAACTGACGAAGGATAATGAACCATTAGAAAAACTTAGTTTATATCACTTACTAATGTTATATATACTCTAAGTAAAAAAGTCAACAAGGGAAAATATTTAGGCCAAGCCCTGGATCCAAGATTAAACCTGGTGAAACCACAGAAAAATACGAACTTTAATGCAGTCGATAAACCGCACCTAGAATACTTGGTTGAAGTATGGGGCTGCGCCACTAAAACCTATATAAACCAAATACAAGTGATACAAAATAAACTAGTACTTCTGCGAACAGTTGACCTCGCGAGCAGAATTTTTTTTGCAACAATTAATATAACACTACTAAACTTATTAAAAACGCGGGATATTTTAACATATTTTGTACAGTAGCGCCATCTAGGGACCTTATTGTAAAACTAACATTAATATTGAGTTATACAGCCTTGTTTTAGAGAATTCTGAAATAATTTTCCGGGTTCTCTAGTTTTGTGCTGAGAAAGTGGTTCCAGGTGCTCCATCAATCCCTACCAAGTAATTAAAGGACTCATTACCAAGTAATTAAAGGACGATTCGACTGATAGAAATCTAATTTACTATATTTTGAGGAGCTATTCTGCTCATCACGTCGAAGATCCCCATCAATTTTTTTATGAGACCAACTTAAAGTTACAACCTTTAAAAAAAACGAAATCTGAGTTCAAAACCGGAGTTATCAAGTAGCCCCCTTTAATACAACAACTATACATATTAAACAAAACACGTAGGTAGGTACTCCAGTTAGAAAAAATAAAACAAAGGACCCACTCATAATTGACTTTCAAAAAAGAAACGGATACTACACCAGAAATCGCAGTAAGCTCGAACTCAGACCACCCAGAACCAATTACGGGAAGGAAAATTGGTATTTTATACGAAGGAGCGGTACTGTACAATGAATTCCCAGTTATGATTGATAATTCAAAAAATATTAACATTAAAAAAAAATGTAAAAGTAACACATAGAACAAAAAAAAAATACCTGATTAAGATAATTATTAACCTTTTGTATCGAGCTATTCCACTCTTAGCACTGATTTCAGTAGAATATAGAATCAGTTTAAAATATTCTGGTTTTCTTTTATCGACACAGAGTCATTCCTACCTTATAACTGCATGATTTATTTGTATATATTATTATGTAAAGTGAACTGTTTGTGTTCTGAGAATAAATTCTTTAAACCGAAACCGAAATGTTAGTATTTTTATATTTTATATTTTTGAGCTTGAATGTGGTGGGTACGGCAAATAACCTCAAAGAAGATTAGATTGAACAAAATCTAGAAAAAGACCTATTACTTTAAATGGTATTTTTCCTAAATCTAAAAGCGTCCCTGAAATAGAATATACTTTATAAAGAAGATCTGTAAAATGTTTTCTGAATGAGACCGTTGATTGCGATGAAACCACCTATTGTACCCCTCGAGAGAGTTCTTTAATTGATTGTGTTCCCTTGAAACTGGTACACTAATGAATCATTTAGTTCGTGACTGATTTTTTTTGTCTAAAACCATGTGCAGCAGTGAATTGAATAGCGGTATTGTTATTTTGGTGTGTCAATATGATTATGAAATGATTTTCCATGCAAAATGGAAATCCAATAACACGCTCTATAACCTATCGTATACTCAGTAAATACCAGGGCCGCAGCTACCGTACAACTCGATTCCTATCGGCTTCCCTTCTGGAATTCGAAACAAAACCACTCTATCGTCATTGAAAAATGACACAGTCAGTAGTGTTTAAAATGTCTTTTAAGTAATCACACTATAGGTATTTAATACACCATATAATTAAAACTATACAAAACGCCTACATTCAATGTTTTGTCTTTGTTGTCTCCCAACAGCAAAAAAATATTCTCTAAAATAACTCGGCGGCGCGGCTGGCTTATCGCTCCTTCAAAAATCAAGGCGTCATGACGTCACTTCGGTCACGTGACACCCCGGTTTTATATGCTTCGAGCAAGCCGGTCAAATACGAGTTATTGTACCTAAAACGATCTAAACTTGCGTTCGCGTGAACGAGATGCCGCGATATCGGTTCGGTAGTTTTCGTTGAATTTCGTAATGCGTTCGGCTCGGAGTTCGGACAGGACGCTATTGTGTGGTTGCTGTTTGACGTAATCGCATTATAATTTGTTTACACTTGCAGTTAATTTGCATTTTGTTCGTATTATTTATTGAATACATTAGTTTATCAGTTCGAGAATCGTAGTAGTAGTATTAGTTTGTTGGTATAAAACAGTGATTAAAGTGTTTTGACTTTAGTGAAAGTGTACGTTGTAATTATGTATTTGGGGTAAGTAGATAGTTAATAAGTTGAAATTTCTTAATAGATTTGAAAAGTTATTAGTACTATCAGTAGGATTAGGATGGCGGCAATAATTCGTCAAGGACTTTCTAATTAACTACAATGTCTTTTGGCCCGCGTGCGGCCCGTCTGGTAGCTTAGTAGTAGCCTATACATTGTTGTTTAGGATTATTTTCTTTGTGAGGAAACATGCTTTCCAAGGTTAAATTACGTTAGGCCGTGCTCGCTCAGATATAAGTATAAATTACAAACGACGTGATAGTTTTTTCAAACATTCTAATGTTTCCCTTTACGATAAATATGAAAAGCTGACTGGCAGTTGTAAATAAAATAAAATGTATTGTTTCCCTTGTTTACTTTTCTCAGATTCTAGTAGTTTATGTAATAAAGGGGTTTTTACATTCATAATCTGACGATTTTTCGCTAATTCGTTTGAAGCTCTACACCCGCGCGGCCAATTCCCTCTAGTGGCCGTGAGCGAAAACTCTGAATTGTAAAATGCCACTCCCTAAAAATTTCTCGTTAAACGCGCCCTCTGTTTAATTATTTGTGAACTTTTTGAATGGAGATATCTCGTTCTTGTACTGACAAAATGCATTGCTTTTCTGATATTTTCGTTAGATGGCGTTGCGCTATTAGGAGCTTAGTATAGATCTGCGGTAGTGCGGTTGAAATCACTTGTTGAACTGTGTGAGTGTGCGTGGTTTGTGAAAGCGGGCTTTTTGAATGTGAGTTTATAAATAAGTTTGAGAAAAGTACATCAAAATAGGAATTTAATAAAACGGTTTATTGACACCGTTCTTTTGTTAGGTAAACAAACAAGAAGTAGGTTTTCGCGGCCACAAGGAAGGTCCGAAGTGACATCATAACAAGTATTATTAACCAACTTCTTCAAAAAGGAGGAGGTTCTCAATTCGTCAGTATAGTTTTTTTTTTTTTTTTTTTCTTTTTTTTTTCCTCCGGGTTCCCACCCCCGAAAAATCACCCTTCGCCACTGGTAAATACAATGTACTTACATGTAATTTATTTGGCTCTTACACATTAATTTAGGAGCTCGTGGCTAAGTAATAACAGGCGCACGGGTGGATCCATGAGGTTAAGCTACGCTTACCGGGGTTGGTCTCTGGATGGGTGACCATCTTTTCATACCTCCGTGTCTCGGAAAGCACGCTAAGCCGTTGGTCCCGGCTGTCATTCGTGGATCTTTGACAGTCGTTACGGGTCTTCCGAAGCCCGAAAGTCTGACAACCAGTCTTACCAAGGGGTATCGTATTGCCATTTACTGGGTTGTGGAGGTCAGATAGGCAGTCGCTCCATGTAAAATACTGGTATTCAACTGCATCCGGTTGGACTGGAAGCCGACCTCAACATAGTTGGGAAAAGGCTAGGCAGATTTACCTTATAAAAACAACACTAAGTAAAGAAAATGCCTCAGTAAAAAACCCACTCATGAAAACGGCTTTATCCTGATTCCGAGAAAATATCAAAATGTTTACGGTGTGTCTACAGTAGAATCTGTATTTTTTGTCCAGAATATCAAAGCTTTGTAAAGTACAAAATGATGAATGAGTCGAAACGACATCCCTCCGGCAAAACACAGCCTCAAAAGACAAAGAAACAAAGTATGACCTGAATAAATTTAAAATCTGCAAGAAAACAGTACCTATCTCAAAACAGTCTTTCTGCGTAGCTATTTATATAAATTAAGCTTTCTTTATCATAAAATATTTTAATAAAGATAATTTCATGAAGAATTTAGAAGGCAAATATCACAAATTCCAATTATAATGAAGATTCGTGACAAGCGTACGGTTTCATACTCATTATATCTGGATGGAGTTTAGATCCTGAAATCTCGGTGTAGCTATTAAGTATAGAGAAGTGAGAAAAATACATATTGAAATTCTCTCCGTTTATTCTTTGTATACCATTCAGGGCTGCCATACCCTATTTTGCAAGATATTTTTGACATCCCTTCAATAGTCTTATTTTGTCGTAAAAAAACTTTTTACCTACTTTTTACCTTATTACCTACTTAAACTTCTTACAAAAGCACATCAGCGTAGCCTCGAGAATTTACTAGAATTTTAAAATAATTACTAAAAAACCAATACAGTAGCCAATAATTTAATTAACACAAGAGAAGCCCAAACAATTCGTAAAATATTCAGTAGCTTAGGGACCCTCCATCTGGAGCGGCGGGTAAACCAAAAGGGATTAGACAAGATTTATAGAAACGAAGCTGCGACCATTACAAATAGAAGTTTGAAGACGGGATTTCAACAAGAAGGTGCTTATTGTATGGGTATGTATGTAACCTTCCATGTAACCCACAAAAATGTTGCCATTTACCTGTAACCAAAAGAGGCAACTTTGTTTTGTTATGATTAAATTCACAATATAGCACCTAAGCTTCGCTGTACTAAGATAAGAAAAACACTTATACAAAACGGATATTCACAATCTGTGGGGGATCATCATCAGAGCTGATCTCGTTTACTTTTCCGCAGAAGAAAATAAAGGGCACGGTCACGGTGTCACGGCAATGAAAACCAAGTTTGAAGTAATCTTATGACCCTGATTTGATGACTCATCAAGGTCTGATTAAATAGTAAAGAACTCGATAATTATCAATGACCAGCTGCGCCCCGCGGTTTCGATCCCCTGGAAATATCGAGATAAAAAGTATCCTATGTCCTATTTCAGGTCATGGTCTACCCATGTGCCAAAAATCTAAATCCGTTCAGCCGTTTTAGCGTATTGGTTCAATAAGTTTAGTTTTTATTATAAAAAAGCAAAGCTTTTGGCCTGTTTATTTAATGCAGATATTTGCTTCAAGTTTTAACTCTTTTTGCCATTCCCATCACTTTGAGCTTAAGCTGCAGAAAATTGCAAATAAATTGTACATTAAAATTGCTGCGGATTGAAAGTTTTCAGTTTAATTACGGATGCAAATGGGAGCTCGACTCTTCTTTCAATATTTATTAAATACTAGCTTTTGCCCGCGGCTTTCCCCGCGTGGAGGTCGGAAATTATCCCACGGGATCGCACTACTAGGGATAAAAAGTATTCTATGTCTCATAACCCATGTTATGGTCTATCTAGGCGTTACGGCGTAAAGGTAACAGACATGAGACAGCCTGTAACTTTCGTAGGTATATACAATATTAGTGATATAGTTTGGATAGTATGGACGGAAGTATGAAACTGTGGGAAAGACTAATGAAAAAACTATAACACATTGTATGGATGACGGTCACTACCCTACGGAAATAGTAACACCACGATTCAAAAAATCACATCATTTGCACAACGACATCTTTCGAGTACACTCTCCGGTCCAAGTCAAATAGTAATAGCTCTAAATGATGGTGAAAACCATACCAAAATCCGATAGATTAGAAGAACTAAGTGGTCACACAGACGGCCGCGAAAAGCGACTTTATTTATATGTTTAAATATGGATTTTAAATTGTAAGGCGACGGGTGTCTTATAGAATGCAGAAATCAAAAATATTTGTGGGCAAGCTGAAAAAGCTGTGCACCATTTATTTTAAATCTCAAATTGTGATTCGATTTTATCTTATGGGAAATATTTAATCAATCTTAAAGTTTTTAGAGGATCAGCTAAAAACTTTTTGCGCTTCTAATGATGCACACTTTGTTTTATAATTGAGACTCTATTTAACTTTCAGGCCCTTTTCTCACAATTTTTCGAAGTAACCCCGACCAAACGGGTTGGTTGGTTAGGTTGGAACAGGGACCAACTACGCGCGAGCCTAATTGGTGGCAGTAAGCTAGGACACCCCGCCCAAATGGGTTAGGTTCGGTTAGAACTGTGACCAAAGGCGCGAGTGTCGAGCGAGCGGAGCGAGCCGTACCGCGGCTGCGGACGGCGATCGCTATCTAAATTGGTCACAGTTGGCTATTTAGTATTTTTAGGACCCCAAAATAGGAATTAATTATTGTGGTCCACAAAAATAATCAATAAATTAGAGTGTTCAAAAATATTTAAGATCGCAAAATGGGAATGATTGGCTTCGATTAAATACATCCCTTCTCCTATAACTGTATAATCTTGTTGACAATTATGACCTAGCAACATATACTAACAATAAGGTGAAATCATAATTGTGCCTGTGCCTAGCGATCTTGGTCACGAATTAATCAGTAGGCATAACACTTCCCCTGAATTTAGAACTACCTACTTTACTTACCTGGGAAGTTTGTCTGAAGTGTGTCTGGGGATAAGCAGTAAGGTCAGCTTTACTACTAAAGCTCTAGAATCAAGACAATATTAAGCTCTTTCGTTAAGATTAACTGAGGCTGAATGCAAATCAATGTGCATGTGCAGAGAAAAGATAAACATGAAGATTTTATGCTGGTTTTTATAGTTTGATTTTGAATCTTGATTTTATTTAGGTACAGCAATCGTTGATCGTTAGCCCGTCTTTCTTGTGTAATTTATTTATTTATTTAAAAACATACAACTATCGTCTCAGGCTTACCTAATATCCGGGTGTCACCACTGTGCGGATCGTCCGGAGGACACGGTGGAGCATACGGTGGAGATGTGCCCTGATGTGTGTGGAGCACCGCCGTGTCCTCGTGGAGGCGATTGGCGGCACTGACCTCTCGCGTCCGGCCCTGGTCCAGGCCATGGTACGGAGCGAGAGGGCATGGGAGGCGGTCACCTCCTTCTGCGAAGCAGTGATGCTCGCGAAGGAGGAGGTGGAACGCGTGAGGGAGAGGCGAGGCCTGCGCCCTCACGCCCCTAACCGCCGCCGCTGGAGACACCCTGGGCGTCGGGAATCCCAGGCGGATTCCCGGCCACCATAGGCGCGGGCTTGCGGACGGCGAGCAATGGGTAGCTCGCCGTCTGATAAGGACCAGGCCCGGGTCGATGGCGCGTCGTGTTCCACGCGCGCCTCAAAGAGATGTCAGCACACCTGACGGGGTCCGTTAGGACCGATGCCTGCCAGGGTTGCGGAATAGTCCGAAAGGGATACCGGGACCCTGGCAACAGGCAACTGAAGGAACACGGGTGGGTTTTAGTCAGTAAGAGTCTGACTCGCCCTTCCGCTCCGCCCAGAGCGGGAGAAGTCATTTGATGATTTCCGAGCAAAAAGGCTTACCTAATACAATAGTGTAGTTATATTTTTAGTCTAAAACGAGAAAAGCGATAAAAAAAAAACGAATTAAAAAAACGATTGCAGCAGTAATAACTTGTCAATCACGTAAAATCTACGACACAATACTGTTGTTTAGACAGTAAAGGGTACCTACTGTCGTCGCGCAGCAAGTAAAAACAGCAAGCAAAAACAATATAATAACACTTTAGTTTTCTTAATCTCAATTTAGTACTGAGCAAATTATTTGATTAAAATCGGAATCAAAGTACCCAGCAAAGAACAGCACTTTGATTCTCTCGCTTCTTATATTATTAGCTTACTATTATAAAATGCTAAAAAGTACATTATTGAATAATTTTGCGTCCATTCAGATGATATGTAAAAGTTAATCGTTTCATCATTATAGTTCCTATGCCATAATGTTGGCACTACAACGGACCTATTAGGTGGCGCCCTAATCTACAAATGTTCGTCCTACAACAGTGGAACCAACATTACGGCATAGGAACTATTTGATGAAACGCACTCTAAAAGAAAAGCGGAAGCAATTAAAATACTGTTTTTGCAGATATTTTAACCTTGGCTTTATTCGGAATAATTTATCCATGATAAATTAGATCTTTATTTTTAAATCTTAGTTTAATTACTGTAATCCTGCACAAGTTCCCGAATTCGAATGCAGGAACCGGTCATGTCCTTAGCTAATTGTAAAAAAGTTTGTCCAGCGTAGTAGTACGCTGGACAAACTTTTTTACAATTAGCTTTATCTAGTAGGTGCTATTTAGGTAGATAAGTAGATATCGATTATGTGCAATAAAAAAAAAAAAGCTATGGATACGCGCAGGAACTTCAACCCGATACACCATAAAGCTTTAAATTCGCGGAATTAATCCAACTGAGAACGTTTTCAGCAACAAATAATTTTATTATAAAATTCGTACTTTAATTTTTTTACCACTGGAACTACGAATGAAATATCAAAATATAAGTGTTTTTGGCTATTCATCCCGTCGGAGAACCGACACAAATGACGCTTTTCACTTCAACTGAAATGGAAGAAAAAATATTCGCAAAGTAGATACTTGGAGTTGGAGACATAAAAGCTGTAGACAAAAAATGTAGTGAACTATGTTCTGACCTCAGTTGATGTTTGCTAACTCGTGCCTTTTTGGATTTAACTCGACAAACGTACAAAACACGAATAACGAATAAACCTTCACTAACTTGTGCTAAAAGTATGTGAGCCTTTTTACACTGCAACCATAAAATTTGCACCATTTTATCGATACAAGTCATCTAGATGATGTCAGATGTCACTTGAGTTGACGCCTGAAAAGTCGATAGGTACATAAATTCCTAATTTAGGTACTTCGCTTCAGGGTTCAAATGTATATTACATAACATTTGAACCCTGTCAGTCAAAATACAACAGTATAAAAGCATTTCATGTTTGTTGGTAGTGGTTTAACTGGTGTTTAGGTGACGCCTCTGAGTATAAAAATTGTGACCACATTGTTGTATTGGGTTCCCCCACCTGTAAAAACTAATGTAGATGGTAAGAGTATATTATTAAGCGAGTAAAACTTGTCAAACATAATCCGACGAAATAATTAGGCTTACGTCGCTTTTACCAAAATTAATACATCCAAGCGGGTGCAGAGTGAGCTAAAAATACGCCCGCTGTATAATCTTATTTCAAAGTAATTTTGTAACGAAGTCATTAATTTGCCAGTACCGATTAAAGTTCCCCCATCGTTACACCGACAAAGTTAGTACGATAAATTGTTCTCGTATTTCCCGGACGTCCACCACGGCAAATTGAAAAAGAAAGATTATTTAGTGATTAATTTGTTGATTGATTCTAAAATAGCACCTTTAGCTGAAATTGTTGGGAATAAATAGCTATGCTTGCTTTATATTCGCTAAAACAAACTTGACGTAATTAAAACTAGGAAACTGTGCATTTTGAAGGCCAAGGCCGTGTCCTAAACGAAAACTGTCGCACGAGTAGCGAGCACGAAACGAAAGCGACGATTGGGTATCGTCGCGGTCGTTTTTATGACTGTGATGTAGTCGTGCGATCAATCAATTTGCGTTTGTACGTCATAATTCATGAAAACGACGCATAATCGAAAGTCTGTAGTGGCGCGACAGTTGGTTTCGGTAAGGACACAGGCCGCATTCACACGGGATCTGTCATTGACGATTCGTCAAAACGTTATAACGGATGGACGTTCGAGTTTTTTCGCGAATAGCCAAAATATCCGAATAGATGCAGAGATTCGAGTCCAAGATTGAATTCGTGATTCAGAATTCAATCTTGGACGAGCGCATCAGCGGATCCGTCACAAAAAAAATAGCGATTCGTGTTTTTTGACGAACGTGATTTTTAAAAAACGATACCTTTTTTAAGACATGTCCGTCATTTGTCACGATGCGTGTAAACACGGACATATAAAAAGCAATGAAAAAAGACGCGTCCTCGTGTGAATATGAGCCCTTATATAGTTTGATTCTATTGTTTATAAATAAGCACCTTTATTGGACACGTGCCCTGCGGTGTAGCGACCTGTAGCGATCGACGGCGTAGTCGCTTAGGCGTTTCGTAGCCGATGTGGGGCGTAGCAGTAAACAGTTGCATCGAGTATTAACCTCTACCTAATGTGACCATAATAGATGCATGTACGAGTATATAGAAATGGTTACCGCATTTTTAGGTATAAATAAGAGAAACTATTCTCCATTATCGGATGGATTGTAGCCTAACTTGCCGGAGGGCCTAGACAAGTGACAATCGCTTCGAAAGCGTTTCGTATTTCTACAATGACTTTGACATAAGCTTCTCGATAGCAAGTCTGTCCTATACAGGGTTATTGGTAAAACACCAACAACCTCTTAAGGAGTCATTGTATTCATCATTAAAAAAATCGCGAAAACAAAAAACAGCTGTTCAGTACATTTATGTTCGCATAACTCGTCAAAATGTACAGAACAGCTGTTTTTTTCGCGACTTCATATTTGTTCCCATAGTAAAAGTTGTTCATAATTCATAACGATGAGTACAATGACTCTTTAAGAGGTTGCTGGTGTTTTACCAATAACCCTGTATATTTTTGCCTTTTCTATCCTTGTTATCGCTGATAGAATGTCACTTTGTCTAGGGCCTCCGTTCATGATAAACGAGAAGCGAGTAGCAATTAAAACGAGTTGGCAAGCAACAAGCACCGATTGCGTGATGGCGATGAGTTATTATTCGCTGGTATGCATAAGTACCAAGCGTGAATCTTTTAGCGAGTTTTGAGCGAAAAGCCTCTTTGATAACTCTTGTCACTGCGACAAACGAGTACTCGCCGCGGCCGGCCGGCCGTGTGAACAGTCAGACATCTACTATTAATATAATAATATGTAAGTACCTCTTTTACTTACAAACGGGACCTACAATCTATTGTTCGTTTCTTGAGTGAGATAATCGTTAATACCTGGAAACTAGCGTCGAAGGATTCTAAAGTACCAATCACTTAAAAACTTCAACCTTCTGGCCTCCCGGTGTTTTCAACGGTAGGTAAGTACGTTTGAACTTCGTATACCAACATAATAAAATACGAAACTCCTACAGTGCTCACATTTCACAAGTCAATAATGCTCGGAAACCATAGGTACCTACGAGTACCTCTAGTCTAGCGTAAACCCACATATTACATATTTGACCACATTTTATTTCAGGCCTGTTACGCCCGAACGCTATCGCAATTTATAAAAAACCTATTGGCTAGTCGTCCGTTTCCCAAAAGTCCTCATTTATCATTTTTTGTCTCTCTGCTGTTTGTTCTCTTTAAGCGAGAGTGAAAAAACGCTCATACATATATGTGCCAGACCTACCTTCTTTCATTTATTTATTTATTTTTATTTATTTCAGGCGACTCAGGCCCATAGATAAATACCTTAACCTAAACATACATATCTTTATCAAAATAACTTAAAATTATTGTACACGAAGTGGTGACTTCGGCGTCGTGTTGCGCTGCGTGGTGTCGCGTAACCTTCCACGAAAACGTCGGTACGCCACACCTTTCGGCCAAAACAACAAAAAACTATACTACAACCTATTATGACAATAAAAAATACAATATTAGTTTCATATAAGGGCCCTATCATACGTACCACAACCACACTACAACTACACCGCAATGACAACACGTGGAAGAGCGCTAATTTCGTATGAAAATTAATAGTTTATTCTCAAGGACCACATTTGATCGTCACAATCACCCACACGGTTGGTGGGCGATACCAACCACATTCACGACACAGCTACAACGCAACCACCAGCGAGACCGCACAATAGCAGCCGGCCACATCGCAAATACAACGATATGTCTGTCTGCAACACTGGCCACACGTAACCACATCGCAACTCCTAGCAGCAACGCAACTGCAAGAAGTTGCAGCGACATTGTTCACACGTAACCACCCCACATTTTGACGCTGCCGTAGTTGTGATACCTACGTGTTAACGAGCCCTAAACGGTAAAACATGGTCGAATCCTACATAAGTCTGGTTTGAAACTAACGTATTATTACCGAGAAAGATATTATTCTGGGTAAACAAGCCAAGATAATAAATGCACATTATTTTGTCGTATAGCCGTTTGCATAATTTGTAACATTCACAAGAACAGTTTAGTTGTTGTATTTGCACGAGTCTACATTGCAAATGTTCATTATCCGTTCTCGGCAGGCATATTTCTTCCTAAAACCGTAACGAAGTTATAGTTTGTTAGAATATGACTACAAACATTCCGAGTGAAACTACCAAACAGATTTTGACTGAGTGGAAAGTCCTTAATTTTTCGAAACTGGAACCTACTGTAGGCTGTCAAATCCGGGATACATTCTCTCGCAACCAAAATCCAATCTTGGACAACTAAACGACATTCCTGCATGCAACGAAGTGACGTGATTGAGTACCAAACATCAATAATATTCAACTTTCACATAACAAATTATTTTTATTTTCGGAAACTTCATTCTACAAATACCTAGGTACATCAAGTCAACGCTCCCGGTCATTCGCGTGGGTGAAACTTTGTTGTACAAGGATTCAGCATCTCTTTGTTACTCAGTAATGGTGTTAAAAGGTCTGACAGCTTAATGGATAAGGAGTATGCCTACGTCATGATTAGAGTAAATAAACAACAGTAAGTATAAATGTTAGAAAACAAAACTCTCCGTCTTACCCGCCTTGGTAGTACCTATCGCATTTCATGAATATACTTATGTACTTACAAACTAATGCTTCTGACTTGTCAGTCTTGATTGTGCCTACTTACTACACGCGAAAGTTGAAGCAAAGAGGCTTTCGTTTTTTCCGGAAAATTATGAAAAAAAGCAGACTCAATGGGATGTTTACTCGTCAGAACTGTCAGATCTTTTTTTTTCTATTTTGTCATAGTTGTGAAAATATTTAACGTAATGTCCTTTGATTTTAAAACTCTTTTGTATCAAAGCTTACTTTAGGTTCCTGTATAAAAATGTTTTTCTATTACAACGGAACTCGTTTAATAGACTTGCATTATTGATATTACACAGCACAGTATCCAAGTGACGGCGGAACAAACGTATAGACAAACAGGGTAATATTGTTAGTTACCTACACGTACACAGAGTTTATTAGTTAACAATAACTTAGCAAGTTTTTGCAGGCAGGTCGCATTCTCAAACCTATCGAACCATAGACTAGGCTTGCAGAAAAAATATCGATATTTTTTTTTTTATGAAAATTCCTCCGATATATCGATATTTTTTTTTCGATATATCGATTTTTTTTCTAAATATCGATACCATATATATCGATACTTTTTTACACTTCTTGCATCCCTACCATAGACCACTACCTAGCCTAGACCAACCAGTGTTGTCAGGTTATACTAACGGTGGGAACCACAGATAATTAATTGGTTCGCCACAATTTCTTGTATGTTTCTAAAGACTTGATTTTATTTGTCTGTTTTCTACATAAACCTGTAAAATATGTATATCAAAGTGAGCCTTACTTAGAAGCGTATTTTCGTACCAACCTACACTAAAGTAATAAACTAAAATCAAGTCTGCAGGGAATTGCTTATTCACTGCACTACAGAATAGCTATTAACTTGCTGAACGCAATAATACATGAGTAGGGAATCCATTGTCCCCAAACCGCAGACGACATTGCTAAAAGCCCGATTGACATCGCTATGCACATTCCCAAATATAATATTACAATATTATCACTGTCAAATAAAATTACATAGAAATGCCTCTGAATTGGAGCCCCAAAAAAGTAGGTAAAGAATATATATAGACAATTCTATGGTTTGAAAAATACAAATGGACACCGTAGGTATTTAAAAAAACCGGCCAAATGCGAGTCGGACTCGCGCACAAAAAAACACGTTTGTTGTATGGGAGCCCCCTTAAATATTTATTGTATTCTGTTTTTTAGTGTTGTTATAGCGGCAACAGAAATACATCATCTGTGAAAACAACTGTCTAACTATCACGGTTCATGAGATACAGCCTGGTGACAGACGGACAGACAGACAGAGAGACAGCGGAGACTTAGTAATAGGGTCCTGTTTTACCCTTTGGGTACTGAACCCTAAAAACGCTCTTCTTGAGCAAAAGGGAAAACCAATGATATTTCCTAAAAATGAAGTAACTCAAACCAATATCAAAATGGAGTTCGTTGACGTCGTCGTCTGAAGCAATTTAGGTAAGTAGGTACCTCAATCACTCGATGCACCTAATGATGTGATATTCATGATGTTTTATTCATTTTTATGATGGTCAAGGTCAATTGATGGATAAGTAAGTAGGTATAACTTTACTTTTTGCTGGGAATGTGAATCAAATTTTTACTAATTCAGTAACTCTTGTGCATCGATTTACGAGCAACTGCGACCCCTATGTCCTTTTCGAATGTAGCTTTAAATAATAAATGCTTGTGAAGGAATCAATATATATGTGCGCATTTTTAAGAATTACATTTATTTATCTCTACATTTTACCGCGTAGGTAACATGAAAGATAACTATTTGTTTGTACCTACAGTTTTACTTCATTAATAATTTGTTTAAATAAATATGTACCATTAAACAAGGCGAATTTAAATTATTAGAAATTGCGCCTTTCCAAATAGAAATTTTAGCAATTAAATCCTTTGTATCTCGAAATTCTTGTTATTTCGAAAACTCATTAACTGAACATTTTTTGCATTTCCTTTGAAATTCGAGCTATCGAGATTCAACTGTATTAGTACCTAGGTATTGATAATTGATTGCAAGCCTTATAAATGAATAACTTTGATTAAAAAGTTGTTTTATTTTTCTCTTTTCTCAATCATGTTGGTAACAGGTTTCGTTGCCCGACGAACCAGAAAAAGACATCAATGAGTTATGACTAATGGACTTACTGCAAATTGGAAAAGCAGTGCCTGGTAAAAAGTTTCCCTAAGTAGGTACCATATCTCCTAGTTTTTTTTTCACCAAACCGAAGCCAAATATGTAGGTACTAATCTCCCTATAGTAAGTATATAGGTATAATCTACTACCCGCGCCCGCGGTTTCACCCGCGCCCGCGGTTTCACCCGCGTAAGTCTTGATCCCGTGGACATATCGGGATAAAAAGTATCCTATGTGTTAATCCAGGTTATAAACTATTGTGTTTGCTAAATTTCATCCAAATCCATTCAGCCGTTTTTACGTGAAAGAGTAACAAACATCCATCCATACTTACAAACTTTCGCGTTTATAATATTATTAAAGTTAGATTAGATAATTAATCAATCCTCTAAGATAATTGTTAGACCATTAATATTATTTATTGCTACTTTATTCACTTGCCGCGGTCAAGTTTTGGATGGGTGCCCCGTTCATCTCACGTCGGCACGCCCACTGATAAGGAATTAAACCTGAAATTAGATACCTACAGTAGTATTAAGTTGTAAAACTACGCAATTTCATAATATTGCTTTAGAATCTTTGTTGAATCTTAACGTCGGAAATTCTAAAGGTACTTAAACTAGAATGCCGACCAAACAGAAAAAACTTATTCTTGTGATCACGAGAATACTGAACTAAGTATACATCGTGTAATGGAGCGTTAGCATTTATTTACATGCAGAGACCGATACTTCCAGCGATTTTTTCCACAGCATCTGGGTTAAGTGGCTACTTCCATTCCATGTGACACTCGGCTGATCCGCTCAACCCGACTTAAACAGCTACTTAACTAGCCTTTGATTAAATCAGTCATACGAAATCGGCAGCTTTTTCATACTCATCCATGAATGTATGTAATATCCTAATATAAAAATTGCATTGTATCAACTTAATTAAAACATATCTGTTGCTAAATACCAAGTAGGTAGGTAAGTCTTGAAAAGGCGGTGATGAAAATTTACGAATTCTGGCCCATACGTTGGCAATGTATAAAAGCAATGTGGGAAGCCCACATTGCTTTCATATTTAAATTAAATATTTGGATTGACAACATTGTTTGTAACATACGCAGATCAACAGCCCAGATACAGGTCACAAGTAAATAATAAAATACCTTGTATTGTGGGCAAAAACTTTTTATACAGAGAATGCACGAGCAGTGTTTGCTACGTTTAGGTTACCTATGTACAGTCACAAGCACCAATATGTATACACTAAGCAACTTTTAATAGTGATTTTCTCCTACCGTATTGATTGTAATTTTATGTTATATCGAACATAGTATGTTGGAACCCATATTATTATGATATAGGTATCATCTCAAAGTTGCAATTGTCGCTCCACGAAAAAATGGTTATTGAATTTTGCTAAGTGTATACATATTATTGCTCGTGACTGTACCTACTAGCTTTTCGTTGGTAATTTTACAACATTAAATCCGGAATTCTTCACAAGTTTTCATTCCACGAAACTTAAGTAGTCCAATATTACTCAGGCAACACTTTAATCGTATCAAGCGATATTGCTTTAGTTCGCTCGTCCAATTGCATGACTGTGTTCTAGGATTATCGTCAACAAAAATTGAATCTTCTTACAACGAAGGAAAGTTTTCTCGCTGTGGGTCGTTGATCTGTTAGGTAGGTACTACTGGTGCACTTTTATGGTCTAAAATAAATCTAAACTGAATTTTGCTTGGAACTCCAATAGGTATTATAAAATTGAATTTTTCTTTTTCTTTAATACGTAAATGGCCAGCGTAAATGTCAGAGACATTAAAAAAAAACAACGTAGGTACAGTCACGAGCAAAAGTATGTATACACTCAGCAAAATTCAATATCGATTTTCTCGTGGAATAACGATTGCAACTTTGAGATGATACCTATTTCATAAAAATATAGGGTTCCAAAATACTATGTTCGTTATTATAACATAAAATTACAGTCAATACAGTAGGAGAAAATCACTTTTAAAAGTTGCTAAGTGTATACATATTGGTACTCATGACTGTACTCCGAGGAAGGAAGTATTCCAGTAAAATGTTGGTAGGGATCTTGACCTTGACGGTACCTACTTGCGGGATTATCCTGATAGCCGTGCCGTGGAACACCTCTCCACTCCTAGCACCTCAGGAAGTGTTGCCCCCTTGTCGCTACGTCACTATGGGCTAGCGACCGTTTTCGAAACTTTTAAAATTGTTTTAATGAAAATAACGTTTTTTTTTTTTGTTGTTACTCGGTCATTTATTTTTATATTTAGGTAAGTCAACTACCCATGGTTTGAGTGACTACGGTGTTTACCCTGTTTAATAACACTATAAGTACAGGTTTTCTCACGATGTTTTTACTTCACCGATCTTAGTACCTACCTAACACAGATATTATAATACTACGTAGTACCTAATAAATGTTCAAGATAAACTCAGAAAGTATGAAAAGAAAAGAAGTATGAAAGTATATGAATTGAAAAAATCACATTGGTGCTTGACCAGATTTGAACCCACAACCTCGTGCATGACAGGTGAGGCCTTAACCACTGGGCCATTCATCGCATTTTAATTTAAGGCTCTATGCACGATAAAATCCCTATTTCGTCAATTACTTATCTAATTGTGAGATAAGAGAGATTGTGAGATTGTGATAAAAGTAGCAGTGGCGTAACTACCAAGGAGCAAAATGGTGCGGGGCACCAGGTCCCGCGGTGTTTAGGGGCCCACTCAGTGTCCGGGACGGGAGTCTGCACAGTCAACATGGCACCGGTCTAGGCCCTCAGTCGGTGAAAGTTTTAGAATGACTTAGCTAAGTAAGAATAACTAAGCTAAGAAAAAAGTGAATCGTAATCTAAAAGGGCTTTGATTAAAATCAAACAAATCCGGGGCGGGGTGCTAAAATGTACCTGAGGCTTTTCTGCATAAGTCGACAAAGTCCAAATCTGTAAAAAACCTATCCGAATTCCGAAGCGGGATACAATTTTCGAGTTGGTAAAAAAATCTTGCCATGGATTGGAGATGGATAGTATAATGAGACCTGATTTCCTATTTGCACCAGGCCTCTGAGCTGAAGTTACGTCACTGTATGGCGCGCAAACAGGAAGTCGCAAACTGTTTTCCTAGTGTGGACGCGCCCTGTAGTTGCGAAGCGTATCCAAAGTTCGACCCGTATAAATTATTATGAAAAGCGGGTAGGTAGGTTATCCGATGTGTTTGTGTTACCTATTTGTCAATTTCCTTCTTTGAGCATTCTAAATAAATAATACATTACAAAAGATTGATAGTATCGTATTCTATACAATCAGTCTACTGTAATGACAGTACATTACAGTAGACTGATTGATAAATAAGTTTGAGTAACAATAATTTATTAGATAGGTACCTATAATAAAATTGAAATGCTGTTCGTTGGTAAGCGCATCAGAACGGCTGGACTGACTTGCATATTTTTTCATCGTTTTGCAAAGTTGCCGGCCAAATTGAAAAATGCGGGAAAACTGAAAGTGCACTTTCTATGGTAATTTTGTATGAATTATTGAAATTTGGATAGGGCAACGTCTGTCGTCTGTAGGGTCAGTCAGCTAGTTATAAATAAAAAAATGAAATAAACGAACCTATAAATAAAACGTATGCACAGTAAACCACTCTAAGCTAGGCGTAAACACGACGCAATTAACGCAACCCATTTTAGCAATAACCGTCTGCAAAATAACAACTTCGTACCCGTATCAGACCGCAATCAAATAGCTCCCAAGGATTGTTTGTGAGGGGCCTAACCGCTTATCAGGTCCGACTTGTTATCAATGCCACAATTCCCAGTATATGTATGTACCTATTATATAACGTTATTTCAACCAAGCGTCTACAAGTAAGACGAATAGTGTACTTTAACACAATGTTACACAAATAAAACACAAACTGTATGTAAACAATACAATTATTCCAAGATTGGTATAGATTGTTCTTTATTGTCCACTCGTTTTTGGTTACAGCTACTTTTGCTTACATGATAAAACTGTAGAGACACTGTTATGAGAAATCTAAGATTTCTGATAATTACAAGACGCCATATGTATATTGGCCTATTCGAAAATAAAATACAAGACATTGCAGTACGTTACGGGTACGCAATAGGATTCAAATAAAACGCCAGAATAGATTAACGTGCGGTTATAATATTATAAAATACTTTCAGCCTATTGAAACATAATCCTATGGGTTCTAATCGATATTTACATAGAAATATGAAAGGCGGGAGGACATTACAAATCTAGAAATGAGTGCCGACAATATCCCGTGCCTGCCGGCACTCAGTTTACACCGGTTACTTATTATGCATGATCGTGAAAAGTCAGTAAAGGCTCGCGTGCTCAGGTTAAGATTCGTGCCAACCAGGTCCCGAGCTGGAGCATGAATTTATTACTCTTTAGAGTTCACAGACAGTCCTAACCTCGAATTTAGTGATTAATATCACATTTTATAAGTTCCGGTCACTTCTTAACTTAAAACAAGCGCACCGCTCTGCGGCGTCTAATCATCGTGGGGGCGCGGTTCGGGGAAGCCGCGCGCGGACAGCGGGTCCGGCGCGGGCGACGCGTGCGGCGCGGGCGACGCGGCCGGGGACGCGGCCGGCGACGCCGTGCTCAGCGGGGAGGGGAGCGTCGCGTACACTGTGGGCCGCGGCGGCTGGTACGAAGGCGCGTACGAGTCGCTGCGCGGGTTGTAGAAGGGCGAGTCGTCGGCGCAGCAGTCCAGGTTGGGCGAGTAGGGCGTGGCGGCGCCGCAAGAGGGCGCGTCGTCGCTGGGCCGGTAGGCGGGCGCGACGGGCGCGTACACGGTGCGGCGCGGCGGCTCGGCCTCGGGCCGGTGGTGCGACGACGGCGCGTACGCGTCCGACCAGCTCGCCTTGCTCGGCGTGAAGTCGCCCTTTATGTACAGTTGTATCGGTCGCCGGAAACCTTTGCTCGCATGCTGCGGGACGCCCAGTATGCAACACTTGCTGAATCCAACTTCGGGTGACAGTAAGTAATCACGAAATTTGTTCGGGAATAACTCGATCGAGTTGAAGTTCTCGTATATTGTTGGCTGAAAACAATAAAATTGGCATATTAATAACTTGCATTTTTATAAGCTTAACTATTGAGTAAAGCACTGCTATCAATCTAGAAAACAAAATGCATTGTAAAAATACATACCGTTAGACGCTTCTTTTTCTTATAGCTAGCCCAGTTTTGAGCTTCTAGCACCAATTTCCCGCCGGGACGTAGGTCGGCGAACATTCGCCGGAAGGCACGCTTGAGGCCCGCGTCGCCCCAGTTTAAATGCATCCACTTGGTGGTGGACAGGCACAGGATCAGATCGAACTGAGGACTGTCGGGGCCGCTGCCGACCGGAACCTCCTCGCGAGGGACGTAGTTGCCCTGGAAAACGAAAATGTTAGAATCAGATTATGAACTGCACTTCAGCTGATGAGTCAGTAAATACACCATGACATTAACATCACATATCGTAATATATTTCATAACATGAATAGATATGACGAAATATTCCGTAACTAAGTACATCATGGAATTTTTTTACATTATAAGTTCTGAATAGAATTACAGCATTAGATGAAATAGAAACATACCTGTTTGAAAGTAACATTGTAAGGGAAAGCCGGCGGAGTGACCTCCGCAGTCGAGTCTCCCAGTGGTCCATACAACATAGTCATAGACATGGGGAAGAAGCATTGACCATGCTCTTGTTTATGCACCGCCTTCCTGTTCTTCCTTGGCCTTCGTAGTTTCCTTCCCGTCAGAGGGAGAACCTTCTTCAAATCTTCGTGTTTGTCGAGCTTCTGATCAATGTTACAATCATCACATTTATCTTCCTTACACTTATTGCAGTCTCCTTTCTTATCGTCTTCTAAATCTGTTTTCTTATCATCATCCCTCTTCGGTTCAGTTGGAACTGGAATGAAGGACCTCAGATTCTTCCTTGCCTGTCCTGGAATGAGAAAATGTTTATATGATTAATGCATTTCTCTCATTATCAAATGTGGAGATATTGGGTAAGTTATTTTACATCAACAATGAGAAGTAAATCATCAGGGAGAAATCATAGATTTCACTCAGATATCCAATTAATATTTTGTTATCACAGAGTTTTTTTTATTAGCCTCATTACTTTTTATTACCATTGTTGCAAAACTCATAAGAAATTGTTTTTTTTTTTTAGTTTGTTTTATGTATTACATTTCATATAATAGACTTATCAGTTTAATAAAAATTGTTTAAGTGTCTAGTGGCTTTATAATAATTATTACTGGCCTGAAAGTTTGCAAATCACACAATATTGATGTAATTGGATCCCAGCCAAAAGTGAATACCACCTAATCAGGTTAAGTCAGTGACCTGCATAACTAAAAATTGAGTGCAGTTCCATATCTATTAAACTTTATATTTTACTTGATACATACCTATCAGCACCGAGTCAATATCCATGCCAACCACAGATCGGGCACCAAGTGTGCGAGCAACTGCTATTGAAATATGTCCCACATTGCACCCTATGTCCAACACATCTTTGTGCTGGAAAAGATGCCGATGCATCTCAAATACTTGTAGCCGAATGTCCATCATTGCATTTAAGTTTCGGTAACCATAATACCTGGAATATTAAAACTTGAGTTATAAAATCATACACAACACAATACAATATTATTAGTATGCTCATGATGTTTAGTTGCTCTCCTTGAAATTTACTTTTTTCAAATCATTAAAACTTATTTATTCATACTGTATGATAATAATGAATGACAAAAGACTTATTTAGAGGTCAAGCAGTTGTCATGCAAATATTACCAGCTGGTAAAATAAGAGAATAACATAAAAGCTACTGAAAAATTTACATTTATATAGTTCAATATCTTCCCCTAACGGATTAACTGTCAATGGTTACCTGTCGTAATTTCCATACTGGTATCTTGAATTTTTGGGGTGGAACGTGGGTAGCTTTAGATCTTCATCAGTGCTACTCTTGAGTTTCGTGCGATGTGGCGAGGCGGGGCGCTCGGGCGGCGCCGCGCGCTGCTGCGGCCGAGCCCGCATCCATGCTCCAGGCTGAGGCACAACTGGACTTACTATTTTATCTAATGAATCCATCCGACGTAACTTTTTGGGATCTTTTCCTTTCTGTGATGCATTATCACTATCACTACAAGATCTTTTACGTGATTTACATGCTGATGTCGACGGTTCTGGTGGTGGTGGCTCCTTGATACCTTCAACAACCACTTCCGGAGGCTCCTCTGTGGCTGGAGACGTATTATCTGTTGTGCGTCTCCTTAGCCTAGCCTTCTTGCGTGGCTTGCGTCGCTGCATCTCAAGTCTCTTCTCATACTCTTCATTATCCAATGGTTCCATTAAATTCAATGGGTCCCTTATGTTAGGAGGAATAATAACATCAATCTTAGCCTTGTGACGAGGTGGTGTAGGTAAAGGTGAAGATTCTGGAGTTACTGCATTCATGGCTCTATTGATGTCCTCATCCTGTAAACTATTTAAGTTGAGTGGATCTGATATATTTCCCCCGAGCAAAAATTTTGTAGGTGGAATGAAAACTTCTTTGCGTGGTCTCTTGTGGGGTAAGAAAAACTTTGAGATTGATGGAAAGCTCTGTGCCCTTTTTCTTCCTTGCTTAAACTTGGTGCCAATGTAATTCGGTCGGCGCATGATACTCCTATCAGGATTATCCTTAGCAGGTGTGTGACCCTTCTTGCCATGGCGAAATTTCTTCTTGGTCTTTTTTGAATTTCCCACTCCAGATGCATCACCTTCCTTAGAAGTGTTGGCATCACACGAATTTAGAGCATTGGGCTCACTAATATTTAGAGAGGTTTCTATCGAGTCGCCCACTTCGTTCTCAGATAAATCACCAGCTGTTTCATTGTCAGCATTGTCTACAACGTTGCTTTCACAAGCAATTACATTTTCTTCCGGGCTACCCATTACTTAAGCTTACCACAACGATAACTACATTATAAAATTATAAATCATTTAAAAAGTCAAATTTGCCGCCACTTCACTTCTTGCAAAACCTACAAGGACATCCGTCAATGGTGATAAACAGTTTAACAATGCGGTTTGTTTTTATTATTACTTGCCACTGAAACGTATAGTTTAACGATATTAGAAAGCTATGAAACGATTCTAAGAAAATATTTCACTTTACACTTAAACACAATAAGATAACTATCCACTTTTCAAAATTATACACAGCACTTCGTGCAATACTTTGATAGGATAGCAATGGCAATTTGATTTCATTTGTTTTAGTTTTCACACACTACTGTAAAACTGCGTGCTGGCCATAACCTAATTTTCTTATTGGTTGAAATATGTTCGTTTTCTTCCACAAGCCAATAGGAACTAGGAACGGATAGCGGAAACCTCACCTTGCTGCTTCCAGTGTTGCCAACTTTATTTTAACGATACCACTAGTTGTGGTATAGTAACCCACCAGAAAACCACTAAATTTGGCGATCCCTCAAACCACCAAAAAAACCACTAACATATTATGCCAGACAGATAATACCTAAATATTATTTGAAAATAAAACAACATTATTGTATTTTTTATTATAAAATTATAGTTTATTTTTGATAAGAACAAAAAAAAAATCTTACAGGCAATCATCTTCGGAAGAATCGGCTTCTTCTATGATTTCTTTTGGGTGTACCTACTGTGGTTTAGGCATATTCGTTTTACAAAATAAACCAAAACAAGTCAAACATCCAACGCGAACTCCGAATACTGTCCGTTGTATTTATATTTTTGTGCATGCATAGAAAACAAACGTTTTTAATTCAAATCAAACTTGACCCAGTTATCATACAAATAAAGTATAATATAATCAAAATTATTCAAGAAATTGACAAACTATTTTCGGGGGATCCCTGAAAACAACCACCTTAGTTCTGAGTATTGCCTACACATAAAAAAAATATACACATATAACGTAAACGTTCGAGTTATTTCCCGAAAATATGTAAATCGTGCTAGTGGTTGAATTTCGTACCTTACCACTAACTGAAGGAACCAAGGCCACTAGAAAAATCCACTAGCCACTAAAACCAAAATTTGACCACTAAAAGGTAAGTCTAAACCACCAGATCTAGTGGAAATTCCACTAAGTTGGCAACACTGGCTGCTTCCATGAAGGACAGAAGAACGAAGTTGAGTTGCCAGGTTTAAAATACCGAATTATTTGAGTGTAAAATGTGGTAAAAATAAAATAGTACTAGACAAATATTCTCGCATTACTTACTTACTTTTCAATTTCGGTACAAAGTTGCGTACACACTCATTTTTGAGCCAGGCACAATATCGTGGCACGAGGTAAATCAGTGGTCTAAAGTGCGTGATAGACGTACGCACTTAAAGTACAGCTTGGCAAAAATGAGTTTGGAAAAAATGAGGGCGCCACTACCGCATATAGGTCACTTCAAATGGGAAATGAGTAAAAGAATTTAAACAAATAGTTAAAAACGCTGCTTGTATTGACTTAAAAACCTACTAGCACTTGTCGGCAAAGTAATGCCAACATCATAGGTCTGCATTACCTAAGTAAAATATTTAGTTTCATCTAACAACGCATCATACTCTTTTTTGCCAAGCTGCACGCGGTCTTTAAGTTCCGACCTTACTCGGCTCGCCGTCGGTGACACACGTGAAGCTTGTTTATTTCATTGTGAAATTGGCTTGCAGCTCGCGGTGGTGACGGGCGGGCGACTAAGCTCACCGAGCCATAAGTTCGCGTACTTGCTGGCACGTCTATCAACCCTTTAACCGAGCCACTGAATATTGAGCGGCCGTTCACACGGCGCTGTTCTGTATTCCGATATTTTACGGTAGAAAGTTGGGATCACACCTCAACATCCACTGTTCAGACGGTTAAAAACCAATCCAAAATTATTCAGTAAAATGTTGCACTGAGTCTGACATCATTGCCGTACGAACGGAGCATAGAGGAAAGTAATGTATAGGGTACAGAGCCTGACTGTACCAACTCTCCCACCCGGCGCATTCTGTGCTGTGCCAAGTTTACTATTGCTATTTTATTTAGTTATTTTTTAGTATTAAAATCCAAAATCTTATCCTGTTTGATTTATATTTCATATAACACGTGTGACTCCGGATTTTGAATTTGTCTGCCTGTGATGTCTTGTTTATACCTTTTTAGTCAATGATATATAAAACTATAGATACGTTGTCCGCACTCTAAAATGACAACATGAAATGAAGCCAATTGGCCACATCGCGCTTAGTTACGCACCAACCTGTCGCGCGACACTACGTTTGTTTTTAATTTAGATATACGAAATTACGTACTAAGATGTATATTTATCTCCCTCTAGCAACAGGCATCCCGCCGTACGGTGTCATATTTTCTTTCCCTTTCTTCATGCGTATAAGTAGCTATCTAGTATTTTTGCCGTTTTTACGCGCCGTGATGTTGGTTTATGACGTGTCTATATAATAATACGTCATTGTTTTTAGTTGACTGTTTTGTCGTAGTAGAATAGAATATATTTATTTGCATGGTACAATAATGGTCTTAATATTATGGTTATGATCTACATGTCTCGCCATGGACTGGTATACAAATATTTTAAAGAAACCAAGTAACTTGGTTTCTTTATTATAAGGAACTTGGTCCAAGTTCCTTAGAATTATGCAACTAGTTGGGATTTCATTTTTATAACTTTTATTTTTGGTTAAGAAAAAAATCAAATAAAATTACGAATCTTGTTCAAATACTTTAGACCATTTATTAACCTCATACAAATACACATAGGTCATTCTATGAAGCGGCTAAAAACACCCGTCGTACCGCTATTATCTTCTATGCTCAAAACGCTATAGTCCACACAATGGTATTTATTATTTCATTCATGCAACATCAAAAATTACTAGCGTCAGTCATGTAATTTTTGAATTTTGAATTAAAAATATCCGTTGTGATTCGTGTTGACAAACGATTGTTTAATTCAACGGAAGCTAAGAAATTAAAGATTCGTAGGTAAATTACTCCAGTGAATGTTATTAAACTCGACTCTCGAATACCTAAATACTAACAGTTAGTGTAGCATCAGTGAAACAGAAGTTTTTCCCCAAAATCTGAGCCCAAAATATTTTCAACAAATTCAAAAACGTTCCAAAAGTGCAACGATTGTAATGTACTAATAACAATTCCGTATTCCAGAATCGTCGATATTGTTGTTTACTACGAATAAACTGGCGTAGATATTGTGATGAATAAGGTAAGAATCAGAAATCTATTTAGTCTTACAGTCCTATCAATTTAAAAGCATAAAGCTTTTAGTAGCTCCTTACTACTAGATAACTTGCCTACCATGTCTAGTAGCAACTTCACTTCAGTACATTCTATTTTTATCTGAAGATTTAAATATATCGGCCCATTTTTCTATCATCATTTGAGGAAGAAAAATGGTGATTTTGACAGCCTGTGTATAGAAAATATTATGTCAAACTCCCATTTATTTTTCAGAAAATTTTTCAGGGAAAGTAGTTAATGCTTATTTTTTTTTTAATTCACTTAAATACCTTTATAAATAAGATGCCATGGCTAGAAAGGGAGTGACTACCGAGATGACGGCTAATAGAGAAGTATGAAATAACTAAACATGTTGCGCCGTCCCCAAATAAGTTGGTATAAGGGTGAGGAGCTTAATGATTATGTTGAATTACCACTGACTGAGTTACCTCTATAAACATAATATTTATTTGTTGACTTTTAAGTTATAATAAGTAGCACTTCAAAATATTTCAGATGTCCCGAATACCCAAAATGCCAGTGACTGCCACCAAAGAGAATAAACCGAGTATGTTAAATCGTCGTCCAATGGCAAGAACACTGGTCAGTGCTCTTAGTGATGCAGATAAAAAGGATTTGATAATGAATCACACCAAGCCTGCGGGTCGTGGGGGGCCTTCCACTACAGTTCCAGCTCAGCGCCTCAAGAGATCAGCTACTGCACCGTCATCTGTCTATGTGCCACCACCAAAAGTGACTAAAGTTGAAAAGAAGACAGCTGTAGCCCCTAAAATCGCACCATATGATTATAAGGCCAGATTCAATGACTTGCTTGGAAAGCATAAGAACATGAAAAGTGAATTTGATGACTTGAAAGAAAAACATGTTGAAGTGTCTGACAGTTACGAGAAGACTAAAGATTCAGTACAGAGTTGCACTAATGAAAGAGACAGACTAAAAGAAAATTTACTGAAATCCCTTACTGATTTGAGAGAAAAAACTGCAGAGTTTGACAAAATGAAAGTTGATTTTGAAATTCAGAAAATGGAAAATGAAAACCTCCAACGTAAGACTGTATTATTGGATGAAATTACCAATAGTCTGAAGCAAAAGACAGCTGAACTAGACAAAGTACAGTCAGATTTTACTGAACTGTCCAGACAACATAAGAGTCTTAAAGAAGAAACAGAGGCATTGAGAGTATTAACGGATCATCTTAAAAAAATATCGATTCAATTTGACAAATTGCAACTTGACTATAAAGAAGGACAAGAGACTATTGCTAAATATAAGTCAGAATCAGAAATATTGCAGAATATTTTAGCTGCAATGCATAAAGAGCAAAGAGACTTACGAAATACTATTCAAGATTTGAAAGGTAACATTCGAGTATACTGTAGAATACGACCTCCTCTGGAGTCTGAGCAAACAAAGCCAAGATTCAATCTCAATGTACTTGATGCTTGTTCTATAGAGGTTGAAAAGGTTGAGCTATTGAATTCCGTTAGAAAAGGGAAGCCACAACATGGTTTCACCTTTGATGGTATATTTACACCACATGCATCCCAAGAAGATGTATTTGCTGAAGTTTCAACTATGGTCCAGTCTGCATTAGATGGGTACAATGTGTGTATATTTGCATATGGTCAGACTGGTTCTGGTAAGACATACACAATGGAAGGTGGTTGTGGAACCGAGGAGTATGGAATCATACCAAGAGCATTCAACATGATATTCACATGTATGGAAGATTTAAAACGCATGGGATGGGAGTTAACAATCAAAGCATCATTTTTGGAAATATACAATGAAATCATTTATGACCTGCTAAATTCTAGCAAGGATCAAGTATCTCATGAGATTAAAATGTCAAATTCCAAAGGAACTGATGTGTATGTGTCTAACTTAAAGGAAGAGGAAGTTAAGAACTCACATGATTTCATCAGGCTGATGATATTTGCACAACGTAACAGACAAACAGCTGCAACCTTGAACAATGAACGCAGTTCCCGGTCTCACTCAGTCGCCCAAATTAAAATATCGGCCATACACGAGAAACGTAAAGAAAAATATACAAGCAACTTGAATTTGGTGGATCTGGCTGGATCAGAGAGTGGGAAAACTACACAACGAATGGATGAGACAAAGCATATTAACAGATCTTTATCAGAGTTATCTAAAGTTATATTATCACTGCAGACTAATCAGTCTCATATACCTTACAGAAATTCTAAGCTGACCCACTTGTTGATGCCCAGTCTGGGAGGTAATTCAAAAACACTTATGTTGGTAAATGTCAACCAATTTGATGAATGCTTCAATGAGACTCTTAACTCCCTACGCTTTGCCACCCAGGTCAATAATTGCAGAGTTGTTAAGGCCAAGAAAAATATCACTATGTTTGACTCATAATAACAATTAATTGTTTTTGTTAAATTTATTGACATTATAATATTATGTAACAGTTATTACTATTAAAATAGAAAAGAGGAAGGAGGAGGAGGAGAGGGGTCTCCTTTCGATTATTTTAGGACATGTTATATTGAAGTTAACTTTGGTATTCTTATTGATACTACTTAATTTGGAGCCTTTGCTAACTAGGCTTGTATTTGACCCTTAAAATAAGTATTTTAATCTTAAAATCTTGGAATCCAAGATCTAGGACTATAATGCTTTAAACATTTCCGTAGACATTAAGATGTTTATGTACATAACTTACCCATATTAAGACAATCACGATATTATAAACATGTATTTTACGTCTCTTGTCTTGAACTCAATTGCTACAGTTATTATCTTTTGGAGGTGTTTGTCCACCGCTTTAACAGTAATTTGACTAAATAATAGTGCCTGTTTTATTTAATTTTCAATAGTTTTATGTCAAACAATTATGTTATTATTAGTTTTCATGTGTGATTGTATTGTTTATTAAATATAATATACTTACCTAATAATTAGTAAACCTCGTATTTTTTCGCACGTACCAAGATGATGAAAATATAGGTAAGGCCGTATTCATGTAGAACGCTGTTTTAACCGGCGCCGATATGTCAGCGCTTGTCTGCGCTGATTATCGGCGATTCGGTAAAAAGTATGAACACAGCCTAACAAGTGTTGACAACCAGCGCTTGTCGGTGCCGACAACCAGCGCTTGTCGGTGCCGACAGCAACTGCGCTGGCATATCGTCGCCGGATGTGCGTGTGGTGTGAGGGCCCGTTTTTTAAAACTCTTTGAATATGTGCTCGGGATTTAGTGAACATTCCAAAAGAATTGTGAAAGTTAGAATCAGATTTTGTGAAAGTCTAATAAGCGAGATATGGACTGTAAAGTTGGGCCCTCAGTTCTCACATAGAGGATTGAGGGCCCAGCTGTACCTGATAAACTAAGGACACTACAGAACAAGTCTATGCCAAAATTTAAGGTAATGCCGAAATTTGTGAAAACAAGATATTATCGCAAAACACTGTCCATCTTTGTATATCTTCGTTCAAAATGGGCCCTCAATTCTCACACACGTAAAAGTTTATTACGCAAATAAATTGAAACCACTAACCTACAGCTACTGTTTGTAATCCTATACGCTACTAAATAATTTGTGAAAGCATGAACAGGTCACCACTTCTTGTTGTTTGAAAGTAATGAGCTTTATAAAATTCGGGCACTCAGTCCTCGCATTTCTTTTTGTTTTAGTTTTATTACGCTTATCGTATGAAACATAAAACAAATACAAAATTGTCTCTTTATGTGAAAAAAATTGTGCAACATATTGGTGTTAATATTTACTAATAAGAATTACGATAAAACGACAAATCTCCGAAATCAACTATTTTGTTGTTGTGTATGAGGGTAGGGTGACAATAATTTCCTTTTTACCCTCATTTTATATACTTTGTTAGTGGCGATTCTGAGTGATGTTTTAGTGATTCAAGTGTTAGAATCCTGAGCGACGCGAGTGATTCATGGCCCTCGATATAAATCCGTTTTACGTATGCAAATCTTGAATCTCTTTCTCGCAAATCTTCAATCTTTTAACTCTGCGAGAAAAAGAAAGATTTAAGCGAAAATACACATTTAATGATGAAAAATTTTGGTTTGTATCCTTCTGATAGCCTTTTAAGGTAGGCTTGCAACTTCGAGTATGTGTTTATGTCAATGTTATGCCTGTTTTTATAGTACACCTTAGGAAAGTCTAGATACTCACTCCATAGTGTCGATGGCTTCTTTTTCTTCGACAGCTCATTAAAATAAGTCAGGAAAACAGACTCTGACAATGTGCCAGAAGCTTTATTTTCCTTTTTCCATTTGCAAAACTCGGCTTTGATGTAAACCAGCCGTGATTTGTTGGGTAACAAGTTTTCTACTACATATCGGCTGCCCTCTCTTTCATAAACTCAGGTATTACACATCTTCTTCACCACTTGAATGCATTTTCAATCGATGTATTAACACTAAACTTTGTGTTCTGTACGAACACTTACAGTATTCAACATAGCGCCAATTTACTAATGACAGCAAAGAATACAAAACAGTTTTTATTCTAATGCTAAACTCTTAGTCGAAAATGTCGACCGATCAAATCTCGAGGAGTTATTTGCACAAGGAGTTTGTATAACGAGTATTCTATGCACAAGGAGTTTGTATCAAGTATTTTTTCGCAAGGAGGTTTTATTGCATTGAGATGCAGGTCGAATATATTTGTGTTATAAATTCAAATACCATATTTTTCACTTTTTAGTAAAGTTGTGGTACCTACCCCACACAAATTCGAATACCACCTGCTATATAAATAACAGTGACGGAGTAACAGGACATCGTCCACAAATACTAAGCTGGAAAAATACGTAATATTGAAACTAACTCAAAAACTACGAAATGAAATTTATATGGGACCACCTCTGAATCATGACCTACCAAAAAATTAAATTTTGTCATTGCATTTGATTTAAATGGTACTGGTGAGTATTGCCTGCAGGGTATACTGTAAACACTAAGAATAAAATCAAAGATGTACGAACTTATCGGAGCAATTGAATTCGTTCCTCCACCTTTCGCTGAAAGTATTGGTCATTACATGAATCACATCATTACATGAATATGTAATGTGTAATCACATCATTACATGAATAGTAATTTCAAAGGCTATGAAGATTTTAAGCGAAAAATCGAAGAAAGTTTATTAAAACCTATAACATTACATTTATTAATCTACTGCAATCTAGAAGAAATTGTGGTCAATTTCCTAATTCAGAGAATAAAAATAAAACTCGATTTTTTTATGCAATGGGTCTTTTAATTTCTTATTGGTATCGAATTTGTTGCACAATTTTTTTCACAAAAAGAGACAAGTATTTGTCTTATCTTTCATACGATAAGCGTAATAAAACTAAAACAAAAAGAAATGGAGGACTGAGGGCCCGAATTTTATAAAGCTCATTACTTTCAAACAACAAGACGTGGTGACCTGTTCATGCTTTCACAAATGTTCACAAATTATTTAGTAGCATATAGGATTTCAAACAGTAGCTGTAGTTTCATTTTATTTGCGTAATAAACTTTAACGTGTGTGAGAATTGAGGGCCCATTTTGAACGAAGATATACAAAGATGGACAGTGTTTTGCGATAATATCTTGTTTTCACAAATTTTGTTCGGCATTAGCTTAAATTTTGGCATAAAGACTTGTTCTGTAGTGTCCATAGTTTATCAGGTACAGGTGGGCCCTCAATCCTCTATGTGAGGACTGAGGGCCCAACTTTACAGTCCATATCTCGCTTATTAGACCTTCACAAAATCTGATTCCAACTTTCACAATTCTTTTGGAATGTTCATTAAATCCTGAGCACATTTTCAAAGAGTTTTAAAAAACGGGCCCTCACACCACACGTACATATCGCCGGTCACCAGCGTTCTATATGAACACAGGTCGATATCCGTTCAGTTTGAAAAACGGCTCAAGCTAAGCAAGCTATACAGTCCCAGTATAAGCTGACCTTGCATTGTACGGAAACCCTATATGTACAATGCGAGATCAGCATAAACTAAAAATGTATAGCTTTATGTGTAGCCGTGTGTACATTTATCATTTTTACCATTGTCGTATTTTATTGATCATTTGAGCCGTTAGATGGCGCTAGTAGTACTAAAAATACGACTACTGACTCGCTACATCCAGTAGATACCTACCTAGCTAATTACGGCAACTTAGATTATTCGTTTTTTTACGTTTAAAAATTTATTGACTTTTAAAAGGCTGAAAGAGAGCTTTCTAGGCATCTGCCATTCGGTGTGTGAGAAGAGCAGGTTTCATCAGTGTTACTATGGGCCAACTCTTAAATCGCGAAATAAATGCAACTGCTCTATAAATTTACGTTCGTATAACTCGGTACAGCTGTTTTCAGGGTTGGTCCCATAGCGAAAGGTGTTCATATTGATGATGACCCCTTTTCAGGTTTTCAGTTATTTCAATTACACTGCGTAAAGGTACGGACTTATTATTTTTACAGGTACTTTTAACCTTTCTTATTTTACTTACCAAATCTTTATTTATTTATTAAAGCCATTTATTTCCAAACTTTGGGTACAACATTAGCTTGTTAAAACAAGTATTTGGGTAATCATAGTATGTCCCGCAGCTCGGTGTGTCTTTTGACATAGGCCTCCTCCAACTGTCTCCATTGCGCTCTGTCCTGAGCAACTCTTGTCCAGTAAGGTCCCAGGGTTAGGCGGATGTCGTCTTCCCATCTTGTTTTTGGGCGTCCCCGGTTTCTAGTCCCGTCTCTTGGGTACCACAGGGTCACTTGTTTGCTCCATTTGTTGGCTTGACATCGCAGCAAGTGTCCTGTCCAGCCCCATTTCAAATGGTCTATGCGAACCACTATATCCTTTACCTTGGTTTTTCCTCTAATATCTGAGTTTCTGAGTTTGTCCCTTAGTTTTATTCCAAGCATGCTTCTTTCCATAGCCCTTTGGCATTTTGCTAGTTTCTCTCTATGGTTGTCGGCGAGCGACCAGGTTTCGCAGCCATATGTTAAGCAGGGAAGAATGCAAGTGTCGAAAGTTTTCCTCTTGATATGCATGTTTAAGTCTTTGCTCTTCATTATTTCTTTCAAAGACCAATATTTTTTCCATCCACAGGCTATTCTTTTGTTGACTTCCTTAGTCATTGAGTCATTTGGGGAGATGATTTGTCCTAGGTAAGTGTAGTCATTCACATATTGTAACCTGCTTCCATAGACTTCGATTATGACCTCTGGGGAGTTAGACATCAGCTTTGTTTTGCTCGCGTTCATTTCTAGCCCTACTTCTCTGCTTTTGTTGATTAGCGTTTTTACCATGAGTTCTAATTTTTTGGGGTTTTCTTCTAGCAGAATAATATCGTCTGCAAATCTCAGATGGTTTAAGCGGCTACCGTTGATGCTAAGGAGAAGAAGGGACGATGATATCCCACCAATACTTTCACAGGAAGTACAAAAAGCCATAATGTCACAAAAACTAGACAAAGCTCCAGGTCCCGACAATGTACCAAATGAGCTGATGAGAGGCACAGTTGATGAAATAAGCCCAATCTTAACCAAACTATTTAACGACATTCTAGCAACAGGCACTATTCCAAACCAGTGGGGAGAATCACATATTATTCTCATACATAAGAAAGGAGATAAGGACGAAATTGGCAATTATAGACCAATAAGCCTTATATCAAACGTCTATAAGGTTTTCGCAAAGGTTATTTTGGAGAGAATATCACAAACCCTAGACGAAAATCAACCGATAGAACAAGCAGGATTCAGAAAAAACTATAGTACCATTGATCATATCCACACAATCAAGCAAGTCATGGAAAAATACAATGAGTACCAGAAGCCATTGTACATTGCTTTTATTGACTATTCCAAAGCTTTCGACAGTCTGAAACATACATATATCTGGTCTAGCTTAAGAGAACAAGGAGTGGAAAATACCTATATCCAACTAATAAAAACCATCTATAGCAAGAGTATAAGTTGCATAAAACTGGAAACGAAAGGAGACCCTTTCCCTATCAATAGAGGTGTCAGACAAGGAGACCCATTATCTCCCAAACTGTTTAATGCCGTGCTTGAACGTATTTTTAGACAAATAGACTGGGACGAGTACGGTACCAAATCTTACCTTTTATTATTTACGACACACTACTGAGGCTTCTTCAACGTCGATTCAGGATCGCCCTTTTTTAACAGAATCTCGCCTGAAGGAAATTGAAAATTGACGAAAAAACTAGTTTGGTAGGTACTTCATTCAGTCTTGTAGTCAAGATGACGGAAGTAGGTACTAATGTACCAGCTATTTATTCGTGTATTTATAATAGGTTCTTATCTAGCTATTATTATCAGCCTGGCCATGGACACAAACAGTGCTTATGCTTATACTACTACTACCTAGCAATATTTTTCCATAAGGCAGTCACCTTTGCAGCTTGCAGCTACGGATTTATACTGTTTCGTTAAAGCAAGTAATAAAGTACTGGCTGCGCACCCGATAATCATTTAAGATTTATTCAAAAAGGGAGCTTGAAGCAGTAGGTTACATTACACATAATTACACTGCTAGATGTTAGTATAGCAACCTAACTGTGTTTGGATATGGATTGCGAACTCCCTGATCCCGTTTTTGGAATGGTCTACGTTTCTTCTATGCGTTGATTAGATGATGAAAATCAATGTCGTAATCTTCACATAGTTTATTTTGAACACTTGTTAAGCGATAGATGGCGTTAGTTGTACCTATAACAGCGTATTGACGTCTTTGTATAATTATTATGCTTATCGTTTCCCCCTACGTCGCAGTGAAGCCCTTACACAGGGCGAGCCTACTTGCAAATTGAAATCATTTAGTTGGTGTTGTGCTTTTAGTTCGACCTGGGAATCGAACCCAGGACCTGACCCAATTATAAAGTGATATTTTCAAACTGACAAGTTATATGAAACTTAGAAATAAAACTTTTCTATTCAGTATTAGCCATTGGTAATGGCTGTGGGAGGAGGCTAATGCCTCCTCCCATAAATTAGGTTATTTTATGTCTGTACCTATTTTTATGAGTTCGAGCGAGGATATTTTAAATGTCTTACTGTACCTGTTCTACGTAGGTATCTAATGAGATAAGTATCTAGTTTATTAACACGGAGAAAAAGAAACGAGTTTTATAAAATCATGACGAGTTTATTTAAATAATTAAGGACTAGATCGAAACATTAAGCGATAAATCGCAATTCTCTTCATATGCAAAAATATACATTGTTATGATACATCTCTCCGTGCGTCGAATCGGGCGCTAGTGGAGCGGTACTAGGGCGCAAGGCCAGGCAGACGGTGACAACGACCGAGGGGCGAGTCCAGGGTCTCTCGCCAGATTATGTTCAACGTGATACATCCGGTTCTGTCGCTGCTTCGTCGCCCGGCGTCGGAAGTTTTGCCGTTTCTATAGTGTGTATAAGTCTATCCAAGCCGTAAAGAAAACCTTCTTCATGATTGCCTTGTTGCCACTCAGAGCGATGGTCCACCTTAAGACCTTCTGGTACACTTCTAGTTTTGGCAAAGTCGATCAGCCAGGCTCCAACACGTTCATCATCGTAAATGATGAATATACTGCTGCCGACGATTTCGTGAGTTTTGAAGAAATCAGATTGTTGAAACAGTTCTCTGATCTCGCGCAGCCGCGTGATGATAGCACGACGCGCCTTTTCATTATTGCCCAGGAACCTTGCCACTGTGGTTGCAATTTGTTGAGGTTCACGCACTTTTTGCAGATCGGTTAGGGGTGGTTGTCCCGGAACTTTCACTGCTTCAATACGAAAGCCCTGCTCAGCTGAAGCAGACCGCTGTTCACGGAATTGCATGTAACGTAGTTTTGTAACCGCACGAGCCTCATGCTCGGCTTCGGTGGGAGCTTTCGGGTCCAGACGCACCATTTTCTCGTAGAGGTCCGAACGAGCACGAGCGTTGCTAACTTCATCTTCCAGGAAAGTGCGGGTGCCCATCTTCACGTCCATGACGTGAGGATCTCTGAAGCCGTGCAATAAGTCTTGCAGTTCGATGAAACGTTCACCGCCGTATTCCAGTTCGCGGTAGTACCGCGGGATGGCGGAGCGCATGTGGGGGCAGGCGGCGAGCGCCTCGTAAGCGTCGCGCTCGGGGTTGTGCGCCGGGTGGTCGCCGGCGGCGCGGCGCTTCCACACGGTCCCGGGCCCGGCGGGCGCCAGCGAGCCGGGGTGGCCGGCCAGCTGGAACCATTCCGACGAGCGCGATTTCAGCAACGCATCAGATGCGGGTGCTGATAATTCCAACGCATTCTGCAACAATAGAAATATAACTATTAGCAACGAGTCCAATATCCGCGAACATTTGTATTGTTTTTTGTTTTTTCTTCAAATCTACCTATTTAATTATTTGTTACTTTTTTTTCTTTAAAATAATTGTAATACATTATAGTTATAGCAATACTTACAATAGCTAGGAACTTGAGTAGCTCGGAGGGTTGAGGGGTGGGCGCAGTGGGCGCCGGCGTAGAGGTGGGGGCTTCAACAGTGGACGGGGTGCGCCGCCAACGTTTGAACAGGGCACCTTCATCCTTGCTGCGCCAGCGTTCCTCCTCTTTGCCAGGTACTGCGACCTGAGGACAACCAAAAACACACGTTTAAACACCTTGTCAAACACCATGGAACACTTAATTTTCACTTTCACAAAAAATTTCGAACACAGCACATTTCGATGACGTACCGCTAAAATCTTATTGGCAGCGTAGAGTAGCCCGCCAGGGCCGAGGCGACTCAGCACGGACTGGCGGGAGACACTGTTCATCTTGCTGGAGACGGTCATGGCGTACGAGTGTGTGCGTAGAAGGCGCGAACACGAGTGAACGATAAAACAATTGGAGCGCGGGTAGCGAACAAGCGTGAGCAATGGACTGCTGCTAGCTAGCGTGTGATGTAAGTGGGAGGGACGCCAGCGGTTTTATAGAGACCTCGGCTTTCTCGTGACGTAGGCGCCGCGGCCCGCTCGCGGCCCCGCGCGCACCCGCGCCGCCCCTTAGTTTTCCTAGCGCCTCTGATTTTCACAAAAACTGAACTGCATTGATGTATCAGACTTTGAGAAAGATGCATATTATGTAGACATAATAAGCATATTTATACTTTTACACGGTGCATATACCGATTCATTTTTATAGAGGTATTGTTGCGAATAGGTACTAGAATAAAATGTAGGTGTCAAGGGCGTGTGATCATTAGGGGTTTAAATTAATAACATCCATAGTAATGCCTATAATAAGCAGAGATATAAGTATCAATGTGATCACATGTTATAATATTTACGGATATTTTGTTACATATCCTACGGATTAAGAAATGACAGAATATTGTACCTACTGCGATGTAAAAAAGTGTCTCATAGAGGGCAAACGGCGAATACCTAAACCTAATCTTCTAAGATCTTTCAAGTGACCCTGTACCTACAATCAATAGGTATGGACCACAGTCGTAAAGTTTTCCCCCAGAACCTTCAACTGGCTACAGTTTTGTACCTATGGCTGGTGCTCTAACAAAATAATTACCTAATCAAAAAACTTATGTATATACCTGCATATGCATTTTCACCCTTCAAATACTTAGTTACTTTTTACTGGCCAATACATTGTCTACGTATTGTGACATTGTTAAGAATCAACTAATCGTAGTCTAGGATGTGTAGCTATCTGATCGTCGTTGATGTGACATTATGTTTTCTTGATTGTCCTGTTTTGGTTTGGAGGAATTTAAAATATCTGTATGAATTGTAGTGCCATACGAGGTACCTACTTTAGTAATCCCAGCTGACTTTGAGCGAAACTGCGAGAAAAGCTATGAATAAAGTTACTGTGTGACGGCGCCACAAATCCTATACCTAGGCTTCCAGACAATCTATAAGTACCTATTCCTGACATAAATTATGTATTTCTTAGACTTACTTATATTTCATTTATGTTCCCTCAAACAGCTCATTTTTATTTAATTTTATGTTTTCCCACAGCTTGTGTGTGTATCTATAATATTCAGACAACTTATGCATTAATTCTTGTCGAGAAAAACAAATATAGGGAGTCTGTATTGTATAATACTTTAGCGATATTGTATTAAATGAAACTTTCTTTTGATTGACTAATGAAGATTTCTACTGTGCTGTGTGTAGAATATTGTTTAGTACCTAACCGTTAATGCAATAGGTAACTGCCTACATTTATAACTAGTAGGTAGGTAATGGTACCTACAAAATAATGCTACTGCATTAGTAATTAGGTATTTGGTTTCGTGTGACGTTTCTTGGTCTCAAATAAAAAACTTAATCGTTTCACATTATAACGTATGTTAGTTCCCACAAACGCTAAATAAATGTCAAATATCTCGTTCAAATTATTCAAACATTTTTTATCGGCTTCCTATTGATACATAAACATGCCGTGAGAACCAAATATTGTTTGTCACAGAGGCATATTTCATAAGCGCAAAACAAATGAAAAACTTAAATAAGAAATGAAAATTAAGCCTGAAGGAGTGACGTAATGATGAATGTCCTTAGTTCGTGACGCAGGGGGAAGGAGGGCGCGTAATACGCGTAGTATGGCGGGTAAACAAATGACGATAGCGATCCAGCCAGACACGACCGGCGAACGCTGAATGCGCACGACCCGCCTAACTCATACAGTGACGTAGCACGAACATTTCATGTCTACTAATTACGCGCATTGCGCTAATCAGCTAATGACTGTCATTTACTTTAAATTAAGTGCATTTTTAAGATGCTAAATGATAGTTATTTTATAATGATTTAATTGATGTCTGTGAGTTAGATAGAGAATGAAGTCTTCGTTTGAAAACACTGTGTGATTGTGACGCACTAAGCAAAAACTTGAAGGTGATGCGCTGAGTTGTTCAGTTAGGCCATTCTCACACGAGGTGACCAAAATAAAACCAGTTTTCAACGCCGACGCAACCAATCGCGTTAGTAGATTCTATGGTGGTTCTCACACGACGCAACTTGTCTACGACTAGTTTTCAACGGCGAAGCTAACAAGTCAAGCTCGATCAAGCAAGATCGATCGTTGTCAACACAATTTTTCATAAAAATGGCGCATATTTGTCTGAATGAATTATGAAACGCTTTAATTGATACAAATTGAGTTGCGCCATGTGAGAGTATCGGAGTTGGCAACGCCCGTTTCCAACCATTTAAGCTTGAGTTGCCGTCATACCGTGTGAGAAAGGTCTTCCGTGCGAGTATAGGTAATCACTGTCCGCGATACTTTGGTAGTTGTTCAACAAAAAACTATGCTGAACACAGAGCTTGATATAATAATAATTTATTGAAGCAGACCAATGACCTTTACTAGTGAATAGAACAATGAAAGTTGAGAAAGTTGCAGAAGATTACAAATGCGGTACACCTCGTAGCTTGGGTTATGTTTGTAGGTAGGTACATAGTGGGCGTGTAATATTATGTAAATAAAGATTACCGAAATATGGTATAGAAACTAAGTAGGTATGCAGTTTTAGTTAGGTACCTGAGTTGGTTGACCCTTGTGTACTCTGTAAATCCTCTATAATAAATTCCTTTGCAATTTTTTTTTGTTTAAAACAAGCACATTAGATGATAAATTCTAGTATTTTATTTATTTTACAGACAAACGACAGACGTTCTAATAATGATAGGAGTTGAAAATGCAATTTTTTATGATTTAACTCCACCGTTAGGATATAAATCGTTAAAACAGGAATGTGGCCGACTTGGTCGTTGATATAGAGCATACTATTAAACAACGGAAGTGTTAACTAAACTCATGGCAGTTAATATTTAACTATGATATGAACAAAGTGAGATAATAATCCTGAGGCAATTAATCTTATTAGAGAAACTTTTCTATAGTGCGCTCTGGAACAGTAGGTAGAGCAACTTTCTCTTAATACTGGCAGACATTTTTTATTGAAGGAATTCAATGACGTTTATCTATAACGACTATTAAGTCCTTTGGTCATCAGTGAAACTAATAGGTTGAATTATTGTTGTTTACTACAAAGTATTCGGTGAGTTTTATACTAAGTTAGGTAAGTGATTTATACAATATGTTATGTCGCAAAAATACTTTAAGAGAACCTTTGAGATTTTTTTTTATTGAATTAATACGAAAAAAAAATTACGTGCGTCATGAGAGATTGGTACAGGTGTATTAAAAGTTTGTCTGCAACTACCTGCAAGTAGGCAGATAGGTGAGTACTAGAACAGACTGATAAAGGTGACACAGCGCTCGTCTGAGTTGTAAATATAAATTATGCACGCTATGGTAGCGTGGGCGCCATCAATTGTATTGAAATCGATACGAATATTTGATCAAAATGATATTAATACATAGAGCATCAAGTGATCAAATCGTATCTGTGATTGTTATCAAAATTCAGTTTAGGTAGGTACACACGGCTACACATCAAGCTATACATTTCCAGTTTATACTGATCTCGCATTGTATAGGATTTCCGTACAATGCGAGGTCAGCTTATACTGGAAATGTATAGCTTGATGCGTAGCCGTGTGTACAACGAATGAAATGATTACAATCTAAAAGCCACGATGTAAGATGATGATACAGTTTCAAAAGTCAATAGCCTGATTGTCAACAGTTTTGTTTAGCCAAGATGTTTCCTAGTGTCGGTACAAGTCAATGTTGAATATCAATAATACTAAGAGGCTTTTCCAGTGTGAAATTAGGTACACTGCATTTTCATAAACAGTCGCAAATTTTAGAACACTATAATTGACCGACCTAACAGGAACTCTGGAATTTTACACAGAGACATATTATACGATATTAGCTTGATATATACATACTTACGGATAATGAGGTATTTTTTCATGAGATTTTATGGTATTTCCATGTCACTCATTAATGTCATAAATGTTTAACTATGTCCGGGTCAACGGGTTAGATTTTGCGCGTGTTGTCAAATAGTTTGGAAGGTAATTCTTCGGTCATCTGTCTATCAGTGTTTTTAGGCTTGATTAGGAAATTCCTGACAAATAGTTCAAAGAATACAACCAGTCGGTTAAACATGTAAAAAACGACTGAAAGATAAATTCAGTGAACTTTGTTCTGAGAAGTCAGACATATTTAAAATAATACGATTAATATGAATAAGACATAGCTCTGCGAAATGCCGACCAAGTTGTCCTACCAGAGGTCAGGTCAGGGTCGCTCCATGAAAGTTATTGCTAGTTACTGCGCTGTTCCACTGCACCTTACTTAGGGTTCCCACACGTTGGAAAAAAAGCCGCGAAAATTATCGTATTTTGTGTAAAAAAATCTTGACTACGAGATTGTGCACCTACAGGCATCCGACAGACGCTACAGTAGCAAACATTTTGGTGACCAAACGTAAAAGTATGGTTTTTTTTAGCAATTGTTTAAAGTAGATGTTCTTCTATCTTTTAACTAGTTCCTGTTATTGCATCCCTAGATGCAGTTGCATTATGCACCAGACGGCGGCGCGTGGACTTAATGCGCTCTACCGCTAGTCTCGAGGTCGTGCGATTACATAGATCTCGTACTGCACTCTTTGTTACCTCAAAAAAGAATACATTACTTTAGTTGTTATTGACCATGACTGCACCATGTCACATAACATGAATACATTGAAAAAGTTGTATAATGAACATTAAATCCATGTTACTAACAAAGATATTTTTATTACTTTATTATTCTTGGTAAGAATTCACTTCATATACTTTATTTCTCTGAATGCAATTTCACCTGCCAATTTAAACAGCTCGGTTTTAGGACGAGTTGCATCACATTACTTTTACTGACAAACAAATTCAGTAGGGACAGATTTCAAGTCGAAATAAGAAACGAACCTAAATCACGAACCATAGACCAACTGGATTTTATTTACCAATCTCCTCAATTTTCCGACCGACAGTAAAAAAAATACGATGCGTGTTTAATCTGTTACCAAAATTATGCGTAGCTCGGCGTAGCCCCGAGCGTAGCGTCGTAGACCCTCCCCCATTTTTTTTTAAACATTCAAACTGGCTTATGTGTCTTTTCTGTAGTCAGTATATTACATTATCTACCAAATACATGATTTATCCATAGTACTGGAAGCCCATAACTGTATTTTGGTATAGAGGAACCGTAGGGTATAAAAGAATGATGTTAACTTTTTCGAATTTACGAACAGTATTTGAAATGTTTTCTAGAAATGTAATTTTTAACGCAAATAAATAACGTGTAATGACTAAATATGACAAAATGACAAAAATACTTCGCAGTTGTTTTCTAACTTTAGAAAATTAAATAACTGGCACGCCGCAGTTATACCTTTTAAGTAAGTCTTAACAAAAAGTAGAAATCAGACATTCGTGACCCACGAAAGGGTGTTGTCAAGGAATGCGATCTCTTACTCATATTATGTTAGTAGATTTATTAAGAAAAAATATAAGTAGAAATCTTTTTAAGAACAAGCTTTTAATGACCTAAAAAGTGCTAAAAAATACAACGTAACTGAAGTTCAAAACAAGTCAACGTGTGTAAAAAAAATGAAAATGAGGTTCTTACCTAATCTATTATATGATAATGTTCCGAGTAAAATTAAATAAATTAATCTACAAATAAGTACATAACTACAACTATTCATAAGTATAAATAATTCATTTTTAGAAAGGCATTAGTGATTCAAAATTGTGTTAATTTTTGTGAAACGCGTACCTACATGGCAAAATGATTTTAAACAAGAGGGAATATTTTTCCCAAAAGGTAATAAAATAAAACTCCCTGCGGACTAATTTTGTTGAAAAATAGTGTTCGATTAGGTCATGCTCCCGGATTTGCTATTTTCGTGTTAATAACATATCTAATATCCGTTTCAAAATAAATTAATAAATATTAAAAAGGTCTCTTCATCGACTTTTTTACCTGTAAACAACCGCACGGGCGATTTAAAAGGATATGTGTTACGCATGTAGCTATACATTGTATGTTTGTCTCCCCAATTAGGTATTTTACCGTTGGTTATGGTTAATTTCATACATCGAAATATACGTCAGTTGCAAAGGTTACTTTTATCTGAGAAACCCACTCGTCATTTAAAGCGTTAGTACTATAATTATTTCCATGAAATCAAAGAACCAAAAATACCTTCTTCCGTTTTGTAACATCTGCTTATCATTGACGTAAGGAACATATTACTTAATCATGCCGGTTAGCTATACATCTGAACATATTGCGTTTTCGTGGTATTACAATACCTACGTGCTTCTAATTCGTTCCAGTTCACAATGCTGCTAAATAAAGAAAAGATCTGACTTGCTTTGCAAAATGAGTATGTACAGTCAGTTTTCATGCTTCAAAAAGTTGTTATTACAGATTTCATTTGTTTACTCGCATTGATTTCGAACAATAAAACGAAACCGGTTTTCATCTTATTAAGGTTAATGTGCAAAGTTATGTAAACTGCAAATCTTATCACTGTAAACAAGTGATCCAGTTCTAACCGATCTGGCTCCATTATCACCAAAAAACAAAGTAACTAAGGTATCTACGGTCAGCCAAGAAAGTAGCTAATCAGTTTCCTAGCAAAAGAAAATATCAGTAAATACTGTTTGTTGAAACTCGAAAATGGCCTGTATTTGGTGTGTCTGCAAACGATTTTTTTCTTAAACCACTTTCTGGCTTACTGTACCACATAAATGCTAGTCGTTAATATCGTGCACGCGTTCTCACAGCCTCCTGCTGGCGTACTTTTCCAATGTTTGCGATGTGGCCAGTCTGGTCGTGGCGTTAGCACTCGTTATTTCCAAATCAAATATGTTTAACAGAAGCTAATAAAACATTAGTTTGCTCTAGCTTAGACACGTTCAATACAGTTTCATCATTGAAAACGATAACAATATTGAAATAAGTTAATATTTAAGCAAAATATTTGCCGTAATAAGAAATGTGTTCCATTTTGTAATACTAATTACCGAGATGGTTATTAGTGCTATCTGTTACTTCTATGACGGGCTATTAATAACTAACTTCTATAAATAAAATCATCAGCTGAACAGGTTTATTAATAAATCTTCAAGTTATGATTTTGTTGAAAGTAGCTCATTGTAGAGCGTTAACCTTTATGAAATCGTTATGTTCAATGGACTCGAAAAATCAGGTGTGGCTTGTGTCGTGGACACGGCCGTGTGTTTTACGGGAATACGTGTACGTTACGAGTAATATTTTCTTTGAGACGAATTCTTTGATTCTTTAGCTATCGAGTGGTGTAATTAAATTTTGGATGTAGATGATAGATTTATTTATTTATTTAAACATGTTTCCTTTGCCAGATAAGATAGATATGTAGATGCAGTATCAAACTGTATCCCCCAATTGTTATCAGCAGTCTTTTGAATTGCCTTCCACTATGGAAGCTAATTTAAAGACGTATGAATCAATTCACGTCAAAACGGCTTTACGCGCACATGCACGTTATGATTTTTTAATAACTTTTATGCGTGACCACGCGTGACTATGATTAAGACATTATTAATTTTTAGTCGTGTAGGTATTTAAATGTATCTAAATTATCACGCAAAGACTGATTATGTATTTAAACTACGAGTACAATGCCAAGGTTTCACACAAATCTAAGTTAAAAAATTAAATCTCACTTGTAACCAACGATGAATTAGGGGTTTTCAGGAAAAAGCCAACATTTTCATTGTAAATTCATGAATCACTGGACCGGTTAAAAATTGCTGACTGAAATATAGCCATAACAAGAAGTTGAAATACTGAACTCGTTGTAAATTAATTATACAAACGATTGTTCTCAAGTCTCGTGTTCCCTTATCCTAATCGAGTGTTAGTAATTATCGCAATGAGCTCACAACACTCTCTTTGTCCAGTCGTGTCACGTGACGACGAGCGCCATTTATCGCCCTTCCTGTGGTATTGCACACGTTTTATACGCACTTACTATTTAAACATGCTTTATAGTTTTTTGTTTTTCTCTGGGCGCCATTTCAATAAAGTAGATAAAGTTTGTTCGTGACGCTTTTGTTTTTGACTGATATCTTAAAAGTTTTCGCTGGCTCATTTCAAGTTTTGATGAATAAATAATATACGTGTACCTATGCATGTTAAATGTAGAGTGAATTTCATTCAAGTAATGCCACATGTTACGGTTACTAACGTCGGTAAGTAGTGTTATTGTCGATGAATATTTTACTTAATGAATGTAATGTTATGAACGGCTCGCGTGGTGGCGGTGTCGAAATTAACCAGATGACGCAGGATGGTGTTTGGTTCTGCGCAGGTGTAACTGTTGGTTCAGCTGCTCTGACACAACTCGCCCATGTTAGTTATAAATATTTAAAAACTGTATGCCATTATCATGATGCCATTGTCATCTTCACTTGCACTAGAAATATTTTGGTCTAGCCATGATGGCGATTTAAGTTTATAAGCAAATGCTATGAAATGCTTCAAAATTGTAGACTAATTATAACAAATGTTTAAATAAAATCTTACGTCGTTGTTAATAGGTAAGTAGGTAAAGTTTTAATTAACTATTACAATTAGTTTCTTTACGTAATTACTTAAATATTGTATTAACACATCGTACATAAACATAAGTAAGTAATGACGCTTTCTGTTTTTTATTTGTATTAATGTAACTAAGTATTTTGCCGACGTATAAATGATAGTGTTTCTGTACGGCTCAGGTAATTTGAAACACCTGTGTACTTACAAGCCCTTTCTAAGTAAATATTCGACTTACGTATACGTACGTGTCAATGGTAAGTAAATCTTTCGTAATGTTATGAACAGACAGACACAAACAGATGTCCCAAAAGTTTCACAATAGGCCGTTAGCCGTAGGAAACGGGCGTGCAGACATGTCGCATGCCTTACGGACCGTATGGCATGGTCCACAGTTCCATAGCCAACTAACTACCATAACCATATCGTATGTTCAAGTGTATTTTAAGCTCGCTTACACCGTAGTTGCATAATTGTTTATTTAAAATCGTATTGTGTTAAAAGTTCATATAACTGTTGTGGTTTGACGTTCAACCTTGCTGCTTCTGATGGTTACAAAAGGTCGTTACTTTATGATCGCACCTGCTCTTATTGTGTCTGCAGTTACAAAGTTAGTTAAACAAATTATCATGAACGCAAGGTGGCATCAATGTTGATTTCTAGTGTTGATTGTAAACTGTCGAGTGTCAGAAAATTGATAGAGTTTAGTAGATTGATTGAAAGCTGACACTGCCAAACTGATGGTATCGTTTTCGTGCTATAGATGTAATCTAGTCTAAATGTAACCCAAAGTTTTCTTGTGAGACTTGTCCACCACTATTCACCTACATTCATTTCCAGAGACCCATAAAATTTAACGACAAAATCCTTCACGGAAATCCTATGGCACTAGAATTAATCTAAGAATCCAGCAATCGATTCCCAATGATACATTAGTATGTCTGGCGGCAAATTGTGCAGTCGGTTTGCACAAACCATTGGACAATACTCAGCCAATTCGGGGTCAAATGTTAATAATATCGGCAAGCGGAAATCTGTTCTCGCGAATACAAAATAACAGACCAAGTGTGGCCTGGCGGAAGATAAGCTCGCCATGGCTTGAGGATAAATGAGGCCGACTAACAGGGCCAAGGCAGTAAGTACTACGGTGGAAACTGGCTTTAAATGTGTACCTTGGTGATTCTACAGGAAATCTTCACTTGTTTTTGACACCTTCTTACTATCTTGGAAAGCAGCGATTATTACAGTGGTTTTATATATTACTAGCTGCCGCCCACGGCTTCGCCCGTGTGGTATGTCGATAAAAAGTAGACTATCTGTGTACCAAATTTCATTTAAATCGGTTCAGTTGTTTTGGCGTGAAAGCGCGACAGACAGACAGACAGAGTTTACTTTCGCATTTATAATATAAGCAAGGATAAATCTCCGTTGATGAAGTTTCTAAGTTATTAGTGGTGAGCTTTGCATTTAAGATTTCCCGAAGAGTCATTGTCGTCTTTGGCTTCTTAGTATTTATTTAAGCCTCTTTAATTCCTTAGTACTCGTAGATACTAATAATACAGTCCTTTTTTATTTTTTTAACATTATTTTAACTAAGGACCTCTCGACGAGTATAGGCCTCGTCCATCTCACTCCACTTTTTCTTTCTCTTATCTTGGGCTGTTCTCATCCAGTCATTGTTTGTGAATTTTATAAGTTCGTCTACCCATCTTTCCAGGGGGCATAATTATGTAAAAATAAAATTTGAGTATTCATCAGAATATTTGGATTTTGTGTATTTAGAAAGAAAGAATAACGTTGCTTTGGACACAGAACACGAAACAAAAAACACATAAAAACGTGACAATAATGTTTTAACGACAATTCTACCAACATAATTAATCATCGACTGAAGTACATAACAGAAAAAGTTCACTTAAGTAGATAGTTGAGTTTTAATATTTTGGACAACCAATTAAAATTATCTACCTACAGCTTTAAACTGTAGATAACTTTGGGTTGAACAACTTACCTACATTTATTTTTTATTAAACTGATACCTACTAAGTACTTATTCAGTAATTGCAATCGATACGTCAAAAAAAGAAAAATTATGAGCAATATTAGTAGGTACATAAGAAGTTTATTGTAAAAAATAAAATGATGCTGTGTCTGTAGAGCGGTTTGTAATCAATAAAAGGATTGAAGATATGATTGGTGCCAAACAATATGCTGTAGAGGAAGTATTTAATTTTATGTGCGCTACGATGACTCATACAGCTGTCGATGTTTGTCACTCGCCGTGTTTCAAATGTTAAGCCCAAGACATGTGGACAAAACAAAACACTCGCGTCTACCCTTTTTTATTGCGATAATAATAAATGCAAAAAGTTTTTGAAGTGTTTATTATATTAATTAATATACTTACGCAAATACAAGTGTTACATTTTTGTGTACATAAATTTAAAAAACCTTTTTTTACCTTCATACGTTAGGTAAGGTATGCTTAATTAAGTTTGATAAAAATAAATTATAAGTTCGTCCAAACTCATTAATCAACTACAGTAATTTTAATGTCATAATTTGAGCGTAGTAACTAAATAAAAACAATAACAGGATATTGTATAAATCTGTTGGTACACACGGCTACACATCAAGCTATACATTTCCAGTATAAGCTGACCTCGCATTGAACGGATATCCTATACAATGCGAGATCAGCTTAAACTGGAAATGTATAACTTGATGTGTAGCCGTGTGTACCTACTTAACTATTTAGTTAATATTAAGTTCATGGGAAATTTATGGCAGCTAAATGTTTTCGAAGACGATTAATAATAATTGATTAATATTGTTTAATGTTTACTAATAAATAGTTTAAGCCTTCAGCATATTATTAAACCACATTTAGTTAAATTAATCGAGTTCTAAATTTATGATTTCTGCAGTTATATAAGATAAGATAGATAAGATAAAATTTATTTGAACATTGTTACAATTATTACCTTAGATTATTAATAACATAGTAATTCTATCTGTATCTGTTGGTAACATTCATTTTGTTAAAGCGATGGTCCCCAAACTAGGCAGTGCCTGTATCTTGGGGACCTGAGTTGTGATACATAATTTAATTATTGCGTGATACGGCAGTACGTAATTAATTGCAAACAAATATAAAAAATCTTAATTAAAGTTAGAGATGAGATCAAAGATATAACATTAAACTTAGGTTGTTTTAAACAAAATACAGAATTTAAATTGTTTTATACAAGTTAGTTGTAGGTTTTCTATGGGTGGGTGTATACCTATACTTATAATCCGACACGACCGGAGAGAAGAGAGAGTGCACCTGTGTCTCCGCACACAATTGAGCACTATAATATTATCCCCCGCGCCGAAGGCCTCCGCTGAGATTGGTCCCCATGGCCGAAACTCGGTCTGGGGGACTAATATTATACTTATAACAAAACATCGAAATTGTAGTTGAGTGTACACACGGCTACACATCAAGCTATACACTTCCAGTATAAGCTGACCTCGCATTGTACGGAAATCTTATACAATGCGAGATCAGCATAAACTGGAAATGTATAGCTTGATGTGTAGCCGTGTGTAGGTATATTAAACTTATTGTAATGGTAGCTCTTCCAATTCTTAGGTATGGGTAGTAGGTAGGTATTTCATGGAACCTATTACTCTAGTAAACATTGTAAATGTGTTTACGGTAGTAAGTAAATAGTTTAATTACGTACAGAGTACATAACAATACCTTCTACTTAGTTAAAGTATTGTAATTAAAATTATCTGTAGGTATTATTTTCAAAAGATATATAGATAAGTATTTACACACACATCACATTACGCCCGTAATCCCAGAGGTGTACCTATAAGTAACACCCACAGCACTAGTTATGTTTAAGTCCCATATAGCGAGGCGATTACTATCAACCGGACACAAAATCTAAACTCCGGGCTATCACTCAGAAATTCAATAACACTTTTACCTGGGAATCAAAACCTGCAGCCTACTCTGCAGTAGCACTTGCTATCACTAGACCAACGAAGCAGTTAGATATGTATTTTTTAGATATTTTTCATCGAGATATAAGTACTAACGTACTAGAGAAGACACCGTAAATTCCTACTCTGTCTCGTTCAACTGCGGCGATCGCGCCGCAGTTTGTCGAAGAAAACGCGTAAGTGCCGTGATTTACATGGCGCTTAAGACCTTTTTGCCGAGAATAAATACACTTCCGCAGCAAATCTAGCACTGTGGTAAATTAGGTACGGTTTATACGAATTGTTATTAATTTAGCGCTGCAGCGAACTAAAGATTCAATACGAAGAATAGGACAATTCAGTTATTTGACGTAGCTTCTCTAGTACGTTAGTACTTATATCTCGATGATATTTTTCTATATTCACGAATTACAGACGAAATTCTCTCTTCACTTTAGTTGCAAGACTTTTAATAGGTATCAGAAATCCACAACGTGCGTAATACTTACGCACATAATAAAGTAGGTAAATAGTATTTCTTTGTAAAATACCAGAATACGAACTAACACCATGAGTAATACCAATTAATAGTGGCTATGAGGCTGTCAGACCAGTCTCCTCATAACTATTTACGCACGGGGACAATACTACAAGAATTGTTATGTTAGTCATACTCATATACTTGAGGTATCAAAGTTCCTCTTACAGCTTCGGTTTACTAGAGTAAATAATTACTGGTATGTATGGAATGCACCACTACGGTATGTACCTACCTATAGGCAGGATGGTTCCCTTCAATATGTATTGCACATACTTAGGTATTACTATAGTACGAGTATTATAAAACAAGCGACAAAAACAATATTTCGGTGGGCAAAACACATTTGTATTAGTACAAATTTTACTGTCAAATCGTGTTGTCATTTCTTAGTTTGGGCTCCGAACTGATCTTATGTCCATAAGTGACACAAACTAAGAAAGGCCCGTAACTTTGACCGAAACTACGGGTTTCGATCCGACCCGTTTTATGCACCTATATTTTAGAACAAAATATTGTGCATGCATAAGAATTCTTTACTGACTCATCACGTGAGCTATCTACACAGATACATCGTAAGAGCTCATTAAGGGTTACATCAAGAACACAAACAGAGCATAACCGGAAGCCAAGACTAGTTAAATCATAGACAATTAGGATGAAGGAGCTCGTCATGTGTTGTTCATTAGGTACTCAATGAAAGCAAAACGCCTTTCAGCAAAGTTAACAATTAGGTATACGGGGAAAACATGGGACAAATAAGATTAGCATGACAATATCCTTTGCTCATATCCGTAAGTAAATACTGTACAGTCTCTATTATTACGTAATTTTTGTTTTCACGTAGCAGGAATCTATTAAAATACAGGACTGAATAATATTTTTGTCCTGAGGAAGAGTTATGACGCGATCAGGGGAACCTTCCTGGGAGCCAAGTCTACTAATTTACAAACGTGTCAGTGGTCTCACAATGATCAGTTTTTGACAGATATGCCATACAAAATCTGTCAAAAACTCATCATTGCGAGACCACTGACACGTTTGTAAATTAGTAGACTTGGCCCCCTGGTCAAACGCCCAACCATACACTCTAGCAAGCAAGAATTAGTGTCAAGCGATTTTGAACCATGTGCGGAGCAACTATAATATTATTACTCTCACATTGAGCTGCCGGCCATGCGCAAATGAAAAATGTCCATGCGTAAATTGTCCTGCAAAAGGTTATCCCACGGGGTTGAGACGATCCATAATTTTTAAAGTATAATCTGCGTTCGTTTGTCGGTTTCACGCAGTTTAACTAATATCCTAAAGATAGTGTGAAATATCCAAGTACATAATAATTTGAAAAACTATACCATACAAATTACGCTGATTATATTTGCACAATGTAGAGCCATGTCAGAGCGACATGCATTTTTGATAGGCAAGATTTTCCTTATTGTTGGACAAAGAAACCATGTCAGTCAAAACATAAAACAACTCAATATGAAAACAAACAGCTGCACGTCAAATAAATCAAAATTCACGGTACATAGCGGAACGGGGAAACTGCGAATATCCTTACATCCTCGTACCTTCGTATCCTTACTAGTATCCTGTTGAGTAGATCCTACAAATATAAATGTGCTAACTTTGCCTTCAGGCTCAGTATTCGTCTGTTTGTCTAGCTACTTGATAGTCTCGCCGACAGACTAAGATAAAATTATTTTAGTTGGAAAGTTCACATTAACGAGTATGGCAAAATAACTTGTAAGTAGATACAAGCTAGACAAGTGATATTTATAAACACGTTATCATGACTAACAGGATTCATCAACCTACTAATATCTTCACATACTCTTAAGGGGGATGCGCTAGGGTGGCCCGCGAAATTCAAATTTTCTTACGTTTTTTGCAATTTGCAGGTCAGTATTAGATCAACATACAACGTTGATCTAAATATTATAAGCGCTCGTAACAAATATGGATTTACAGAATTATAAACATTAAAATCAGCAATACAACTCTCTAAGCTCATGAAAGTTTATTGAATGACTATTTCATGAAATCATGACATTTGGCACTTTCATGAACTTAGAGAGTTGTATTGCTGATTCTAATGTTTATAATTCTGTAAATTCATATTTGTTACGACCGCTAATAATATTTAGATCAACATACAACCTGATACTGACCTGCAAATTGCAAAAAACGTAAGAAAATTTGAATTTCGCGGGCTACCGTAGCGCATCAACCTTAAAAAGCCAGATTTACCTACGTCTATTTTATTCTATTTTTCCGCTACTCTGAACTTCATAGATTATGCTATACAGTTCATGGCAAGTACAAAAACTATACAGCCTTGTGAATCTAAGTTCAGTCACTCCAAATTGTAATATTTTTTCAAACGTTAACGTGCCAGATCGCGACATTATTCCAAAAAAAATAAAAAATACTATAGTGTGCCCGTGCGCTCATGATTACAGTGGATAAGTTTATGAGATCTGTTAAATACACAATTACGATCGAATTCATAATATTAATGACTTCAGCTAGGCCGAAAACGTGTCGGTGTCATTCATTTTTTTTTCCTAAGATTATAAAACAGATTCAATGTCCGCTGTAGGTAATCAGAATGTAAAAACGTTAAACAGTGACCATTTATTTATATCACTATGGTGTACTAAGATCGGAATTTAATTTCAAGGACTCGATTAATATGATCCGATTTTGCGTGTTCTGTAACATTGATGATTTGTCTGATAAACGTGATCTGCAAATCAAGTAGTATCGAAGTGTACGCATAATTTAGGGTCGACCACTCGACCTTCGGTTTCGCGAGTTAGTGCACTCAGGCATTAGAACGCAGGCAGCAGCAAATACCTTTATTATGAGTTACGAGTAACATCGTGATGTTGTTGAAGATAATGAAGTAGTTAAGAAACGATGCAAAGATAAGAAGCATTCATGAATATTAAGTGGCTACTGTTGTTGTAAAGTATAGTGGCTACATTCATAAGTATATCACACAACGTGCTCCTCGCCGTGTGTGCACCGAGCGCTTGTGAAATGGGGCGCATCCACAAGGCTAGAGCTTGCGTCACCATCCACATTATTCACGAAACGTTTCGAAACTGAGCCTCAATTTATTGACTTGTGGCACATAAATATTTATTCGCATTTTTTTGTCCCTAAAAATGTTTCACTTTACAGGAGTAGGTACGCGTTTCATATTGTAAAAATATTTGGGGAGCTAGTAAACATGCCAACTGCTTATTCAGACGGTGTTTATCAACCATCAGTATACGATAAGTCAGGTGTCGATGTAAAAGTGGTCTCTAGAATCATGTAATAGCTTTGACATCGCTTCTTTACGTTTCTAATGTGCTGATAGGTTTAATATACATACAGTGTGAACAAAAGCATGACGCTGATGCATGGTAGTTCGTTTACTGGGTAGAAGCACAAACCCTTGTAAGGGCAGGTGGCAATGTGGTGTAAAGGTTTAAATGAATAAGAATTTGAATAAGTAACAACTTATTTTGTGCCTTATTTATTTTACAGAATTAGGCCAGACGTTGTCGCGGTATTCAATAGTTAGCAGATAGTTAAAGGAAAATATGGCATTTATACCACTGCACTTGCGAGCTCATATTTTATGAAATAATAACAATTTGTATGTATTTATTTGTGTACCTACATTAAAATTATCGCCGTATTGTTTTATTCTGCTGACGCAAAACTATTTGAATTATGGCATCGTACAAATACAAATAAAGTTGTTTGCTCGCTCTGCTGTAAAATGTATATGGGTGTACAACTGTTCAACTTTCTATAACCTATGTATGGGAAATGTTTATTCGTAGAAGCACGTACACTTGGCTTGTCCTTTCAATACACCCGTTACGTAATGGGGTGATAGACGATCGAGAATCTAGAGAGCATTATCTACAACTCTTGAAATACATAAAACATGGCCATCTTGTGCGAGTAAACACTATATTTATGGCGTTTTGTGAGATATTGTTTTTTTGCAGTAGAAGATTTAAACATATTTTTGAATTACTTTATTTCTTTTGTGAGCTAAGATTTTAAAACTATAACTGATACTTTTCAGATGTTATCTTCCAAATCGGGTACCTACAGAAACCTTCAATAGTTACCATAGAGTTAGGTAGGTACCTACTTAATTAATGTGGACATGTCCATACATGTTCTCAACGAGCATACGAAGATTATCATACTACTTAGCACAGATTTTATTACCTTAGTAAATTGATATAGGTATAGATACTGTAATGGACCCGTCATTATCATTTCTTTAGCAATTATATGTCTAATTGATTTAGTAACGGATAAACTAACCTACACTTTAACTAAATAGGAAGATAAATTAAATTAGTCTATGTTTACAATTATTTATCGTAAAATACAAAGTACATGTACTTTGATGCTTGTTGGCAATATGGGATATCTAGAATATAAAAAACATTTACGAGTATGATTAATTTAAAGATAACATAACTGAAATTGAAATTAGGAAAAACAACGGGGGCAAAGTCGGCAGACGTATTTGCCACTGAGCTTGAACAATAATACGAGCTAGACAAACAAAATTTTATCACATACATACAACCAGCATGTATGATTACTGCATACCATTGACTTCTACGGCGTATACGCAACAACACAAAAACAATTAACCCAAAGTACTTTTATGTTATTCTTGTGTTACTCAAGGAGATCTTGCTACATTACTTACATCGCCATAAAAATGTCATAATAAAACACAATACAGTATTTCGCTCCTAAATTTAAAAAAAACACGTATATTTTTCAGAATTGTGGCAGTTACACAAAAAACCAGTTCAGGATGAGCCATGACGTGAGCTAATATTATTCACATGAGTTTAATTCGTTGTATTATTAAAGAGCAGACCGCCAAATAAGGATATAGCGCGCGCTCCTCGCACTTCCAAATGTTATTATTTTAAAGGAAGTTAATAAAAACTTCTTTAGATACTTCGCCTCTTTCTTGTAGTTTAGTAAATGTAACGGCAGAAAAAACACCCTCCCCAATTTATACAAAAACCACCGTTCCGCATTTACACAAAAAGCACCGTTCATGTTCAGACGATATGTCGTCAGTCGGTATAGTGATAGATAACATTGCTGAATTTACAGGTTTAAAAATCTGCTCACACATGTACTATTTTATAGTTTGAAAGCACAGTATTAACTATTATAATAACCATAACATCATTTCATAAACATATATTATACCTACATGTAACTGGATTTCGAAAAAGGATAACCACCTTTTTCATAAACAGGTTATCAAGCTACGTCTCATCACATTGACATTTAAGGTCGATTTACACATATCAGTGAAGCCACCGTTCCGACACAGTACCGCCACAGTGCAAAATATTCTTACTTAGATTCTCTATGAACGCATCCCGTTTGTCAGTGTCAGTACCTCAGTGCCGACACTGCCGGCACCGAATACTACTTAGTCTCTGCGACACCGGCATGAGAATGTATGAAAGAATATTTTGCACTGTGCCGGAACTGTGTCGGAAGTTCGGAACGGTGGCTTCACTGCTAAGTGTGAATCAAGCTTTAAATGGAAAAGACAGTATGGTGTCAAGTCGGGGTCTAACAACTTTCTCGTAACTGTCAGCAAAATAATAGGCAATATTGTCTGCATTTCACTCGCTCGTCTACGTAGAAGCGATTATGATTTAAATAACACTAAAATGTCGTAAGAGTTTACATCATCTCGTCTTAAAATATTCTTACAATACCCGATAGTGTGAACAGATATCATTGTTTTAGTCTGGCGCCATGTTGTAAAACATAAATTATCGACCTAAGCACGCTTAGCATAAAAAGTGTACCTAGTTCATTTCAATGTATTTAATGACTGATTAGTCCTGACCATGTATAGCTGCTAATTATTGTGACACTAGGGGATTTATATACGTATTGAGTAAAACAATCGTGTTCCATGAATACTTCAAACTAGGTATTTCTCATTTTGCTGACCTATGACCATCATCATGAAACTATAAAATACTACCTGCGACCGGCGGTTTCACCCGCAGTCTCGATCCCGTGGGATATCGGGATAAAAGGTATCTTATGTCCCTCTCCAAGTCATGGTGTATATGCCAAAGTTCATGCAACTCCGTTCAGTCGTTTTAGCGTGAAAGAGAAACAAACTCACTTTCGCATTTACAATATTAGTTAGGATATCTCTATTCTATTAATCAATAATTAAATTGGAGATGTTCTTCAAACAAAGCTGGCGTAATCACTATAACGTTTAATAAACCTACTATAGGCACGTGTATTATCAAAGTACATATTTGATAAAAAGTAATAACGCGTCTGTTATAAATAGAATGAAAGGCATTATTATCAAACCACTTGTGTCACATTATTACATAATATGAAATTGTTTCGAGTAAACATTGAGGAACATTTTTGGAAACAAATATTGAATTGAAAAATATTCAGCATTAATAATGGGCTGAAACGTCGAGCCTAAACAAGAACTAGAAAGAATTAAGTTGAGTTTGAACACGGACTTTTCAGTGAATCGCGTAGACTCTATATTGTTGTTGAACAAATTGTCCACGCTTTTCTACTTTCTCAACTCTCCCACTGACTCCCCTTTAACTTCTGTATCTATGTTCTTCACACGCTAAGAATCTGCGATCTTCTCACAATCTTCTCCTACTTCTGACTTTGTTCATTTTTCGTTTCATGGTCAGTCCATTCTTCTTTGGAATGCGCTTCCTCTTGATATCAGGACGGCCACCAGTTGGTATGCAATTATGCATTTAAGCGGAAATTGCAAAGCTATTTTCAAAATTAATAGCGTAGAGCCATCTCAACACCTCTCTCCCTTGATTTTTTCTAAATGTATATATTTAATATAGTAAATAAATGTAGGTAAGTGTATTGTACGTTTATAACCTATTTATGTACTTGTGTACCTATTTTATTTATGATTCATTATGTTTTTTTTTTCTATGTTCCTCTCAAACATAGCACCTGCAACTAATCTCTTCACCACCCTTGGTTGACTGGCAGAGCATGCCTAAGGCTTTAAGTCCACCTTTATACTTTCTTTGAGTGCGAATACTTTATTTAAATAAATATATTGATGCTAGTTTTTTTAATCTTATGTATGTCTCAATTTATAAGATAATCGAATGTAACGTGCGTTTACGGCATTGCAGTTAACGCTTCAGGTTAAAGGTGCCAACTAGGAAGTGTGCACAACCACGCCATGATTTCCGGTATTATCAACGACGATGTAAAAGGTACTCGACTAACATGTCAACTACTTGTAATTCATTATAAACTATATACAATGAACATAGAAATGCCTCCTGTTCGTAATAATCTAGTAAATGGTAACTCTGGCACATAAACTCGATGTTTTATTGCGATGAAAAAACTCGTGGCATATATTATGTAAATGGATTATCAACTGAGCAAGTGAACGACGAAATCAGAGCAATTTTAAACGAATTGGATTCAAATAAACCAGATCCAAATACTATTCGGATAATAATCGAATACCTGGGCCATGAGAAGTTTAAAACATTATATATAGCCTAGAGCGATTTTATTTATTACCATCCTAAGCTTGGTGTGTAATAAAAACTTGATCTTTTATTTTGACTATCTTTTATCTCAAATGAGCTGCCAAGTCTAAAAGTTAGCTGTATTGTATGTAAGTACCTACGTCAGTACCAAAAAAACCGGTGCAGACATCATCTGGCCTCGCATGATGTTTGTAGCTTTGAACCTGACTACACTAAGATTTGTAAGAAAAAAATTAAATATTTTATTGCGGTTCATTTCAGAGGTGCTCTGCGGCGTTATTTTGATAAATGATAAATGATTTTATTTCTGTAAGTAGGTTTGTACAAACACTTTTACACGTCAATCACATTTTTAAAACTAGATGACGTCGGCGTTTCCTATCTGACTACTCTGAGAAGAAAGGCCGAAACAAACTCAGAGGTCACAGTCTCTTTTAAAGTCCAGACATAATCTTGGTCAGATTATGTGAAGACCATGTAGATTGGTGTCTGAAATGGTCTTTTGAGGAAAGAACCACACAGATTGTGTGGACCTGCCCAGTCAGTGCACGCATTTGTCAGTAATCGTGCAGCTCATCTCCGAATTTAAGGAGCTCAACGATTTGACGAACAATACCAAAGAAAGGACATTTGGTTAGGCCGCATAAATTACTCAAACTGCCAGACTATGATTAATTAAAATTAAGAAAAAATAAATAATAAAAAAGAAAAGAAAGATCCACATAATCTTCACATTCACAATAATTAAAAATAATATAATACTTTACAAAGTAAATATTCATGTCATTGAGGGCTACGATTTCAGGTACTACGCAGGTATACCTGGGCAATCGAACGGGCGATTACTAAAAAATTTTTTCGGCTTTTGAAAATAGTTAAGTTTAGTTTAGTTTTGCAATTATAATATGGAAAAGTAACTAAATAAGTCCTAAAAAAGTCCTGCTTATCGATTTCGATAACGGCGACCCTTTAAAACTATTATTTCCTAGCGTGTGCCCTAATATGACTCGCTAGACCGAATTTTGTTTTGAATACCCGGTCACAACTAATGCAATAGAGTTGGCCGGCAGAGTTCAGGGTATAGGTATAGGAGGGCTTCGGTCTCTCTTTACGTATTTTGCGTTTTTCGGTTAGCGTATCGATTCGCTTTTTCTCGGAAGTTTTTACATTTTCGTAAATAGTAGAGCGCCAAGACGACCTATGTGAAGCGAGCCTCTCCCAACCTGTTGGATCAATAGCGCAAGCGGTTAGATGCCTCTTGTAACTAAATAGTTATATGTTGAACCACACTGGTATAACGACAATTGTTGACTCTTCATATCATCTGAATTATCTAGAGTTTCATAACAAACTTAAGATTACGGGTTCACGCCTTTTCCTTACATTAAACAAAATTGTATTTTTGGGAAAATAATGTCAATGATACGCTTCTTATCTGACGTCCAGCGGATTTTTGCGATATCGTATGATGCTGACGTCACGGGCACAACAACCTCGTCGAAGAATGGTGGAGACATATGCTCTCATACCAAGCTAACATGTGCAGCGCGACAAAATATTGTCGTCACATTTTCTCCCGCTGAAACGAGGTTTGCCAATGCTTACACATATTTCAGTGCGACATAATGCGACGACAGAATTTTGTCGTTCGCGCATGCTACCTCGGTTTGTGGCAATATTAGTCACAGGAACAAAATGACGTTGCAAGTTATGTGAATGTTTTAGTTTAGTGAATTTATTATAATTCTATTAGCTTTATGGATAAGATCTAAATCGAGAGAACATTCACCTTTGATTTTAACATAAAACGCACGAGGTATATTGTTCCTTGGACATTGTGTTTGTCAATGGATCTGTGGCTTTACTTACTATTTGGTTTTGCATGGATCTTGAGGTTTTAGGTTTGTTTTAGCTTTGAATCATTAAGGAAATATTTTAAGAAAATTTGCTTATAAAGCATTTAGTGTAATTACGAGATGAGCAGCCAGTTCCTATAGATTTACTTATTCGTTAATTAATTCAGCTCCTTCTAACGTCCGCAAATAATCAAAGGTTCATACAGTATAAAAATAAATAATTGATTTGACCCAGAAATTATGTTTAACAGCAAGCATAAGATGCTAAAACCTACAATGATTTGCCAAAACTAGCTGCTGGTATTATTCAAAATATGGAACAAAACAGACATTCGTTGTTTAACATGAAAGGATAGCGTCAACACAGCTTTTGTTCGCCTCTCCCGTAAACGGCCCATAAATATTATTTATGAAAGCGTCGCCGCCGCCGGCGGCGCAAGATTTTGACCCGTAGGTACTTAATCGGTTGCGTGTGCGTCAATGCTCGTCATATTCGAGTCCGTCGGCCGGTCGAGCTCAGGCGGCTTATTCAACAATGACATTAATACCAACCATATCAAGGGTTATCTATATTTAAATATACGCACAAGTAACATTGCAGTGCTATTTTTGTGGGATAACGAAATTATTATCTCCTAGCGTCAAAGTATGGCCTGACTTTATTACTATTAATATTTATTAAGTACTTGAAGTATTCATTCAATTAGTTATGTGTAATGATGAAATGTGGCGTTAAATTGCAGTTGTCACAAGCTGGTCCTTAATTGTGGATATTGTCTTATGTAATCATTATTTATTTATTATTTCTTGTTTTTTACTTGAAGTATGTACAAATAGTACAATACAGAATACATTTATAAATAATTCAAATCTCTAACGTAAACTGTTTGACCTGGGCGGTGATGTGTCAGTCAGTCAGTCACCTTTTCTTTTATATACATTATGGTAAATCCAGGCTATTATCTTTGTATCGATATCGATCTTTTGCGGACTATGTCTATGATTAGTAGGTATGTTTTTTTATGCTACTATTAAGTCTAGTTTACTACTAACTGTAGGTTTTATACGAGTGGTATGTTTACGACACCGTAAAAGCTGTCCATTCATTAGGATCTGTATATCCAAAACATGTAGGTATTGAAATTAATTGAAACTAAAATACTCTGCACCTATATACAATTTAAAGATTTTCCAACGCCCACGGTATAGTCAATACCTAGCTCTCAAAAGTTCACTGGTGTGGGCTATTTTCAGTTTTATAGGTTAGTTCTTACTAGATACATTTCGGCAATAGACTGGATTACTTTTTACACGACACTGCCCAGAAAGGAATATATTGTTAAAAAAAAAACAACTAAGTATATATAAACTAACTACATAACTTTTGAGTATACTTACTATTAAAATACATGTACACGTAATAGTGAGCAAAGTGCAAAAGATTCTGAGAAACATTGTATTCAAAACCAATACTGAAATCATGAAAGCCACTGAAAGATCAAACAGAGAGTTTTAACGCTGCCACTTAACTTTGATTATTTCACGGAAAATATTCTACAATGCTTTTGAATAAGTACAAAAATAACTAGGTTTTTGTGGCACAGTTTACTTTACCTAAATACATCATTAGTTACTCCCGTGGACTCTGAAAATATCTACTCTGTTCGCAATTCAGAATAGACGTAAATAAGTAATTCGAATTACAGAAAAATAGAGTATTTAAGAAGAAAAATAGAGTATTTAAATAAACAAGAGCTCTAATTAAATTAATTAGGTACCTATCGTTAAAAGTGTGTTTGTAACTGTTTTTTGTCCCTAATAAATAAATAAATAAATAAAAGTAGGTAAGCTGTTGTTTTGTTGAAACAAATATAAGTAATAACTTTTCATTCTTTCGAAATAGAAATCGAAAGGTAAACTTATGTCCCTTGGACATTTACTTAACTGTCCGAGTGGCTAAAGATATCCCAGGTATTAAAACATGCCTAATAATAAACTAATCCTTTCCTATCTATCGTTTAATTCTGTTTTAAGAACAAACGACCATACATTTGTGAAGAGATAATATTTAGTCAATGGCAGGGCTGGACGACACAATTCATGGACTGCAAAAAAAAATGCCAGTCTTTTTTTTAGATCCAAAAAAGGAACACAGTCTCTAAGCCGAAAATTATCAAATAAACAAAATATTAAACAATCTGATTTTTGTATTTGCCGACGTTACTGACAAGTTCAATGGCTAAATATTTTTTGATATTACGACTTCCTTCAGTATTAAATAGATACCTACATAAGAAAGATTTTCCAAATTTTTTACCCGAATTAATATTATTATGGAGAGGTACAAGTTAGGTGCAAGTTCCACAAAAAATATGGTATCTATTATCCTAGGTAAGTACTTCAAGACAAAAATAAACCAAAACATATTATGTAGCAATTATATTATTATAGCTGTCACGAGAACATTAATGATCCGAGCGTAAAAAAATAAATTGCCATATTTTTGACAAGCTACAAGAAAAGTTAACCTGTGGTGTTGACTTTTTGTGGTATATTTAATCAAGATTAAAAACCTAGCTGTGTCTAATTAATATATTGGTTAATCATCTTTTTATAATAAATAAGGAGGGTCGTGGTTAAAGGATAACAGCCGCATAGGTCGATCGAAGGATAAGCTACGCTGGCCGCGGTCGGTCCGTGAATGGGTGACCAGTGACCATCCATTACATAATTATCGAGACCCTCCACGCCTCGGAAAGCACGTTAAGCCGTTGGTCTCGGCTATCATTCGTAGATCTTTGACAGTCGTTCCGGGTAGTCAGAAGCCCAAGTCTGACAACCAGACTTGCCCAGGGGTGCAGTGTTTCACAGTAACTGGGTTGTGGATGTCAGATAGGCAGTCGTTCCATATATACTGGGTATTCAGCTGCATCCCGTTAAACTGGAAGCTGACCTGACCATAGTTGGGAAAAGGCTAGGCAGATTCATAATAAACAAGGAGTTTTTTTAAGCAACCCTATGCGGGTCTATCGGGGATTCGGAGTTTGTTTGCGAACAAAGTCGCTGCACAAGCTTATAGTATCGAATTAAGGATTAGGAAAACTCTAATCTAGCGTCTCAATTAAGACTTAAATAGTCTTAATCTCAATAAATAGGTCAAACATTCTATTTTCGGCGGTGATTACTGTACCTACTGAAGTCTTTTTTTACACGAATGTATTAAACACCACAGTTGTAAGTTTGTAGCAAGTTTTTTCAGTAGGTACTTAGTTAGATTTCCTTTCAGTATTAAGAGTTGGAACTGGAAGGCATAAAGTTCTGTTTTACTTGAAAATCCCTCCGAAAACATCTTTTGATATACATACATACATATTGAGAAAAATAAGGATTTCGAGTCTCTTGTGTGAAAGTTTTTGAAAATATAAGAAAATCTTGTGCGGCATAGATATAGAAAGCTCTATTCCATTTGTCAACCATTTAATTCCCGCTTATATAGTTGTGCAAATTGATTATACCTACTTCGAAGATTTTTTGTTTTTAGCCTTAAAAATTGAGGATAAAACACGCAAAGCCTCAATATCGTGCACTGAGATCTTTGCGCACATCAAATGACAATTTCTGCAGCTTTATAACTGGCTAGGCTGTTGCATGTCTATGGGGTATAAAGGCGACAGAACCGTTGTTCAAACACGTTCGTCAGTTATGCGTGCGGAAGTGTCTAATCAGCAGAATGCAGAGGTTGTTGCCGTCGTGGTGTTGGACCAAGCGGCCGGGTGCGGTACGCGGGCGGCAGGAAGTGTCCGGACACGGAAAGGCGACGCGACGTGCCCGCCAGCGATCGACATTCGTACACTATGGCGTCTCTGCCCAGTATATCTTGACATGCCTCGAATTAGGGAACTAAATTCAAATGTTTGAATCTGACATTATGTTTGACATTTCCCTTTGCGAATAGCGCCGTCCTGATCGGCCCGGACACACTGGACACCTTGTATACCACTCGGGCGATGCCTTCGTCACCAGACAACATTATCGATCTGTCAGTGGTTGACAAGTCGACAAAAGCTTATCTACTATGACGACAATCCGCGCCCAAACGTGGTCACGAAGTCAATCCATTTAAAACCGTGCGCTACATTTTAAGCTGCGGCTTTGACGTACGTAGGACCGAAACCGGTCGGTTCGAAATTAAAAGTGCCCATGTTTGGGTACTATGTAGGTGCCAACTAACTGAACTATCGGACACCCAGGTTTAATTGAGGGCCGAAGGATAACTTATTTGTATTGCTGACATTTCCGTGAGATGCGCTCGGATGTCTCCTGTAGAATCAGTAATGTAATGTAGAGAATAAGTTTTTTTTTTAACTCTACCACAATTTTATAGTATTTATTTACAGTAAATAGAATATACCTACTTTAAAAATAATAAATAATCAATGCTGCATTGCCAAAGTTACCAAAATAAAATCGAAGAAACAAATGGAAATGAAAACACGATACTATGCGTCTTTTCTGCAATATTATTTAATCCCTTTTTTCAAAATGGTGCAAAACATAATTTGTTCTTTTTTTGGTTGCACTGTTTGATTATATTTAGGTACAAGTAAATAAAAAAGTCGTATGTATGTCGGCTTAACCTTTAAGGGATCTCGGCAAAGCGAGTAGTACGGTACGTTTATTTTTTCCTATTGCATACCTATGTACTAACAGTAGGTATCACTGTTGATTGGATCTGTCACTTCTATTGGAATACCTACTTGTCTATTGCTGATTGACTTTGTTGTCTGCAGCATGCCAATAAAATAGATTTCACTAAAATGCTGTGATCTGAGAATGCAAAATGAATACAATCACATGTTTAATTTTATAATCCGTTAAATTAATTAAATGCGCAATGTCGGTCTTCATAAAAGATATGGATGTGTGTACCGACTTTGTTACTTAAGTAATAGTTATTAATTAATTATAATTACAAGCAAGGTCATACGCATAATACCAATGTACACGTGTTACTATTATTACAGTATCATTATAAATGTGTCAATGGCACCCTTGCTTAATAGAGCATAGCTACATAATAAATATTAAAAAATACTTTTTTTATTATTTTGGATATCAAGTGTTATTTGACCTCATAATTGAGTTAACATGCAATGCAATATTTACCAACAAAGTACATACACTCGGTTATATGCAAATATTTCAATGACGTAAATATTTCAACCGCGCTAGCTTCGAATTAATTCTTTAGGTGGGCGACGCCGGCGCAGACCTTGAATCTGATAAAACCCTCGACTCGACCGAGATTACCTCACACGGTGTACAACGACATACTAAATGATACAACAGATCGTTTGTTGACGATCAAACTTGACGATAAGCTTAAAAAAAAGCCTCAAATCAACTAGCCTAAGTGAATAAGAAATAACAAGATTTGCATTAGCATAATCATATACCGTCGAAGGTTTGTGAGTTTGAGAGTGTATTGACTCATATTAAAACCTTTATAAGTATACCTACTAAGTTTATTTATCAGGATAAGTTCAAGCTTTTCATGTAATATTTAGAAATTCAAGAAATAAACCATGTCAGTTTGTGGCTCATTTTGACACAATAAAATTGAATGTATAATTTTGATTCACAAACTTTATTACTTTAGGTATATAAGTAACCGGTATTGGTAGATCCTCCCATTTTCAACAGTAGACACCTAGACATTAACGGTGTTGAATTCCTCATGATGACGATCATGAATCGTAAATGAATAAATTGAGGTACGGTTGAGTCTAAATGTAGCGGAGCTATCTCGTTTATACCTACTTGGAACTTTCAAATTCTTTTGCTAATATAAACAATACCTAAGTTACCACGGTCAATTGCGTTACAGGATATATTATGGCTGAAGATTGAATATTGATCATTGAGTCATGCAACTTACGGACGTCAGCATGACTATATATTCATCAACACAGTCCCTACACTATAAAATTTTCCTCATAAGCGACCAAAATGTAAAAACCAGACTTTAAATATTCCAATAGTTCCTGAAACCATATCAATATTAACAATTTCAGGGACCCAGGATTCCCCTGTATATCTGAGAAAATATACCACCTAGGTTCTAATAACATGTATGTTTAAAGTTTCATGTGTGAAGGAGACAAAAAAATCAATCAAAGCATGCGCAAGGTTATGCTTACTTAACGGCATTACATAAAACTTGCTTATTTGTTCTTCAGACACTATTAGTAAAAAAAAATATATAAAAAGCTCGGTCTATGCTTAGCAAGATTAAACAAGATTGTGTACATAACATTAACTTAATTAAATAGTTTTTTGAGCGTTTCGATGGAACTATAACAAGACAAAATGGATAAAAACGAAGTGTAGTGTCGACAACTCGACAATGCTTACTTTGTCTTTGGATGATAGGCGTCTTAGGTCAAGGAGCTTTTGGTACTGGCGGAGTGCCCGCAAGTAGAGCCGGACCGGGAACTCTGCCGGCATGGAGACGGGCTCCGGCGCCGTCCGGGACGCCACCCCTGCTCCGCTCATCGCAATCCAACACGAGCAACACACAACACTTGTTCTTTATTCATAGGCACCAAACCGTCATAGACACGAGCGCCAATCGCGCGTCCGAAGTGAACGTTGGTTCCATGCAACACTGACGTATCGCGCGCCCCGCGCATGCGTCCCCAGCACGCTACGTTTGCAAAAAAGAAACTACAAGTTATCCATGCTCGAGTGACTTTCCCTGCTCCATGCACCAACTGCTGGCCACGGACATGACCCGCTTTTACTGAGTGAGACCACAGTATTTGTTGTAGTCTAACTAGAGATGACAGACGTGATACCTAGTAGACAACCGTAAAAGCTTAGCACAAAATGTTCTCAGAACTTTTTTTTGTAAGATGGAAAGATTTTTATTTTATTGTATGACCTATTGATGATACAAAATAAATTGTTTGTGGTTCAAACTTATCGTGTATTTAATAAGCCATCCCATAAAATACTCGTAGCGACAGTTCAGTTATCAAGATTTATAGCTTTATTTTTATATACGCTACTACAGGATAAGATTATAAATGATTTATTGACATCTTTTATAAATAAAACTTTTCTAAATGAAAGTAATTATAAAAATAAAAAGGAAGTACTAACTTGATTATTGCAATTGCTAGGTAAAGTGGAAGTCATTTAGGTCGACCAAACGACCAAAATATAACATTTTGTACTTATAGGTACTGAAGAACGTATGCAAAAAATAATAAGCTGTAGTTATCTATAAACACAGGTAAGATAATTATTTTATTTGAATAACAATAATGTTTATTAAAACGATAACATTTTAACTGGAAACATATATATAAACAATAACAACAACATCTTAAACTGTACCTAAATACAGGAAATGGTACAGCTTTCCAAAGTTCGCTCATGTACCTATCTACTGTAAGCAAAGTATGTTCTTCTTATCAAGTTGTGTAAATACGTGTCGGCGATTTGTCAATATTATACAATTTGTTATCGTTAAAAACATACGATAAACTTGTTTAAATGTGTCGCTATGCTGTACAAATCATTATTCGAATTAAGTTGAAAAATAAGGACAAAATTGCAATTAATTTAAGCTACTTTGATACGTCACAAACATTATTGAACATCTAATTATAAAAATATAATTCTATAATTATTTGCGTTTATTTACCTCCATATCGTCGCTGTCATTTCAAAAAGTCGTATGTAAATTTTTTGTTTTTTTTTTCAATAGCTGTATGCGTAAATTGGAACGTAATGCTTCATGTGTCAAAATGCCTATGTTGTGTTTGAGAATGACAGCGACGATATTCTAATTTTAAAATAAATTGCATTTAATTTTATTTTCAGCCTGTGTTGTCCCACAGCATGGCAAAGCCATTCCTTTGGAATAAAAATATTAAAAACAATTGTAATAATTAAAAGTGAGGATGGATATTTGTTTATCGAGAGGCTGACGAGCTCGGCCAATGGGCGAGACTAATAGGGATGCTGTCACGCCACCACACCGGATAATTGAATTGATTATGCATTGTAATAGGACGGAACTCTGACGTTGACGATACACATAAGTATCTTAGTATATATACCTAACTACGTACATTTATATCAACTAGTATACCTTGGGACTGTGGGAACAATCGTTCTTTTTATACCGACTACGTATCGCTTGTCTCTAACAGAATAGGATAAAAAATAAAAAGTGAATGATTTCCGATATGAGATTTACCTCTTTATTTATCAAAACTTGGCATTTATAAAAAGTTGAATAAGTACCATATGAAGTGAGATGTACCTAATTATAGACTTGTCGCTCGTAACTTTTGTTTTTTGGACAACTAACAAATTGTGTAACGCAACCTAGGAGGGTTGCGTTACACAATTTGTTACGTAGTTGCACAAAAGTGCTTTATAACAGCATTTTCACAGTGCACCGTGAATGCATCAGGTGTCAAATAATTTAAATCAACATCATACTAGCATTTATGTGTGTAACAGTCCACCCCAAGAGCTGAAAATTGTCTCAATAACAAGACACCTATACTACAGCATAAAAGACGAATTTGTACGGGTTTTTATTCAGAAAACTGCATTATTTGTGTTCACAAACATGCGCTCTTGCAGCTGATAGGGTACTGCACTACTAAATGCTGAATAACAGTGATATCTGTGGTGTTTAATAGATTTACAGTAGGTACAGAAGAAAGCGTTAAAGTGAGCCTCGTTTTTTCCTATACAGCTGTTGCAGCCCGGGTGAACTCTGATAAGTCGATATAAATGCTTAGATTAACGCTGTGCGCCTTAGGTGAACATTTATAATGCAGTTTTGTGCTACTTGGGCCTGGCTGGGTTGCCCTAACAGTTTAATGGCTTAGTCGCCGGGCTCGTCTATAAATACATACAAATAAATAAAATTGAAGTGTCTGTTTATTATGTCAAAAAAAAAAACATATTGAGAACCTCAATTTGTCTGTATGCCTTTAAGTCGGTTAATAACATTAAATGCATATGAAAGTAAGTTATAACGAAAATACTTACTATTTTAACATTTTGGTCTCTCCGTCTGTCTGTTTGTTCCGGCTAATCTCCGAAACGGCTGGGCAGATAGCTGATATTGTACGGAGTAACTTAAGCAATGTTTATTTTAGAAAAAGAATTAGTGGCTCCGCGGGCAAAGCTGAGGGCAGCAGGTAGTTTATATTAAAAGTTGTCCTAATTGCAAAGTTCTGAAACTTCTGAAGCCGCCACCTAACCCGCTGCGCCGGCGCTGCCCGGAACCAAGAAGCTTTGTATTGACCCGAATAAGTATCAATCTAACAATCAGGCTTACTACCTATTGCTGCTTATTTTCATACTTGTCATGAATTAGGCTCGCCCCTTATTACATGGGACTCAAACATAACTGGCGAAATGTGGGTGTAGGTACTATAGGTACAACTCTTTTTTTTTTTTTTTTTTTGTTTTTTTTTGAGGGTGGGAAATCATCCAATGACTTCTCCCGCTCTGGGTGGAGCGGAAGGGCGTGTCAGACTTTAACTGACTAAAACCCACCCGTGTTCCTTCAGTTGCCTGTTGCCAAGGTCCCGGTATCCCTTTCGGACTAACCCGCAATTTCGGACTAACCCGCAATAGGTACACCTCTGCCCAACTCTTCGGGGAAACAAGGCGTGATGTTAGTATATGTTGTCATGAATTAAGAAAAGTTCAGCCACTTGGTTTATTTTATATTAACTCTACTGAAATTATTGCAAAATCCAGTAATCTTTGGATAAAATCACTTTTGGGAAACTTTGGAAAAGTTACAGGTTACTCTACTCTCTCTATCAGGTTACTCTACTCTCTCTATTATAACCTACTCTCTCTATCAGGTTACTCTATTCTATTTAGAAAAGTTACAGGTCACTATGAGTTCGATCATGAGCTTGAAACTTCAGGTTCTGTATTTTTAACTAGACATTAGGTACCTATAAACGCTTGTAAATTATGAAATTGGTTATTTATGCTAATCTATGACGACTGATTAGGGACGGACAAAAATAAGATGACTATTTACGAGACAAACGGGTGAGGAAAGGGTAACTAGAACATTGATTTTATAAGTAAGCTAAAGTTATACCATAAGCTGAAGCAACAATACAAGTTGGACAGTCTAAATAGTGTTTATACGATGCAAGTCATATATCGTTTCAATTTTATTGTAGGTAAGTATACAGGCAAGAAACTTGCATCGTGCAGCACTAAGTATCAATGGATCGATAAGCAATTATTGTTTCATTGTCGCAGTCTGAAAGGTTTTACGCAAATGTGTGGACTCTACGACAATGTTTCTTCATGTATGTTTTACTTTGATCCTATAAATTATCACTAAATACTATAGACGTAATATCTATTATATCTATACCTACATATCGCTTTTCGTGTCTGTCTGTATGTCCGCGTTGTTCTTCTAAACCATGCAACATATTTTTATGGGGTTTTCACCATCGTTTAGAGAACTGATTCCGGAAGGTTTATGTGTATAATACGTTACTATTATAGTTACTTACATCTAACTAAGAAATCTCGATGATTTGTCAAGTCGTAAGAACCGTGCGAAGCAGAAGCGCGTCGCTAGTTGATAATATTTAGAATTTTCCTCTGTTTTGATAATCATGTAATAAATTGAATTATGTTAATTGAACATGGTCTACGTGATACTATGTACAAGGTATATCCCATACAGATATCCGTTTGTTTATCTTCAATGTAAACAACATTATAAAGAGAACCTTTATCAATCAGCTGCTCTTTATTTATATATTCACGTTGTGTTATTTAAAATGTTAATTATGTCATAGGAAGTAGATTACACTGATACTTTAACTCTAAACCATTAAAAATGCCGCGTTAGAAGCCACGGGACCATGGTTTTTATCATTGAGTAGAAACAAGCCGACGGCGACACTACCAATGTCAATAAGTAACGTGATTCACAGAGTAGATAGAAGATTTATAAGACTAATAAAATGTAACTAAACTGACATAAATATAATTTCTAGTTATGTTAAAATACAAAATAGCGGAAATAATTAATGAACACTGTTTACTTACTTGAGACCATATCTCCTTTGTCAACATAACCTCTTTTCACAGAGCGTGCACAAATTATACATGAAAACATGAACAAAAATGTCGGTGCTATTGATTTCACTTTCGTATTGAATATTTTAATGTATTCACGTGTTGGGGAGCAATATTTTATACATTTTGTGGCTTGGTGTGTGGTGTTGCTTGCGCGGCCGTGGTACGCATGCACTCGGGAACATCCCCCCGACCCCCGCATCCGAACCCCGCCGTTTCTTAGAGCCATCCCGAACCCCGCTCTCCCGTTCGTTGTAACGGTGATTCTTATATAAATAACCTACAAACCCAGCTGCGTCACGAACATTTGGCGGGTTAACATTCCAAGTGTTGACTGGGTTTAATTATTTCTAAGATTTTTAGATAAAAACTTGGTTATTGATTGCTGGTTTTCTTAAATTGTTTTCTGACATTATTATTTGCTAATCAATAAAAAATATTTTATACGGTTAAATGATAAACTAATGAAGTTTGAAAACTAGTGAAGTTTTTAAAAGCGTTAGTAGAAATTCCTGCAAAAGATTTTTGTCATTGATCTAGTCGTTATATCCTAACTAACATTATAAATGCGAAAGTGAATTTATTTTGTTGGTTTATTTGTTACACTTTCACGCTAAAACGGCTGAACGGATTTGGATGAAATTTGGCACATGGGTAGACCATGACCTGGAATAGGACATAGGATAATTGTTATACTGGTAATAAGTTCCCTTGGGATAATTACCTACCTGCAAGCGGGCGAAGCTGCGAGCAAAAGCTAGTATTTAATAATTTTGATAGTCACGTTCCAGAAAATCTGGTTATTAGCAATTCATTATTAGTCTTACCCCCACCACCGTCTGACCTTTATTGTAGTCACTTTGTGACATTTTAGAATTAGAATATTTGGGCTTACGTAATGAACTAAGATTAGTTATCGTTCCTCAATTGTTTCTTTTTTGTAAACTCTCATTCATTATACATTATCGGTTTAAGTTGGATTAGGTCATGGTGTCCGACTGACGTCAAAACTAAAAGGAGAAAGTTAACATTAGATAAAAGGCTTGAAAGTAAAAGTAATTATAGTTATATCTCTGAACCTATTAGTAGCGCCATACTGGGTGTTAAAAGGCTACTTGGTAAAACGAATTATCTACTGTTGTTGACTCTATCGGTTAACTCAGAATGAATTCAAAAGACGTGAAACGAATATTTTCTTGGCGACACGCTTATTAGATATTAATCAAACTATGAATTTTAATGTTTCGTCAAACTACTGATTGAGGCTTAGGTATTTAGGTAATTGACATTATAATATTTTAAGTCTCGTAGGTATTAATTAAAGAGCTTTGAAAGCTCCTGTTACAAAAATAAACAATTTTTCAAAAAAACGGCGACCTATCCTGATTACCTACTTACCAATTTCATTGGAATCTTCAGTAAATTTTATTATTCTAAGTAGCCTGAAGCCTCAGAATCTTGTTAATTAGTAAGCAGAGTAGTTTCAGTCAATTTCGTCATAAAATTTCTATTAAAAAAATTGGTCCTAGCAGTAGCAGTCGGTATTGTATACCTCATCGATAAGAAAAAAACAATTATATTTTTTAAAGATTTTTAACGTAAAAACCAAAATGTTAAAGTTTACCAACGAGTGTGGGCCCCCTTAGCTAAAATGCTATCAAGGATATTTCCCATGGTTTCTTGTGGAATACGTTCCCACTCCGCGGCAATTACTTATATTCTTTAGCACCAATGACTATTCTCTTTGTTTAGCACCCAGGGGAACAATTCTACTAATTTACGAGTACAAACGTGTCAGTGGTCTCGCAATGATGAGTTTTTGACAGATTTTGTATGGCATCTGTCAAAAACTGATGTTTTGCGAAGCTGCACTGATCGTATTGTAATTTTGACAGACAAGGAAAACTGGCGGCTTTTTCTTTTTGCAAATGAGTGTGTGTGACTTCGAAGCGTGATCTTTTATATTGAGAAATGTATGAAATTCAGCTAATGACATAATAATATTTAATTTTCAGTTTGGATGCTCTATTAGAGTGATCTCAAAATGAACGATTACTATTACTAGCCATGTATACGATTGCCCCTCGCGTCCGTATGACCGCACCTAAAGCACACTTCATTAAGAATCAAATAAAATAGTAATTCAATTCATATTGTTTTGATAAAGCATGCCAAATATCCCACATTGTAATAACTTATAAACATAATTTATTTGCACGTCATGCAGCTATTTAAGTTTAATGAGATTTTATATGGATGACCACCCAGTCGGTGCCATTGTCTATCTGAGGCATCCTTTTATAAAAAGACCGCCTGACTTCGTAGGTCGATACTAGTTTGGAAGTGCCTATCTATGAAGAAACAATTTAAATAAGTAGGTACATATTTTTGGAAGCTATGCATAGCATAATCAGCCTAAAACACACAGGCCAGACGAAAAATCTCACTGTGAAAAGTTAGGTGAAGTGTAGCGAAGTTAGGCCGTAGCAATCCCTACTATCAGCCGACGCCGACCTATTCTGTAAAAGTGAGGCGAAGTGTAGCGAAGTTAGTCCGTAGCAATCCCTAGTATCAGCCGACGCCGACCTATTCTGTAAAAGTTAGGCGAAGTGTAGCGAAGTTAGTCCGTAGCAATCCCTAGTATCAGCCGACGCCGACCTATTCTGTAAAAGTGAGGCGAAGTGTAGTGAAGTTAGTCCGTAGTAATCCCTAGTATCAGCCGACGTCGACCTATTCTGTAAAAGTTAGGCGAAGTGTAGCGAAGTTAGTCCGTAGCAATCCCTAGTATCAGCTGACGCTGACCTATTCTGTAAAAGTGAGGCGACGTGTAGCGAAGTTAGTCCGTAGCAATCCCTAGTATCAGCCGACGCCAACCTATTCTGTAAAAGTTAGGCGAAGTGTAGCGAAGTTAGTCCGTAGCAATCCCTAGTATCAGCCGACGCCGACCTATTCTGTAAAAGTGAGGCGAAGTGTAGTGAAGTTAGTCCGTAGTAATCCCTAGTATTAGCCGACGCCGACCTATTCTGTAAAAGTTAGGCGAAGTGTAGCGAAGTTAGTCCGTAGCAATCCCTAGTATCAGCCGACGCCGACCTATTCTGTAAAAGTTAGGCGAAGTGTAGCGAAGTTAGTCCGTAGCAATCCCTAGTATCAGCCGACGCCGACCTATTCTGTAAAAGTGAGGCGAAGTGTAGTGAAGTTAGTCCGTAGTAATCCCTAGTATCAGCCGACGCCGACCTATTCTGTAAAAGTTAGGCGAAGTGTAGCGAAGTTAGTCCGTAGCAATCCCTAGTATCAGCCGACGCCGACCTATTCTGTAAAAGTTAGGCGAAGTGTAGCGAAGCTAGTCCGTAGCAATCCCAGTATCAGCCGACTCCGACTTATTCTGTAAAAATCTCGCTGTAAAAACTTAGGTGAAGTGAGTTGTCCTGATGCTAGGGATTGACATTATTGACAGGTCACTTCAAACTTACTTCACTTATGTTTTCACTGTGAGCTTTTTACAGAATATACCGGTGTGTGGAATAACAGCTCACTTTACTTTAGTTTTCACGGTAACATTACGGAATACACCAGCTGCTCTCTGTGAGATGAGGGAACCATTATAATAAATGCAATGGAAGCTATGATGAATTTTGAATTACAATGACCTTTGCTCGCTACTTCGTTCGCACTTAAACTTCGACCGCGGTTTGGCAGCTTCAGGAGTTTCTGTAAGTTCCTCCCCTTGTTTTTGTCTTGTGTAGTTTCGTTTGTGTGTTGTCTTGTCTGTTTGCCAGTTTGTCAATTACAGAATAATTGAGTAAGTATACTCGTAGATAGAAAAATAATCATCTTAAGGCAACAGCAATATTGTAACACCGAACGAGACGTTTATCAAATTAAAAAAAACTGCTTAATGACATAATTAATTAGCACTAACTACCTATGGGTGAATGCTTGTGCATATTACAACAAAAGAACACATTTTCTGACGTCGCGCCTCCGCTAATTGAAAAATTAAACAAAAATGTTCACAGTAAATAGTACCTAGACGCCGAGAATTTGACTGTTGACTATCTTTACTATGTTATTTTTTATAACTTTGGTTGCTAAGCAGGTGGGTACATAAGTAAGAAGTAGATATTACCTTAGGTACTAGTCTCCATGCAGTAATCGTAACCCGAGCACAGGCTCACTGGCAAGTAATACATACTTTGTAAAATTGTAATCTAACTGTAAGCATCCAATTTGTAAAATTGTAATCTATCTGTAAGCATCCATACTTTGTAAAATTGTAATATAACTATGTAATATTTAATTTTGTCTCATCCTGTGTTTAACCTATGTCACTGCTTACTGTATTACCAGCTTTGTTTAGGCGCAGCACAGCAACGGATTAGCAATCCCCTTCAAAATATTCAGACTGTGGTTGAAAGTTTGTTACGCAATTAGGTTGCTGGATAATAATCTATTTCTATTTACAATAAAAATAGCGCAAACTAAGCTTAGTTTCATATAATACCTAACCTAAGATTTATAATAAAATAATATAACCTATTATAATAAAATAAAAATGGTATTTTCATTTTAGTTCTCCTGATGATCCCCGTGTAGGGGTGAATCATCCACATTATTTTCATTTACACATTCTGAGCTTAGTTTGCGCTAGTTTTTCCCAGTATGGGGAGGGAAAATATTTTTCTAAATTAATTATATCCTTTGACGTAAGTAATATTAGGGAATTTTATTGTATGTGAAGTGAATAGTAGGTATCTACAATATAATAATATGAGCTAAAAATACTCGAATACGAATAATCAATCTGCAATACACTATTTATATTTTCTTACAATATCAAAATCCACACAAAACTGAACTTAAATTCAGTGGATGGATATTCTTGTTTCCATAACAAACACCTCGTATAGCGTTGATCTCCCGATAGATACCTACGCCCTAAACAAGCACTTGACCAGTTTTTATAATCTCGTATACTCGTGCTAAAATGTTCCGAAGGCTAAATTACTTGACCACATAGTGTTTCAAAGAAAAATAAAAAGGTAGGAGTAAACTGTTACATCCTCTGTCCTCAGACAATGTGGTCCAAAGTACTTGCAAAGACTTTGCTAAGATTAATGTCCGTTTGGAAGAACATTATAACAGACATAAGCTGACTCTTGTGATACAGGAACTCCTAGTACAACGGCCAGGGCTACACTGATGTTTGTGCCACTGATGTGAAAACAAATAAATAAACCAAATCATAACAGACAGCAAAACTGCTAATTAAAACTTAGATAATGTAAATCTTTACGTAACACAATTTGCAAGTAGGTCGGAATTCTTAAAGCTATTGCCGTCTTTTTGTTAAGTTAATTCACAAGAATATCAAGCTGTGCCGACATTCATTTACCTACTTTAATTTATCAGAAGAAATAGGTAGGTACAGTCGAACAAGCTATTTGGTATACAGGCAGATAACTTGCAACAACTTTTAATCAATATTTTGTGAGTGTTTTCGGAAGTCAAAAATCCTTTTACGTCACTCTCCTTAGCCATAAGCTCAAACAGTTAAATTACACACACAATCAAAACAAATTTTGGCAGTGCAGCGGAAATTTAATATATTTTGCCTGTATACCAAATAGCTTGTTCGACTGTACCGGTTTTATCTTACGTTTTCCCGGTTAAGCTATAATACGGCCTTATTCTTTAACTGACGAATATTAGGAAGATTAGAAAATAAGATAAATAGTAACTTTATTACTACAAAACCGTGTTTATCAGTTGTTTAGCTTAAACACCTTTTGAACAAGACATTTCTGTATGGAGTTTGACATACAACTGACATTAACCACGCAAGTATCTAAGATTTTGTGGTAAGGCCTGCCCTAAATGTCCTCCAATGCATTGAGAAAATAAAAAAATCTATTGATTTGATTGTGCATGTTAATTTTTTTCAGGAACGTTTGAGTATCAATTACTGCAGAACAGTTACAAATGTTCTACACTTTCAGCAGTGGAAGATTCCAATTTCGTTGTGTAAAAGGCCTCAATGCGTAGGCAGACAAACATGTTATATAAATAGCCGAACTACTTAAAAGGTTTCTTCATAGAGGCATTAACCTACTGTGTGAAACTTAGTCAGTCTGGTAATTAAATAATAATGAGGGAAGCTCGTCACGTTTTCGCGCATGGACGGTTTAAGGCTAAAGCGATGTTGACATCAAGAATTATATGGGTAGATGATTGACTGCTGTTTACAAATCGGAAGATCTTTATGCTTTTAAAGTTTTTTTTTGCAAGGTTGTCAATATTAACGATAGTCTCCACGATGCGTCGCGGCGCGACGAAGGTTAACATACCATTTTCGGGTAGGTAATATGATATTATAAACCCCTCTCAATATTTTTACCAAGTGATAAGAGAAGGAATTTTGATAACAAGTCCACAACCTTATTAGTCTTGTTTTCATCATGCTAAAGAAAAGTGGGTTTACGTATCCGAACAAATAAGAAATAACCGACGATAAGTGTTTGCAAGTATTGGCTTAGCTCGTTAGCGAGCCGTGACGTAGAATAAATAATTTTATGTCGATTCAAATCAGACAATAGTGATAAAGCATGGAGCAAGGTGATTGAAACTGTGTCTATCTGTCTGTCTATTATTCGGGTATGAATGTGTGTAGATTGAGTCACGACTTCGACATTTAGCGGCATTGAATATCTCAAAGCGTTTGCAAGCTGTAGTAAGTTTTGTTATTTATTCATTAGTTTATTGATAAACAAATACTCATTTCTATTAGAAACGTTATTGCTACTCTAAACTTATTTTATAACTATGCAATTTTGTTGCATTTATGAATGGAATATTATAGTTCACATTTTGCATTTGAATTGAAGACGTAAACTGCGAAAGATTTACATTCGCAAAGGCTTTCTATATTAACAAAGTAAAGGAAGATTTGATCTAAGTAATACTTGAATATATTGAAGAAATTGGTTATCTATCTCTCCACAAAAGACTTGGTTATCTTACAATACCTACGCATGTCTTTCTTTTCTCAAGATGTTCATCTTCTATAGAACGTGCGTCAGTGTCACGTAAAATAAATAGGTACATAGATACCTGCCTTGCTATTCTGTAACCATCTCACTGTGAAAACTTAGGTGAAGTGAGCTTGAAGTAAACTGTCACTGCCTTAGCATCAGTAGGTATCGATGACAATGACAGCTCACTCCACGCTCACTTCACCTAAGTTTTCACGGTGAGATGGTCACAGAATAGCGATGATGTACTTAAGATTTAAAGTCCAGTACCTATATTACCTGGCGATCAGTGCTTTCTTCAGCGTTGCGTTCATTAGTTCCTCTCGAGACTCCCGAATGAAGGTGTCAGGGCACGTAGGACATGATGTACAAACAGCGACAAAGGTCGATAAACGCTGCTATTTTTACACATCATTTAAATTGTCAACAAATAAATTATTGGAAACATTCCAAATAATAGGCTAGGAGTTAGAGAAAATTTATTTTAGAGGACGATGGGCAGTCCATACTAATATTATAAATTCGAAAATAACTCTGTCTTTCTGTATGTTACCTTTTCACGCCTAAAATACTGAACGGATTTCGGTCAAATTTCCCAAGGAGATAGATGGCATCGCGGGGAAGGACATAGGCTACTTTTTTCGACTAATATAAACTCCGTCCCCAATTACGGGCTACGAAATAACAAACCATTTATAATTATTTAGCTCCATAATACAGATTTTACTTTTACATACAGGATTGTGAATGCAATGTAGACCAGATTTAATACTGACTTGGTTCAATGTTTACATTTTAATGATAGCAGTTGGCATGTTCTAAAACGAAAATTAAATTCGTCTCTAAAACAATTCGTTATTATAAATATCAAAAACATAATACAACTATAAAGTTTTATGTTCTTCGTAAACATTTTTACGAAGATTTTATACGTCTTTTTTCGCGTACAATGCCTCATATTTATAAAATTATGATAAAAAACTTAGGAATATCGTGTTCATATATTATTACAGGTAGTTACTTGTTTACATATTTAATATTCTCATTAGCTGACGTGAATGATTTCGATCTTTATTTTTTATTGAATTGTTTTTTTATACCGAATACAAGAATACGATGCAAAACGAAGGCCCAAAGGATTCAAAAGCCGTCTTGAATTAATTTGGAAACTGTTTCTCGCATTTGCCTAATTTCGAACTAGGCGACCAGTAAATCATAATTAGGATTTTAATTAATAATCATTTCTCAAATAATAAAAGATTTATTTGTAGTTAATTTAGAGGCTCGGTTATATTGTGGTCCGACCCTGTAGGCTCTGACGTCAATGGCTTGCCGTGATCCACCTTCAAGATAAGAGTGCGCGCACGTGTACCGACTAAATTATACATAACGAGACAATAATGCAATTTAGCAAATCAAAATAATTGTTAGCTTTGATTAGTCAATAATAGAGATTTGGCCACATTTATGTCTTAATTGTCAATTTAGCAGTCATTTGTGTATGCAACTCAGAGATTCAAAACTAATAAAACCTTAAAATATGTATAATGAATGCTAGAATAACAGCTTGCTTCCTACATAAGTTATTCGTTTAGCGTAGACGCTGACGCCACCCAAGCGCTGAGGTCGCGTAGGCGCTACGCTGCATAGGCACTACGCCTCGAATCCGCTACGCCGCTACATAAACCACGTAGCCGCTACGCCACGTAGCCGCTACGCAAGACGTAATTGTATCGAAATTATGTTGCGTCTGCGCAACGTCCATGCTTCGTATACGTTCGACAAACGCCAAGGTGGAACCAACACTAAATTCAGTAACTACTTACAATAAAACAAAAAATAACAAGGTTAATTAGGTTAAACGACGAAATTACTTTATAAATGGTGAGAAAATTAAACAGTCAGTGTGAATCGATCCTTAAGATGATACTTAACACTCTTGACAAAATGTTAGTGCCCTAAAAAATATAATGACGAGGCCACCACGAGGCGAGCTGAGAGCTCTTAACATGCGGCGCATGTGGCATTGAAAGATACAAAGCGTCCACAGGCAGCGTGGCTACACTAGCTACGTGCCTAGTCCAGCAGTTGTGAGTTTGTTGTTCCATGGAATCACGTGTGACTTGATCCGTATCAGAGTGGCGTAAAGTTGCGCGGTTGACCAGTAATTTTTTTTAAACATTGTTGAAATCAAATCAAACGTTTATTTGCTAGAAATACATTTTCACTGTATTCTGCCTGCGAGCATGCGTGCAATTTTTTATTATATTTACTTACATTATGACATACCTACTAGTATCCGCCCGCGACTTCGTCCGTGGTATGTCGATAAAAACGTTACCCTCCTTCTGGGGCAGTCGGGTGAAAAGTAACCTATGTCCTTTTCCGGGATGCCATCTATCTCCTTGCCAAATATCGAAATCCGTTCAGTGGTTTAGGCTTCGAATTTATAATATTAAGTAGTATGGAAGAATGGATTAGTAAGTTTGTTTCTTTCTAGTTTGTAAGTTCGTCCCTAAGATTTTTTTTTCATATTTGGCCTTTAGCTATCCAGACGATTTTTTTATGCCCTTTGATAATTTTCCCTTGTACATAATTATTATTATAGATATTATAAGTCTTTAAGTTAAATAAATATAATTTTAAAAGATTTTGTATTTGGCCTTTTAAGTTTGTTAATTTATTTTAATTCTGAGATTTAGAGACGAAATTATCATCTTGTTTATCTAGAATACATGCATAATTAAATCCGCAACACATTCCTAATATCACATAATCAATGGAAAAGAAATGTACAAACATAATAATATGTAGATAACTTCGTGGTTAAATGAACTTTAACTGTATATAGCAGTGACAGATTTGCTATTATTTACCTTGTCACTAGCTCAGGTGGGATACCTTATCCCTACTACAGCTAAGTCCATAGTGACATAGGTATAAGCCTTGACCCCAATACAAGAGATAAGATGTCACGACCACTCACGCATTCGATATGTTTACATAATAGCTACATTTTCCAGATTCGACACTATGCCTCAGGTTAACGATTTATTTACTATCACTATTCCTATAATAACATAATGTATTATAATCACTACATCGCTTATTTCTTCGAATTTTTTGTTTATATCTTTCTTATTACAAACAAAATTGACTCGTTATCGGAATTTTCAATACAAACAACGTTATTACTTAAATTTTTATATATACATAGGTAGTAGGTACTTAAAATAATCGAACTCTACAGTTGTATCATAATCTTTACAAGTGCAAATGTCAAACTCCAAATTGAAAAAAACAAACAACGATCATTTGAAATGTCAAATTAGTCTCTGGGATTAAAAAACGAACTTTAGAAATTCCTGATACTAGACATCTACACAACTTTCCGTTTTAAACATAGTCTTCATCTGCTAACCTTGAAATGATTCAAAAATAACGAAAATACATACTAAAATAATACGTCAAGAGAACTGCTTTATCACTAAATGATAGCTTGGACGATAATAACTTACTTAAGCACGAAAGCTAGCACTTATCTAGGTGCTTAATTACACAAATCATTGAAATAATAGTAGGCTAGCGACTAAAAACCTATGATTAAAATGCATGTGATTACTGATGAGAGAATATTATCGGAACATAGACGGTCATAGACCGTGAAATTATCAAAGTATAGGCACTGAAATAATACTTCAATATACAGCTTATGTAGGTTCTTATCTTATGGTAATTGATGATCAGGCCAAAGGAAGCACGCTTCACCCGGAATCCTTAACCACAGAGGTCTGGCTATCTTACCTATCTGACGAAAGACAATAATGCTGTTAACTTTGTATGTCTGTGATGTCTTATTATATCTCTTTAGTTGACTTTTCGTCGTAGTTGGGTTTTAGTTTTATAACTTTTATTTTTATTTAAATTTTTTTGGGGCCATAAGATTTTTTTTATGTGCTAATTATGCCGTTTCATTTGATACCCAACATGGCCACATTAGAATATATTTTTTATTTTAGTTCGTCACTTTATGTCCTCTAGAGTGCGCCTTATTCAATTTAATGTAACGTCACATAGCCTTAACCAGCGGACGATCAAGATACATACCTACATACCGGTCAGATATCCTTTTTGCTTCGCCGTAGTCGGCGAATAGATGATTCGTTTAAAAAAGAAAAACGATATTCTGATTATCAACCTGTTAGGAATGCCACATCAGCAAATTATCATATAACAACCATTACAACATTTGGACATCTTTACTAATACTTCTTGTGAAATCCTTGCAAAATTAAAAACATAACTGTGTCAAAGAGTAACATATAATAATTACGCATGCAACAGATTATTTATCTGTTCTGATGTAGTTTGAGCCGGTTTAAAGTCATATCAAGAACATGGCGCCGCCCTCAGTCACGCATACAAACATACAAACATGGTCGCATTATCGTGAACCGTATCAAATAGAACCGAACCGATTTCCTTTATCTCTCTATTACGCTTATACTGAAGTCCTAAGAAACCCAAGTTTATAAAGCTCAAAGTTCAAAGTAACGACGTCATAGAATTTGTGTAAAATACCCGTGGGTACCTAATTTACCTAATTTATAGTCTTCCTAGTTTTGGAACGAAGTTTTTCCTTATCGCACATCATGTTCTGCACACTTAGCGAATGAGAGCCAGACAGAAAATAAAATATAAGTAAATATCTTTTTAAAGAAGAATGGCAGGCTAGTATGGAAGTTTAGTACCGCTGTTAATTTTCGTGTTTTGTATAGTTTTTATATTTAGTCGATAGATAATATCATCAATAAATAGATTATAAATTATCCGATTTTTAGAAGTTAGGGTTCAAAAGTTATTTTACTTAATTTTATGTATGAGAGGTTACATTTTGAGGTAGATAAGTAGGTATATTGTAAGATGACAGTTGATTGTCAAATGTGGTTGTTTACAAACTAAAACCTACTTAGTCACTATTATTCCTTTTATTCCTCATATTTAGTCTGTGGTTGATCCTGTCGACGTTAAGAACAGCCAAGATGCTCACCGAGTTTTATAGACTATTGCTAATAATCCCTTATCATTATTCATGGGTACCTCGAAAATGCATTCATATTTTACGTAAATAAGGTGCATACTATCTAAACCTTTTTTTAATAATATGTTGTATAGTTTTCAGTACAATAAAACAATAGTTTTGTTTAAAAAAGCTTTTATTTTAATGCATTCAAAATGTTCGCAAAATCACTTCATCTAAAGGAGCAGGTCGCGTCATACCCTCATGGCGAGCATAACTCAAGTACCAAATGATACTCAGTACATGCGAGCAGCACCCCACAGTTCTTAAGCCAACGATACAATTACAGCAATAACTTAATATTGCTTCCCGACCATTCATATTATTTCCACAATCGGATAGTGTTGACCAGGCCCTCACTCTCGTCTCCTAGAGCGCGTGCCGTCTCATGCGAGACAAACTCAGGTTGCAATTAATGCACTGTACACTCGACATCTCGTCGAAATCCAACACACTATGCACAAGAATGAAATTGAGCGTCCTTTCACAATTGTCATTCGCAAAGTAACGCCAACAATATCAATCGCTACGGAGGAAAAATGCTCAACTCAGCGTATCAACGTAATCAAAAAGACTTAAAAATGCATAAAAGGATTCACACACAGCAATTCAATAAAACAGCAAAGAAGCCATTGACAAGTGACAGATGATTTTCTTGAAATATCATTTCATCAACCAATAAATGGTTTTATTTTACACATGGCTAGTTTTGAAAATGTGCATTGCGTTTTGTTGTCAATAAATTAACGTTTAGTTATTTAATTGTTATCATTTTTAAAATCCCTTTTTTTAAACGTTTCCAAAGTTCTAAAAATATAATAAATACGTAAAAAGAATTACTTTAAGGTCCTTTATAAGTGCTGAATGTCTTATAGCGAAACACCAACTAAAGTTGGCGGTACCAAATCTGCCGTTCTTCTTTGTAAAATTTTGACCGTCACGACACTTTTGTTTTTATTCTTATTTCATTGTGTCTCTTATTTATTGAATACAGCAAAAGGAACTTCGCTCCAACCGGGTGTTCTCGACTCTTTTTTGGGTTCCGTATCCAAAGGGTAAAACGGGACCCTATTACTTAGACTCCGCTGTCTGTCCGTCTTGCACCAGGCAAAAGAAATTTTCACAGATGATGTATTTCTATTGCCGCTATAAAAAAAATTACTAAAAAACAGAATAAAATACATATTTAAGAGGGCTCCCATACAACAAACGTGATTTTTTTGCCGTTTTTATACAGAAACCTTCGTTCGAAAGACCGAATCGCACTTAGTCGGTTTTTTAGTTTTGATGATAAATTTAAATAATGACGTAGTTATTGGTGGTCGGAGATACCATTCGACGCCTTTTTTTGCTTAAATTATTACTGCAGTAGCGGCAAACTACTGCTGATAATTTTCTTCTGTTGTGTAGAGAACAGGTATTCGAGAAAAGCTTACCTAAGTCAGGTGAAATGAAAACCAATCATCGGCAGCGCTGATCACTCATAAAAGCTCTATAAGTAATGCTCCCAATTCAAGCCATTTGGCAATATCAAGATACAACCGATTTACTTCAGATTTCGGTTTAAATCTTTCACCATCACACACTTGCATACTGAATGAATTGAACGATATATAGACCAACAATATTAAATTGAAGTTAGTGTAAGGTAAAAAGCCGGATCAATATTTTGGTGCTTTGAATATCAGCCTATACCCAATTAGATCGTTCACATCTGCGGCGTCAACAAAGATGAACAGTTCGGATCTTACAACAAACCGGTGGTCCCTGGTTAGAACTTCCGAAATTTTTCACTTATAATCAACCTATAATTTTGCTGGGACACAGGCCTCTCCGAGAGAGGCAGTGGGCCGCAATCCACCACGCGGGCCCTGTGCAGGTTGATATATGTCACATGTCTTCGAATTTTTGGTTCTAGGACATGCCGGCTTCCTCACGGTGTTTTCCTTCAATGTTCTAAGAGCAGTGGTGATGAAATAAGTTACACAAACTAAAGCGCCTGTTCAAGATTCGAATCTACGACATACAATACAACTCGTAAGTCGCTGTCAACTGTTACCACTGGGCCACCACTGCTCTCAAATTTTCCACAAGTGACAACATATAAAAATATCTAACCAATTATCACAATAGCAATCTATTTTTACTCCAAAACGTCAAGGCATTGTGACTTCCCATTACTTTTTCTCAAGTCGTGACAAAATCACAATGAACTTATGAACAACAATGCAACTTATATTTGTCACATGTTACAGACTTCTAAAATGGACCTAAACTATAAATAACATGGACTCTAATACATTTATTTGTAATAGAAATTAGCCTACCAGCAGGTAATACCATGTCATACAATAACCACGTTTGACAACGACAGTTATTTTCTGAACAACACACAAACTGATTTAGTTACTATGTGAAAGAACATGTTATTATACCGTGATTATCACACCGTTGGTTGCAAATAAATACACATTTTTTTTTAAATATTTATTGTGACAGAAACTCACTAATTAATCGGCTCTTTATTGTGTCAAAAATCATTCCCCCTTAATTGTTACCGATAACCTTTTTAAATATAAAAGGTAGAAATTGTCAAGTTTTAATAATGTGTTGATAAACAAATAATTAACGTTGAAAACAGTTAGAGCGTGACTATCATCCGGTACAAAAACTTTCGCATGCGCTGGCGCCGTTGCACTTTTCCGGATCTACCTACATACAGCGCTTATTCTATATATTTACTAAGAAGGGGAAAACTGATAAGTGAAATAACCTAGACACAAAGAACAATTGTCAAAACACGAAAAAGCCTAGCACAAATCCATAATGCTACGGCTACACTTCGCGTTATCACGAACTTTTCTTCGTAGCCGTAGCATTAGAAGTTTTTGAAGAAAATGTACGATAATATCTTGAAATTAATTGTTAAGCAAATTGACACTCTACGTCAACTTGCCGCGTTATAGTCATTTAATACAACTGAACAAAAATGACAGAATTGAATTTTCAAACAATTAAGTTACTACTCCATTTGCTTAACAATAAATTTTTCTGACTACTATACGTCACTTATAGATGCCTACCGCTCCTAATCTAACAAAACGTTATCATTTGTCTGACTTGAAGTTGTATGTTTATATTATATTTTCCTGTATGATGTAAAACTGTAAAAAAATGTGTCGTATACAGGCGCCATGCGCGTGCGCATGCATCGTAGACGGAGGGTTATCTCGGGGCGGGGCTCTTTCCACTCGCTATCGGCAATTCCGACACAAGGACCATGTACATTAGCTATTTATTAATCCTCCATATATTAATACTTAGGATTATTAACTAAATATAACTTAGCTAAGTATAAGATTTTCTAAAACGAGTTTTCTTGCCAAAGAAATGAGACTTTGAAAAACTCTTACGAGGAAATAGGGTCAGTCTTTTTCTCCAAAAGTCATAATTCGAGGTTCGGCTCTCGTCTATTTCCTCCTCCAATATTGGACCAATTTGAAAGATATTGATTAAGAAGGATATTTACTGTGCCCCTATGTTTTCCGTTTTGATGATACATTATCTGTAGAAGCACTAGAACCCTCAGAAAATGCTCTGAATTGCCTGTTTAGACCGCTGTCATCAGAGGCCTATTGTACAAATTTGACAACTATAAATGGAAAAAGAAAAATAAGGGGACCGTAAATATCCTTCTTATTCAATTTATAAAATACTACTACTACTACTATTATTTATAATATACTTTTTGTATGGAGAAAAAGACCGACCCTATTTCCTCTTAAAAAAGGGCGTTTTTTGATTATTAGGTAGAGAGCTGGTTTGAAGCGTCCCACTGGCCCTTTCCTCCTTTCACTTGTCTCTGTGTGCTGCTATCTAAGGCCAGTTATTTAGGTATGACTTCATTTCATCCCTCTGTCTCCTTTTGGGCATACCACGCTTGCTGCTTTTTAGGACCCACTGCGTAGTTATTTATGCTAAAATTAAAACAATAAATAGTTCAAGACCGCTGTTACAATGATTTGCTCATTCAATGTTGTCTTATTGACGCAGCCGGATGTCGGCGTACAAATTAGTGTTTCCGCCGGATTATGATTATGAATATTTAGTAATAAATTATCAATTTCCTCTTGAATTCGGAATAGATTATATCGCATCAAATAACGTGAAACTTGATCTACCTGTAATTTTATGAATTTAATGCTGACTGATTGCGAAATAGTTAAACAATCAAGGATGCCAAATGAATCTCGCCATTCGAATTGGCTGTATTTAAATTGGTTGTACATTGTATGTTGCCAAGTAGAAAGTCTCTACTTACAAAATTGTATCTCAGGGCAAAATGTTAAGTGCATACAATCTGCTTAAAAATGACATGTTATCATAGCACACATGACATATTATCAGGAGCTGGTCACATGGCATTGCATGCTGGGTAGCAGGTGTCATTGCCGTGGCATGACTGGTCATTTAACTCCGGTAATCACAGCTAAGAGACACCCTAAAGATATATATTTAGCGACCATGATAGTTACACAAGATACCGTTATCTGCATGTTACAGTTCTACAATCTTAATGGAATGGGTTATGGGTAAAATTATCGCATTGCATTTGCAATTCTTGGATCAAACACCTCTGGTGGACCTATTTGCTCCGGCTGAATTTGCCATTTGAATGGAATATTCTTATACAAGATGGCTGTTCACACAGTATATGATTGGTGTGGACTCTGGAGCAACTATGTAAGCTCTAATAGGGATAATAAGGATGTAATACTGTTGTTGACAAAAATTTTTTTTTGTTCTTCTATTTTTTTTTAAAGTATATTGGACACCTATTTTTTCTTTTTTTACGTAATGAAAAACATACGGCAATACATTGAGTTAAAATGTAGCAAGTCACTGGCCGGTAGATTTTATACTGACTCGTGACTTGTGACGTAGCGAGCGGGGCCCCCTAACTTTCATGCGTTTTCTCTAAATATTTTTTTAATAATATGATAACGCAAAAAATATGTGTCCAATATTTTTTTATTATCTGACTAACGGACTAAATAGTTTTTTTTACGAAGTCAACATCCCTATTGCCCTATAGGGGAATTACTTTGAGTTAGGAGCTGTCCCTATTGCTACCGGCCATTTGCTGGAAAATAAGTAACATGAAAGAAAGAAGAAGAAAGAAAGAAAGAAATAAAAATAGGTTTATTTGTCACAGACATCGTTTTTTCCGTGTGGGATTCGTAAGATGCAAACACCGTATTCAGAAATGCTATCATAGGTAGATTTATTTAACAGCCATGCTTTGCGATATTTTAACGAATTAACGCAGCAGGTTGCAGAATAATACTTCTAATACAATACATTTCCTAAATATGGCATCATCACTAACTTCGGCGGACAAGCTAGAGTTACCAAGTTAATTACCTGAACGACTGACATTTGACATCGGCACAGGCGGGCACGTGACATTGACATTACCAGTCTACGAACCACGAGCGATGCAAAATAATAGCAGTCATAATAGATATCAACCAGTTCAACGCTATTAGTCTATTTTTATACAAGACGGTAATAAAGCGCTATAATTGAGGATATCCCACAGACACGCGATCATTGTCATTTTGTAGCCGAAGTTCATGACATTATGTTATATTCTTTGAACAAAGGTTCTTTAATATTTTGTTCATAGAATATTTTTGCAATATAGTTATTAATATTTTTTTATGCCTGGTACTTTTTCTTAGAAGAAGCAAAGTAAACATGTTGTTATAACAAAATACATAATATAACATGTCGCCATCACTCTAATTAGGTCTAAGAATGTCGAAAATATTCCATTTACTGTTAAAAGTTAAAAGATAGTTTGGGAAGTTGCGTCATTTACAGGAACATTCCGGCTGATTACGGCGACAGACGCGTTCCTAGACAGGCCGCGACCCTTTATCTGCGCGCGGGCCGTAAAGCGTCCGCGCCGTCTCGCGGCCGTGACATGCTTCACTTTGTACCAATTAATTTCTAAATATCAAACTAACCAAATAAGGTATATTATAGAAACAGTCAAGTCAGGTAAAAATGTTTACCTTTTATGACGCACGCAAAAGCATCGCTTTGCGTAAATGTAATTACATAACATAATGCAGCTGTCAATACCAAAAAAAGTAAATACGATATTCTCACGTAAAGTGTTTTTAATTCGTTACGTTTGCATTTTCTTATGACTCACTCGTAAACAAGCAATGAATGAGAATTCGGAATACTCGGCAACAATAGTTTGTTTAACTATGACATGTTTAAATAATTTAACTTAGGTGCTGAATAGCTAGTTAACATAAAATAAATTAATTGAAATTCTTTTCATTCATTGCTGACAATACCTCGCTGACGCACGCCCCGGTGTCCTTACAAGTGTCTAATTCAACTAGAGCGTAAATAAAAACAGCAGATAGAATTGTTTAATTTTGTAATAAATTCTCACAAGTCAAGGTCTATAAACATCAATGAAAACACTTTTTTCTGTGATTAAGGTTGACTCGTACGTACGTTGGTTGTAAAAGTAAATACAAACAACCAATTACTTACGTTGTGTAAATAATATTTCATCGCATGTCCTAGAACCAACAATTCGAAGACATGTGACATCTACCAAACCGCACTGGGCCCGCGTGGTGGATTACAGCCCGCTCCCTCTCACCGAGAGGAGGCCTGAGTTCCAGCAGTGGCAACATTACAGGCTGATTATGCTAAGTACCTAGCATAATCAGCCTGTAATGTTAATGTTATATGTATCTAAGGAACAAAATATTGATTTACACCAAAAGCTTTTCATATACTTAAGCTTTTCATATAATTTCATATACTAAGGCTTGTTTTACGTTTTTAGACAAAATCGTCATGAAACGTGGATGGTCAATCTTCTAAGTACATTTCCTGCAAGTCTGAACTACGTATATAAGAATCCATGGCCAAATAACCACTAGTTTCAAATTGGATCATTGAACTCATTGGTGCGCAAAATGGTGACGAAACATATCACATATTCCAGAATTCAAACAAATAATTCAATCAAATGCTTGATGACGTAATTGACCCCGATGTGACGTGATTGATCCAAAATTATAATAAGGTCTTAAATTATTGTCGGTTCCAAAACAGAATTATTATGATCGGTATTTAATGACGTTCGCGTTCATCTATTTATAATTTTAATGACATCGTAGACTAATAATAATTAAATCTGTATAAGGCTTTTGCTTTATCATTAAGTTTAAGATTTATATTTTATACTGATTCCATTTCAAACATGTTTTTCTGCATAATAAGTACCGAATTCACCTTAGGTTTGCTACTGTTCAGACATTGATAGATTTATTTCATGCTACTAAAATATCAAATAATATGGTCTCTTTTCGAACATAAGTAAGTATATTCATCTTTAAGAAAGTTAAGAGCACCTGAGATGGTTCTGTTCTGACCCAGTTAGCCAACATAGGTATTATGTGTTTAGAATTACTATAGTAATTAATATAGAATTAACATTTAGCTATAGTACATACTTGGGCAAAGCTAGAAGACTAGGGTTACCTCTGTAGTTTCTACTTACCCCCTTCGGGAAAAAGACAAATATAGATATACCTACATAGGTATCCTTCCTTACATCCTTACATATTATATAACCAAGTCCTCCGCCGCGTCTGTCTGTCGTCCTGTTCGCGATAAACTCAAAAACTACTGCACCGATTTTCATGCTGTTTTCACCAATGGATAAACTGGTTCTCGAGTAAGGTTTTAGTATATAATAACCGACATCGACCCGGGCGAAGCCTTGGGCATCAGCTAGTAATAAATAAAATAGTAAGGAAGTAAAAACTGTACCTACATAGAATTTTTTTTTTTAAAGTAATTGCTGCCAGGTGTTGGAACGAGTGTGATGCCAAAAATACAGTTTTTAGAATGTTTGTCCATTTGTCTGGATGTAGGTATGTTCCGGATTTGCGCTTAAACAGGTGAACGAATTTGACACACAGATAGGTTATAACCTGGATTAACACAAAGGGTACTTTTAATCCCGGTATGATACTTCCCGTGGATATTTTCCAATATCCACGCGGGCGAAGCCGTGAGCAGAAGCAAGAAAATAATAAATTCCACCTGAAGTCTTCGAGTTCCTTCACAACACTCTCGTCACAACGTTAGTTTACAGCTTATTGTTCTTTATGATAATTATGCGATTGAATAAATTACCTTCGAGTCACCATAAAAAATAGATAGCCACGCCCATTTCGCACAAGCCTCATTAACATGTTTTTTATTATTCAAACGATTTTGCACTTTGTGTGCAAAATACTATATTTTACAATTTAGTATATGTTAAAGTAAAATAGAATCAAGAAGAAATCTAGGTAGGTACTTTATTTTATGCAATAGTTCAAATGCTTGATTTTAGTAAAAACTTTTTGAAAAGATAATTGTTATTTGAAGAAACTTAAGTTGTAACACTGTTTTATTCTGATTTCATTGTGATATCAATAGGAAACAATATAATTTTAATATGCAATCGCAAACCGTAACGAATGCAATCGCTTTTAGAACGATTTCATACAATTTACGTCATAGTTACGAGCTATTTCATAATACCTTGTTAAATTAAACTTTTGATAAGTAATTTTACATTTTACTAGCTGTTACCCGAGACTTCGTCTGCGATCCAGGATGAAATGTAGCCTATGTCCTTCTCCAGGTCATGGTTTACCCATGTGCTAAATTTCATCTAAATCCGTTCAGCTGTTTTAGCGTGCAAGTGTAACAAACAAGCTCACTTTCGCATTTATAATAATATATAAATAATAAATTATAGTTAGGATTAGGAGGATTAATGTATGAAAATCAATAGAAATACGTCAATTTCCTTGCCGAGTCCATCATTACCTACTTAAAAGAATATAAATTAACATCATTTGATTCTCATTCCATTTGTCAAAGTTAATCATTAACATTTTCTTTTTACTAAAATGTCATATGCGTCGGTTAATCTAGATTTTCAATTAATGTTTGTGAATAATTTCGGTCTTATCAGCACCAAATGTGTATAAAATGGAGATCCTCTGATCGTATCGATCGTAGCCTAGGCGTAGATTGTAAATGTTATCGCCAAAATTTATTCAATACTTAATGGTAAACTATAAATATTAGAAGCTTTCAAAATTCAAACACGATCGTGATGGTTGTATCTGGTTTTCTATATTTGGAACTAGTTCTAACTTGTCTCATCTTAAGTTTTTTGCTGGAAGTTTGTCTTGTTTTCGTTATGCTTAAAGTCTCCCGCAGACTCTAGTAGAACAATTTCCACGAAGTTTTCATAGAAATTGCTAGCGTCGCGTCGCGTTTGTTTGCGGGAGCCTTTACGGCCGTTATGCTTAGACACGTGATACAAAGTGTAACTGTGTAAAGAGTTTTAGCAACAGATAAAGGAATAGCTATTTTCTATATTTCAGCGTTACCAGTTTTCGTACTATCTAGAAGCAGAAGCACGTCTAGTATTTCATCATGAATTCATGATGCTTAAGATGAACTGCCAAGGGGTATCATATTACCCAGTTACTGGGTTGTGGAGGTCCGATAGGCAATCGCTGCATGTAAAATACAGGTATTCAGCTGCATCCGGTTAGACTGGAAGCCGACCCCAACATAGTTGTAAAAAGGCTAGGCATATAGATTTTTTGTTTGCTTGAGATGAGCTATACGAGCATTGGTAGCGGTGCTACCCTGTCCTAAGTCACCGAACTACAGGGGCGATACTATCTTTACTACGTTACATTTTAGCGACTAAAAATGAATAATTACTAATACGTGTCGATAAAATTCTATTATGTATGCGAGGTATCCGATTGACGTCAACGGCCGCCACCGCGGAGGGGGGCGGCTGTTGTCGCTGCGCAGGCGGCGTTTATGCTGACAACCCACAAACGGACATTTACCTCTTAATGTGGAGCATACTTCGAGACTATTCAACATAAATACAATTTATATAGTCTATGGTTAATTCATAGACTTGCTAAAGCTTAGGGAGACCAAAGATTGGTTCCCAAATTTTCTGTAGTAATTCAAAAATTATGATAAACTGTTGCGGATAACCCATATAAACAATTTATTATGCATTTGTTCCCTGTTTATAGTAAAATAAAAGATTATAAAAACCTGAAAATTTCCCACCACGCATATTTTTATACCTATTCTACATTAGCTTCTTGTCCGCGACTTTGTCCGCGTGGAAGTCGTAAGAGACCACAATATACTCAACTAAGGCTGGTTTTCCTCTTACTCTGACAGTCGCCGGCGCAGTCGGTCGGCGCGTAGCTCGTCACTGCAGCACTCGTCACAGCGCTGACGGTCAGCTCTGAGCGGTCGGTGAGATTCGAAAACGCTTCATAAGAATACATAAATATTGACCTATCAGCGTCGACGATCAGCGTGAGAGAAAAGCCAGCCTGCAGCACATTTTTATAAAACTTCCCTGTATGGGGTACACTCTACGTTTTGGTCTCAGCAAACAAAATCTAAAGAGTCAGGACTGGTGACGCGGGAGCAAGGGGCGTACAGTTAGTTGCCTTCTGTAGCAATTTCCCATTGCTTGTGAAGTTGTTCATTTTTAGTGAATTAATAAACGCCTGCGTTCCTGCATAGGTAATTGTACAACACTGATACACGACTGATGCATTCTAACAGATTATTCCTGACGAACGGCCATCACTAAAATAATATAACAGGCGATTGTAAACACACGGAATTACGAGAAATCCCGTGTAACTTATTTTCTTAACCGATTAAGATTAATTTGTTTCATTTTGACAGTTCAACAACATTCATTGCGTTATTTACGTTGATGAGCAGATTTTTTTTCGGACACATGAAGCAATGGATTAGACATTTGTTTCAAACCGATTCCAATTCTGATTGATCGCGTATTACGTAATTAGGGTGCATAACATAGATATTCATTTATTACTAGCTGATACTCGCGGCTTCGCCCGCGTGGGTGTCGGTTAGTTTATACTAAAACCTTCCTCGAGAACCACTCTATCCATTGGTGAAAACAGCATGAAAATCAGTGCAGTAGTTTATGAGTTTATCGCGAACAGATAGACAGACAGACGCGGCGGAGGTCTTTGTTTTATGTAGTGATAACTATAGATGACAGAAGAGACCCAAACTGCATGTTTTTTCTGTATACATTTTACGAACGTTATAATAGTACTTACCTATCAATATGAAAAAAAAAATCCCTATAAATATCAATAGGAAACGAACTGACTAAGTACCACAATGTGGTAGTGCAAACATGTCATGTTACCAAGCAGTCGTTGAACCACTAAGCTATTTGAAGGGCGACATATAAGAACGACTATGGACCAAAATTAGTCGTTCCTATGTCATGATTGACTGCTTAGCTCCATAATAGCGTATAGCGGGATGATAATCATTTAAATTGTTATAACTGTAACTATCTCTATATTCGTTGTCTATTCAGCCCAGTGAAGTAATGAAATAATTCGACTGTTGTCACTGCTGACACTGGTATATTGTGTTCGCTCTCATCCCAGTCTCATTTCCTACGAAATTGTGGGTTTATTTTTGCCATTTCTGGCTTTTGTAGTACTCATACCTCAGTTGGTCCGATAGAGTTTTTTTATCCTAATAAGACAACATTTTTTTTTTTGAAAATTGCTTTTGTGAAAATTGCTCAGTATCTTGCTGACTATATTTTTTTCAAAATCTGTGTGAATACAGAATCCAGATGTTTCAAAATTAAGGGCATTCTCCAAGACCATTTTCTTTTAGCGAAAACAGTTAAGGTATCTGGCTACCTACATGCACTTATTGCTCCATAAATTAACAAATCCCATTCCCACAGTTTTCAGCGTTTTGGTAAATAATCAGAAATGTTATGAGAACGAAGCCGTCGCTGATGTTCAATGAACGATTACGGATAATAGGTACAATCGACAATGTTTGTGTGCTAAAAAACAAGCACTTTTGTTTGTGGCCTGCAATTGAGTGGGAAAAAATAGTATTGGACTAACATACGTGAATCAAGGTGAGAAACGAACGCAATCAACGGAAGGTAAACGAAAAATAAGGAATCGTGAAGCGATTACCGATGGTCAACGTTCGCTACACATTCACGTATTTAATTTATTTCAGAAAAATCCTTATGTAGAGCTCAAAAGCTTATAGTTATAAGCCTATGCACTAGTAAAAAATCTCCTTCTTTAGTCATAATTCGGTTGCTTTTTTGGTACTGGATTGTATAAAAAGTGATTTTTGGGAAGTTTGAAGAAATAGCGGTTTTTAAAAAACGCTTTATAATCATTCAACATTTCACAGTAATAGAATTACTAGATTCTATTGTTTTTACCGTAAATTCAAATAAAAATATGTTCACACTGGTTTATGGTGCATAGAAACACGTTCATGTAGATAATTATGATGGCCGTCAAACTTCATCGCATTTTTTATTTTATGCGCACTATTAAACAAAAATTCTGCGTACTAATGACTCGAAGATCAACCAATCAGACACATTTTAGTGCTTTTCCAGGCAGACTAGACGCTACGCCGCAAAAAAGACCATATCTTATGTTTGTTATCATAGACCCGAATAAGTGTTATGTTGAATAATAAATAAGCCGGAGTCGAAAAACGTGAATATTGTTAAAGAAAAATAACAATTCTTTAAAAAGAAGGCAAGCAGAAAAACGTAATATTTTCAAGAGAACGATTTTTAAATTTATTTGATAAAGATCTGTTTATCGAATCGTCGAATTAGAGACTAGATCTAATTAGATTTAGTTTTCGCCGTCTCGGTAATATTTCAGCACTACTTTTTATACAATATTAAGTACCTGTATTTGCTCAATTAACAAAAGAATAATCGCAGCTAATAATTTATGCTATAAGGGCACTCCTGCACGTCATTAGGATCGCACGCGCAGCTTCAGAGAGATCCGTCGAGTTATTGTAGATAGAGGAGCAAGGAAGCCGACGTGACCTGCCTGCTAGTGAACCTCTTTACGTAGGCTCCGCATTACGTAACCAATGCAAGTGATGTACTGGCGGTACACAGTGCCAACGAGGAAGGGATCCTGCCGCCCAGCCGCTTACATTACCACACAACCGTCATTACATTAACTACAATTCCGTAAACACATATAATGGAAACGGAGCTTATATTTTATTGAACGTGCATCCTGAGTGTTTTATTCAAAGCGTTACAAGACTCCAATGCTTATACCTACATTAGCGACTACATGGAATGTATTAAAGCTATTTTAATCTGAATTTATTAATATGAAGATAACGTTAAAACCAGTTGGCTTCGCAGATCTAGTGATTAGCTTAAAATAGCTAAGAATTCATTGTAAATAACCAAAATATAAAAAAAACAAGTTGGTATCAAATTAACGAATTAAACAGGTCAACTTTCTGTTAGAGTTTATATTATTATATTTATTAGTTTAAATTATATTTATTAATAGGCAACATTGTGGCTCCTTGATTACGAACTAATTACTTACCTCATCACGTTTTAGGAAAATGAACATTAGCTGCAACTACACAACCATGACTTATAATATACGCAAATCGATTAAATTTAGGTAAGAACTAAGTTTATAAAACCAACGATGGGGAAGATAAACTATAATTTAAGGTTTTCAAAGCTATATAACGTTTTTTTTAAGTACTTATGTATTCTTGTGTAAACAATTCAATAAAATTGCATGATATTATTCAGCCAAGTGATTTATTCAAACAACATCTACCTACTATAATAATAATAGTAGGTATAGGGCGTCGACTGCCAGTTTATGAAAGTAGGTAAAATATTCATGATAGATTTACTAGGTAATAACAATAATATATTATTTATAAAACCTGATTGACACATTATACATAAATAATGAGGCATTGACGTCATAACTGAAAACGGAGATATTAAAAGTTATCGCTAGATCGTCGCTTATCGCAATTCCATCAGCGATTTCGTGCGTATCATGCGCCAGCGCATCGTGGGATTATGAAACGTAGCACTCAGTTTGACGTCAATAGCGGCAGCTACACTGCACTTTCTCCACGAACCCGATTGAATGATGTACATACAATGATACACTGCAACGCGTGGGAAACGTAAATTTGATGATAAGTTGTCATAGAATTATGTGAATCGTGATTGTAGTTCCGATTAGTTCATTTCATGAAGTAATTTGTCAAGATAAATCATGCATTAAGTTTAGATTATAATATATGGTAATTCGCAGAATTAATTAACAGCGATTTTCCTCGTGGGTAAAGCAAAAAGTGAATCTCACCACAATATCTGACTTTGAGCTTTCCTCAAATCGCTTATTACCATCGGGATTTTTCATTTACGTAAGTTGGTGTTTTTAATGACAATTTATCCTTAATAAGATCAGGAAGGAAGATCCACAAGATATTTCTCAGTAAAATCAATCGCATTTAAACAATTTGGGTCATCATGGCTTGGACTACCTCAAAAACTGTACTTGGCATTACCTACATATGTGATGAGTTATTTCAAAACTTAGGTCAAAATAAGATTTGAATCATTAAACATTACTATGTTTAATGATACCTTTTTAGTTTCTGTCATTGGGAGGCCCATATTGGTCCCAGAGTATCTATATCTTGTATATAAATATAAGGTATAATTATATTCGCTATAACGTGTCTGTTTGTACGATCTTTTAGTTCTTCTGAATTACACAATGGATTTGAATGCGGTTTTAACATACTTGTAGATATAAGAAAGAAGGGTTTTAACTATAATTTAGAGAATTAATTCCGGAAGGACTGAGGGTGTAAAACATTAATATTTAACTTAGTTTTAGCAAGGAAATCTCGATGTTTTGACATGTCGCCACATCAGTAGATTGAGCCCGTGCGAAGCAAAGGGCGGGTCACTAGTCCTAACTATCCTAACTAATATTAAAAATGCGCAAGTGAGTTCCTTTGTTGCGCTTTCACGCTAAAACGGCTGAACGGATTTGGATGAAATTCGTCACACAGGTAGACCATAACCTGGGTTAGGACATAGGATACTTATCCCCATATTCCCACGGGATCGAGAATTATGCGGGTACAATCGCGGGAGCAGCTAGTTTAAAAAAAAACACTGCCGTCACGGACTGCTAGATAAACTATAAACAAATTGCGTCTCATCTAATTCTTAAAATTTCCATAAATGTCGATAGAACAGCGATTGAAGAATTTAATGGCGACGCATATAAATATCGCGAGAGTTGCAAAATTACTTTTGTGGCTAGTTTCACATTATTTACTGTACATAACCAGTTACTGACGTCAATGGCCAAGCAGCAGGTTCCGAATTAAAATATCGTCTACCTAATGTTTTTGTTTTTAGTAGATTACTTTTGTATAATGTGAATATAAAAAAAGTAAAAAATGTGGTTCGTTCGATATTAATATAATTGTCCTAAGTTATACAAAGGTGATCAATACAAAATCATTTTTTTTTTAACTTACATGTGCTAACCCTAAAGTTTTTCGTTCATAAGAATGATTCAGATGCTGACTGATCTCCGTTTAGTAAATATCTTCCTCATTTCTATTCAAAAAGGCACATAGGTATTCCTTGATAAGGAAAACTGTCGAGTACCTATCCATATTCTTATCCATATTATTATAATTTATTTGATTTACTACGGGGTTTACCTTATTTTTTATTTATTAACTTATAAAATTCATCTGAATAATATTGTACTACAGTAGTTGTGTCTAAAAAAAGTGGGAATGTATGCATTCAGCGAGATTTTTTTTTCCATGTACTGGCCAGACTTACGTGATTCCTTTTCATTTAGTACAGGAGATCGCGCGGTGATCCCATAAAAGTTTTATTACCTTTGCTTTTGTAGTTTTTATGACAACTTCAATAAGTAGTAGGTATTTAATTAACTTTGTCTATGTTACAGTACGAACCAACTTAGATGTAGCATAAATTTTAAAATTTGCACTCATTCATTTCAATTTTACGAATGTATTTGCTTATATAACTTTACAAGTTATTGCGTTTGCATAAAGATCATTTTCACGTAAAGCAGAAATAAACATTGGAGATGTTGAAGGCGCATTCAGTTCGGATGGTGATCGGTTTTACGAATTTTGCCCATGCTATGTTTTTACCTTTACATAATAGGTAGGTAGTGCAAGCAACAATTTGTGTAGGGTACCTACTACAACAAATCAGTGAAAAATATATTTTTTTAAGTAAAAACTAATTTTTCCCTCTTTCATTGTTTTTGACAATCTGCAAAAATAGCCTTATCAATATTTTCAGGCTTCAGGTTCTAGTAAGTAAATAGGTTATTGCTATAGGTACCTATTTAATAACCACTTGAGTAAGTACCTATTAATAACATAACATCACGCCTGTAATCCCCGAAGGCTTAGGCAGAGGTGCATCTATAGTACACCCACATTTCGCCAGTTTGCCATCAACCGGCCACAAATCCAGACTCCGGGCTACTACGGAGAAATTCTGATGGAAAAACCCAATAACACTTTGTCCGACCTGGGAATCGAACCCAGGACCTCATGGTCAGCAGAGGCGCTTGCGACCGCTAGACCAACGAGGCGGTCAAAGTACCTACCTCATCATCTGCCTAGCCTTTTACCAACTATGTTGGGGTCGGCTTCCAGTCTAACCGGATGCAGCTGAATACCAGTACCTATTTTACATGGAGCGACTGCCTATCGGGCCTCCACAACCCAGTAACTGGGTAATACGATACCCCTTGGTAAGACTGGTAGTCAGGCTTTCAGGCTTCTGACAACCTGTAACGACTGTCAAAGATCCACAAATGACAGCCGGGACCAACGGCCAAAGTACCTACCTATTAAGAATTTTATAAATATCCGGTGTTTCATAAAACTTGCGTGAATCACATTGAATCGGATTAAAAACACGATCATGATCACACACTCAGAGTGACGCCGAAGTTTCCAGGAATATTCGTTTGCTTGCGATACCCTGACCTAAGCGGTTTACCACTAAATACCCTCGCTATGACGTAGAAGTTAGAATTCATGTAGTAATCAACCTACCTCCAAAAGCACTGAAAACCTAAAACTTTTTAGGGCAGAGCCTTCTATTTTGTTATTGAAGAGTTTTTACCTAATCGTCGAGCAGAACCCTAGATGGTTCTCTGACGTAGGTAGCCTTTACGGGTTCCAAGCATTCACAACTACATGGCATGACTCCATATCGACCATGAATGACAATCAGCCACAAAGTAGGTCCATATGCTCGTACAAGAGAGGCGGATCTACATCTCTGACACAAATAAGTGAGGATTCGGAACTAAGTAATGAATCATATTTAAAAAAAAAAAAGAAAGCAGGATGTACCAAACAATGGCGAAAGGGCGCTTTTGTGAATCAGTCACATTCATGATGAATTCGTTCTACTTTTAAGATTGTCAATTGAAAGTCTTAAGCGGAGAGAAGAATCGATAAGTCCACAAGACTCTTAACAAAAGCGAATACAATTAAATATTGATAAAAAAGAAATCTGCCCTACTTAGCCACAGAGTGGGTTACCATTATGTCAAGAAATAAAGAGCTTTAAAGAATGAAGCAAGCCATTGTGGTTCGATATTTTTAGAAGGTACGCACCTAATGAGATATTATACAGTCGTACACGTAGGTCCTACAATACATTTTAATCTATTCCTAGATATATTTGCGGTTGATTTTTACAGCCTTCATAGGTGGGCGAGACGATTAAGCGTACAACGTAACTGTCAGAATCCCATAGCGAATTAATTGCGCCATCAATATGCGCGAGGTTTGGCGAGGGTCTTCGTCTACCAAGAATTCGGATAAGACATAATTAGATTAGACCCCCATGATTGAATAGATGAGCTGGAGAATGTTTTACCATTGTTTTGTGCTTTTGTTTTATCCCAGATATAAAAATCTTCCTGTATTATTTCACAGACCAAATTATGTCACTTGTGTGTGACTAATAATTATTCTTCAAGCTACTATAGGTACCTACTGTGTATTTCCACTATATGAATAGTGTGCCACACACTCCAAATGTGGCAGTAATCGATAAAAAGTTAGATCTCAGAAAAACCAAAAGGAAAAGTTGAAACCACTTCAACAAAAAGGAGGAAATTTCTAAACATAACTTTAAACACCTACCTTATTACCACAAAACCATGTTTATCAGTTGTTTAGCCTAAACACCTTTTAAACATGACATTTCTCTATGGAGTTTGACATAAAACTGACATTAAACACGCGTTGAACAAGTGTCTAAGTTTTTTGGTAAGGCCTTTCGTGCGTAATTACGATGAGGTTACCCACGATTGTGAGGAGCCTCCTCTGCTAAGAAGTCCGCTGAGACATAATTTAAGTATGGGACTAAAAAGAAGGCAGATGACGTTTTTGACGACTATGGAAGTAAAGCTAACATGGTTTCATCATTTATCTTAGTCCCAGACTCCCAGGGACCATAAGAATCTTGTTTGATTGTAGGATACTAGGTTATATGATGTATGTATCATTAAGCTAAGACTTTTCCCCTTTTTTTCTGACTTTAAGAACTTACCGCCGTAAAAAGAACACAACGCTTTGTCTTCTTCTTTCAAAAGTCAAATTACTTTTGAAAGAAGAAGACAAAGCGTTGTGTAACTACACAGGCGCTATACAACGTTTATTAGTAAGGCGGTAAATGTTTTTTTTTTAATTTAAATTCTATATTAATCTCTCAAGTACATTGCAAACTACTTAACTTCTGTCCTTCCATCACCAACGCCCACACGCTCACACCCACTAATTCACACTCTCACACACACACACACACACCCAGTCACTCCACAGGAACATTCCTTCCTAAAAGATGTAAATAAATTATTGTCTAGTTTCAGTTTATGTAGACCTTAATTATGTACATGGGGCGGAGACCTGGTGGCCTGAAATACAAGCTCTGGCTTAGCTTAGGCACCAGTCTCCCGCAATATTCTTTTTTGAGCCCATGACGAGACAATAAGATTCTGTATTACTATTTTATAAGGATATTGTGGTGAGAAAATAAATAAATATATTATTAAACTATAGTTTTGTATAATTTAGAAGCATTTTTTTCAATTTTGTAAATGTGTGTACCATGGAGCCGTTTAATATGGTATCATGTATTACTGTAATTTACATAGTGATTATTTTATTATTTTTTTATTTTATATTATTGTTAATGTTAATATTATTTTTTGTGTTATTAATGTAGGAAGACAAAAATTTGATATAATTTTTTTTTTTAAAGCTTTGACTATTTAAAAATTTGCACGACTAGAAAGTCGAATATAGTGAAACCATATTATAAAAATTTACCATATACAATGTACCTATATTCTGGCAAATAAAGAATTCATTCATTCATTCATGTTGTATGTTGACTTGAAAGAGCATGGCAGATGAGAGTAGGTACTATGTCATACTCACTTAAATGTCTCGCTGATGGTGGCGCGAGTGTTGGATCATTCGGTTCCCTACAAAATGGTTGAGCTGGATGGTGCTGATCCACGTCATGTTCGTGAACGGGCGCCATCAGTTGAGACTGGTCATCTCTTATCTGCCAGGGCTTATTTTTAATCTTATATTTTGAATTGTTTTTGATTATTTTTCGTATAGACGCACCAAGAATACTGTAACCAGGATTTTGTAATATCTATATACAATTTTAAAAGAGTGTCCTTGGAGTTTCTTGCCCGTTCTTCTCCACAGAGATCTACGATTTGGAATGGGCAACTAGCTTCAACTTTTTCACTATCTGACCGACTCTTTGACAATTTAAAAGCGCCTGTAAATGGTTTAATTGAAATAAATGCTTTGAGTTTGAGTTTAAGGCGCGTGCACATTTGGAGTTTCTTGCCCGTTCTTCTACATAGAGATCAACGTTTTGGAATGGGCAAGGGCAGCTTTAACTTTTGACTAAAGTGGGTATTACAATATCATATAAATAGTCACTATCATATCAATTGGTAGTCAAAGATATAATGAAATTGTAAAATAGACATAATAAAGACATATCATAGATTTGATGGTGTAATACCTAACTGACCGACTCTTTGACAATTCAAAAGTACCCGTTAATTTAGATAAATGCTTTGAGTTTGGGTTGGCCGTGCCGCAACGCAAAGCATTTCAAAAATTCTCGTTCATCGCTTTCGTATATTTTCTATGAATCAACGCACACTACAGGCGGGCCGCACCGCACTTTTTTGGATGAAAATGCGTTGCGCTGCGGCCCGTTGCAGCTGTAATATGCGCTTGGCTTTATATGTGTAATTCTTCTTCTACCTACTACCTCCATGCGTCATACCATACATCCAATTCGGAAGCATCCGGTATTAAAGTTTGTTCTTAGAAAAACAAAAAGGAAAAAGTGGGAACCTCCATTTCAACAAAAGGGAGGAAAATTAGTCATACACAGCGTTTCATTTGAAATAGAACAATGTGCACATAAAATTATTTAAGTAGACGTGTGTAATATGTGGAGTTACCTACTTACGGTACATAATATGTGTGTCCGACCTCACTGATTTAGTCGCGATTAAGGCGATTACATGTTGTTAGCAATTCCAGAAAAGGCACACATCATTTCTATTTATAACTCCCGGGAGTCGGGACACATGTAAAACTTTAGTTTCTATTGGGGTCATCACTCATCAGGTCACTATCAAACCTTCCTTTGTGAAACATGTTGGGGTAGGCATTGACTGTTAGTAAATTGGAATGAAAGGAACCGATAAAAATTCAACTGCTATTCAACTAGTTTCGTAATGTAAATTAGGCTTAACGTTTTCGCATGACATGAAAGCTACGACGGGCATATATTTATTTATTTATTTATAGGAGAACCAACAGCTATAAATAATGGATAATAAATAACATATATCCTAAAACAAGTCGAGGGTTTGATAAAGTAAGTAATAATGACGTGAAAATTGTTAAGATTTATGTTCATGCACAGAGGCAATTCCGTTCGCATTCTAATCTCAGGCTCAATCTCCCAGAGCGGGAGAAGTAATTTGATGATTTCCCACCGTAAAAAAAAAAAAATCTATGTGTCAAAAAAAACGTCAAATTTCCCAAAATTTTTGACAAATAATTGACATTGATTGTCGCTGGGATGAGATTTTTATTGAGCGTTTTTACCCGGACTGCCAAGGAAGGGTTATGTTTTTCGCGCGTATCTTGTATGTAGGTATGTATGTTAGTATATATCTTTATTCTGAAACAATGTGATAACTACATACCTATATTAAGTGAACAATTGCAACTTCAGCCACCAAAATCACTTTTAATTAAACATAATTATATAAGGCAAAGCCATGTCCAGTATGAATAAGTATTGGATGAGTTCTTGGAAGATTTGCTATTACAATTTCACCATCTGAAAACCCACGTATTGTATTGTTAGATAGGAACCTATTCACTCCATGCCTTTTTAAGAACAATGGTGTAATAACAGCTATACGAGCGCGATAGAGATCTATCTTTTGTTAATATTCTTAGAAAATTTTGTGGGAGTTTTCCTGAAAGCTATTACGACCATTTCAATGTGAGGGTTACTAATCCTCAAAAGCCTGCAGATTATGCTGTGTTATGCAAAATTCATGGATAAAAGCAAACCACGAGAAATAAAACGTTTTATTTTTAAAACTGCCGTTAAATGCCAACAAGTAGATAAATAATCGTTAGATTTTAGATAAGAAATCTGTTTATATAATTTAGATAGCATAAATATTTATGCACTGTTCATTAAAACTAGATGTTTTTTTCACATTCTCATTTGTCTTAATAATTCAAGATTTCAAACTGAAGGTATTATCTGTGATGTTACCTCTATCATAGATTGTAATGAGAAAGTTTTGTTACATAACTAATGATGTTACAGATAGATGATTGACAAAATTACGAAACTGATAGTACGGATTCGGGCGCGAATTCGATAACAGCCCGTAGACTCTACGTCGTAAATGTTTACACATTGAATTTCTAGAAAGTTCTAAACTATGTTAAATATTTTCACCTATTTGAATAGATTGCTTCAGGTTATAGCCGGTTCACGCCTCATAAGAATTGAAAATCTCGTCAGGCTAAGCATCAAACGGACGGAACCAAGGCAGACAAGAATGACAAAGTTACAAGTCAGTGCACTATCTGAAAAAATAGTTCAAAATGAGATTCCTAGAACGAGTATAGTGCGACAACGGATGTAGACAACGTGTAGTTGGAATACATTGTCTTAATATTTTTTTGTGGAATACATTGAACCCAAGTGTGCTCTGCGCGACCCCGTTGGTGTAAGGACTGACATGCACTCTCGGACAAGACAAAACGACACTTAAATACAATGCGACAAAATCTCCACATAATCTCATAACCGCTGTTGTAATGAAAAAAATTGTATCTAAAACCTACTTTTTAACATTTATTTAATTTCCTCGTTAGCATTCTACAGATCCAGTATAGACATAGCACATGTTAAAGATTAGTCGCAGATTGCGACGACAAGTCGCTGCTGTATCCACAGACGTCGCCGTGGTGATCAGACAGTGTCCACTGATCGCGCTTCTCACGTCAGTACCTAGGCACCTACACGACTCGCTGGATGACCGGTCCATGGCCGAGGTCGCGTTGAATATGCAGCATCACGAACCATGTTTAATATTAATAGGGGCTTCTTAAAATACTACCTGGGGGACAATCAGAGCGATAATCGAATGTAGATATGAAATGGGAATGTAGATGGGGCGGTTGACCTGCCTGCCCTGCGCTGGCGCACCGATCTATGTAGTTTGGGATCCCGCGGGAAGTGAAGTGTAAAATCCATGATGTTATTGAAATAGTTGCTGCAAGTTCCTGTTATAATTATTATAGGTACACTCGGTTGAAAATAAAGTGTTACCGGACATGGACTAACGGTATTCTAAATACTTAAATATGAACTATTTTAAAGTACAATTTTAATGATTAAGTACATTTTTTGAATGTTTTTTTATTTTTATTATTGATTTCCTATTTAGGGTTCCGACAATTGCATTGCAAAAAGCACAAAAATTGCGCATTTGCTATATTCAAACAACAATAACTCTTAAAGTATTAGACATATACATAGTTGAATTGTAGCTTAGCTCAAAATCTGTCGATCTAGTAAAAAAATGAAAAGTTTTCGGGGGTTTTTTTGGAGTAATTAACAATTATTGGTTGAATTGAATAATTTTTTTCGACTTTCACATTTTTTTTTCAAAAGTAATAGAATTGTGAACACATTGATTTATAATGCAGACGGTAGACAATATTATTTACTTTCAAATAAGCCTATTTTTATCTCAGTATGACTAAAAGTTTGAGAGATACCTATGATTTTTTTTGTACTCGCATAGAGAATATTTCAACAAAAAAACAAAATGGCTGCCACCAACTTCATCCCGATATTCCCGCAGGATTGAGACCTGATGCGGCTGAAACCGCGGGACGCAGCTAGTAAACTATAAAATAAGATTTGTCATTTTACGAGTGGAACAGTAGCCCAACAGAATGAGGGCGAAGACAGAATACTGATCAAAACTTCCGCTTTCAGAGAAAGTTATACAAAGGTAAATAACCCCTGGGGTTGGTTCTATCAAGAAAAGCTTCTTATTTTACAAACATTCCATGGTACTCGTATAATGTCTCTTGATCTACGTAATTTTGAATTATAGGTACTAACCTGGTTTTATCTACATATTTCAGAGTTCAAGAAACTCTATTTCCCATAAGAATATATTTCAATGTACAAGTAGGCTCACTACAATATTTAATGGCGGCGAAAATTGAGTAGCTACTCGATCTTCCGACAGGAGTCAGCGATCGAAAGGTCATGGATGACCACCGGTTTCAGTATTCAAAATGTTAATGAATATAAATTAATTCATTGAAACAACATAAAATGAAAACTTAAATATGATTTGTGAATTCGAAAGCAAAAAAGTATTTTCTTATAAAATATATCTAGTGGATTCGATTTATCGAAATATTGTTTAATAAAAATATGGCTGAACACAGTACCTACCAATGTTTTTTTTACATATGTATGATGCCAAATAATTTGAAATACGTCAAACATGAAAGATTTAACTCATTCAAATAAGGCATTTGCAAGCTCATACTCTTTTCATGAGAATTATGTATGGGATTTTATCAAATTGCAAATGAGTCTCCTAAATGATGTTTTCAAAAAACAAAAATCTAACGAAAGAGTTGATAGGAGAATTCTAATCTACGATTCCTAAAGGTTTATATTAATTTAACATGGAAATATAATACGAGTATAATATGTACCTACCCGTATTTCACTTTATCTGCTCACGATTATCTAAATTATTATATCTTCTATTATCTATTATTATCTAGTTATTTAATTACATACACAGATACAGGAAGAAATTCCTAGTGTGGGGCAACGTCTTATAAAGAAAACAAAAAAAAAAAAAAAAAAAAATTATTTATTAATTAGTTTGATAAGGAGTTGCAACCAGTTGAAGGTTGATATTCTGTAAATTATTATGACCCTGTACCAAAGTTATTAATGTCACAAAATACCATCAATGTCACCCAAAACTTAAACGCGCTTCCTCGTCTCTTACGTCACTTGTTAACTTTGGTAACAGTAATAACGTTATGTAGGTTAGTACCAAAGTATGAACAGCTACACCCACTCTTATGCATGAACTTATACGTAGTCAAATTCACGGCAGGAGTTGGTAAGGTCTCTCCCAAGTAGTGACAGACAAATAACCTCGATATCCACTGTAGACTGTAGATTTGTGCAACTTAATTTAACGATAGGTATGTTGGCGGTGGTCGGTCTCTAATTACAAAAATAGCGATATTCTTAATACCTACATTGGTGTTATAGCTGTCCACAGCAGGAGACACATCTCCCAAGTTGCAACAGAAAATATCCTGATTCCAATATGGACGGTAACGTTGTTGTAATAACCACACACTCACACGCAAGGTACGTATGGGTACCTATCTTAGCAATCCCGACCAAAATCATTATATAAATATTTACTTAAAATTAAAACTAGCACCCACTAATACTTCTGCTACCCACAGTGAAGTCTCCCAAGTAGCCATTGAAAATACAGGGTGTAAAAATACCCATCGCATATTATAACCGTCACCTACGCATTCTGTACATCAAAATAAATAACATTGTATAAAAATAATAGCTGGGAAATGACGGTAATAATTAATGTCCCTTCAATATATCCGTTACTAGAAGGTTCCCAGGTATGGTTCGATAAAAATACGTATCACAATTCCCGGAAAAATGAAAAAATAACTCACGGCTTCGTAATACATCTTTTTGCACCCGTTATAGAAGAGTTAATTCCTGACTTTAAATACAAGAATAACAGCCACGCCCACGCAACGTATAGCTGGACAGTATGTTGTATTACATGTAATATCTATTAGTTCTATTTATGGAATGCCATTCGCTTTAAAGTATAAGTATACTTGTGTATTGTCGTGGAGCATCGAAGATAATTGTGTTGTGATTGTAGTGAGCACAGCATGATGCGCGGGCGGCGTACGAATTCATTGCGCCGTGATTGATTCGACCATCCGTTCACCACCCACGAGCGCACACAAGAGTTTATAATGAGTGTTTTGACATGAATAAAGATAGTACTAGACTTGTAATTTTTTGGGTAACTATACCTACCAGTAGAAATTAATGAAATATTGTTTTAACAGGTCAACATCGTAGTCAATATGAAAAAAGCTTCGTAAACGTAGAGGTAAAAAAAATCTGGTGGTTAAAATTACTTAGTGTAAGAGATCGCATTAGTTTTTAGGTGCTACGGCTATTGAATTTAAGATATTTTTTTCATACTTACATTATTTTAAATATTCTTTCCTGAAAACACTCTTTTTCATAACTGTTTAAAAACTATTTGATGGACTTGCTCTACATAAAAATGCCTTGAATGTTATAGAAAACGGATTAAAAAGGAAATCGTATTTATTAGGTAAAAGCTGAAAACTTTCACAAATAGGTACTAACAGACAATTCTCAACACAACCCTCTTTCACCGCGTTTACTCGTATCAGTTAGGTAAGCCTCGTCATCGTAGGTACTACAGTAACATCACTGTAATCTTACCAGATAGTTAATTCAGTCGAAAACTTTTTCATGTCTCCAGTAAGTGTGCGATCCGCCTACCTCAACCACGCAGCAAAGCCGTGCTCCACACAACGTTCCATTAAAACCGAGAGCTTGTCACGCCCAATTATGAGTTAACCCATGTTTAACCCCAATTGGTTAACGATCATTCATTTTCACGCAACGTTACATGATCACCTCGTGCTCCAGATTTATTTATAAATAGAATGATTATAGAAACTAATTTTATCTTTTAAAACTTTCAAGACTTAAAGGATCGGTCGTTGCTCTGATACGTAATTATTCAGTCTTTTCTTGTTTATAACACAAATCGAATCTAATCTTTCAAGCGATAAATCATCATAAAATATTCGATATAACTTAAAATACCTAGGTCCTTGACCAATTGGCCTAGGTCGCAAATAGCTTAGAAGCATTTATATATCTAATACAATCTCAAGAGAAGACTCCTGAAATCTAAGCTTAGCACTTTTAACATAATTAATTTTGAAGCATTACCAATAGTTGGTAATGTTCCATAAATAACTTTTAACTATGAAACTATAATTATCCGTAAGATGTGACCACGAGATTATCAGAATCTACGATGGTGGATCGTTAATAGTAAACTGTATATTGGGTTTACTAGCTATATAACTGATTACAACATGTACCTACTAGATACATTTAAATGGGCAACACGTGAGAATTCTTATCTTCAGAAATCAGAGCGTGTGTGCAAAGTACATACTAACCTTAGAATTAGAGGGATATTAGAATAAATATAAAATATATAAACATTTAAGAATATTAACTACGCATTATGTGTTGGTAATATTCTAAAATGTTTTCAAACTTCAGTCGCTTCGGACTCGCCTGAATTTCTGAAGGACTTCTTGAAATTCCTATTCTTAATTTCTAATACAGAATGATGACGGAAAAGGGAGCGTCAAAAACACGTAATAAATATGCAGTGAGTTCAATCTCCGGACGCGAAAACAAAGAATATCAATCTACCTTGAGAATATGTGAAGCTATATGTATAGAGCCACCTATTTTAATAGATAGGAACTATTCGGAGCAGAAACTGAGAGTGTTAAATGATGCCAGTGACCGGTCAGTCCAAATTTGAACTCAAAGAAATAAAACCCATGTTTCAAGAGCTTTGACTCAGATTTTTAGCGTAATTTTTCATAAGTCTCGTAATCGCCCAAAGAGTCTATGGGTAAACCGGATTTCTCTCTAAAATAATGCATTCATAATTTGAGGAAAGTAATGAAAAAACGTTTTACCTTTTTTAAGATCCATGTAAAAATCTTCGCAAGTCTTATGTAGGTAAGTTCTATAACAATTAGTGTGAAGTTCAATTCAAACGGAGATTATCAGGTAGATTAGTACCTACCTGATAATCTCCGTTTGAATTGTCGTGAAGTGTGCCTTAGTACAAAGGTACTATAAGCTTTGGATGTTACATATCATTATTTTACGTGTTAGCAAAATGATAGCTGTGACCTAGACCCGACAACACAGTTCTGTCGAAGTCAGTGGCCCTTAATTAATTAACTACAAAACATACTAATTATAATTATAACATTACTCTATCGCTAATGTTCCATTAGATCTTCACGTGACTGTCGTACATCCATGTTCAGACAATCACGAGTACCTACTTCTGACGCGCAGTTACGTGATCATAACTATATATTTAGTCGTCTTTCCCATTAGATAACAATTAATTAGCTATTGTTTTACTCCGTAATACTCGAGGCTAGCGCCATCTTGGATATTGACAACAGAGGTCGCGTATGACCGACCCTATGTAGACTATGACTGACATCTGACATGAAATCTGTCAATAGTACTCACATACTTCTATGTTTAGGTACAGTCACGGACTTTAATTGATGAGCCACCTGGCACTGTTCGTATTTTAGCCGTGTATTGCAAATCGGGTTTATTCGGTTCCCGACACGCAAAGTCATATGTCTTCGTATTAGAAGAAGAAAATTATATTTCATACCGGTTGCTAACCTGAGAGCCAGAACTACAACCTTGACAGCAGAGTGACTACTCAAAGTCAACCAATTGCAGGTCTAGCAACAGTAACCTAGCAACGATAAATAATTGTTGCTAGGTTACTGTTGCGATAGTAATGTTAGCGTACGGAGAAATTCTCTGACATCGATATTTCAACTGTCACTGTCTTCAGTTAAGTTTTCAGAATTATTAAGTTAATGAGCTATGATTTAAAGGAGGTCAGTATCAAATAGATTGGATAAACTTAATGCAACATTGTATTTATTTTTATCAACTTATTAGTCAACCTCTATGGATAAGACTATTTCCGATTAAAAGTAATTTTTTTGTCATCTTGATATTTCAACTGTCACTGTCTTCAGTTATGTTTTCATAATTATCGAGTTAATGAGCTATGATTCAAAGGAGGTTGGTATCAAATAGATTGGATAAACTTAATGCAACATTGTATTTATTTTTATCATTGAGAACTTATTAGTCAACCTCTATGGATATTTCCGATTAAAAGTAATTTATTTGTCATCTTGTTTACGAGCTTGCGATTTGAGTTCGTGTTTAATCGTGTAATCTCGTGAATGTATGAAACTGCAAAATTGAAAAGTTTTAAGGTGGCTCATTAATTAAAGTCCGTGACTGTACCTAAATAATAATAATAATATAATTTGAAGTAAAAATACATTCCTTTCACAGATATTTTACAAAGAACAACCTTATACCAACGATGATAAAGATCAGTGTAATGCTAAATCAGAGGTAAAATAACTTGGTAAAGACTGTACTTGTTTATTCTTGTATAAAAAGATCATACATATGTTACTGACCTTCCATAATCTAACTTAAAATGTCTTCTTTTCTCGAAACAACAGGAGTTCAAAACCCTATAAAGGAAAACTGAATTAATAACGTTTCTCTTATTTCTGAGGTGATGCATCCCATCTTTGTCCAGAAGATGTGAATGACATCAGACGTCGCCGATTATATTATTGATCATACATTCATGTATAGGTTCCTTGTAAGTGAGGACTTTATGTATTATACTGTCGGCAAGAAAATATACGAGCGAATTATGCATATTCGTCAACAGATACACCTGAAAAAATTTAAAAACTTTAGGCATCTTCTTAAAGTTCCCAAAAAGTGAGGTTTTAAAATTCGTCGGTTTTCCTTAAAGTATGAAAGCTCCAAGGCTCTGTGAACTTTCTGTATCTTGGTACCCATACAATAACTACGCAAGTTTTAGCATTTCTAATAAAATTGTTGTTCTGAATCGGGAAAACATCCGCAACCAAGTGCGTCACGTTGAGGCGATAAAAAATCTTCGTTGTTCAAAATGATGTTTATCCAGATCTTTCTTCATTTTACATTATATTCTTATGAGTTTCTAATGCAACAAAATGAAGATCACATCTTTTGAAATTGAAATTGCTCCGGCGCACCTCTACTTCAATACTATTATGAAACTTTTCCAAGTACTACCCATAATTTTAAATAATTGTAGCCCTAGTCTTTGTTCGGAAGGTATGCTGAAACGCAGTTGATTTCAGCATATTTGTGTTTTTGCAAAAGGGACCGCTGTCAACGTGTCAACATTGATGAAAGCAAACACGGTCCATTGGTCGGGATCAATAATGCATCTTCTGAATAATGCATACACATCGGTCAGAAGTGCGTTTACCCGTCTGCATTTTCGATATGATCCCGAACGGAGGAGCATTGCCCTTTGCCCTACAGTCTGAGATGAGCTAACCTACGTAGTCAAATTCAAGACCAGATACTGTGGGACAGAGATGCATTGTTAACAGTAAACTTTATCCCGATGATAGATGCGAATAGAATGTTCTACTCTATAGCTCATCAGTAAACTTGAGACATTAACTTAACAGCATTATAATAAATACCAACGTCACAAGTACGTCACTAGAACTAAATTTATTCCCGATTAGCTGTAATTACCAGATGATTAGCACACATAAAACACTTTCACAGTGTCGTTGCGGTTAGTGACAAATAGAAAAACCATGTAATTTGGTTACCTACGTCTATGCTACAGTTATGTTTTTTCTATCTAGTAAGGAAGCTAGGAATGAGGAAAATCTCAAATGAAATTCCAAGTAGATTATTAATAATCAATTAAAAATTGATCAGCAGGCACGCCTACTGAAACTAATGAACTGACACACTTGGTTTTTGTCACGTACGCTCCGAGCAAATTGGTTTTAAAAATATCCTAGGAGTATCACCTGCTAATGAGAGCAACAATAATAAAAATCACACTGGCCCTAATGTCCTAACTGGCAATAAATTAATAACCGCAAAGAAAATTAATACCATTACACATTATCATTAGCTATGCTGTGACGTAGTTAGGTAACATGAAATGGACCATTTTATGCAACACTGAAAACCCTTGTTTTAATATTTCGGGTTTTCCGAGAATTTAACAAATTGCGTGCAGTGAAGAAAACATCCAAGCTTAAAATGACATTTTCCTTTCCTCTTGTGATGGAAATAAATGCAAACATTCATATCAAGGTGTTTAAATCGAACGTTGACTCGTGAATTTTATATAAATTCGTTAATCTGGTTATAGAATATTTCAAATAAATCACAATAAACTTGCATATAATGCGTTCAAAGCGGAGCAAAAAGTTGTGCTCTTTGATCTTTCAAAAATACCTCACCCAACACAACTTTTAACACAACTTACGTTTTTAAAATTCTTGTTAGTTGAAATGTTTCTTAGAATTTTGGGACTCGTACATTATCTACCAAGTTTAAAAGAAGAACTTACTACGAACTGTATATTCCACAAAATTATACATCTGTTAATCTATTTGCTATACAAAACTTTATCACAACATCAAATCTTTCATAAATGACTACCTTAGCTAATGTGTTGCAATACCTTTTTAATATTTTTTTTGTTAGGAACCTTCCTGCGCGCACAGAACCACTTCACAAAGTTTCACCACAATCGGTCGAGTCATTTTCGACTTTTTGCGAGACTAACACACGGCAATAGATATAGCCAGATAGTTAGGAACAGTAAAGACTCGGTTTTTCCAATCGAATCGAAAACCTTGATGACATAATTGGCTCACTGTTGCATGATTCCATCAGTAATTAAGTTAGGGCACGCGCCCACGGTTACATGGCCTAAGGCATACGTGACTGTGGACAGGGCACGTAGCTCATGCATCTACCTAGCACTAATCGATTCACATTCAGAATCGATTTGATGACCGGATTCTTAATTATGATGACTAACTAAGTATAGAATTTGTTTATGTTTGTGTAACGTGTTGACGATTTTACTTTAAATAAATATAGGTAGGGATAGATACAGAAAACCTCGTTACGAAAGTCGTAAGATTAGGTTAATATTATGTAATCATAACAGTCTCGAAGAAAATACTTCTTTTTTGCAACTATAGGCGCATTTCAATTTAAAAGCTCATAAATTCGATTGATATTGGTATCATTTCAAACGATTCCGCACTACAGAAGCTTAATTTTAGAGCTTTTATCTTTAATTGTTCATAATTTTCCCGTCAGTGTATCCTTCTGCCAAAATTACAGCTACGACATGCTATGATGCTACGCAGTTCGTAGTAAATGCAGTTACCTACTTATGTCGCAGTATCCAACAGAATAAATATTATACTTAGGTACTTGAGTATGTAAAACGAGTCTTATGAAAAGCTGGTCAATTTTGCAGACTTTCTGGCAGTGAAAAGCTACAAAGGATTGTACTGAGGTCTCTGTAGAACAATACTTGCATAGCATGAAGTAAAGACCCATGGCTGATGGCATATCCATGACATGTCTTAAGATCAAGACACTCGGGCGGAACGTGAATAAGTAAATTTTTTATATAGATTTTTTTATTGGTGTTTGTAGCCTGAAAACCAATAGATTGTCTAGCGTTTACGATTTTATCATCTGCCTAGCCTTTTCCCAACTATGTTGGGGTTAGCTTCCAGTCTAATCGGATGCAGCTGAATACCTGAATTTTACATGGAGCGACTGCCTATCTGACCTCCACAAACCCAGCAACTGGGTAATACGATACCCCTTCGTAAGACCGTTTTGTCAGACTTTCGGGCTTCTGACGATCCGTAACGAATTTCAAAGATCCACGAATGACATGGACCAACGGCTTAGCGAGCTTTCCGAGGCACGGAGGAGTCTCGATATGTAAAGATGGTCAACCATCCACGCACCAACCCCGGTCGATCCGTGCGGCTGTTATTGCTAAGCCACGAGCTCCTCGATTTATGAACGCGTTAGCGTTTACGATTTATGAACTACAAATTAATAATCAAATTTTTGACATGGTTATGCATAAACGGTAATACTAACCTAATTTAAAAAAAAAAAAAACAGTTATTTACTTTATTACACATTGTTATTTTCTTAAAATTGCTACAATAACTGAAATAACACCTATAAGCTCGTGTTTATAATGGCATGAGGTCGATAAAATACTTACAATCCATTGACGTCAGAGTCGATGAAAATAATATTCAACAACAGATTAATAATAAAAATATGGTTTTATTCTTTTTATTAGACTAGTTGTTACTGCGACTTTGTTCACGTGACAACGTTCTTTTTAAATTAACCGACTTCAAACACAGGAAGAGGTCGAATCGACTATTAGATATTAGTTACCTATACTTTCGTGGAAATATAGGAGTTGATTAAATTTTGTTAAATCTTATTATAAAGAGCTTGGAATGAAGTTCTTTAACGCGGCTTATTGCGGTAGGAGTACCTAAACTGGTAGAAATCGTCACGTAACGAAAAATCGTATGCCCGCTCCATGCGACTTTTCGTGTAATTTGGTCAAAATGAAAATCCAAAATGTCGGCTGCGAAAATTTTCAAAATTTTCGTCATGGGTGTCATTTTCACAGTTTTCCAGGGTGCTAAAGTGTGGTGTAGTCTGTGTGGTCTTCGTTCCTGACGGGGTCTCCCGACCGTACACCTTTTTGTTTTTGTGCCAGGAGCTATGCTTAACAGTTACTAGTTCTATTAGGATTCTATAAGTAAGTTGCCTAATGAGGAAAATTGGTAGGTAGTCGGTAGAGTAGAAATAGTGTAGCTGACCATCCATTAGAGGGGCTCCTGGCTAAATGATAACAGCCGCACGGTTTGATCGAAGGTTAAGCATCGCTTGCCACGGTCGGTTCGCGAATGGGGGACCATCCATACATATTGAGAACCGCGTGTCTTGGTAAACACGTTAAGCCGTTGGTCCCGGCTGTTATTTGTAGATTTTAGATAGTCGTTACAGGTACGCCCCAAAGTCTAACAACCAGTCGTACCAAGAATTATCGTGTTACCCAGTAACTGGGTTGTGGAGGTAAAATAGGCAGTCGGTGACCCCAACCTAGTTGGGAAAAAGCTAGGTAGATCGATTGATTAATTGGCAGAGTAGAAAAAGAGTACCTACCTACTTAGGTAGTAGATGGGCAATAAAACCCGACACTTATTGGAAATACATTACAGATTCCAATTATTCGATTATCACGTAATAAATATGCTGAAATTGATGTTTAATTTATTCAAGACTACTGTCTAAGTGCCAACTGTAAGTAGGTCCTATCCCAGTACCTAAGTATTATACATTTAATCCCATTGTCGGTCGCTTGTAACAAACACCCACCTAAATGAGTGAATGCCTCACAACAATGATTTGAATCAGTAAAACTTTCCGAACTCATCAATATATTCTAGAACTATCGATGGTGAATGAATTTTAATGACAAATCAGTGACTCGACTACGGTCCTGACGTAGGTAATAGGAAAAATAGTTATAACTATCATCAAAAGATTTGCTTAAGGAGGACAATCTACTAACGTCATACTTAACAGTTTAGTTAAAATATGATTTGAATCTATATCCTTCCTTATCCTTACATATAATAAATCAAAGTCCTCCGCCGCGTCTGTCTGTCGTCCTGTTCGCGATAAACTCAAAAACTACTTCACCGATTTTCTTGCTGTTTTTACTAACAGATAGAGTGGTTCTCGAGTAAGGTTCTAGTATATATAACCGACATCCACGCGGGTGTCGCGGGCATCAGCTAGTAGAAAATAAAACAAAACATCTAAAACATCTTTATACACCAAGTAGGTAGGTACCTCACACCTATGACATTAGAATTAGGTAAAAAATATCCAATAACTACCGTAATAAATATCAAACGAATATTGATATCGAAGATCAGTAAAAATTAACTGTATATGTGAGTTCGAAGTATGTAATACCAATTTTAATTGACTTATTTACCTCCCGCATTTTTTCTTTTGGTACCTCCCTCAAGACATGACGTAGGTATACGTGTATGTGAAATAATAAGATAAAGGTAAATAGGTATGTATATGTATATTTACTGTAGTAGATACAAATTATCAGTATTATCCTTTATTTCATTTTTATACATATACCTAATTTACATTTTTAAATATTTTTATTAGTTTATTAAGTTACTAATACGTTAACAACACCACTCTTCAGTCATGTGTGTTACTCTTATGTGAATGAACGCTTAGCTCGGTGCGCCTGATCAAACACAGATTGCTTGTTACATTTGAAACATTGTTGCTTTTGCGACGCTAATAGGCGCGCACCGAAATCACGTGCACAGTAGTTACGGGTAGTTGCGTAACACACATAAAATGCCAATTGATCGCAATGGGTTTCATTTTGACGGTTCACACAAGTTCATTACGTTGTTGAGTAGACGAACTTTTCAAACCTGTGAAGCAATGGATTAGAAATATCCTTTAAAATCAAAACTCTCGGATTGTGATTCAAAGTGCGTTACGCAATTAGGGTGCGAGAATGGAAAATGAAACTAACAATTATTTCATTTATACTTATTCATAAGAGAGGCACCTACCTAAGGTACCTATTACCTGTCTGATGAATAAGTATAACCTAATCAGGTACTGAACAGGAAAAGCTGCACAAACTGCCTTTAAAACATTCTCATCAATTACAACTAAGTAGGTAAGTACCTTTTCTATATTAACTCTTAGGCAAAATAAATCAACGACGAAATAAGTATGATAGGTAACTATTAACTATATAGTCTATCTAATAGACGAATTACCTAAAAACTGTGGAAACGTAGTGGATTGTACTGTAACCACTCTTAGATTTATTTTAATTTTGTAACTCTCAATGTACAATTGTTTGTCTTCCCAAATAAATAAAATAAAATAAAATAAAAACCTTCAATTATTATAATAATAAGCAAACCTAAAAAACCTATAATAATAATTAT